>CM039677.1:437950113-438550113 GCA_022496015.1 Hordeum marinum
GTAGACTTGCTCACTGGACGGCAGGTCGTCGAGTACAAATGGACCTTTAAGATGAAGACATACGCTGATGGTAAATGTCAGCATTTATAAATCTCGACTTGTCACAAAGAAGTTTCTGACAAGTTTAAGGAGTTGACTGTGATGAGACTTTCTCACTCGTAGTGATGCTAAAATCTATTGGAATTATGTTAGCAGTTGCTGCCGTTTTCAATTATGAAATCTGGCAGATGGATGTCAAAACATCGTTTCCTTAACGGTTTGATTGAGGAAAGGTTGTATGTGATACAACCAGAAGGTTTTGTCAGTCCTAAGGATGCTAAAAGGTGTGCGAGCTCCAGCAATCCTTCTATGGGCTGGAGCAAGCATCTCGGAGTTGGAATATACGCTTTGATGAGGTGATCAAAGTTTTTGAGTCTATACAAAGTTTATGAGAAACTTGTATTTACAATAAAGTGAGTGGGAGCACTATAGAATTTTTGATAAGCATATGTGGTTGACATATTATTGATCGAAAATGATGTAGAATTTCTGGAAAGCATAAACGGTTGTTTGAAAAGAGTTTTTCAAAGGAAGACCTGGATAAAGCTACCTAATTGTTGAGCATCAAGATCTATAGAGATAGATCAAGATGCTTGATGAGACTTTCAATGAGTACATACCTCGATAAGATTTTGACAAAGTTCAAAATGGATCAGTCAGAGAAAGAGTTCTTGCTTGATTTATAAGGTGTGAAGTTGAGTAAGACTCAAAGCTCGACCACAGCAGAAGAAAGAGAAAGGATGAAGGTCGTCCCCTATGCTTTAGCCATAGGCTCTATATAGTATGCCATGTTGTATACCGCACCTGTGTGTGCCTTGCCATGAGTCCGTCAAGGGGTACAAGAGTGATCCAGGAGTGGATCACTAGACAGCGGTCAAGATTATCCTTAGTAACTAAAAGACTAAGGAAATGTTTCTCGATTATGGAGGTGATAAAGAGTTCGTCGTAAAGAGTTATGTCGATGCAAGCTTTAACACCAATCCGGATGACTCTTAGTAGCAATCCGGATACGTATAGTGGAGCAGCCATTTGGAATAGCTCCAAGTGGAGTGTGGTAGCAGTGTCTATAGTATGACATAGAGATTTGCAAAGTACACACGGATTTGAATGTTACAGACCCATTGACTAAAGACCTCTCTCACATGCAAAGCATGATCGAGCCCGAGAACTCATTGGGTGTTATTCATAACAATGTGAATCACATGGTGATGTGAACTAGATTATTGACTCTAGTGCAAGTGGGAGACTGTCGGAAATATGCCCTAGAGGCAATAATAAATTGTTTATTATCATATTTCCTTGTTCATGATAATCGTTTATTATCCATGCTATAATTGTATTGATCGGAAACTCAGATACATGTGTGGATACATAGACAACACCATGTCCCTAGTATGCCTCTAATAGACTAGATCGTTGATCAAAGATGGCTATGGTTTCCTAGTCATGGACATGAGATGTCATTTGATAACGGGATCACATCATTAGGAGAATGATGTGATGGACAAGACCCAAACTACAAACGTAGCATATGATCATGCCAGTTTATTGCTACTATTTTCTGCATGTCAAGTATCTGTTCCTATGACCATGAGATCATGCAACTCACTGACACCGGAGGAGTACCTTGTGTGTATCAAACGTCGTAACATAACTGGGTGACTATAAAGGTGATCTACAGGTATCTCCGAGGGTGTCTGTTGGGTTGGCATGGATCAAGACTGGGATTTGTTACTCCGTGTGACGGAGAGGTATCTCAGGGCCCACTCGGTAATACAACATCACAATAAGCCTTGCAAGCAATGTGACTAAGTGTTAGCCACGGAACTAGTAAATAGACTTGCCGGTAACAAGGTTGAACTAGGTATGGAGATGCCGACGATCGAATCTCGGGCAAGTAACATACCGAAGAACAAAGGGAACATCATACAGGATTAACTGAATCCTTGACAAAGAGGTTCGACCGACAAAGATCTTCATAGAATAATAGGAACCAATATGGGCATCCAGGTCCCGCTATTGGTAATTGACCGTAGAGGTGTCTCGGTCATGTCTACATAGGTCTCGAACCCGCAGGGTCTGCACACTTAAGGTTCAGTGACGTTTCAGTAGTATAGATTTATGTATGGTGGTGATTGAAGGTTGTTCGGATTCCCAGATGAGATCCCGGACATCATGAGGAGCTCCGGAATGGTCTGAAGGTAAAGATTGATATATAGGAAGTCCTGTTTTGGTCACCGGAAAAGTTTCGGGCTCATCGGTAGTGTACCGCAAGTGCCGGGAGGGTGCCAGGGGTCGATCGGGAGGGGTATTTCGACCCAAGAGGCTACATGGGCTGTGGGAAGAGGTATACCAGCCCTTTGTGGGATAGCCTATGTCCCACAAGAGGCCCATGCGGCTGGAGTGGAAGGAGAAGGGAAAAAAAGCCAAGGTGGAAAGGGTTTCCAAGTGGGAAGGAGGAGTCCTAGTCCTACTAGGATTGGAGGAGGACTCCTCCTCTCCTACTTGCGCAAGGCCAAGGGCTGGCCCCTTGTGTGCCAAGCCTCCTCCCTCCCTCCTCCTATATATACTAGAGGTTTTGAGGGTTTTGAGACACAGAAAAACAGCCACGTGCTGCCCTCTTCTCTAGATCGTAGTTTTTCCTCTAGATTGGTTTCAGCGGTGCTTAGGCGAAGCCCTGCTGGAATAGCTCCACCACCATCGCCGCAACGCTGCTGCTGGAGAACTCATCTACCTCTTCGCTCCCTCTTGCTGGATCAAGAAGGCGGAGATCGTCATTGAGCTGTATGTGTGTTGAACGCAGAGGTGCAGTCCGTTCGGCACTAGATCGGAAGGACTGTGATCAAGATCACGAGACGATTCGTGATGGGATTGCGGGACGGATCATGATGGGATCGCAGGATGGATCATGATTTGTCGTCATTTTGTCACGACAGATGCCATGGGTAGGCTTATCATGGGTGGTTCGGGCCGGAGGACGCCGACAGGCTCTGGGTGCGAGATTGGGCACAAGTGGTAATGACACATGATGTACCTAGGTTCAGGGCCCTCCGTGGGAGGTAACACCCCTAGTCCTGCTCGGTCTAGTTGGATGGATGGGTATGTTTACAAGGATGCTCCTAGAGCTGTCTCTAGAAGAGGAAGAAGGAGCAACCGGCTCGTCTCCCTCCGTTGCTAAAGATGATATGTGAAGTGAGTTCCGTGTGTGTGTGTGTGTGTGTGAGCGATCGTTCCGTCCCCGTTGTATGGGGGGCTTGGTGGTTTTTATAGGCCAACCCCCCGGCTCTATAATATATTCTAGGGTACAGGGATGGAGGGACCCGACTGGCAGCCTCTCCGGCTGACCAGGGGGTCCCGCCCTTCGTGTCGTCTCGTCGTTTGTAAGGTCCACCGGCTGTGCGGTCCCGTCTCCCGCTGGGGCCCACCAACCGGCTCTGTGATTGGCCCTCGCCCACCTACCGCGGCACGGGCCGCCCGGGAGGCGTCGTCTAGTGCCAGCCGGCCAAAGTCTTCGGTACGGCCGGCTGCACTGTATCCACGCCCGGGCAGGTAATCGAGTGGGCGAGGGCGTGTCGGCACTGTTTCCCCGCCCGGTCGCGCTTGCCAAGGTCAGCGTCCTGGACGGCCGGACTGTAGCCATGCGCACTCGTGCGTCAGCGGACACTGTGGCTATAGGGTCGCTCGTCGTGGCGGTCGCGTCGTGTCGCCGTACCCAAGCGCAGAGGGACGGGACGTTGCATGTTCGCCCCAGGGTCAATGGAGGAGGCAGCCCAGAGGCAGCCGGCGACGCCCAGCCAGTCGGGGGTCAAGCCGGCTCCTCGTCCAGCCGTCCGTGTCGCCAAACGGCGGCAGCTCGAGCGGCCGCTGCCCCAGCCGGCCATGGGCAGCCGGTTGCATAGTTTTTCTTTGAAGCGGGTGGGGGGAGAACCCCTTTGCTTTGGCCTACCCAGGGGTAATAACCCCGTCAGTAGTCCCCAAAGCCGGCGGGGGCCCGCGTCCGGCAGACGGATGGGAACCGGCGGCTTCCCCCAGCGGTACCCGCCTCTGGTGTGAAGCCGAAGGGCCAGCCGGGTCGGCTGTTGGACCCGACGCCTCGCCCCGAGACCCGAGCCGGCCCGTCGGGCGCTACACGGCAGGTAATGATGTGGCGGGCCCCGCGCACGTGGGGAGGTGGGACGTCGGCCTGGGCCTAGCCCACTAGGCCCTGGGCATAGCCCAGTAGGCCTTGGGGCGCAGGCCAGGATCCTCTGCGCTCCGAAATGGCCGTTACGGCCCGGGCCGCCCACACGCATGCGGAGTTAATAGAGTAGTGGGCGCAGTTAATCCCCACGTCCCCCGGTTGTGGCCTCCCCATTTAAAAGGGGAGGAAGGGCAGGGGCGGAGATACCCACACCCCCTTTGCCTCCTTGCTTCTTTCCTCTCTTCGTTCCTTGCCCCCCTCGCGCAACACCGCGCCCGAGCCCGCAAAGGCACCCACACGCCGCCCCTCCACCGCAATGGCCGACAGGCGTGGAGGAAGCTGGGCCGGATCTGTCGTCACTGAGGGGGCCATCGCGGAGCTCCTTCGCGCGCGCATGCTGTCGCCGACGGAGCAGGTGGTCGCCCGTGCGCCCGGCGATGAGGTAGTGCCGGCGCCGCAGCCTGGGGAGCATGTCGTCTTCCTCTAGCATTTCTCCCATGGCTTCGGGCTCCCAGTGAGCCACTTCTTCCGGTTGCTCATGGACACCTTCGACCTCCAGCCGCACCACCTCGGCCCCAACGCTATCCTCTACCTCGCCGGCTTCATGACGCTGTGTGAGGGATACCTGGGGGTCCTCCCCTTTCTCGACCTCTTCAACGCCCTCTTCTACCTCAAGGCGCGGCGGTGTGCTGCCGCGGCACCGCGCGCTTCCCACCCTTATCTCTTACCGAGTCCGTCAAGAGGTGGCATCATACGTTCTTCTATGTGAAGAACACCGACCCAAACCTAGACTTCATCCGGTTGCCTCCGTTTGTCAACGCGCAGTCCTCCGGGATGAACTGGCTGGGAGCCGCCCCGCATGGCATGGCCCTGGCAGAGCTTGGCCGGCTCACGCAACTGAAGAGCGTTGAGGGGTTGGTCGCCTCTAATCTGGTGGCGGCCTTCATCTCACGCCGGGTGCTGCCTCTCCAGTTGAGGCTGCACCGGATCTGCGACATGTCCGGCCGCCAGGACCCCTATCGGCTGACGACCGTCGACCTGACACCGACTTGGGTGGCGACGCGGGTGAACGCCCTCACAATGTTCAAGCTGAAGCCCGCGTCGTGGACATTTGGCATGGAGTCGTACGACCGCATCAACCGTCCCCCTGGTAAGTCTTCGACGAGACGACTTCTCTTTGTTTGATTCTTTTCAGCCGGCAGCCGGGAGCAGACCTTACTTCGCCATGCTGACCGCAGTTGTTAGTGCGACAGAACACGCCGGACGGCCCACACCCCCAAATCTTCGAGGCGGAGCGTGAACACTCCGATTCTGAAGAATACGAGCGGGAAGGCCCGCCGGAAGAGGGGCTGGACTCCTCGGGAGGAGTCGAGGAGCCGGCAAAACCGCGAGCCGGCGACCCTAGTGGAGCCCGAGGGTCCGATGCAACCGGGGAGCCCAGCGGAGCTGGTGAGTTCCCTATCGGTCCCTCGATCAGGGATTGGATAGACAATGATGATGATGACGACGATGATGTGATGATTCTGAACGCGCCTCCCCCTCAGCTCAGCAGAGCCGTCGTGGGCGGAGCGAGGAGCGGCCGGCTCAAGCCCCGGCAGCCGGAGCCACCAGCCGGGCGAAGAGGCCGGCTCAGGAGGAGCTGGCGGCCCCCGCCGCCCATCCATAAGCAGGTGAAGGTGGCCGCACGGAAGCCGTCGGCGTGCGCTAAGTGGGTTTTGCCTGTCGTCATCGGGTGAGCTTTTTGTTTCTTCCTTGCGTACGTTTCCTTCCTGGTCGTGAGTCAATGGGTGAATGACCCTTGTGCGTTGCAGGGACCCCATCGAACTCCCACAAGGCGGAGGCGGCGGTGGATCTGGCGGCCGCCGCCAATCGGCTAGCCCGCGAGCATGCGGCCCACCCAGCGGGAGGAGAAGAAGAGGCTTGTGGAGCTACGAGCCTCAAAGTCTGGAACGCGAGGCGGAGGGCCCTCGCATTCCGGGGACTTCGAGCAGTGGGAGGCGGAGGAGGTCCGCGGACCCCACGCGGGCGTTGGACTTGGCGGCGGAATCGACTCGTCTGTCGAGGCCTCAGGTCGAGCGAGCCGTGAGGGGCGGCCATGGAGCCGCCGTGCCCCCGGCCACGGAGGAGGCGGCCCGCGCGGGGGGCTGCTGCCACGGAGCCCCCTTCGAGGCGGACCCGGCGGGAGGTGCCAGTCGTGACATCGCCAGCGGCCGAGCCGGCCCGGGCCGATGTGCCAAAGGCTCCAGTGGCCCCGGAGGCGGCGTCAGAGGCAGCACCGAAGGCGGGAGGCCATGGAGTCGGAGGGCATCGTCCGTCGCGATCGTCGCGTTGGAGCGGCAGGGAGGAGGAGGCGGCGACGGCGCCGAGCAAGGGAGGAGGAGGCGACTCCCGGGCTATTGCCGTCATCAACCCACCCCGGCAGCCGGCACCACGTGGCGAGCTCGGGGACGGGCGCCAATGGCGGCCAGGCCCGGAGGACCCTGAGGACCATGCAGGAGGTGCTCCGGGACTGGGAGGCGCTGGCGCGCGTCCCAACCCTTCCAGCTCCCCCGGCAGCAGGACCGGTCCCCTCGTTCGGGGAGTTAGGGAGTGTTATGGACCGGTGCCGGCAGGAACTGGCCCGGTTCGTGGAGGCGGCTGACGCCACCCTGCAGTGCGTGAAGGTAAGCATGGTCGTTCTTGTTAAAATTTTCAGTGGGGGCGCGCAAGCGCACCCATTGGGTGTAGCCCCCGAGATGCGGGCCGGCTGACGGGCAGCCGAGCCGGATCTCCTTGAGCGTCTTTTGACTTTGGCTTCGTGCGACAGGAGGGGAACTCCCAACGGCAGAAGTTGTTCGAGGAGGCGTTGCCATCCACGACCGTGGCAAGCACTGCTTCTACCGGCTATAGGAGGAGTTGACACGGGTGCAAAGTATGCCGAGTCTTGCGGGGAGGGGCACGTAGCCCTCGGGAGCCGGGCCGGCAGCCTGGCAGCCGTAGCCGGTGTTGCAGGACCGGATGACGCCTGTTCTGTTTTTGCAGACGAGCTGACCGCCCTCCGGGTGGAGAAGACCAGGGCCATCTTCGAGAGGGATAGGCTGGAGCAAAGCGTCCAGGCGGTCACTCAGGAGAAGGACCAGCTGGCCACGCTGCTGGTGGATGGGGAGGCGGCCCAGGACCGCCTCAAGGCCGACGTGGCGCGAGAGGTGACGACCAAGGAAAAGGCTATCAAGGAGGCGGCCGACGCCGCCTAGCGGACCGCCGCCCTCCAAGGCGAGGTGGCCCGCCTCGAGAGGTCGCTCGAGGAGCTTAAGGGCTCCTTCGCCAAAACGGAGGCGGTGCTGTCGTCGCAGCGAAAAGCGTCACTCAGTTTCGCCATCGAGGTGGACGACGCCATCGAAACGTAGGTGTCCCATTTTTCTTTTTTCCAGCCAGTTGCCTTTTCTTTGTTGGTTCTTGTTTTTGATTCGCTTCTCTCCCCTTCTTCCCTATCTTCTCTTAGGGGCGCTTCCCAGAAACTCAGCGTCACGCTGAGTGCGCCGTCGAGGAGCATCGGGAATGCCTTCAGGCGCGCGGGCGCTCCATCAAGGAGGACACCGCGTGGGATGTGGCGGAGCTTGGGCTCGCCATTGAAAAACCGGCTAATCCACCTCGAGCGGAGCGTGGAGCGGCTGAAGATGGCCGGCAAGGAGATCATCGCCGCCTTGTGGCCGGGCCGCGGAGGAGCTCTGGAGAACCGTGTGGCCTTGTGGCTGGAGCAGGCCGTGGCCCGGTTGGAGGCTTGGAAGGCGTCAGCGGCCCGAGCCGGCGCGCAGATGGCGCTCCGGTTCGTCATGTCATGGTATCGTGGCGTGGACTTGGGCCGGCTGGCGACTATGCGGGACGAGCCGGCCGAGGAGCAGGAGGCCCGTGAGCCGGCCCTTGTCCGCCGGGCCAACGAGCTCGCGTCGTATGTCGACACGGATGAGCTCCTGCCGGCCCTTGGCAAGGATGGCGAGCCGGGTGCCTGAGGACTCCTTCGGCATCCCCCTAGGTCCGGAGGACGAGGAGGTTGTCGACGAGAGCACTGACTCTAGCGGCGAGACAGCTAACACCGCGGAGGCCGCCTCGAAGGCCAAGGAGGCCGACTTGAAGACTGCGACCACCTCCGGGACAGGAGTCGAGCCGCCTAGCGATGCGCCGGCTGCAGGCGTGCCGGCTGGCGACGCGCTGGTGGCCTGAGCCCCCGGGCATCTTATCTTTTTTCTTTCTTTCTCCTGCATGTTAGTCTTTAAGTCCACCCACTGGGGGTGAACCGTGATGGCCGTGGGTCTTTTGTCGTTAAGATTCGTACTGTGAATATTTGGTGTGTTTGGTTTATTGCGCTTGCTTGCTCGTCCTTAACCCTTTTTTCCCTTTTGGTTCCTTCCATTCCACCCCTTTTCCCCTTTGGTTTCGGCCCCGCCAACCCGACGGCCGGGAGCCGGTCTGTAGCTAGGTCAGGGCGTCCGCCTCAAGGGAGCCGGTTCTGAACTTAGGAACCGCGGGAGCTTTTTAGGATAAGTAGAGTGGCAGAGGCGAGGCGGTGATCCGGCTGGGCCTAGCTAGCATCTCCTTTGCAGTCGATCTTTCGTGTGAGCTAAGCTTAGCCGCCCCGAGGCCCCCGTCAGCCGGACAACCTGGAGCCGGATCTATAGCTGGGAGGGGTGGGAGGGCTTTGCTCGGCTCACACTACTTGGTCAATTTTTTGGGAGGGGCGACCTAGGACCAGCCGGCGAGCCCCCGGGCCTGGGAGCCGGGTCGGGGAGCCGGTGAGTGAAGAGACCTTTAAGGGAAACGAAAAGGGCATGCCCCAAGAGCCGGCTTGGGGCAGCCATTGCATTCATAAGCCCAAAAGGGGAGGGATACATACATACACTGGTTTTTTTTCAGCAGTAAAACAGACGGAGGAGCGCCACGTTCCATGGGCGCTCGGTCCCTTCGCCGGAGGCGTCTCTTTTGCGCATCTGCGGCTTCTAGGCATCTATCAGGTAGTACGCATTGTTGTGCAACGCCTTGCTGATGATGAACGGGACCTCCCATGGGGAGGACAGTTTGTGTTGTCCGGCTGTCCACTGGATCCGCCTTCTCGAAAGGAGAGTGGTCGGATCCGCTTCCTGTGGTAGTGTCGGAGCTTCTGCTGGTAGATTGTCGTCCGGCTCAAGGCCAGCTCGCGGGCTTTGTCGAGTAAGTCGACACCCGTCTTCTCTTGCCTCCTTTGCGTCCTTCTCCGTGTAAAGGGCGAGTCGAACTCGATGTTGGTGGGGATGATCGCCTCGTACCCGTACACAAGGAAGAAAGGCATGTAGCCGGTTGATCGGTTGGGGGTGGTCCTGAGACCTCCAAAGGACAGTCGGCAGCTCGTCGACCCAGCAGCCGGCTGACCTTACCAGCGGCGTTACGACCAGGGGCTTGATGCTGGACAGGATGAGGCCATTTGCCCTCTCGACCTGGCCGTTTGATTGTGGATGAGCGACGGAGGTCAGGTCGAGCCGGATTCCTTATTTGGAGCAGAAACACGCGAGCGGTGCCCTTGGTGAAGTTTGTGCCATTGTCGGTGATGAGGCTGTGGGGGACGCCGTAGCGAACCGTGATGTCATCGATGAACCAAACAGCCATGGGGCTGTCCAGCTTCTTGATTGGTCGTGCCTCGATCCACTTGGTGAATTTGTCGACAGCTACTAGCAAATGTGTCATGCCGCCTCATGTGGTTTTGAAGGGACCCACCATACCCAGCGCCCAGACGGTGAAGGGCCACGAGAGGGGGATGGTCTGGAGGGCCGATCCCGGTAGGTGGCTTTGCGTGCTGAAGCACTGGCAGCCCTCGCATTCGTCGACCAATTTCTTGGCTGCCTTGAGAGTAGCGGGCCAGAAGAAGCCGTGGCGGAATGCCTTGGCCATGAGGGTCCTAGAGGCGGCGTGGTGCCCGCACTGGCCCTGGTGGATGTCAAGGAGGATCTGCAGACCCTTTTCTGGCTTGACGCACCGCTGGAAGACGCCGGTGGTGCTGCGATGGACGAGCTCGTTGTTGATGATGATGTATGACGAGGCTCGACGCTGGATTTGCCTCGCCATGGCCTCGTACGGGGGGAGTTCGCCGCGTAGGAGGAATGGCAAGATTGGCTAGGCCCACGAGGGAGCGGAGACGGGGACCGGCTCAGGAGCCCCCCGGCCTGGATGATCAGTCCCCGGGACCGGCTCGCCAGCCCCCGGGGCCGGCTCGTCAGTCCCTGAGGCCGGCTCGTCGGTTACCATCATGATGACCTCGTCGTTAGAGCCAGAGGCCTCGGATGCAGCCGGCTCAACTGGTGCCGGCAAGGCGGCCAAGGTTGAGGGAGCCGGTGGTGAAGATGCCGAAGGGGCTGCCGGAGCCGCCGATGGGCCGGCGGCGTCCACCGGCACAAAGATGGACTCCGATTCTGGGGAAGGCTTGATCGATGGCTTGAGCAACTGCTCGAGGGAGACGTCAGCTGGGATGGCCTGCCGGGTGGAGCCGATCTTTGCCAGCACGTCGCCTGCCTCATTGTTCGCCCGTGGGACGTGATGAAACTCACAACCCTCGACGGAGACGGTGAGTTGTTGTATGAGGAAGCGGTAGCTGGCCATGTTGGCATACCTGGCGTCCCATTCACCAGAGACCTGCTGCACCACGAGGTCGGAGTCGCCGAAACATAGGATGCGCCTGATGCCAATCTCCTTGGCGAGCCGGAGGCCGTGGACGATGGCCTCATACTCAGCCACGTTGTTGGAGGTGGCGAAGTGGATCTGGAGGGCGTACTTGAGTTGGTCGCCTTTTGGAGAGGAGAGGACTATGCCGGCACCCAGGCCGGTCTTCATTTTCGAGCCGTCGAAATGCATGCGCCAATGTGTGGAGTCTAGGGGAGGAGGCACGAACTTGGTCTCCGCCCAGTCGATGAGGAAGTCAGCCAACGCTTGCGACTTGATGGCGGTACGTGGCTCGTACCAGATCTCATGATCGGCAAGAGCGATGACCCACTTGGCGATCCGGCCGATGGAGTCCCGGCCGCTCCTGATCTCACCGAGTGGGGCCGTGCTTACCATGGTGATGGTGTGCTCCTTGAAGTACTGCTTGACCTTCTTGGCGACGAAGTATATGCCATATCACATCTTCTGGTAGTGGGGGTAGTTCTACTTGGACGCGGAGAGGACCTCGTTGAGGTAGTAGACGGGGTGCTGGACCGGCAGGGACTTGCCCTACTCCGGCCGCTCGACCGCCAAGACGACACTAATGATGCGGGTGGTCACCGTGATGTAGGCGAGCAAGGGTTCCTTCTCAGCCGGCATGGCCAGGATGGGCGCGCGGGTGAGAGCCTTTTGAGGCCGCGGAAGGCCTCGTCCGCCTCGTCGAGCCAATCAAACATGCCCGGTTTCTTGGTGTGACCCGGCTCGACCAGAGCCATCTTGCGAAGGAGCCCGTAGAGGGGTAGGGCCTTCTTCCCCAGGCGACTGATGAACCGGTTGAGCGAGGCGAGGCAGTCGGTGAACTTCTGGACGTCGTGGAGCCGAGTCGGCTTGGGCATGCGCTCGATTGCATTGATCTTTTCGGGGTTAGCTTTGATGCCACGGGCGGACACGAAGAAACCTAGGAGTTGGCCGGCTGGTATGTCGAAGACACACTTCTCTGGGTTGAGCTTGATCTTGTACTCTCGTAGGTTCGCGAAGGTCTCCCGAAGGTCATCGACGAGGCTGAAGTGCTTCTTGGTTTTGAGGACGATGTCGTCGACGTAGACGTGGACGTTCCTGCCTATCTGAGGCAGGAGACACTTCTGCATGCACCACTGGAAGGTGGTGCCTGCGTTCTTCAGGCCGAAGGACATGGTGATGTAGCAGTAGGCCCCTAAGGGCGTGATGAAGGAGGTCTTGAGGCGGTCCTCCGGGTGCAGCTTGATCTGGTGGTAGCCGGAGTAGGCGTCCAGGAAGGACAACAAGTCGCAGCCGGCCGTGGAGTCAATGACTTGTTCAATCCGCGGAAGGGCGAATGGGTCCTTGGGGCATGCCTTGTTTAGGCTAGTGTAGTCGATGCAGATGCGCCAGGTCTTGTTCTTCTTTAGCACCAGGACTGGGTTGGCCAGCCAGTTCGGGTGGAAAACTTCCATGATGAACCCGGCTGTGAGCAGCCGGGCGATCTCTTCTCCTATAGTATGCCACTTATCCTCGGAGAAATGGCGTAGTGGTTGCTTGACCGGCTTGACGTCCGGCCGGACGTGTAGTTTGTGCTCGGCGAACTTCCTCGGAACACCCGGCATGTCCTTGGGGGACCATGCAAAGATGTCCCGATTCTCACGGAGGAAGTCGACGAGCTCGCCTTCCTATTTGTTGTCGAGGCGGGAGCCGATGGTGGTGCACTGAGCGGGGTTGGCCGGGTCGAGCGGGATTTGCTTGGTGTCCTTGGACGGCTGGAAGGAGGCCTTGCCGACAGACGGTGAGGGGGGAGCCAGCATGGCCGGCTGGCTGGCAGCAAAGGCCACGAGCAGGTCGAGTTGCCGCTTCTCCTCGGCGATTTCCAGGACCTCGACCAGCCGGCTGCCGTCTTGAGCGCACAATTGACATCTTGTAGTCACCCGCGATGATGATGATTCCCTTGGGGCCCGGCATCTTGAGTTTGAGGTAGGCGTAATGGGGGACCACCATGAATTTGACAAGGGTCGGCCGGCCCACCAGCGCGTGGTAGGGACTTGCGAGGCCCACGACCTCAAACAGCACCAACTCGCGGCGGAAGTGGCCGAGTCCGCCGAAGAGGACGTCAAGTGTGATCTTGCCGACAGGAGAGTAGGACTTCTCAGGCACGATGCCATGGAAGACCGTCCAGCTCGCGTGTAGGTCTTCTATCTTCAGCCCCAGCTTGCGCATCGTGTTGAGGTAAAGGATGTTGATGCTGCTGCCACCATCTACCAGCACCCGTGAAAAGCGACAGGTGCGCTTCTCGGTGGCGATGGTGGGGTCGAGGACCAGCGCTTAGCTGCCGAGACTCAGGATCACGGCGGGATGATCTGCCCGGCTCCAGGTGACCAGCTTCTCCAACCAGTGCATGAACTGGAGAGTTGCCGGCATGGTGGCTTTCACCTCACGATGGAGCCGGCGCTGAGCATGTTTGCTCGTCTCTTCACTGGTGAAGACGATGTAACAGCCATCCTGGTTAGGGAACTGGTCGATCAGACGGCCATCGTTCTGGGCCGAAGCCGGCGCCGGGGCGGCAGCTGGGGCTGGGGCCGGTGCGCGTGCAGGCGGCGCGGGAGGAGCCGGAAGGCCGTCCCCCCGGGCCAATCGCTGTGAGAAGCTGCACTGCCGGAGCGTGTGTGTGGAGGGTTTGGCTCCAGAGTGGTTCTTGCAGGGGAGGTCGAGCATCTGCTCGAAGGTGGCGATGGCGGCTCCTACTCCTCGATGGTGGCAACCTGCCGGCTCCCATAGTGGGGATCCGGCTGGTCGTTCTTGCGTTTGTTGTTCTGTGGCTGTCGGTTGTCGGCAGCCGATCGGGACGTTGCCGGTGTTGTCGTCGCCTTGGTGGGCGGGGTCGTCTTGACCCGGATGGCTGAATTAGCCGTGGCGTACTTGTCTGCCTTGGTCATGAGCTCGGCGAGTGTGGCCGGCTCGGACCACAGAAGCTTGTGCTTGAGGGGGTGCCGTCTCGACAGCCTTCGATGAAGTACTGTATGGCCTGCACCTCATGCACCCCCTCGCAGGAGTTGCGGAGCTCGGTCCATCAAGTGAGGTTGTCATGGAGGGACTCGTCCGGCCCCTGAACGCACATGGCGAGTTCACGGGGGCGGCCAGGCCGCTTGTAGGTGCCGGTGAAGTTACGGACGAAGGCCTCCTCGAAGTCCGTCCAAGCATTGATGCTGCCGGCCGCTAGGCTGTTAAGCCAGGTGCGGGCTGAGCCGATCATCATGAGGGGACCGTAGCGGACGGCTACGCGCTTGTTTCCCCTGGTGATGCCGATGGCGGTGGTGTAGTCGATCAGCCATTCTTCGGGCTTGGCGGCCCCGTTGTACTTCAGGGTGTCTCGGGGAGTGTGAAGCCGGTCGGAAATGGCTCGTTGTGGATTCGAGGGCCAAAGCAGGTCGGGCCAATCGAGCCCTCCTCCTCAAGGAGGGCCGACTGCGCGAGCCGGTCGATGCGGAGGCGAGCATCATTCTCGTTGTGGGGGATGTGCGGCCCAAGCCGAGCCGAGAGCTCGGGACGGATGGCGGGCGGAACCAACCGTTCCGGCTCGTGCCGCGGGGGCGGAGTGTGCCTGCGGCTGCGCTGGCTGCCAGCTGCTGGCACCTCATGGTGGAAGCCGCTGCGAGGCGGGTTGTTGGTGCGCCGGCTGTTAATAGCCGGCTGCTCACTTCCCGGCAACATAGAGGGCCGCGGGTTGTTTGCCTCGACCCGATGGCCGAAGACGCGAGGGGTGCAGGAGTGCTGAGCCGGCTGACGGCCAGTAGTCCCCGTGCCCTCGCGCTCGAGCCGGGGGCCTTTAGAGGCGACGCCGCCCGTCGCGAGCAAATGCTGCTATGCGTCGGCAGTGTCACTGAGCTCCTTCATGTGACACTCATGGGTGGCACGTTCTTCACCCTCCAAGGTGGCCAAATCCTCGTAGGCCACCTTGAGGGCCCGCAGGTTGGCTGCGGGGGTGTCGTAGACGGGCATCTTGCCGCCTAGGATTTCAGCGACCACGCGACCGCGGTCGCGCACAGCCCCACGCCGGCTGGGCTCAATGCTAGCCGGGGTGAGACCGTAGGTGGAAGCGTATTCCCGCTGGGCGGCCTCCATGCGGCGGCGCGTGGCCGCAAGGGCGGTGGTGTCCTCGAACAGGACGCGGTGAGCCACCTCGAGCTCGGCCGCGGCGGCAATGGGGTCTGCCGTCGGGGCGATAGGGGTGCTCAAGCCCCGGAGGGCCGCACCGAGCGGGTCGGAGGTGCCGACGCGGGCCGCGGCGGCGTCAGCCCCAGCCCGCGCATGTCCGGAGGAGGTGGAGGAGATGATGGTCATTTCCCCTACGCGATCGTGGGAGCCACTAGACTGGGTCGCTATTGGAAATATGCCCTAGAGGCAATAATAAAATGGTTATTATTGTATTTCCTAGTTCATGATAATTGTCTATTATTCATGCTATAATTGTGTTAACCGGAAACCGTAATACATGTGTGAATACATAGACCACAACGTGTCCCTAGTGAGCCTCTAGTTGGCTAGCTCGTTGATCAATAGATGGTCTCGGTTTCATGACCATGGACATTGGATGTCGTTGATAACGGGATCACATCATTAGGAGAATGATGTGATGGACAAGACTCAATCCTAAGCATAGCACAAGATCGTGTAGTTCGTTTGCTAAAGCTTTTCAATGTCAAGTATCATTTCCTTAGACCATGAGATTGTGTAACTCCCGGATACCGTAGGAATGCTTTGGGTGTGCCAAACGTCACAACGTAACTGGGTGGCTATAAAGGTACGCTACGGGTATCTCCGAAAGTGTCTGTTGGGTTGACACGAATCGAGACTGGGATTTGTCACTCCGTGTGACGGAGAGGTATCTCTGGGCCCACTCGGTAAGACATCATCATTATGAGCTCAATGTGACTAAGGAGTTAGTCACGGGATGATGTATTACGGAACGAGTAAAGAGACTTGCCAGTAACGAGATTGAACAAGGTATGCGGATACCGACGATCGAATCTCGGGTAAGTACCATACCGATAGACAAAGGGAATTGTATACGGGATTGATTGAATCCCTGACATCGTGGTTCATCCGATGAGATCATCGTGGAGTACGTGGGAGCCAACATGGGTATCCAGATCCCGCTGTTGGTTATTGGCCGGAGAGGTGTCTCGATCATGTCTACGTGTCTCCCGAACCCGTAGGGTCTACACACTTAAGGTTCGATGACGCTAGGGTTATAGGGAAAAGGTATACGTGATTACCTAAGGTTGTTCGGAGTCCCGGATGAGATCCCGGACGTCACGAGGAGCTCCGGAATGGTCCGGAGGTAAAGATTGATATATAGGAAGTCCAGTTTTGGTGACCCGGAAAGTTTTCGGGCTCATCGGTATTGTACCGGGAGTGCCGGGAGGGTGCCGGAGGACCCCCGGGAGGGGGTGACGACCAAAGGACCTCATGGGCCCTTAGAGGAGGTGTGCCAGCCCATATTGGGCCAGCCAATACCTTCTAGAAAGGGCCCATGCGCCAGGGATCTGGAGATAGAGGCAAAAGGGATTTAAAAGGGGGTGGGTCCACCTCCCGTGTGGGAGGAGGACTCTCCCCCCACTTCGGCCGAATCCCTCCTCCTTGGAGGAGGGGCCAAGCCATCCCTCCCTCTCCTTCCTCCTATATATATGCAAGGGTTTGGGCAGGTTTGAGACGACGAACTCTTTCTCTCTCGCTGCAGCCCTATTCTGCTTCTTCCTCCTCCGTAGTGCTTAGGCGAAGCCCTGCCGGGATACCTTGCTACTCCACCACCACCACGCCGTCGTGCTGCTGCTGGAGCTCTTCCCCAACCTCTCCTTCCTCCTTGCTGGATCAAGGCGTAGGAGACGTCACCGGGCTGCACGTGTGTTGAACGCGGAGGTGCCGTCCGTTCGGCACTTGATCGGATCTACCGCGATCTGAATCGCTGCAAGTACGACTCCATCAACCGCGTTCTTGTAACGCTTCCGCTTAGCGATCTTCAAAGGTATGAAGATCCAATCTCTCCCCACTCGTTTGCTGGTTTCTCCATAGATAGATCTTGGTGACACGTAGGAAAATTTTGATTTACTACTACGTCTCCCAACACCCCCATCCACCAGCTTTCCCCGCCGTCGTCGGAGGAAGCCGGCGAGCGAAGCTCGTTCGGAGGACGATGGTGGCGAGCTCGCCTCCTTCCTCCACGAGGAGGCCTTTGGCTGGCATGCATCGGTGTCCCTGGGCGCCATGCGGGGCAACAGGGTCCGGATGCTGGGGCGGCGACCCCAAGGGTTCTTGGCGGGGTTGTGCCTCCACGGCTGCGCGATAGCGTGGGGGCTGATGTGGCTTCCTGTGGCGGCGGATCTGGGGTTCTCCTACCCAGATCCGTTTGCTGTGGGGGTGGTGGCTCGGGCGTCGGCCGGCAACCTCCAGTAGCGTGGTTGGGGATGGCCTGTGGTGCTGGACTGTGGTGGTTCTGGGCTTGGCCGGATCTGGTGCCAGCGGCGTCCAGGGCCAACTCTGTCCGGCGACCGACAAGGCTAGGCATGGCGACCCGTCGCGGGGTCAAGGATCCTTCCCTGACCTGGTCTTCATGATGTCTTACATGGAGGTGGTGGTGATGGCGTGCTGCAGCGCACGGTGGAGATGGTGGCGCCATCTGGGCGCGATGGAGGTGGTGATTTGGTAGCCGCTTCGATCTAGACATGTTGATGACATGTTCTTGATCTAGCTCGGGTGGTGGTGACACATGATGTGCTATGAGATGAGTTCTCCTCCAGCTGCAATGGCCGGCCCGTTCGAGAAGCTCCGGACTTGGGGATTTGTGAACCCGGGTTGGAGAAATCCTTGCCTCGCGATGTTCGAGGCTGACAAGAGCGACGTCCGCGAGCGCTGTCCCCTCCTTGGAGACGTTGTCTTGACCCCGATCTGACTCCCTCCCTCGTGCCCAGGGGAAACCCTTAGTTCGACCTTCGTACCAGGCGATGGAAGCATCATGGCGTCATTTCCTCCTTGGAGGCATCGTCTTGTTGCTCGATAAGTCCTGATGGTGCAGCTCAAGTTGGTGTTGGCAATTGCTCTGGACGTGGGCCTCTGAGGCGCAATGTACATCGTTGCTGGCGCTCTCTCGATGACGCTAGTCTAGGTATGCCTAAGAGAAACATGATTGGTTTGTATCAATCACGCCACACTAGGGTCGGTCCTTGTATTCACAATATAAAGATTACATGCCTTGGTAATCAAGGCAAATCAATGCAAATCCTCAACCAAATCATACAACAATATTCAGTGGGATATTGTGCTAGTTTCTTATTACAAAGATTACAGACAAAAGGTATAGTTTAACATCCCCCTCAGCTTGTGTGTCGTAGGGAAGCAAGCATAAGTTAGAATGAAACTCATAGAAGAGCTGTGAGGGCAATCCTTTTGTCATGATGTCAGCATACCGATGTGAGGATGGCACATGAAGAACCCGGATCTCCCCAAGTGACACCTTGTCCCGGACGAAGTGAATGTTAATCTCAATGTGTTTGGTACGACGATGCTAGACCAGATTAGAGGCCATGTATACAGTGTTGACGTTGTCATGGAATACAACCGTGGTAGACGTCAAAGGGTGATGAGGCCTCCAAGGAGCTGACGGATCCAACAACACTCAGCAACAACATGAGCAACCTCACGATACTCCGCCTCTGCACTTGAGAGAGACACGGTGGTCTATCATTTAGACGACCAAGAGATAAGGTTATTACCAAGATAGACGCAGTAGACATACGTAGAGCGGCGGGTGTCAGGGCACCCAGCCCAATCAACATCAGAGTATGCTATAAGCGTTGTGGATGAGTAGCACGAGAGGTGTAAGATGAGGTCTAGGGTGCCCTTTATGTATCGGGGAATGCGCTTAACCAAGTGCATATGAGGCTCTCAGGGCACATGCATGTATAAACAAGCCTGTTGAACTGCATGAGCAATATCTGGGCGCGTTAGCGTCAAATACTGTAAGGCACCGGCGTAGCTCTGATACTCGATGGGATTGGAGAGAAGAAGACCATCCTGAGCTGAAAGCTTGCACTTAGTGTCGATCGGAGTGGCGGAGGGATTACAATCAACCATGCCCGCGCAATGAAGCAACTCCAAGGCATACTAGCGCTGAGAGAGAACCATGCCCGAGGATGTCCGAGTGACGGAGATGCCAAGAAAAAATGACAAGTCTCCGAGGTCTGGCATGGCGAACTCTATGTGGAGTTGCTGTGTAAGATGGCGTAGGAGGAGATCCGTCGAGGCAGTGAGGACAATGCCGTCCACATACAATGATAAGTAAGCAAGGTCGATGCCTTGACTGTAGATGAAGAGGGACACATCTAACTTGGAAGCGATGAAGCCAAGGCGATGTGCAAAGAGGGCGAACTGTTGGTACCAAGCGCGGACGCCTAATACTTGTGATCTGCGTTGGGTTTTCCGTGAAGAGGAATGGGTTATCGCAGCACAATGTGGGTAAGTATTTCCATCATTTATGAAACCAAGGTTTATCAAACCAATAGGAATACCAATCCTCAACCGTCTTCAGCGGCTACACACAAAAGAACAAACAACTTGCACCCAACGCTCGCAAGAGGGTTGTCAATCCCCTTGATCTCGTTATTTGCAAGCAAGTGAGTTGTATAGATGATTGTAGAGAATTATAAATTGCAAAATAAAATAAAAGCAAATAAATGGCAGCAAGGTAGTAGTAGCGTTTGTAAATATCTAAGTGAATAGACCCACGGGCCGTAGTGTTCTCTAGTGGCATCTCTCATACAAATAGCATACAGAGGGTAAATAAATTACTGTTGGGCAATTGATAGAAAAGCGAATAGTTATTCAATTTTCACGACAATGATCATGTGTATATAGGCATCACGTCCATGAGCAAATAGGCCGACTCCAGCCTGCACCTATTACTATTACTCCACCCATCGACCGCTATCCAGCATGCATCTAGAGTATTAAGTAAAACAGAGTAATGCTTGGAGAACGATGACATGATGTAGACAAAGTAAACTCAATCAATATGAATTAACCCTATCGTTTTATCCTTAGTAGCAGCAACACAAAGACATATCTTGTCCTCTACTTTGTCACAGGGATATAGAAACTCATCAAGTTGAACCTACCATAACGCACCACTCCCACCGAAGAAATACCAATCTAGTTGGTCAAACTATCTCAATAGATAGGAGAGCATTACGAAGCTATAATGATCATGCAAATAAGAATCTCAGCATTCAGGTTTGACTCAAATACTTTTCATGACTAATCTGAGCATAAACTCGCAATTCAGCGAATCCCAACAAATGCACCATACAAAGGGATTACATCGCATAGATCAAGGCAAAGATGCGATGAACATTGTATTGAAAATCAAGAGAGAGAGAGAGAGATTTCCATCTCGGTACTACCTAAAGACCCGTAGGTCCGTGGTGAAGTACTCACATATCATCATGAGGACAACAAGGTTGATGAAGAAGCCCTTCATGATCGATCCCCCCTCCGGTAGGGTGCCAAAATGGAGCTCTAGATGGGCTCCCATCAAAGCAGAGACTTGCGGTGGTGTAAAAAGTATTTTGGGAGCCTCCCTAGGGTTTTTCGATTATTAGAGAATTTATAGGCTAGAGAGGGACGTCGGGAGACGCACAAGGGGGCAACGACATATCAACCCCCCAGGGCGCACCCTGATGTGTGGTGAGGGCCTCGTGTGCCTCCCGGCCTCGTCCCGGCCGAAGCTTCCAGGTCTTATTTTGTCCCATAAAAAATCATCAAAAAGTTTCGTGGCAATTGGTACTGTAAACCTGAAAAGTGAAAAACATGCAGAAAACAACAATTGGCATTGGGCACCGGGTCAATAGGTTAGGTCTCAAAAATATTACAAATTGGTAAACAAATGCCCAAAAAGTATCCTAGGATGATAATATATCAGCATGGAACAATCAAAAATTATAAATACGTTGGAGACGTATCAACATCCCCAAGCTTAATTCCTACTCGTCCTCGAGTAGGTAAATGATAAAAACAGAATTTTTTTATTTGACATGCTACCCATTATGTAATCTTTTGTATGTATGCTCATTTAGAAATGATGAATTAACGAGCATCAACATAGCAACATTTATAAGTATACGCAACAAAATCATTAATCTTTCAAAGTATACGATCCTAAAAAAATGTTTACCCCCATTCATCTTATTATATTAGCAAGGCATGGCTCCGTCTTCACCACATCAATACAAATATTAAGCACCACGGTGTCCAAGGTAGGCAATTGGATCGTACTTTTTCAGTATGCATCAACTTTTTATTCTTCACGTAATACATGAACGTGAGCCATTGAACATAGCATATAGGTGGAATAGAATATGATGGTAGATATATCAAAGGGGAAAAAAGTGGAGAAGATGCTCTCACATCAAGTAGGTGTACCAACGGGGTATGGAGATGTCCGTTGATGTATGTCAATGCAAGCAGTAGGGATTTCCATGCAAATGATGCACTAGAGATATAAGTGTATGAAAGCTCAACTGAAGCTAAGTGGGGTGTTCATCCAACTTGCTTGCTCATGAAGACCACAGGCATTTGAGGAAGCTTGTCATCGGAATATACAAACCAAGTTTATAATGAAAAAGGTAATTCCCACTAGCATATGGAAGTGACAAAACTGGAGACTGTCTATATGAAGAACATGGTGCCACTTTGAGGCACGGGTGTGGTAAGGGATAATAGCAAAGTCCCTTCTCTTTTTTTCTCTCTCTTTTTTCATGGTGAGATTTTTTTGCCCCCCCCCCATTTTTTATATGGTAGGCTCATTTTGCCTTCCCCATTTTTTCGTCCGGAGTCTCATCCCGACTTGTGGGGGAATCATAATCTCCATCATCCTTTCCTCACAGAGGCAATTGTAAGAGCACATTTCTCCATGTGTGTTTTTGGGTAATTGATGACAATACCTATGGACTAATGGTTTCCTTGAGTTATATTCTAAGGATTTGCCCGTGGGTACTTCTTGAAGTCCATCTGTTGGTTTCAAGGAGTTTATATGGTGACCAAGGTGGTATTCAAGGTTTATCCAAAGATTGGTCATGTGGGAGTTGAGTTTATTGCAAGCATGTCTTGAAGAAGAATATTGTGTAAGCATTCATGTTTACCTTCAAGACATCATCTTTATGAAGAGAGAAGCTAAGATACAAGGTTGATCAAGACTAAGTCAAAAAATGAATCAAGTTGATCAACACATAAAGCGTACAAGATGTACCGAGAGGGATCAAGCTCTAGTACATTGAAAACGGATTTCATATGCTTCGTTTATTGCGTTTTTGGTGTTGGAGGTTTTACCGGTCTTATTCGAGGACGCGTTCTCACCATTTTATTATGGGACTTTTCTAATTTGCTTCTTATTGATATTTCAATCTAGATTTTATTATCCCATGTCGTTAGCTTTCCAACAAATTTTGTTTCGTTGAATTCGGAGTCCGTTTGCAAAAGTTGTGGCCGTTTTGGTGTTCTTAAAAGGCTGCAGCGGTGCTACCGCGGCTAGAGCGGATGTAATTTTTTACTACCACTCCGGAGCGTTACTACTGTGGCTCCAAGGGCGGTACTACGCTCCGGACTAAAATCGCGTGTTTTGTCCACCAGTGGTGGGCACGGATGTATTTTTTTAGTACCGCTCGCAAGCAGTAGTACCGCTACCCTTTGCGGTAGTACTGCTCCTTGGAGAGGTGGTACCGCTCTGTGCGGACTGTGAGCATAACGGTTCGATTTTTCCCCACCTATAAAGGGGGGTATTCTTCCCCATTGAACCTTATCCTTTGAGCTCGAGTTTGCCCCCCATTGTTGACCTTCTTCGAGCTTGCTAACTCTCAACCCCTCCAATGATTCTTTCTAGTTCTTGAGGGAAAAGAGAGAGGAGATCTAGATCCATATTTCCACCAATCACTTTCTCTTCTAAGTGAGGGGAACCCCTTGGATCTAGATCTTGGAGTTCTTCATGTTCTTCTTCGTTCTTCCTCTCATTTTCCTCCCTAGCATTAGTTGCTTTGGTGGTATTTGGGAGAGAGGGACTTGGGCACTCCGTGTGCCCTTGCCATTCCATTTGGTGCATAGGTTTCAGTTCTCCACGGTGATACGTGGAAGTGAGAAGTTGAGAAGCTTATTACTCTTGGGTGTTTGAGCATCCTAGAGCTTGTTCCTCTTGGGTGTTTTGGCGCCCTAGACGGTTGGTGGTGCCTCGGAGCTCAATCATTGTGGTGCAAAGCTCCGGGCAAGCTTCGGGGTCTCCAATTAGGTTGTGGAGATTGCCCCGAGCGTTTGAGGTCACCTCGGAGCCACAATCCATTGTGGTGAAGCTTCTTGGTGTCGTTGGGAGCCTCCAATTCAGTTGTGGAGATTTCCCCAACCTTGTTTGTACGGGTTCGGTGACCACCCTCAAGGGTCCCTTAGTGGAATCATGACATCTTGCATTGTGCGAGGGCATGAGGAGATTATGGTGGCCCTAGTGGCTTCTTGGGGAGCATTGTGCCTCCACACCGCTCCGAACGGAGATTAGCATCCGCAAGGGTGTGAACTTCGGGATACATCGTCGTCTCCGCGTGCCTCCGTTATCTCTTACCCGAGCCCCTTTACTTATGCACTTTACTTTGTGATAGCCATATTGTTTCTTGTTATATATCTTGCTATCACTTAGTTGTCTATCTTGCTTAGCATAAGTTGTTGGTGCACATAGGTGAGCCTAGTTGTTTTAGGTTTTGTGCTTGACTAATTAAACGATAGTTTTATTCCGCATTTGTTCAAGCCTAAACCGTAATTATTTTAAAAGCACCTATTCACCCCCCCTCTAGGCGACATCCACGTCCTTTCAATTGGTATCAGAGCTAGGTCTCTCATTATTAGGTTCAACAACCTAGAGAGTGAGGATGTATACTAGGGGGTTAGGATTCTCTAACACTCTTAGTTTCAATGGCACAAATTTTGATGTTTGGGTAATTCGCATGCTTAATCTCTTTAGGGTTATGGACCCAAATTTAGAGCGAATTGTAGATATAGGTTTTTCTCCTCCAATGGATTCTCAACACATACCTTTAGAGGATGAGAAAAACTATTATCTCAGTGATCAAGCTTCTAATATTCTTTTTGATGCTTTGAGCAATGTAGTTATATTTCAACTCATGCCATTCCGGGATGCTCATGAGTTGTGGACAAAGCTTCAAGATAAATATGGTGTGTCCCAGATTTGTAGGGATGATTGTTCTCCCTCCACCTCCGGTCGTGTTGTTTTCTCAACTTCATCTACTTCACCTACATGTGGATTGCCACAAGGTAATTATATGGTGAGTAGTGATGATCATTGTAATGATGATAGTGGGCTTATTGTTGATAATTCTTCTTCATTATTTTATTTCAATGTTTCATCTTTGGACTTTAACACCTCGAGCACTTTAAATGTTTCACATGCTTGTGTTGATAGTCCTTTCATATCATGTACAAATTGCTTGACCAAATCTCATGATGATATGCTTGCTATATCTTGTTGCCATGATAAAAATGTTTCTGTTTCCTTGAGTTGTTGTTCTAACAATGTAGAGGAAACCCAACACTCCATGGAACAAGATGTGGTCTTGAATGGTGCTTCAAGGGATCCTACATCATCATCTATTGTTTCTCACTTTTGCCTTATGGCTAAGGCTTCAAAGGTATCTCCTACTTTGAATCCCAATATATCTCATGATTATGATGTTGATGATAATGAGGATAATCATGAAGAGTGTGATAATGTTGCTTCCTTGAAAATTAAGGGAGAAATGATTTTTAAAGCTCTTCATAAGAATAAACTTGCTCGTTCCAACTTCATGAAAATCATGTATATTGCCATGGAGGGCAAGAAATATATTGAAGAGTTGGAATCTCATCTCGAGGAGCATGAGGCCACCATTGAGAAAATGGAAGGTCATGAGCGTGATTACGCTAATGAGATCACAGAGCTATCTCAAGCTCTTGAAAATGAACAAACCACCAAGGAATTTCTTGAGAAGACCTTTGATCTAGAATTATCTAGATTAAAGGAATCCAATGAAAGAGCTCTCAAGGTGACTAATGATTTTAGAACTAAAAATGATAAGCTTGAAGTTGCACATGCTAAACTCCTTGAGGACTTTGAGCACCTCGAAAATGGCTCAAAGGGTCATTAAGAGTTCGCTCATTGAACTCACCGAGTCTCATACTCAACTTGAAGCTTCATATGCTAAAGAGATTGCCATGTTGGCTTCTACTTGTGTTGTTAATAATGATGCTTGTGCTACTAACTCTATTTCTTGTGAAGCATCCATATTAAAGGAGAATGTTGAGCTAAGGGCTCAACTTGAGTTGCTATCTAGCAATTATGGAAAATTGGAAGAAAGTCATTAAAAGCTTTCTAGCTCTCATGGCGATCTTCTAGTATCGCATAATGTGCTAAAGATAGTTCATGAGGTTAGACTACTAAGGTAACATCTAGTGAGCCTCATGTGGACATTAGCACTACATCTAGTAGAAATGCTTTATTGCCATGTGCTAGACCTCGTAGCTCATCTACTCATAATGTTGGTACATCTTGTGATGAATTACTATCCTTGCCTTGTTGCTCTAACGATGAAGCGTATACTTCCTCTAGCACTTGTGTTGATTCTAACCATGTAGAGGAAATCAATGAGCTCAAGGCCCAAGTCACTTCTTTGAAGAAAGACTTGGAAAAGAGTCATGAAGGGAAGTCCACGCTCAATAATATCTTGAGTGTGCAAAAATTCCCAAATGACAAAGGTGGACTTGGATTCAACTCCAAGAAGAAGATGTCCACGAAGTACAAGAAGAAGGGCCAAGAACAAGTCAAGAATTCGGCCAAGATTATTTGCTTCAAGTGCAAAATATAAGGGCACTATGTAATATCTTGCCCATTAAAGAAGAAGCCTCAAAGTATCAAGCAACAAGGGAAGCGGCCACAAGTTCAATCGCATGCTCAACCACAAGTTGAAGAAATGCCTCTTCCCAAGAATACCCAAGTCATCTCTCCTCAAGTTGAGAAATCAATTGAGAAGAAAGTAAGGGGTAGATGTTGCTACTTATGTCGTGAGAAGGGTCACTTCGCTTTCTTGCACGAAAGGTAACTTATCCAACCCAATCATTATTGATGATATCTATTCTCTTGGGAAGGATAAGGTTGGCAATGTGTTTGCCAAGTTTGTTGGTACTCAAAGTGGTGTCAAGAAAAGAACCATTTGGATAGCCAAGCCTATTGTGACTAACCTCTTAGGACCCAACTTGGTTGGGGACCAACAAGCTTAAACTTGATCAATAGGTATTGTTGGAGGGCATTGGTGACGTGGCTACATTATGAAGAATTGAGGGTTCTCCATCATTCATATTGTCTCAAGCCAAGTCAGGTGGATCATCAAGTGTCTATCATATACCAATGTTCCTCTTTGCGGTAACTTGTACTTAAATTGAATACATTGTTAGTTACTTGCCCCTTTGCATGTTGTGGTTTTGTACCTTGCATGTGTTTGTATATGTTGTGCTTCCTATTTGTTTATCTTGAGAAATCAAGTATGTATGATGGGTTGCACATCATGTATGTGTGACTCTTGTGTAGATCCTTTTTGCATCATGTTTGTATGTTAGTTGGCTCTTTGTGAGAGATTAATGGATTATCCCATTTTGGGGGAGTGATGTGCTTTATGCACTTCACGACCCTAAAAATGTGTGTTCATGAGGAATACCACTTAGTATTGATATTACAAGATTATCTAGCTTGTATTTGGTATGTCTTCTCATGAGAAATTCAAATTCTAAACGGTCTATTGATTATTTCTTGTTGGATTTCATTTGCCACTTGTTATTAACGTTGGGTTACCACATTATGGGGGAGTAATACGCTATGTGCATATTATAAGCCCAGAGAATGTGTACATTTGAGATAATGCCACTTAGATTTGATATTACAATTTATCTTGTTCCTAGGTGGCATGCTAGCTCTACAAGTGTCTTTTTCTTGTGATTGAGGAGTAAAGATGATGTTGGATCTATTTTAAATCTACCGATGGGAATTATTTCCAAATACTTCTTGTCCTTGACAATTGGTATTCCTTTTAAGTGGTAGAGATTGCTAATCAACTTTACATAGGATTTTATTTATCGTTTGTCTTCCTTGCCTCTTGTGGATTTTTTTGAGCATGCCTAGTGTTTCTATAGATATAGGGAAAGTGATGATCCATCGTGTGCATTTTGTATTCAAATGCAAATTCTATATAATGCACATCTCTTGGGGGGAGCTATCCTATTTTATATAGAACACTCTCTTTATGTGTTCATCATAAAAACTTTTGATCTTCATCAAGTCTGTGTTGGTGGGAGGCAAGCCTTCTCTCTATGGTGCTTTGTGCCATCATGAAAATTTGCGAAGGGTTTGGTTTGTTTGGAACCTAGCTCTATTTTGGGAACTTGATACCTCTTGTTTTCCTTCAATTGGTATATTGTTTCCTTCTATTTGGCATGTGTCAATGGATATCTCATTCCATGATGTATATTTTAGGTATCCGTCAAGTGATAATTTTTCGTTTGGTATCTTATTTTCACTTGATACCCTATCTTTTGGTATCTTAGCAACTGTGTGTTGATTTGATTCTTGAAAGCCTTGAGCATGCATATTTTCTACATGTACTTTCGTTGGCATGTTCTCTTTCCTTGACCCAATATATAGGGGAGACTCCACTATGACATAAATTGGCTAAAGTGTGCATGTAATTCAATTTCATATATATATATGCACATATTTATGTGGAGTTTTGCCCTATGTATTGTTGGTCCACTAAGTTTTTGGTCCCAATGAGTTTGGGTACCACTTTGTTTGTGTTGTTGTTCTAGGAACAATTGGAGATACATTGGACACTCGGCTCACTTACAAAGAATGTGTTAACACCATGTGCTTATTGGAGTCATACTAGGATGATTGATGAACCATTGTCTACTACATCATCCAATGCTATCTCGGCAACAAGTATCTACTTAATGCATACATTTCTTGCATTCAACCTTTTGTAGCTTGCATAATGGCATGAAGTTCTTGATTCATTCTTGTTATACTTGTTTCCTTTCTCAAAGCATCCCAACGATGATCTCTTGTTGCTAGTTGTGATGTATTTGATGTTCGTATGCTGGGAGTTCATTTATGTACAATAAGAAAAATACTAGGACATGTGCTATGCTTTCAAGCAAAGATCTTATTGGTATATTTATGACTTCCTTTTGGGTATGTTGTCCATTCCTTCTTGTAACTATTTCGTGTGTACATCATTCTTTGTGGATATATCATCATGGTTGTCCTCTACCTAGAATCTTATACACATGAGGCAAGTTACATCTCTAGTTGATATCCTCTTTTCTTTCACGTCCACCGTTGCATTCCCTTTTTTATTTCCTTGATGGTTTAGTGAAAGAATTTGTGTTGAGTGCGGATCTTATATCCTTGCATCTTGATGCACTCTTTGGTGGTAAAGATTATTTTCCTCATGCTTGTCTTCACGAGGGTTTTGCCACTCGATTGGTATCCCTCCTCTTGACAAGGCTATTATTTTCTATCTTCACCAGGGGTTGTCACAAGCTTTGGTTTTTAATTTTCTTCTTAGTAAGCTTGTGAACCCAGTAGCTAGTTGTTTGTGTGTGGGAAGGATATGTCTTCCACTTTATGTCTCATTTCATCAAGACTATGTTGATGCTTAATGCTCATCCTTATATTAGTCCTCTCAAGTGCTTTTCCATGACTCACACACATCATTTTGGTTGAGCCTGTTCTTTAACCTCTTCTACCTATTGCTCAACCATATGTTTGGTGCAAGTACTATGCTTATTGGCTTATCTACTTGCTTGCACTTTGTTGTGTGTTTATATTGATTTTTGGGGGAGTCCTATTTTGTGCACTTACATTCAAATACAAAAAAACTTAATTTTGCACAAATCATGGGGAGCTCCTCTAGTTTCTTTATAAACACTCTTTTGACCATATCATAATATCTTTTATTCATGTGGCTCGTAGTCCATGTGATTGATTGTTTCAATTAGTATCTTTTGATTGCTTGCTTCACTCCGGTGTATGTCTTTGTGCCATACGATCCTTTTTGCAATCTTTGGGTTCTCAATATAGTTTGTCTTTCTCCAACTACTTATCATTGGATTTGTGTATTTCTTTGAACACGTATTTTAAGAAATACAAACCTTTTGGAGGAACACCTATTATATTGGCTTTCTAGGCTTTTCGCCCATTTTAGCAATCGATGCCAATGGGGGAGAATTTTAGAGAGTTTAGTTTGGAAAGCTTTTTGCTTTTATTGCTTAAGCATTTGCATCTCACATCCATGCATTGCTTTGCATTTGTGTGTGCTTGGTTGTGCTTATTTCCTTATATAAACTCTCTTGAAAATGGTTGTCATCAATTACCAAAATGGGGGAGATTGTAAGATCACATTTCTCCATGTGTGGTTTTTGGGTACTTGATGACAATACCTATGGACTAATGTTTGCCTTGAGTTATATTCTAAGGATTTGCCCGTGGGTACTTCTTGAAGTCCATCTATTGGTTTCAAGGAGTTTATATGGTGACCAAGGTGGTATTCAAGGTTTATCCGTAGATTGGTCATGTGGGAGTTGAGCTTATTGCAAGCATGTCTTGAAGAAGAAGATTGTGTAAGCATTCATGTTTACCTTGAAGACATCATCTTAATGAAAAGATAATCTAAGATACAAGGTTGATCAAGACTAAGTCAAAAAGTGAATCAAGTTGATCAACACACAAAACGTACAAGATGTATTGAGAGGGATCAAGTGATCCCATGGTGTGGCAAGCATTGTCCATTATGCTTTATGTACTAACCCATGGTCTACGTGAGAGTTCTTTGTGGGGTTAGGTATATTTCCATGGGCTTGCATCAAGAGGCAGATACCATACATCACATGGAAGATGACATCAAGTGGAGATCATCATCAAGGTTGCGATGTGCAAGCTCAAGTGAAGCATCACGGAGAGATCATGCTTGAGGCTCGCCGCTCATTATGGTGACAATGGACTTGTGAAGATGTGCCGAAGAGTGGCTCACCCATAGTGGAGTATGGAGGAGCAATCCTCTAGCCTTCGTCAAGCCAACACAATCAAGAAAGGTGGTCCATCTTGAGGAAGTCAAGATCGTCATCATCTAGCTCAAGTGGACTATGCGCCAGGCTAAGGTTTGACTTTGATAAGGTTTTCTATTTTACCGGTCTCATGGTGGTAGTTGAGAGAGCAGGTTATAGGATCGATTGCCGTACTATCAAGGGGGGCTCTCAAGTGAGTAGATTGATCGTATCGTTTGTTGTGAGCTCAAACCATTGCATTCTTGGCATCATCATCTTTCTTGGTTCTTAGTTGGCTTTTCTCTATGTGGCTTCTTGAGCTTGTGGTTATCTTCGTGACAAGCTCTAGTACATAGAAAACGGATTTCATATGCTTCGTCCATTGCGTTTTCGGTGTTGGAGGTTTTATCGGTCTTATTCGAGGACGGGTTCTCACCATTTTCTTATGTACCTTTTCTCATTTGCTTCTTATTGATATTTCAATCAAGGTTGTGTTAGCCCATGTCGTTAGCTTTCCAACAAACTTTGTTTCGTTGAATTCGGAGTCCGTTTGCAAAAGTTGTGGCAGTTTTGGTGTTCTTAAAAGGCTGCAGCGGTACTACCGCGGCTAGAGCGGATGTAACTTTTTACTACTGCTCTGGAGCAGTACTACCGTGGCTCCAAGAGCGGTACTACCGCTCCAGACCAAAATCTCGTGTTTTGTCCACCAGTGGTAGGCACAGATGTACTTTTTTTAGTACCGCTCGCAAGCAGTAGTACCGCTACCCTTTGCGGTAGTACCGCTCCTTGGAGCGGTGGTATCGCTCTGTGCGGGCTGTGAGTATAACGGTTCGATTGTTTCCCACCTATAAAAGGGGATCTTCTTCCCCATTGAACCTTATCCTTTGAGCTCTAGTTTGCCCCCCATTGTTGACCTTCTTCGAGCTTGCTAACTCTCAATCACTCCAATGATTCTTCCTAGTTCTTGAGGGAAAAGAGAGAGGAGATCTAGATCCACATTTCCACCAATCACTTTCTCTTCTAAGTGAGGGGAACCCCTTGGATCTAGATCTTGGAGTTCTTCGTGTTCTTCTTCGTTCTTCCTCTCATTTTCCTCCCTAGCATTAGTTGCTTTGGTGGTATTTGGGAGAGAAGGACTTGGGCACTTCGTGTGCCCTTGCCATTGCATTCAGTGCATAGGTTTGAGTTCTCCACGATGATACATGGAAGTGAGAAGTTGAGAAGCTTATTACTATTGGGTGTTTGAGCACCCTAGAGCTTGTTCTTCTTGGGTGCTTTGGCGCCCTAGACGATTGGTGGTGCCTCGGAGCTCAATCATTGTGGTGCAAAGCTCCAAGCTTCAGGGTTTCCAATTAGGTTGTGGAGATTGCCCCGAGCATTTGAGGTCACCTCGGAGCCACAATCCATTGTGGTGAAGCTTCTTGGTGTCGTTGGGAGCCTCCAATTCAGTTGTGGAGATTGCCCCAACCTTGTTTGTACGGGTTCGGTGACCACCCTCAAGGGTCCCTTAGTGGAATCACGACATCTTGCATTGTGCGAGGGCGTGAGGAGATTACGGTGGCGCTAGTGGCTTCTTGGGGATCATTGTGCCTCCACACCTGTCACGCCCAAGATGCGATCCTATCCTTATTTCGGCACGAGGGCCTCGACAGGGATAGAAGCGCATCTCGTCGTGTTGCAAGAATGGATATCATTACAAGTACATGTACAGAAGAGATGAGTATATGAAATTGGCTTACACTTGTCACAAACTACATCAAGATCACATCAATACGACAACATATTCAAACATCATACATAAGGGCAGGGTCCGACTACAGACGAAAACAAACGACAAAATGACATCCATCCTTGCTATCCCAGGTTGCCGCCTGGAACCATCCTATATTGATGAAGAAGAAGAACTCCAAATCAAACAAGCATCGCGCTCACGTTCAATCATCGCATTACATGTACCTACAACTGTTGTTGTAGTAATCTGTGAGCCACAGGGACTCGGCAATCGTATTTCCAAGGATATCAAGACTATTAAAGCTTAATGGTTGAGGTATGGTTAAGTGGTGAGGCTGCAGCAAGCAACTAAGAATTTATTTGAGTGGCTAACTTACGAATACAGAAATTAAAGTATGGTGGTCTACGCATACCGAGCGTGAACTAGAAATGATCACTAACTGATCTTGAACACCTACTTACGTCAAACATAACCCCACCGTGTTTTCTCTCGGATAAGGACTCACGAGAAGAGATAGTCACGGTTACGCACATAGTTGGTGTATTATATTAGAGTTTACTTCAAGTTTGCTATGACCGGGTGTTAAACAAAACATCCAAGTTTACCACATAACCGTGGGCACGGCTTTTCAAAAGATTTAACCCTACAGGGGTGCTCCAACTCGTCCATCACAAATTAACCACACGCAATGGGAATAACCTCGACCACGGATCTCGTGATCTTCCTAGGCAATTCCATAGGAAATCCGCCACCTCGAGATAGCACGAAGAAAAATCGGAATTCCTCACTCAAGATGTTCGAGAAAGATAAAACAAATCCAGCAAGGCCGCCTGACGTGTCGACGAACCCGATAAGAGCCACATATCTCGTTCTCAGGACACGACCAGATTGGCTAAGTTTCCGACTGGCACACCCATTGGTGGCCCCGGCTACTGCCATTTTGGACCAACACTCATGAGGAGCACTGGCCCGGTTGTTGATTAATTATCCGCGGGTGCCGGCGGATCCCTATGCAATTTTATTAATTATTAAGCAAATGTAGTACCAAAGTTGGACCTTGCCAGACAAGCTTTATCCTAAAATGAAAATCAAGGGGGTCCCCATAACAACCCCGAGCATGTTAGGAGCGCTCAATTATGGAACATAACACCGGTTCACAAGTAACTATGGACGGTAAGAGTGGAACAAAACGGCGAGCAAAAGGCCAAGCCTTCCACTCTTTACCAAGTGTATAAGTGCATTAAATTAAATAGCAATAATATTGTGATAACAAAAGAATGTCCATGTTGACACATGAAAGCAATTGCACCTGCAGGTAGAAACGCTATAAGAATGGCTGAGCAAGCGGTAACATAGCCAAACAAAGGTTTGCTGAAAAGGTGGAGGGTTAGAGGCTTTCATGACAATGTTCGGAGGCTTGACAAACAAGTGGTAGGTTGCGAGACATAACGATAAAAGCGGGACAACTAGCATGGCAATGATAGTAGTGGTATCCAGGGAAATGTGTCATCTTGCCTGAGATCCCGCTTGGAAGAAGAACGAGTCCATGAAGAAGACGAGCCAACTCGTAGTCGAACGAATCCTCGCACTCCGAACGCTTTCGGAACTCTATCGAGAAGGAACAATCTGAAACGACAATCAACACATGATACACCAAAACATATGCATGACATTATGCGCAAACCAATATGATGTATGTCCATTTAATTATGCAAGGCATGGCAAAACACAACAATCAAATACTACACATTAAGTGAAGTTCAATATGCAACGAGTTGCATATTGACGAGACTTTACATTTGAATTATTTAGTTCACTCTCGTTTAGGTACTAATCAATATTAAATGTTTTTATCATGACAAGAGGTGAAGCATAAGTAAACTATCTATCTAGGCATCTTATATGAGGCCGGAAACAACATATATCATTTCCAAAACGACCTCATATGCATAATATGAATTTGGTACTGTTCTGCCTAAAACACAATTTTAGAGTTCTTAAACAGCAAAATAAATACCACCATGTTATTCTACACATTTTTTTAGTCAAGTTACATGTATAAAACATTTGCATCGGAGTTACGGTTAATTAGTTATAGATGAAACTGTTTTAATAGGTCATTCATGCAAATTTAAACCAAACAGCAATTTAAACCTTTTTACCATGGATGAAAATTGGATATTATGAAAATGGGCATCATATGGACCCAATTACATATTTAGACCATTTATAAAGGAGTCATGGATCAAAAGTTATGCATGCACAAAGTTGCAACATTTTTATCATATGTTGTAATTCATATTATGATGCTGTTTTCAATCAGAGATTGCAACATGCTAGCAATTTTTAACAGGGATGCAAAGGGCACTAATAGATAGGACACAGGAAGCTGATCAAAATTCATATGTAGCACAACTTGGTAGGATGCACAGTTTAAAGGATATGGATATTTGAAAATGGCTAAACTATGAAAGACTGGGCAGAACACAACAGACTTTGAAGAATTTCTAGAGTTGCAACCTGTGATGCACAACAGAGTGTAAAAAAAATGTGGCCATGGGGATTTGATCCTTGGTCTACTCAGGAGTTACTACCTGTGCTAGCCACCAGGACCTGACATGAATTTGTGTACAAAATGCAGACTAGCTGTACATGAACAAAGGATTCGAGCAAATCTGAACCAACAACATAACAAAAAGGCAAGGGAAAATTGGGGCTGCCTGGGATTTGAACCCCAGACCCCTCGCCTCAAAGTTGGCTGCGCTAGCCAACTGGGCTACTGGTTTATTCGTGTTCAAACTTAGTGCCGACTCTAAATAAACTTTTCACCACAGAACGGATCTAGAACAACAATACTGAAGTTTCAGATCGGGAGAAACTTTCTTACAGCAGAGAAAGAACAAGGCCCACAGAGGCCAGCGTTGGGGCGGCTGGGCTTCGGGCGCGAGGTGGCCCCCGCGGGCGAGGCAGCTGGGTTTCGGGCGCATCGCCCTCTGCTCGTCAGGAGGCAGAGCAGCGGCGACGCGGGACTTCGAGGATGGCGGAGCTCCGGGCTGCCATGGCGCTGTTGTTGCCTGAAGACAGAAAGGGAGAGAGAGAGTCCAGAGAAGAAAAAGGGAAAGGAAGAAGAAAGAGGGATTCGTGAGGGAGGGAGGAGGAAGAGGGGTGGCCGACGACCTGGTCCGGCTTGCTCGCCGGCGTCGGCGCTGGCTGCTGCTGCTCCATGGAAGGAGCCCCTGTACACGGGAGAGACAGAGAGAAATTGAGAGAGATGATGGAGAAGGATAACAGAGAGGGAGAGGGAATCCAGCCTGGTGGCACTGCCGCTGCAGCTTGCCGGCGTCCACGCGAGGCAGGGAAGGGAAGATGGGACGTCGGGGTCCTGAAAGTACTATAGGATCCAGTGGGCATGGATTTCCGTAGTAGATGGGAGATGGGTGATTACCTGCTCTCTGACCAGAGGAGTTCGAGCCGTCTTTCATCGCGTCGAGGTGGCGGTGATGATGACGGTGATGAGATGGGGAGGTGATGGTGGTGCTTCCCGTGAGCACCGCGCTAACGTTGGATCGATAGGGCGTGTAGGTGGACAGAGTGACGGCGGCGAATCTCGTGATTTGTGTCCCGGCCTCCCATCTCTGTTATTATAGCGCGGGTCACAGGGCCCACCAACCATAACGGGTTGGACGCTTCCGATCAGGGCGCATCGGATCAGGGGTCCGGTGGGCCGTTGGGCCCACTCGAAAAAGATCAACCTAACATTCTCCCCCTTGATCTTAACTTTTACTTTTAATAACTTTATACTTTCTAGTTTATTTGTTTCATCACATATTGGTACATAGAGCATGTCTCATCGTCACAGCTTGATTGCCGATAGAATCATACAGCTACAACATACGTTTTATTCAGAAACAAATTCTGTTCTTTTTGGGCCTCTCATGATCCAGGAATCATAGGCTTTCCCTTATACCCATGCCGGCTAAGTGTTCCTTGAACACATTGGGTGGCAAGCCTTTCGTTAGCGGATCCGCAAGCATATCCTTTGTCTTTATATGCTCGAGACTTATAGTGTGATCCTGGATTTTATCTTTTACAACATAATACTTTATCTCTATAGTTTTAGCAGCATTACTCGACTTGTTGTTGTGAGGATAGAATACTGCGGGCTGGTTGTCTTAGTACATCTTTAGTGGTTTGTGAATACAATCTACCACTTTCAAGTCGGGTACAAATTTCTTTAGCCATATCGCCTGCCCTGTGGCCTCGAAGCATGCTATGAATTCTGCATACATCGTCGATGATGCAACTATTGACTGTTTGGAGCTTTTCCACGAAATAGCCCCTCCAGCGAGAGTGAAGGCGTATCCTGACGTGGATTTTCTATCATCTCTGTCCCCAGCAAAATCTGCGTCTGAATACCCTTTTATCTCTAGGGAGTCAGACCTCCTGTATGTTAGCATGTAGTGCTTCGTGCCTTGCGCATAACGCAATGCCTTCTTTGCCATCTTCCAGTGCTCCATGCCTGGATTCTCTTGATATCTACCGAGTACCCCGGTAAAAAAAGCTAAGTCAGGGCGAGTGCACACTTGTGCATACTATAAGCTTCCAACAGCCGAAGCATATGGTACTGGTTTCATGAGATCGATCTCGTACTGGTTTTTGAGACATTGGAATTTCCCAAAACTATCGCCCTTGACTATAGGAGCAGGTGTGACTTTACTCGCATTCATATTATACTTTTGAAGAACCTTCTCCAAATATGCTTGCTACGATAGTCCTAAGACTCCACTGTTCCTATCTCGGTGAATTTCTATGCCCAAAACATAGGATGCTTCACCAAGATCTGTGATATCAAAATCTGAGGATAAGAACTTTTTTGTCTCTAGTAATAGACTAACATCACTGCTAGCAAGCAGGATGTCATCCACATACAAGATTAGGAAAATATATTTCCCATTTTTAAACTTTGCATAAATGCAATTATCCTCAATATTTTCTTTGAACCCAAAACTTTTAATCGTTTGATTAAACTTTAGATACCACTGTCTAGAGGCTTGCCTTAATCGATAAATGGATTTCTTTAGGCGACATCCCATATTTTCCTTGCCTTCCATGATAAAACACTTGGGTTGTTTCATGTAGACCTTTTCTTTTAAATCACCATTCAGAAATGCCGTCTTGACATTCATTTGATGTAACTCTAAATCAAAATGAGCAACTAATGCCATTATGATTCTGAAGGAATCCTTACATGAGACTGGAGAAAAAGTCTCATTGTAATCTATCCCTTCTCTTTGTGTAAATCCTTTAGCTACAAGTCGTGCTTTATACTTTTCTAAATTCCCATTAGGATCATACTTAGTTTTGTAGACCCATTTGCAGCCTACTATTTTGGCTCCTTTAGGAATTTCCACCAAGTCCCAAACATCTTTGGAACTCATGGAATTCATCTCATCTTCCATTGCTTGTAGCCATTTTGATGAGTTAGGGCCTTTAATGGCTTCTTCATATGTAGCGGGATCACCTTCCATATGAACCATTTCTGTGTTATAAACTTTATAATCAGTAGAAATAGCAGATCTTCTTGTTCTATTAGATCTTCTAAGGGCCTCGGTTTCTGGCACATTTTGTGTCTCAACTTGCGGCACCTCTTCTACTGTTGACTGCTGTACCTCCCTTTCATGCTTAATAACGGGTTCAGTCGGCTCCTGAAGGACAGGTTCCGGGTCTTCTCCCATAGTTGTCACGGGTGGAGTTACAGCTGGTAGTGAGAAAAATGGCTCCTGAATCATCGGATTAGGTGCATGCACCCTCTTCTCCTCAAGATCAATTTTCCGAGCTACCAAGCTACCCCTCATCATTTCGTCCTCTAAGAAGACCGCGTGTCTCGTTTCTACAAAATTTGTATATCTGTCTGGGCAGTAGAAACAAAAACCTTTTGATCTGTCTGGATAGCTAATGAAGTGGCAACTCACTGTTTTGGGATCTAACTTTGCAATGTTTGGATTAAACATTTTCGCCTCAGCGGGGCACCCCCGCACCCTGAAGTGTTTAAAAGTGGGCACTCTTCCTGTCCACAGCTCGTACGGTGTTTTGGGCACTGACTTGCTTGGCACTCTATTGAGAATGTGAATGGCGGTTTTCAGTGCCTCCATCCATAATCCCAACGGCAAAGTTGAGTAACTCATCGTGCTGCGCACCATATCCATCAGAGTATGGTTACGCCTTTCAACTAATCCATTTTGCTGAGGCTCGCCCGACATTGAATACTGGGCTACTATGCCAGTCTCCTGTAAGAACTTTGCAAAAGGTCCAGGGACTTGGCCATATGGGGTGTGCCGACCGTAGTACTCTCCCCCACGATCGGACCTTAGTATCTTTATTCTTTTATCATGCTGATTTTTAACTTCAGCTTTGAATATCTCACGGGGTTATTACCCCTAGGTAGGCCAAAGCAACGGGGTCTTCCCCCTTTTGCTTCGAAGAAAAACTACGCGGCCGGCTGGCCGTGGTCGGCTGGAGGACGTCCGGCGCGAGCCAATGCCGGCTGGCACTCCAGCCGGCTGGTCAAGGAGCCGGCTGGACCTTCGGCCGGCTGGGCGTGGCCGGCTGCCCACGGGCCGGCTCTTCCGTTGACCTCGGGACGGACATGCCCCGTCCTGCCCCTTTGTGTGCGGGTACGACGACGCGACGTGACCGGCACGACGGGCGGCCCTGTGGCTACAGTGGCTGCTTACGCACTATGGCACGTGGCTATAGTCCAACCGTCCCGACCGCTGACCTTGGTGAGCGCGACCGGGCAGGGGAACAGTGCCGGCACGCCCTCGCCACTCGATTACCTGCCTCGGCATGGCTACAGTGCCGCCGGCGGTACCGGAGACTTCGGTCGACTGGCGCTAGACGCCCCCCGGGCGGCCTGTGCCGCGGCAGGTGCGCGAGGGCCAATCGCAGAGCCGGCTGGCGGGCCCCAACGGGAGATGGGACCGCTCGGCCGGTGGGCCCCGCCAACGACGAGACGGCACGAGCGGCGGGACCCTCTGGCCAGCCGGAGAGATTGCCAGCCGGGTCCCCCCACCTTTGTACTTATAACATATTGTAAGAGCCGGGGTTGGCCTATAAAAAACCCCGAGCCCCCCATGCAAAGGGGACGAATAATCACGGACAGACACATCCACACATGAACGATCATCCCCACACATCCCCTTCTAGCAGCGGAGGAAGAGGAGCCGACTGCCCCTTCTTCCTCCTCTAGACACATCTCCAGGAGCACCATTGTACTCATACCTATCCATCCAACAAAACCAAGCAGGACTAGGGTTTTACCTCCCCCGGAGGGCCCTGAACCTGGGTACATCATGTGTCATCACCGCTTGTGTCCAGTCTCGCACCCGGAGCCCGTCGGCGTCCTCCAGCCCCAACCACCTACGATAAGCCACCCCATGGCATCTGTCATGAGAAAAGGACGATAGTTGGCGCCCACCGTGGGGCTGTACGCGGCGCCGGCCGGATTCATGCTCCGGGCGGGACCCCTCGCCATTCCCCGTCGTCGCTGCTCATCCCGGCGAAACCGTGGGGAGCCCGTGGGTCTTGCCCCGGCACGCCCTGAGGGCAACTCCGTCGGCCTCACGGCCGACATCGACGCGCTCACCGAGCGCTTCGGCAGGCCCAGCCTCGTTGAGGCTCCGGTCGCTGACGAGTACCCCGCGGGGGTGCTCGTCTGTGCTGGTTCGCCCACGGCAGTGGGCGCACTCGCTGTGGCTCAGCCCAGCGGGTCCCACGATCGCGTGAGAGTGATAGCCATCACTTCCTCCACCACTTCCGAATGGGCGCGGGTCACGGCTACCACTGCCACTGCCTGTGTCGGCACGTCCGACCCGCTCGGCGCGAACCTCTGGGGCTTGAGCACTCCGATCGCCCCGACGACGAACCCCGATGCCGCCGCGGCCGACCTCGAGGCGGCTCGCCACATCCTGTTCGAGGATGCCACCGCCCTCGCTGCCATGCGGCGCCGCATGGAGGCGGCACAACGGGAGTACACTTCCGCCTATGGGCTCACCCCGGCTGGCACCGAGCCCAGCCTGCGTGGGGCTGTGCGCGACCGCCGCCGCGTAGTCGCCGAAATCCTCGGCGGCAAAATGCCCGTCTACGACACCCCCGTGGCTAACCTAGGGGCTCTCAAGGTGGCCTACGAGGAATTGGCCACCTTGGAGGGCGAAGAGCGTGCCGCCCACGAGCGCCACATCAAAGAGCTTATCGATGCTGCTGATGCGCAGCAGCATCTGCTCGCGACGAGTGGCGCCGCCACTGAAGGCCCCCAGCCCAAGCGCGAGGGCACGGGAACTGCCGGCCGCCAGGCAGCACAGTACTCCTGCTCCCCTCGCGTCTCCGACCGCCGGGCCGAAGCAAACAACCCCCGGCCCTCTCAGACGCCGGGGAGTGAGCAGCTGACTGTTAGCAGCCGACGCACCAACGAGCCACCTCGGAGCGGCCGCCACCACGAAGCGCCGGCATCCGGCAGCCGGCGCAGCCATGGGCAGACGCCGCCTCCGCGACGCGAGTCGCGGCAGTCGGCGCCACCCACCGTCCGTCTCGAACTCTCAGCTCGGACCACGCGTCCCCCGCAGCGAGAACGACGCCCGCAACCGCCTCGACAAACTCGGACAATCCGCCCTCCTCGCGGAGGAGGGCTCGATTGGTCCAGCCTGCTTCGGCCCTCGGATTCACATCGAGCCGTCCCAACCGGCTTCACGCTCCCTAGGGACACCCCGAAATACAACGGGGCCGCCAAGCCCGAAGACTGGCTGATCGACTACACCACCGCGGTGGGCATCGCCAGGGGGAATAAGCACGTAGCCGTTTGCTACGCCCCCTCATGCTGATCGGCTCGGCCCGCACCTGGCTCAACAGCCTAGTGGCCGGCAGCATCAACACCTGGACGGACTTCGAGGAGGCCTTCGTCCGCAACTTCACCGTCACCTGCAAGCGGCCTGGCCATCCCTGTGAACTCGCCATGTGCGTTCAGGGGCCATACGAATCCCTTCGTGACTACCTCACCCGGTGGATCGAGCTCCGCAACTCCTGCGAGGGGGTGCACGAGGTGCAAGCCGTGCAATACTTCATCAAGGGCTGCCGGGATGGCACCCCTCTCAAGCATAAACTCCTGTGCTCCGAGCCGGCCATGCTTGCCGAGCTCATGACCAAGGCGGACAAATATGCCACGGCCGATTCGGCCATCCGGGTCAAGACAACCCCGCCCGCCAAGGCAACGACAACGCCGGCCACGACCCGGCCGGCTGCCGACAACTGGCAGCCGCAGAACAACAAGCGCAAGAATGACCAGTCAGATCCCCGCTACGGGAGCCGGCAAGTCAATACCGTTGAGGATCAGGAGCCGGCTGTCCAGCCTTCTGGCCAGCGCCAGCGCACCGGCAAGGCTGCCTGGCAGCCGAAGCTCACCTTCGAGCAAATGCTCGATCTTCCCTACAAGAACCATTCAGGGGCCAAAACCTCTATGCAGACGCTCCGGTAGTGCAGCTTCTCACAGCGATTGGCCCGGGGGGGACGGCCTTACGGCTCCTCCCGCGCCGCCAGCCCGTGCACCGGCCCCGGCCCAAGCTGCCGCCCCGGCACCGGCAACGGCTCTGAACGATGGTCATCTAATCGGCCAGTTCCCCAACCAGGACGGTTGCTACGTCATCTTCACCAGTGAAGAGACGGGCACACACGCTCAGCGCTGGCTCCGCCGTGAGGTGAACGCCACCATGCCGGCAACTCCCCAGTTCATGCACTGGTCGGAGAAGCCGGTCACTTGGAGCCAGGACGATCACCCTGCCGTGATGCCAAATCCCGGTAGCTATGCCTTGGTCCTCGACCCCACCATCGTCACCAAGGAGCGAGCTTGCCGCTTCTCGCGGGTGCTGGTAGATGGTGGCAGCAGCATCAACATTCTCTACCTCGACACGATGCATAAGCTGGGGTTGAAGATAGAGGACCTGTAGGTGAGCCAGACGGTTTTCCACGGCATCGTGTCTGGGAAGTCTTGCTCCCCTGTCGGCAAGATCATGCTCGACGTCCTCTTCAGTGGACTCGGCCATTTCCGCCGCAAGCCAGTGATGTTCGAAGTCGTGGACCTCGCAAGCCCCTACAATGCGCTGTTGGGCCGGACGGCTCTTGTCAGCTTCATGGCGGTTCCCCATTATGCCTACCTCAAGCTCAAGATGCCGAGCCGCAAGGGAATCGTCACCATCAAGGGTGACTACAAAACATCACTCGAATGCGCTCGAGACGGCAGCCGGCTGGCCGAGGCCCTTGAGATCGCCGAGAGAGGCAACAGCTCGACCGGCTCGTGGCCCTTGCAGCCAGCCAGCCGGCCGTGCCGACTCCGCCCTCGCAATCCATTGGCGAGACCTCCTTTCAGCCGTATAAAGACACCAAGCAAATACCGCTCGACCCGGCCAACCCGGCTCAGTGCATCACAATCGGCTCCCGCCTCAACAACAAATAGGAAGGCGGGCTAGTTGACTTCCTCCGTGAGAATCGGGACATCTTCGCGTGGTCCCCTAAGGACATGTCGGGTGTTCCGAGGAAGTTCGCCGAGCACAAACTCCACGTCCGGCCGGACGTCAAGCCGGTCAAGCAAGCCCTGCGCCGCTTCTCCGAGGAGAAGCGGCGTACTATAGGCGAGGAGATTGCCCGGCTGCTCGCAGCCGGTTCATCATGGAAGTGTTCCACCTGGATTGGCTGGCCAACCCAGTCCTGGTGCTGAAGAAGAACAAGACCTGGTGCATGTGCATCGACTACACTAGCCTGAACAAGGCATGTCCCAAGGACCCATTCGCCCTGCCGCGGATCGATCAAGTCATCGACTCCACGGCCGGCTGTGACTTGCTGTCCTTCCTGGACGCCTACTCAGCCTACCACCAGATCAGGCTGGATCTGGAAGACCGGCTCAAGACCTTCTTCATCACGCCCTTTGGGGCCTACTTCTACATCACCATGTCCTTTGGCCTAAAGAACGCAGGCGTCACCTTCCAACGGTGCATGCAGAAGTGCCTCCTGCCTCAGATAGGTAGGAATGTCCACATCTACGTCGACGACATCGTCGTCAAAACCAAGAAGCATTTCAGCCTCCTCGATGACCTCCGGGAGACCTTCGCGAACCTTCGCGAGTACAAGATCAAGCTCAACCCGAAGAAGTGTGTCTTCGGCGTCCCCGCCGGCCAACTCCTGGGTTTCTTCGTGTCTGCTCGCGGCATCGAAGCTAACCCTGAGAAGATCAGCGCGATCGAGTGCATGCCGAAGCCGACCCGGCTCCACAACATCCAGAAGTTCACCGACTGCCTCACCTCGCTCAGCCGATTCATCAGCCGGCCGGGGGAGAAGGCCCTGCCCATCTACGGGCTCCTTCGCAAGACAGCTCTAATCGAGCCGAGGCAAACCAAGAGACCGGGCGTCTTCGACTGGCCTGACGAGGCGGACGAGGCCTTCCGCGGCCTCAAGAAGGCTCTCACCCATGCACCCATCCTGGCTGCGCCGGCTGAGAAGGAACCGCTGCTCGCCTACATCGCGGCGACCACCCGCGTCATCAGCGTCGTCCTGGTGGTCAAGCGGCCGGAGGAGGGCAAGTCCCTGCCGGTCCAACGGCCCGTCTACTACCTCAGCGAGATCCTCTCCGCGTCCAAGCAGAACTACCCCCACTACCAAAAGATGTGCTACGGCATATACTTCGCCGCCAAGAAGGTAAAGCAATACTTCTAAGAGCATACCATTACTGTGGTGAGTACGGCCCCGCTCGGCGAGATCATGAGCGGCCAGGACTCCACCGGCCGGATCGCCAAATGGGTAATCGCCCTCGCCGATCATGAGATCCGGTACGAGCCAGGAACCGCCATCAAGTCACGGGCATTGGTGGATTTCCTCGTTGACTGGGCGGAGACGGAGTTCGTTCCGCCTCCCCCGGACTCCATGCATTGGCGCATGCACTTCGACGGCTTGAAAATGAGGACCGGCCTGGGTGCCGGCATAGTCCTCTCCTCCCCGAAAGGTGATCAACTCAAATACGCCCTCCAGATTCACTTTGCCGCCTCCAACAACGTGGATGAGTACGAGGCCATTGTCCATGGCCTCCGGCTCGCCAAGGAGATCGGCATCAAGCGCATCCTTTGCTTCGGCGACTCCGACCTTGTGGTGTAGCAAGTCTCTGGTGAATGGGATGCCAGGGATGCCAACATGGCCAGCTACCGCTTCCTCGTACAACAGCTCACCGGCTCCTTCGAATGCCGTGAGTTTCATCACGTCCCACGGGCGGACAACGAGGCGGCAAATGCGCTAGCAAAGATCGGCTCCACCCGACAGGCCATCCCAGCTGGCGTCTCCCTCGAATGGCTGCTCAAGCCGTCGATCAAGCCTTCCCCAGATCAGAGTCAATCTTCGTGCCGACGGGCGTCGCCGGCCCATCGACGGCCCCGGCAGCCTCTCCGACAACTTCACCACCGGCTCCCGAACCGTCGGTCGCCTAGCCGGCTCCGATCGAGCCGACGGCGTTCGAGGCGGCCAGCCCCGGCGACGCGACAGTCATGATGATCATCGACCAGCCAGCCCTGGGGGCCGGCGAGCCAGACCTGGGGGCTGACGAACCAGCCCCGGGGGCTCCCGAGCCGGTCCCGGGGACTAATCAACCAGTCCCGGGGGCTCCCGAGCCGGCCGCCGTCTCGGCTCCCTCATGGGCCTAACCCATCCTAGTGTTTCTTCTGCGGGGCAAGCTGCCTCCGGACGAAGCTCTGGCATGGCCAATCCAGCGCCGGGCCACGGCCTACGGCATCATCAACAACGAGCTCGTCCACCGCAGCACCACCGGCGTCTTCCAGCGATGTGTCGAGCCGGAAAAGGGTCTGGAGATCCTCCTCGACATTCACCAGGGCAAGTGCGGGCATCATGCCGCCTCTCGGACCCTAGTGGCCAAGGCCTTCCGCCACGGTTTCTTCTGGCCGACTGTTCTCGAGGCGGCCAAGAAGTTGGTTAACGAGTGCGAGGGCTGCCAATGCTTCAGCACGCAAAGCCACCTGCCGGCAACGACCCTCCAAACCATCCCCCTCTCGTGGCCTTTCGCTGTTTGGGGGTTGGACATGGTGGGCCCATTCAAGACCGCTCGAGGTGGCATGACGCACTTGCTGGTGGCTGTTGACAAATTCACCAAGTGGATCGAGGCGCGACCAATCAAGAAGCTGGACGACCCCACGGCCGTACGGTTCATCGACGACATCACAGTACGCTACGGCGTTCCCCACAGCATCATCACCGACAATGGCACCAACTTCGCCAAGGGCGCGCTCGCGCGCTTCTGCTCCAAGCAAGGAATCCGGCTCGACCTGGCCTCCGTCGCTCATCCGCAGTCAAACGGCCAGGTCGAGAGGGCGAACGACCTCATCCTATCCGGCATCAAGCCCTGGCTCGTGAAGCCGCTGGTAAGGTCGGTCGGCTGCTGGATCAACGAGCTACCAACCGCCCTTTGGAGTCTCAATACCACCCCGAACAAGTCAACTGGCTACACTCCCTTCTTCGTTGTGTATGGGTCCGACGCGATCATCCCCACCGACATCGAGTTCGATTCGCCTTGGGTCACCCTATACATGGAGAAGGATGCAAAGGAGGCAAGAGAAGACGGCGTCGACCTACTCGAGGAAGCTCACGAACTGGCCTTGAGCCGGACGGCGATCTACCAGCAGAAGCTCCGACACTACCACAACAAGTCGATCCGGCCACTCTCGTTCCGCGAGGCGGACCTGGTCCTCAGACAGATGCAACGAATAACCGGACAACACAAGCTGTCCTCCTCATGGGAGGGCCCGTTCATCATCAGCAAGGCGCTACACAACAATGCATACTACCTGATAGACGCCCAGAAGCCGCAAAAGCGCAAAAGAGATGCCTTTGGTGAAGAGACGGAGCGCCCATGGAACGCGGCCCTTCTGCGCCCGTTTTACTGCTGAGAAAAACCAATGTATGTATGTATCCCCACCCTTTTGGGCTTATGAATGCAATGGGCGCCCCAAGTCGGCTCTTGGGGTGCGCCCCATTTCGTTTCCCTCAAAAGTGTTCCTCACTCACCGGCTCCCTGGCCCGGCTCCCGGGCCCAGGGGCTAGCCGTCTGGGCCTAGAAACGCCTCTCCAAAAAATGGCTAAGTAATGTGAGCCGGCCAAACTTCCCCACCCTTACCAGCTACAGAACCGGCTCCCGGCTGTCCGACTGACGGGGCCTCGGGGCGGCAAGGTTTGGCTCACACGAAAGGTCAAAACAAAGGGAGACCCCTTCTAGGCCCAGCCGGTCCCTCGCCGCGTCTCTACCACTCTACTTATACCGAAAAACCCTCGTGATTTCTAAGTTTTGAACCGGCTCCCTTGAGGCGGACGCCCCGACCTAGCTACAGACCGGTTCCTGGCTGTCGGGCTGGCGGGGCCAAAACTAAAGGGGAAAAGGAGTAGAAACGAAAAGAGTCGAGGTGGGCAAAAACGGATAAGGACGAGGCGGCATGAGTCACAAGGCAAACACGACAAGCTATTCTTGGCATAAATATTAAGGCAAAAGCAGCCCACGGCCAGCATTCAGTTCATTACACAAACACCCCAGTGGGTGGATTCAAGTTTTACATGCAGGGAGAAAAAAGAGAAAGATAAAAAAGACGCCCGGGAGCTCAGGCCACCGGCACGTCGCCAGCCGGCGCGCCCCCAGCTGGCGCGTCGCTGGGCGGCTCGGTCCTCGCCTCGGAGGTGGTCGCGGCCTTCGGGTCGGCCTCCTTGGCCTTCGAGGCGGGCCCCTCGGTCTCGGTCGTCTTGCCGCTCGAGTCGGTGCTCTCATCGGCAACTTCATCATCATCCAGGCCCTAAGGGATGCCGAAGGAGTCCTTGGGCAGCGGCTCGCCATCCTCGCCAAGGGCCAGCAAGAATTCGTCCGCATCGACGTACAACGCGAGCTCGTTGGCCCGCTGGACAAGGGCCAGCTCGCGGGCCTCCCGCTCCGCGGCCGGCACGTCCTGCATGGTCGCCAGCCGACCCAGGTCCACGGCACGGTACCAAGACGTGACGAACCGGAGCGCCATTTGCGCTCCGGCTCGGTAAGCCGATGCCTTCCAGGCTTCGAGGCGGGGGACGGCGTGCTCGAGCCACTGAGCCATGCGGTGCGTCAGAGCTCCCCCGTGGACCAGTCACATCGCGGCGATGACCTCCTTGCCAGCGGTCTTGAGCCGCTCCACGCTCCGCTCAAGATGGGTCATCCGCATCTCGACGGTGAGCCCGGTCTCATCCATGTCCCACGCGGCATGCTCCTCGATGGAGCGACCGCACTCCCGAAGGTATTCCCGGTGCTCCTCAACGGCGCGCACAGCGTGGCGATGAGTTTCCGAGAAACGCCCTGGAAGGAAGAAGAAGAGAAGGAAAGAAAAGCAAGATGAAACACGAGAAACGGCAAAGGGAAGAGCAACCGGCTGGGGAACAAAAATATTGGCACCTACCTTCGATCGCGTCGTCCACCCCAATGGCGAAGTGGAGCGCCGCCTTGCGCTCCGACTCCCGGGCTGCTTCCAACGCGGCAAGAGAACCCTGGACCTCCTCGAGCATCCTCTCGAGGCGGGTCACCTCGCCTTGAAGGGCGGCGGTCCTCTGGGCGGCGTCAGCTACCTCCTTGACGGCCGCTTCCCGGGCCGCCACCTCCTTTGCTGTCTCGGCCTTGAGCCGGTCCCGGGCTGCCTCCCCGTCGACCAGCAGCGCGGCCGTCTGGACGTCCCGCGCCAGCCGGTCCCGTTCGGCGACAAGCCCGGTCTTCCCCCCCCCCCCGAAGGGTGGCCAGCTCACCTGCAAGACACAACCAACGTCAGCCGACTCCTGGGGGCTATATGCCTCTCTTACGAAGTGCAACCTACCTTGCACGCGCGCCAGCTCCTTCTCCAGGCGATAGAAGCCGTATTTGCCACGGTCGTGGATGGCAACCGCTTCCGCAAATAGCTTCTGCCGCAGGGAGGTTCCCTTCCGTCACAAAAAGGCAAAGGTCAAGACATGCTCAAAGGAGATCCGGCCTGGCTACCCGTCAGCCGGTCAGCCGGCCCGCATCTCGGGGGCAACACCTAGTGGGTGCGCTCGCGCGCCCCCACTGAAAACTCTAAGGCAAAGTGCCAGCTTACCTCCGCACGCTGAAGGGCGGCGTCCGCTGCCTACGCAAACCGGGCTAGCTCCTACCAGCAGCGGTCCAAGACACTTCCCAAGTCCGCAAAGGAAGGGACCGAGCCGCCTGCCTGGGGGCCGGCAGGGCCGGCGTGCTCGCCAGCGCTTCCCAGTCCCGGATGACCTCCTGCATCGACCGCAGGGTCCTCTGGGCCCGACCGCCTTGGCTCGCCGTGACTCCAGCCGTCGGGGGCGGGTTGATGACGGCAAGGGGCCGGGAGTCGCTTCACGCCGGCCCCCCGCCCAGTGCCATTGCCGCCACCTCTGCCCGCCGCTCCGGCGCGTCGGTCGCGTCGGAGGGCACCTCCACCTCCATGGCCACCGCCTACAGGGCCACCGGGACCTCTGGCACCTCGACCCGGGCCGGCTCGGCCGCAGGCGGGGTCACCTCCGGCACCTCAGGCCGGGTCGCCTTGGGAGCCGGCTCCGTCGTTGCCTCCCTCGCCTAGGCCATCTCTTGCGTGGCCGGAGGCGCTGGCGGGTCCATGGTCGCCCCTCGCGGCTCGCTCGACGGATGCCTCGACATGCGGGTTGACTCCGCTGCCGAGTCCTAAGCCCACGGAGGCTCTGCCGACCCCCTCCACCGCCGGCTGCTCGAGGTCCCGGAGTGTGCAGCCCCTCCTCGCGTCCCGGACCTGGAGGCTCGCAGCTCCGTGAGCCTCCTCTTCTCCTCCTGCTGGGTGGCCGCGTGCTCGCGGGCCAGTCAGTTGGCGGCATCCGTCGGCTCCCCCACCGGCTCCTCCTCGTGGAGCTCGATGGGGTCGCTACAACGCCCAAGGACCGGTCATTGACCGGCTCGCGAGGCGAAAGCAAAAAACTTGCGCAAAAACAAAGAACTTACGCGATAAAGAGGGGCAAGGCCCGCTTAGCACGTGGCGACGGCTTCTGCGCGACCATCTTCACCCGCTTCGGACCAGGCGGCGGGGCCGCCGGCCCCTCCTGAGCCAGCCTCTTCCCCCGGCCGGCCGCTTCGACTGCCGGGCCTCGAGCCGGCCGCTATTTGCTCCTCTATCCCTGGCGTGCTAAAGGAGGAGGCTTGTTCAGAATCATCAAGGCGTCATCATCCATCCAATCCTTGATCGAGGGGGCATGAGAGAACTCGCCCGCTCTGCTGTGCTCCCTGCCCACGTCGGATCCTCCGGCTCCATCGGGAGCGCCAGCTCGTGGGTCCGCCGGCTCGTCGGCTCCTCCCAAGGAGTCCACTCCTTCCTTCGAGGGGCCTCTCGTCTGGTAGTCTTTAGAGTCGGAGTCCTCACGCTCCGCCTCGAAGATTTGTGGATGCGGGCCGTCTGGCGTGTTCTGTCGCACCAGCAGCTGCGGTCAGCACATCAAAGTATGTTCTCCAGCCGGCTGCTAACTGGGGAATATCAAGCAAAAAAGAGCCGCCTCGACGAAGAACTTACCAGGGGAGGCCGGTTGATGCGGTCGAATGGCTCCATGCTGAAGTACCACGAGGCGGGCTTCAGCTTGAACGTCGTGAGGGTGTTCACCCGCTTCGCCACCTGAGCCGGCGTCAGCTCGACAGTGGACAACCGATAGGGGTTGTGCCGGCCAGACATGTCGCAGATCCGGTGTGGCCTCATCTGGAGGGGCGACACCCGACGTGAGACAAAGGCCGTCACCAAGTTGGCGGCGACCAACCCCTCAGAGCTCTTCAGTTGCGTGAGCCGGGCAAGCTCGTCCAAGGCCACGCCACGCGGGGCAGACCCTAGCCAGATCTGCTGGGAGGACTGCTTGTCCTCAAACAACGGTAGCCGGATGTAATCCGTCCTTGGGTCGACGTTCTTCACGTAGAAGAACGTCCGATGCCACCCCTTGACAAAGTCGATAAGGGAAAGAGGAGGAAAGCGAGCAACGCCGCGGCAACACACCACTGTGCCCCCGCAGGCGTCGCTTTTCAGAGGTTTGAGGTATAAGAGAGCGTTGAAGAGGTCGATGAAAGGAAGGATACCAAGGCACCCCTCGCACAACATCACGAAGGCGGAGAGGTACGGAATCGAATTTGGGCCAAGGTTGTGTGGTTGGAGGTCAAAGGTATCGAGGAGAAGACGGAAGAAGATACTCACCGGGAGCCCGAAGCCCCGGGAGAAGTGCCAGAGGAACACGACGTGTTCCCCTGGCTATGGCACCGGTGCTATCTTGTTGCCCGGCGCGCGTGCGACCATCCGCTCCGCCGGCGGCAGCATGCGCGCGCGGCGCAGCTCGGCGATGTCCACCTCGACCATGAAGGAGCCAGTCCAACTGCCACTGCGTCCATCGGCCATCGCGGCGGTGGTGCGGCGTGCGGGCACGGGTGCAGGCTCGGGTGCGACGGCGTGCGAGGAAGGAAGGGAGGCAACGAAGAAGGGCAGCAAGGAGGCAAGTGGGGCGCGGGTATTTCCGCCTCCTGCCCTTCCTCTCCTTTTATAGGGGGGGCCACAACCGCGGGACGTGGGATCGATTGTGCCCACTCCCCCCGGAAACTCCGCGTGCGTGGGTGGCCCCGGGCCGTAACGGCCGCTTAGGGGCACAGAGGATCCGGCCCTGCGCCCTGAGGCCTACTGGGCTACGCCTGGGTCCTAGCGGTCTAGGCCCAGGCGATGTCCCGTCTCCCCGCATGCGTGGGACCCACCGCATCATTACATGTCGCGTGGCGTGCCGCGTGCCGGTGCGGGTCCTGGGGCGGCGCGCTGGTACCCGAGGCGTCGGGTCCAACGGCTGACTGGGCTGCCCCTTCGCCTTCCAACCGGAGGCGGGTGGCGCTGAGGGGAAGCCGTCGGCTCCCCACCGTCCGCCAGACACGGGCCCCCGCCGGCTTCGGGGACTACTGATGGGGTTATTACCCCTAGGTAGGCCAAAGCAACGGGGTCTTCCCCCTTTCGCTTCAAAGAAAAACTACGCGGCCGGCTGGAGGACATCCGGCGCGAGCCAGTGCCGGCTGGCGCCCCGACCGGCTGGTCAAGGAGCCGGCTAGACCTTCGGCCGGCTGGGCGTGGCCGGCTGCCCACGGGCCGGCTCTTCCGTTGACCTCGGGACAGACATGCCCCATCCCGCCCCTTTGCGCGTGAGTACGACAACGTGACGTGACCGGCACGACGGGCGGCCCTATGGCTACAGTGGCCGCTTAAGCACTACGGCGGATGGCTACAGTCCAACCATCCCGGCCGTTGACCTTGGTGAGTGCGACTGGGCGGGGGAACAGTGCCGGCACGCCCTCGCCACTCGATTACCTGCCCCGGCGTGGCTATAGTGCCGCCGTCCGTACCGGCGACTTCGGCCGGTTGGCGCTAGACGACGCCCCCCCTCGGCTGGCCCGTGCCACGGCAGGTGGGTGGGGGCCAATCGTAGAGCCGGCTGACAGGCCCCAACGGGAGATGGGACCACTCGATCGGCGGGCCCCGCCAATGACGAGACGGCACGAGCGGCGGGGCCCTCTGGCCAGCCGGAGAGACTGCCAGCGGGGTCCCCCCACCTTTGTACTTATTACATATTGTAAGAGATGGGGGGTTGGCCTATAAAAATCCCCGAGCCCCCCATGCAACGGGGACGAATAATCACGGACAAACACATCCACGCACGAATGATCATCCCCACACATCCCCTTCTAGCAGCGGAGGAAGAGGAGCCGGCTGCCCCTTCTTCCTCCTCTAGACACAGCTCCAGGAGCACCATTGTACTCATACCTATCCATCCAACAAAACCATGCAGGACTAGGGGTTTTACCTTCCCCGGAGGGCCTGAACCTAGGTACATTGTGTGTCGTCACCGCTTGTGCCTAGTCTCGCACCCGGAGCCCGTCGGCGTCCTCCGGTCCCAACCACCTACGATAAGCCACCCCATGACATTTGTCGTGAGAAAATGATGACAATATCTTAAACTTATCCAATGCTTCAGATCTTTCTTTGATTGGATAAATATAACCAAAATGAGAGTAATCATGTGTGAAGGTTATGAACGAGTCATATCCATCCACACTTTCATCGGAAATGGTCCACAAATGTTGGTGTGGATGACTTCCAGTGTGCCTGTGCTATGAATTGCACCCTTTTTCATTTGTTTTACATAGTTTCCTTTAATTCAATCCACGCATTGTTCTATGTCTGAAAACTCTAACGGAGGAAGAATTTCACTTTTGATTAATCTTTCAATTCTCCCCCTGGAAATATGGCCCAAGCGACAGTGCCATAATTTCGATGAGTCATCAGTTCTTTTTCTTTTCTTTTGTTCTTTGTTCGACGAGGTAGCTTGAGCATTCACATTGGACACATAATGCACTTTTTCACGGAGTGATAGCAAATAAAGCTCATCATGAAGCAAAGCATCACCAACATCAGCATTATTACACCATATGGCACACTTGCCATGTCCAAAATAACACTCATAATTGTCTTTGTCTAAACAAGAAACACTAATTAAGTTTCTATTACACGAGGGAACAAATAAGACATCACGAAGTAGAAGATTGAATCCATCAGCCAACTCCGAGGAGATGTCGCTGATAGCCTCAATTTCTGCTTGGACTCCATTAGCTACCTCAATGCATCTTTCTCTTCTTTCCATACTCCTCGTCGAACGGAATCCATGTAAAGAGTTTGCAACATGAACAGTTGCTCCAGAGTCAATCCACCAAGTAGATTTTGAAAACTTTACATACAAGGATTCATTTACAAAGGAAACGATGTCGTTACCTCTCTTTGTCATAACAGACTTTAGCCAAGCAGGACAATCCTTCTTGTAGTGCCCTGTCTGCTTGCAGTGGAGACAAGTGTCTTTGTCCACTGGAAAGAACTTCTACTGATGTTGATGCTGATAGGGTGCTTTTCCATGTGGCTTAGAAGGAGAACCTTTACTGTTTGGATTGTAGTTCTTCTTCTTCTGGTCCTTCACATAGTTGATAGAACCACCATGTGAGGTTTTCAGTCTGTCCTCTTCTTGGACGCACATGGCTATTATCTTTTCTATACCCATTTCTCAGGCGACATGTTATAATTGACAACAAATGTGTCAAACTCTTTAGGCAATGAAGCCATAATCAGGTGGACGAGGAGCGTAGGTTTGAGCTCCAAGTCTGCATCCATGGGCTTGAGTTTTGCAGCCATGTTGCTCATCCTGAGAATGTGCTCTCGAATGCCATGACCACCACCAGTGTAGTTCTCTGTGACCAGTTGTTTTATCAACTGGGTAGAATATGTCTTTGAAAAACCAGTGAACTGGCTCTTTATCTTTTTCAGCAACTTCCCTACGGAAGTGCACTCTGCAATCAAGCCCACAATGGCGTTCTCAATTGTGTTCTTTTAAATAACTCATCAAGTTAAAACCTCCTGAAAATTATGACAACCATATGGGTTAATCTAACGTTGGTCAAATTAAACATATAATTGTCTATGCAATTAAATCTATATCACCGTTTGGCAAATTAATAGAAATAAAAGCACCTTTAAAAAACATGATCATGTTATTAATAACGTTGGTTATAAAAATAACATAATCATATTAATTCTAATAATCACTTTAATGTGCTCTTTAAAAAATAATTCTCTCTAAACTTTATTTCTTTATAAAAGCACACTATTAAATATTTACGCAGCGGAAAACATGAAAATAAATTCATGAACTTTTAATTCTTGACAGAAACTTTTCTTTTATTAAATAAAAAATTCATGAGCTTTATTATATTTTTCTTTGTAAAATTCATGAACTTTTCTTTTCTAAAATTTTTTCTTTTATTTTCAGAGACTTTTCTATTTTTCTTTTTTAGAAACTTTTCAACCTTTTCTTTTCTATTTTCTAAACATAATTTTCGTCGGAAAATATTGCATAGAAAAACTATTTAAAACTATTTAATATTCTTCCTAAAACTGGACAGAAAAAAGAAAAGGAATTAAAAAGAATGCGGCCAGGGCTATGTGGGCCAAAACCGGCCCAGCCACCTAGGACTCCAGCCACTTTCGGCCCAAAAGCCCAACATGGGCTAGGGTTTCCCATCGGCCCATCCTGGCCGTCGATGTGAATCGGACGGTCGTCCGTCCGGATCGGTCAATCAAAACGACAGCCGACAGGAGACCGAGGGCAAACCCTCGTCAGTTCCTTCCCCCCGTGCAGCTCGCATACTCTCTCGCTCGGGAGCGGCGGCAGCCACCGGCGGTGGCCAGTCCGGCCACCGGCGACGGGGTCAAAGACCATCGCGTCGTGCATGCCTCTCCTTTCTCTCCTCGTTTTTCTCTTGCGCGCCACATGTCTCTTCTGCTCGCTGGAACACAGCGACAGCAGGCCACTGGCGACGCAAGGTCCGGCCACCGGCGACGGGGTCTGAGACCTCCACACCGCGGGTGCCTCTCCTTTCTCCCCGTTTCTTTTCCATACACCTCTGCCTGGGTGAGATAGAGAGAGGCTTTGACGCCCCCCCGCTGCCCCTTTGCGCCAGCACGCGTTGGTGACCGAAGATGGAGCGGCGGCCTCCTTGGCCCTCTTGCCAGCGTGCGCGAACACCCGATGGTGAGCGCACCGCCGTCAAGCGGCTCAACGAGGTCTCCCTTTGCTCCGATGGGGTTCTTTTATTCTTCCCCCACCCTTTTTTTGTTTATTCGTTTCTTTTCTTTGCCGACGAGCCGTGGAGCTTCCGGTGGTTCTTCGTCCGGACGAATCGGCTTGCTGATGCCCGTCTGGATCGAGAGGAACGGCGCGGCCGGAAGGCGGTGCTGCTTTGCCGGTGGCCCGAGGCCTTCTGCGGTGATCTGTTGGGGTTTCTTTTGATGGGGAGGGGAGTTTCTTTCTTGTGGCTACCGAAAATCCAATACACCATCTTGATCTGATACCATTGAAAGTACTATAGGATCCAATGGGCATGGTTTTTTGGTAGTAGATGGGAGATGGGTGATTACCTGCTCCCTGTCCAGAGGAGCTCGAGCCGCCTTCCATCGTGTCGCGGTGGCGGTGGTGATGACGGCAGTGAGATGGCGAGGTGGTGGTGGTGCTTCCCGTGAGCACCGCACTAACCCTGGATCGATAGGGCATGTAGGTGGGCAGAGTGACGGCAGCAAATCTCATGATCCGTGCCCCGGACTCCCACCTCTGTTATTATAGCGTGGGTCACAGGGGCCCACCAACCATAACGGGTTGGGCGCCCCCGATCAGGGCGCATCGGATCAGGGGTCCGGTGGGCCGCTGGGTCCACTCGGGAGAGATCAACCTAACAGGTCCACCTCCAGTAGAGCTTGCTGGTGACCAGATGATGGGGTTCGACGGGCGCTGGCACGAGCAACGTGACGCGAGGAGGAGGGCGCCTGGCACGGTTCCTACGTTCACTAGACGCGTTCGCTTGGGCAGAGGAGGATTAGGCTGGTTCGATCGTCGGTGGTTGGCTAGGCTAGGAGATCGAGGGAGATTGGGCGAGGGGATCCCGAGGAAGAAGGAGTGGGTGGCGGCGCGGCTGAGGGGATGGATGGGACAGCTTCGTAGATTTTAGGGTTTGGTCTGGTTTTAGATTAGGTGGTCTATATATAGGGAATAGACTAGGTTTCAGGCCCTCCGATTAGATCGGATGGTCGAGATAAATTAGGTTAGGGAGTCCAATTGAAAAACCGATGATGGTTTGGGGTATTGCGAGGTTAATCCGGGTCCAACGGTCACGACCGTATGTTTTGGGTTCGGGGCAGCTACCGGACACGCGCGAGGCATCTGTGAACTGTGCACAGGGCTAGGCATAGAGGAGAGGGTAAACGGGCAGCCCAGCATCAAGTTATTGAATATCGAAACACGTCTGCGATTTGACCAGCTATAGTGCCGCTATAGGTTTAACGGTTCGGGTATCAAACAAACTTCGGTTGCGACGAAATTTGGCAGGCGGTCACCTACACTATAACAAGACCGCACGCCAACTTTCGCCCCAATCCAAGAATATTTTTCGCGCGCTTTAAAAATGATTTTTTTAAACGATGTCATGGGCGCATGCGTGTGTGGTTGGACTCGAAACGATCGCCAACGAGAACGGGAAGAACCGGCAACTACGCTCGGATGCAAGTTTTCAAAAACGAGTGACGATGCTATGCAGATGATGCGAATGATGCAATGATGAATGTGACAACCACACGAATCACAGACGAGAACGAAAATAAAAGGGGAATCTTCTGGAGCGTCGGTCCCGGGCTGTTACAACACCGCTCCGAACGGAGATTAGCATCCGCAAGGGTGTGAACTTGGGATACATCGCCGTCTCCACGTGCCTCGGTTATCTCTTACCCGAGCCCCTTTACTTATGCACTTTACTTTGTGATAGCCATATTGTTTCTTGTTATATATCTTGCTATCACTTAGTTGTCTATCTTGCTTAGCATAAATTGTTGGTGCACATAGGTGAGCCTAGTTGTTTTAGGTTTTGTGCTTGACTAATTAAACGATAGTTTTATTCCGCATTTCTTCAAATCTAAACCGTAATTATTTTAAAAGCACCTATTCACCACCCCTCTAGGCGACATCCACATCATTTCAGCAATGCTCTAATAAGGATGGTCATCACACATTTATTTACTTACAACTCAATATGAAAAACTGATAGGACGATATGACTCTATATGAATGCCTCTGGCAGTGTACCAGGATGTGCAAGATCTAGCATGACATGTGTCAAGAATATGATGAACAGTGGCTTTGCCACAAATACTATGTCAGCTCTATATGATCATGCAAAACAATATGATGATGAACGAACTAGTCATGTGAAGTGACAATGGAATTTGCATGGCAATATATCTCGAAATGGCTATGGAAATGCCATGATAGGTTGGTATGGTGGCTGGTTTGAGAAATATATAATGAGGCTTATGTGCAACAGATCTTGTCATGTCACGGGGTTTCGATGCACCGACAAAAGTTGCACCGATCCTCGAGGTGAGAATGGGCTATGCACGGTACCGAAGAGGCTAGCAAATATGAGAAGGTGAAGATGCATATGTCCATGATGTCACATTAGTCATAAAGAACTCTATTTATTGCAAAGTTTTATTAGTTTTACTATAAATCAAAGTATTACTTGCATGCCCCGAGGGAGGAGGTTGGGAGGAGTTAACCATCGCGCGCCCCCGACTCGAAACAACACTAGGATTTCAACGAGGAATAGAAATGCTCACACATCATCACTATGCCTCTTTAATTTTTAGATGAATAAGAGGTTAACACCTTTTAATATCAACACTTCTACGAATCAATATTTGTGAACTCACACCTTTTTCATATTACCACATTAATGTCATTAACCCAAAATTTCTCTATATGTGCTACATGATGTTTTTGATTAATTATCACTCATTGAACACCTATTATTTTTGACTAGTCTTATGACCCATGCAAATTACCGCCACTATTTATTAACTCTCAAACAAATATAAATGAAGAATGAGAGCATATTATTTCTATAAAACCTACATGCCACCATGCTCAAAAAGATATAAGTGCCAAGCTCAAAAATATAAGTGAAGCACATAGAGTATTCTAACAAATTATGATGAAGGTGCCTCTCTCTCTCAAATAGATGTGTCCAACAAATGATGATTGTGACAACTGAAAGTAAAAGCAAACAAAAGCAAACGACGCTCCAAGCAAAACACATATCATGTGATGAATAAAAATGTAGCTCCAAGTGACATACCGATGGATTGAGACGAAAGAGGGGATGCCTTCCGGGGCATCCCCAAGTTTAGACGCTTGAGTCTTCCTTAGAATATTACCTTGGGGTGCCCTGGGCATCCTTAAGCTTAGGATCTTGCTACTCCTTATTCCATGGTCCATCGTGATCATACCCAAAACTTGAAAACTTCAATCACACAAAACTCAACAAAACCTCGTGAGATCCGTTAGTATAAGCAACATATTGAATACTTCAGGCTGTTATAAATGGATTCTTATTTAATTTTTGCATAATAGGTACTGTATTTCAACTTCTCCATGGCTTATACCCCCAATATAATGCATAGCATAATCAAAACAAGCAAACTATGCAAACAAAACAGAACAGTCTGTAGCAATATGTAAAGAGCCCATACTTCTGTAACTCTAAAAATTCTAAAAAATTAGACAACGTGGAGAATTTGTATAGAAATACTATAAATCAAAGTATCAACATAGGATTTCCCCCCTAAGAATGTCCTTTTTGAAAAAAAAACTATAAAAAATCAAATGAATCAAAGTGGCCCCAAGTATACATGCCTCCTTAGAAGAAGTTTTTAAAACCACTTTTGCCGTTGGTTGTGTCACACTACTCAATTTTGTTACTAGAAGTTGCAACTATTCAAAAATACCATCATCCTGTTAACTTTGTGTTAAAAAATGCCACCCGGCACCATTGTCGTCAGGTCAAAGGCCATTGACTATGGTATACAGACCAAAATACCCTTGAACCCTACTTATCAGCGTAACATATGGGTCTTAGTTTTCAGTACTCAAAGAATAAATTTAGAAGCTAAAATAGCTTCATGCGCAGACGATCAAATCCTCGCATGTGGTTATTTTTTCCTTCTAATTTAATTATCTGTGGGTTGACAACTAAAACTCACATGTTATAGGGAAGCACTGAGAAGTAAGTGGGGTCTTAGGATGTTTTGGTCACTTCATCCCGTTCGGTAACCTTCAACTGAACAACAATGATGTGAGTGACATTTTTAAGCACATGCTTAATAAAAAGATGACATTTTTAAGTACTCGAATTTTCTAACGATAAAATTGAGCAATGTGACACAACGAGTGACAGACTTATAAGTGTAATATTTTTTTTCCAGGGACCGGCAAGAGCACTGCCTTTTCATATTAGATGATGAAAGAGAGGTATATATGTACAGAGATTACAAGATTATAAGTGTAATATAAAAAACAAAAAACAAACAATGTATTTCATCGGCGACTGACAGTGTGGGCCCACCCAACTCGGGCATCGTCCCCTTCGCCTCCCATCCCAACTGCAGCTCACACGACACGAGACGCGGACCAACGCCCAGCACACGCCCCCCCGCCCCGCGGCGAGACAGCAGCAGCTTCCAGAAAACTCGCCGGTAGGAGCGCGCCTAATGGCGCTCGCGCTCTCCACCCTCCCGTTCGCGCCCTCCACCCCGGCGCCCGCGTCCCGCGGCGCCGCTGCCTTCCGCCCTTGCGGGGCCCACTTCGCCCCCGCCGGCAGGAGCGTCGGCGTAGGCCTCCCCCTCGCGTGCGCGGCGCCGCGGAACCGCGGGCGGAGGCGGCGCGGCGGGGGCCTGGTGGTGCGGGCGGCCGCCGACTACTACGCGACGCTCGGCGTGCAGCGCTCCGCGACCATCAAGGACATCAAGGCCGCCTACCGGAAGCTCGCGCGCCAGGTGTTCGACGCTTTGCCCCCCTACCACTTATGTCACGACTGTTTACTCGTTTTATATGAGAGACTGTCATACTATCTGTTTAAAAATAGTGCCCATGAGGCCGGGGCACATAATTGATTGGAGTTCCTTGAATCACACATGATGCCGCTGTTTTGTTTGGATAAAGTGTGGATAAACGCACCCTAGCGAACTGTATAAACAATAAGACCATTAGATCGAGCAACTGGTCTGAAATCTGTTAGATGAGAGGCAACTGTGTTTTTGAGGTAAAAAAAAAACATAGTCAGTGAGTCCTGGCACCAGTTAGAAGGCACATCATGATGTTTCCTTTCCTTTCTGGCGTTATAATTATCTCACTGCTTCAGCAATGTTGGCACTGCAACTTTTTAACACTCTGGAAGTCCGACTCTTCTACCCAGGGACATGAGTGTGCCATGTAGAAACCACCAGCATCATTGTTAGTTGCTGCCATGCTTGGAGCCTGAATCATGTACTGGTGCTATTTAGGGCAAGGTCTACACATCCAATCCAACGTTTTTAATAGCCATCTTTTGGGGCCGTTGGAGTTGGCCTTGGGCATGAGAGGGGGGATGAGAGATGGTATGCTTGTGAGTTGCGAATAAAGTTAGTCCCCAAAGGTCCTTCCGCTTCACCTGAATCTGGCTGAGCAAGGGTGCTGGAGCCTGTAGAAAATCATCATTCATAGCTATTTTGTTTAGAACCTAGACACAGTTGACTTTCATGATTTAAAATGTGGCGTGAAATTTACCATGTTCACCAAGTGGCATGGTTTTTCTCTATTTCTAGGTTCCACACACATGATGTGTACATTAGATTCAACTTCCATTAAAAATTACTGAGTTTCGACAATTTGTTTGTCTTCTTACCTTGTCTTTACTTTGTAGTATCATCCTGATGTCAATAAGGAACCTGGAGCAACTGACAAGTTCAAAGAGATAAGCTCAGCTTATGAGGTATGCACTACATAATCCCATAAATATTTTGGCTCCACGTGTTTCTATGCTGTTCTGACTCCCGACCATTCAGAGGTTATGTTAAGGATGAGCCATTGTGAAAATGGACCTAAAGCTTTGCTTCCTAACATCCCCTAAATTTCTTGATTCATAGCTAGCTTTCCTTGTTAAGAGTTCAATTATGAATTATCACCTTACCAAGTGGCAAGTGATGGCTTTTAGCTTTTACTCTGCAACCCAGAAATCAAATGCATTTACGAACAGAGGCACTCACATAGAGAAATTTGCACAAAACCTAAAGCACTCTAACTAATGGAGTAGTGGGTGGTTGCAAATCAACCCCTTCATCTAAACTTGCACTTTCCACTTTTAGGATAGAGAATATAAGCACAGATATTTCCAAATATCTTGAACTATATGTTTTTGATAATAGTTTACCAGTATCAGCAAAGTCATTTTATTGTTTACTCGGTCGTCTGTCGCCACTCTATACATACGTGGTCTCAAATAAATGATAAAGATTGGTCAGGTAAATTAGTGGAGTAGCTTCTTGAGTTTGTCCTCATTGATTCGTGTTAAAATGGAAGTATTTCATCCAACTATGAGGTATGACGTGAAAACTCCGACTTCTACACGGAACTTTGTCAATGTCTACTTTGGAGATACCTGCCACCCTGGTAAGATTATAGGATATTGACTGCCACAAGAAGATAGGATTCAAAGATCCTACAATGCGATGATGAGAACCTTGGTTAGGAACATGAATTGAACTACCAGAGTGAGTTGGGCGCATAAGCAAGGTTAATTTGTCCAGATTAGGCTATAGGACTTGGAAGCTAAAAAAATTTAACAAGTTGGCATACTCTGAACCAAGGTCTATGTGGGTATAGTTCTTTGGCTCACCTAGACTAGCAGTATTGGTTTATGTGGAAAATGTCTTATCTGTTATATTTCTTCTCAATCTTAAGCTATGCCCCCCAAAACTTACTAATTATATATTGCTTCATGGCACTGAAACTACAGAATGTCTATGTCTCCACTCACACATTTTAGTAATTTATGTGTATTGTACAAATTACTGTGTGTGTGCACTACAGTTCAACCTACTTAGGAATCAATTTGAATGGCATTGTCTGTCTGAGTAATGAGTTACTTTGTCTTGCTCCACTGTTTACTAGGTTTCATCAATGATTAAAGCCTTTTTGATTTCCTTTTTGTCTTTTATTCCATGTTTTGGGGTACTGAATCTCATTATCATCAGGTTCTGTCAGATGATAAGAAGAGGGCGTTGTATGACCAATATGGTGAGGCTGGGGTTAAGAGTGCGGTTGGGGGCAACGCTGGAGCTTATACAGTACTGCTTTTCAACTCTTCTTTGTTCTAGCATTACATCACAGTATCTTTAAATTTGATTATATTTCTGTTACTAGAGTTACTGCATGCCTTTTCTGCTTAAACAAGGTTTGAATTGTTTCTTATTTCTCTGTGCAGTCGAATCCATTTGATCTGTTTGAGACATTCTTCGGAGCAAGCATGGGTGGTGGTGGTGGTTTTTCTGGTATGGACCAGAGTGCATTTAGGACACGCAGAAGGAGCACTGCTGCTCAGGGTGAAGACATCAGGTTTGTTGTTAGAAGGGTTGAAGTGAAATGATATTCAGACCCCAGTTGTTTATCTAGTTAAAAAGACTCGCTAAATCTGTTAAGACAATAAGTTAATGAACACTAATTATCATGTTACTGTTGTGCACAAATTTACTCACAACTGCATGCTTTTTAGGTCTGGCATTATTTGTGTGAAAGTAATACTTAGGCATTTATGCTGTGGTACTGCATGGAATAAGCGGTTGCCTGCACACCAGTGTATATTATCACTATTATGAAATTATAGTATCTTGGTTGTCTTATGCTTGTTATGTAACAAATATGGCGGTTGGTGATGCTGGCACATTGCTTGGGGCCAGGGATAGTTTGAGGAAAGAAACCAAGATCACTGTTCCACTAGATTCTTCTACAAAGTTGTTATGTAGCTGCAATTTATAACCTTTCGTATATATAAAGAATAAATCTAGTGTGATTTCTAGACTTACACAGATTTATTCCACCAGGTATGATGTGACTCTGGGGTTCTCAGAGGCAATATTTGGAACAGAAAAAGATATCATATTGTCCCATTTGGAGACTTGTGATGCTTGTAGCGGTTCTGGTTCAAAGGTTGGCTCAAAGGCAAAAATATGCTCCACATGTGGTGGGCGAGGGCAAGTAATGCGAACCGAGCAGACACCATTTGGTCTCTTCTCCCAGGTAACAATGGAGCATAAATGTTAAAAACCCTTTATATTGTAATTCCAGATCTTAACTATGAATGCATACTGGCAACCGTGTGACAGCTTCATGTAACAGTAAATAGCTTTGGGCCTATATTTCATTGAAAGGTAGTGTTATAACAAAGCAAAGTGAGATCAAAAGCAAAAAAAAATGAAAATGAGATATCATGAAAAGGGGCAGCCCGGTGCACGTAGCTCCTGCTTGCGCATGGTCCGTGGAAGGGTCCAACCACTTTGGGTCTTTTGTACACAGCCTTTCCCTACATTTCTGCAAGAGGCTGTTTCCAGGACTTGAACCCATGATCTCATGGTCGCAAGGCAACAGCTTTACCACTGCGCCAAGGCCCCCCCTTAAAAAATGAGATATCATGGAACTAAAGAAAATATACTTGCACTATACACCGGGGTACAAACGAGTTCTCTTTTGTTTTAAGCGAATAAAAAGGGCTGAAAAATTACAGAAATCTAACTTCACCATTCAAAAAAAGGTGAGCAAGAACAGGGGCTATAGCATATTTTACTTCGGAAGGCACCTATAGCTTAGCACCGATGCAAGTTGTGTTCACTCCTGAATTGTTTTGGGTAGAGTTCCTTTTTATTTCAAAAATGAATAATTCTGTTTCGAGAGTGCCTCTAAACAAATTTCAGTGGGTTGAAACAGCCAGAAGATGACAATTTGCACCAATTTAGCATCATGTGGAACATGACAGATCTCATGTTTGTCCAGTTATCTTGTCATCCTTGTTTGATGCTAGTCGGTGCTGAGTTATACTGATTCTATCTTCGAGTCTAGTTCAATTTGATTATTTACTGCAATTTGGGATTATTATATAAGAGCCTTTTGTTTTTCTTATTTTGTAGGTTTCTATTTGCCCCACTTGTGTAGGAGAGGGTGAGGTTATTTCAGAGTATTGCAGGAAATGCTCTGGGGAGGGGCGTGTTCGTGTCAGAAAAGAGATCAAAGTAAAAATCCCTCCAGGAGTTAGTAAAGGTAGCACTCTTCGTGTACGTGGTGAAGGTGATGCAGGGCCAAAAGGGTAAGCAAAGCATTTTGAGAAATCAAACATAAAGCTTATACTTCGTTTTTCAGAACATTCTGAAACAACCACAAGTGATCATTGAGGTCTTGGAGGCAATTATGTGGATCTTCTCTATAGCATTGCTGATCGCTATGCTTAGGTTTACTTGTAGCCTATGTTGCACATATTTGGAATTAACTATCGTTAAAACATGGTAATTGGGCCGTGGAGTACTGCCAATGGCATTTGCATAAGATGCACACGTCATTCTTGAATTGCTTTGTTGTGTTTCTGTTAGGTGAGTGGAAGTTGTGGTCACCAGCCAGCAGCAGAAAGTTTTTTCTGATTTTAGGACTGTGCATGTGTGTTGTGCCAGACACTGTTTCAATTAATTTGTATTTGTAGAGGGGTTTTGGAAGAATTTATGATTTATACTTTATAATTGCGCCTGCAGTTAAGAACAACTTCCTGGAAATGTTCAGATCATATGTTTGTTTGTTTGTTTGCTTGTTTCTTATGTGTCTTGCTTTAGCTATCATGCAATTGTTGTAGTTCCTCATTTTCTGTTTTTCTATCTTCATTTCGTGGATATCCAAATAAATCCGTGCTGAAACCTTTTTTCTCCTGGGAAACAGAGGGCCTCCTGGAGATCTTTTTGTTTGCCTTGATGTAGAGGAGCCATCCGATATTAAAAGGGATGGTATCAACTTGTATTCAACTGTGTCGATAAGCTACATCGAAGCTATTTTGGGTACAGTTGAAAAGGTAAATCTTTCTCTTTAGGAGTTTCCTTCTCTTCATGATCATCAATTGTGATATTTTCTTTCAGCGATATTTCATTGCCTTTCTTCAGTAAGCACATATTCGGTTGAATGTATGAAGTTCTCACTCCACCTTTTAACTGGTAATTAGAACCAACCCGGCAAGCAAAAATTGAGATCTAGACATTAAAGTAAAATAGCTTGGTTGCCTTATTGCAATTCTGTTGCAACCGCCAAATTTCAATAGGAGGTGTATGTGCTGATCACAGCCCAAATACGTGGGAGTTCATTCCCACGTTACTGTTGCATGCATTTGGCGTATTTCTGTGGAAACCGAAAAAAATAGTTAGACAGCCTAACTCACAGTAATCATCAAACAGAAGAACTGATAGCGTTTTAATCTTAATGCTAATTTTAACTATGTCTTGGACTATTCAGCTCTTAACTATTAATGCTAGTATTTCTCCTTTTGGCTGTTAAGATAATTAACTCAATCGCTCAACTTCAAATTGTACTCCCTCCGTTCCAAAATATAAGTCTTTTTAGAGATTTCACTAGGGGACTACATACGGAGCAAAATGAGTGAATCTATGGTCTAAAGTGTGTCTATATACATCCGTATGTAATCCCCTAGTGGAACCTCTAAAAAGACTTATATTTTGGAACGGAGGGAGTAAATGATATGAAAGCAAGGTTTTTCATTTTATTAGTGCATCATTATACCGACCTAAGCCAAGTCCAAGACCAAAGGAGGTGATACTTTTGACCTTGACTGGATACCACATTTTTTGAGCGAATTTGATGCCACATTTTCTTTAGCGAATTTGATGCCACATTTGCCTGGAAGTAAGTCTACTAGCTATGGTTTGTTAACCAAGTTGACTTGAGCCATGGCCAATGTTAGAGGCTTAGAGCTGCTGTTATGCGAGGCCTGGTCAAATCTGTTTTGCTCGAGCTGATTTAAACTTTGTGCCTTCCTTGGTGGATGTGTTTCAAGTATGATGACATATTGTAATGGTTCTTTCATGTACACTGCCCACTGTCTAAATTATGGTGTTGACATAATAAATGAATAAATCATGGTTTAGTCTGTAGTGTAATCATTCCTTTCAAAATTTTGCTGCAAGCAGGTGAGAACTGTTGATGGAAATAGTGAACTTCGAATACCTCCGGGCACCCAACCTGGTGATGTATTGGTTCTAGCAAAGCAAGGTGTTCCATCGTTGAATAGGCCATCTATACGTGGTGATCATCTATTCACTGTTAAGGTTTCTATACCCAAACGTATAAGGTGAAAATACACTTCCCTCTTGAGCTTTTTAAGTATAAACTAGTACTCTAGAGCTACATAAGCACTCGATCCTTATTTCTCTGAATTATTACTATACAGTGGGCGTGAAAAGGAGTTACTTGAGGAACTTGCATCATTGAAAAATGGTGGTTTTGCTCGTGCACCTGTGAAGCCAAAACGTGAGCATGCATTCTATATATGCATACATTAAATCCTTCCTTTGTCTCTCTCTCGTCAACGAGAAGTTCATTTCCATTTTGCATCGTTACCAGTGGATCATTGCTGCATCCCATCGGTGCTGCTTGATAAGGGAATATGGTACTTCTGTAGGGGAAACTAAACTCACACATCTGTATTGCAGCTGTACATAAAGAGAATGGAAGCCGTGCTGCTCCAGAAGTATCAGATCAACCTGATGATGGGGAGGGTGACTGGTTGAAGAAACTTTCTGATTTTGCTGGGTAAATACTAACCTTGATTTTGTTACGATTCAGTTGCTGATGGGTGTTTGCTTTTTGTTATACTGAACCTATTAATGATTATGCTGATAATTTTTATTGATTTGGTTCTGCAATCACTTGCATTTACCTGTATCATATTTCCATGTTGACCAAGTTCTTTGTCGAATTCTTTCAGATCCGTTGTCAATGGGGCATCCAAGTGGCTGAAGGACAACCTGTAGCCTGTAAATATTTACCGCACGATGCATTCTCTTCAACACCAGTAATGGTGTTATCCAATCTGCAATTCTTTGGGATTCGATGATCTGTTGCATGCATGTGTTCTGTCGGAGAGGCTCATCTTTTATGGGCTGTGAAGTGGAAACGGAGAGGTTTAGTGTCAGCTAATTTTATTGACGCGGTTTTTATTTTGTTTCGAGATACCCTTGTAAATCATGAATTTTGCTGTAGTCGCACTCATATTTCCTAGAGCATGCAACAGTCGTCTAGTCACGGCCGCTGATATCAAGCTCGATGAAGCTTACATCCTTTGTAAATACATATAATTTCTCAGTAGAGCATCCCGGTACATCAGGCTATGCAAGTGAATATCCTTCTCCAAATTCAGAATAAACGGGCATCCGTATCCTCAAGTGCACTTTTTGCAATAGAACACAAGATTTCCGGACGGAATACAATTTCTTTTTGCACATTCTCTTCATGTTCCTCCTACATTGAGTTGCAAAATGAAACCGAATAAAGAACACATGGTAGTATCATGTGAAGTTGAAGGTTGTTGCACAAGCCCTAGTCCTGTGTGGAAGTGGAGCTGAGCTTGAGCAAGACGAGGACGGCGGCCGCCATGGGCAGGGACACCATGAGCAGCGCCTCGACGATGTTGGGCCGCGTGATGTCGGGGAGCAGCACGCTGCCGTACTTGACGGCCGCCGCGCCGCCGACGGACCCGAGCCCCAGCGTCAGCAGGTAGCCGGAGTCGTCCTGGCCGATGGAAGCAGAAATGTAAGGCTAGCTGAGCCTGAAGATAAGATTCTGAGCACGAGGGGGATGAGGAGGAGCGCTGACCTCCGGGGTTCGCCCGTTGTTGTCCGGCTCAGCCTCGGCGCCGTTGGTGTCGCGGGAGGAGCGAGCGCGACCGCCGGCGTGCCTCCTCGCCGTGCGCCGGCAGCTCACGCGGAAGCCGCGCCCCGGCGGCAGGGCTGCGCCGGAGCCGGAGACGGCGGCCCGGGATGGCGCGGCCACCGCGCACGCACCCGCCATCGACACTTGACACGAGCGCGACAGGAAGCAGAGACGGGGGTGCGTTCGTTATCCGCAGGCCGCAGCCGAGACACACGACAGACGACACCCCTTTCAGCTTCTCGCGGGCAGTTCTTTTTTTCTTTGGGAAACCCTTCTTATCTATAGTCTGAAACAGGTCCAACGCCGTCGATTCTACCAAAATCTAACGCCTCACGAACTGTGTCGCAACCTCCGCTCGTGCTCGTGAACCTCTTCCTGATTTCTCTCGTTTCCAATCACAGCCGCATCGGCCTAATTTCTCTCGTTTCCAGTTGCAGCCGCACCGCCCGGAGCCACCCTCGCCTAGATCCCCCCCCTTGCAGATGCCTCCTGCTCCCCTCTCCATCAAGCTGCACGGCCACCCCACCAGGTAGGTCCGCCCCTGCTTCTCCATCTCCAAAGCACATCGGGTATAAAACCGATGTGACCCCCGGGAGATCAAATCAGGTGTGCCGTCGGCTGAATCGGCTACCGGAGTAGCCCCGACCGGCTGAAGAAACTGCTGTGGAGCAGGTACAGGCCTACTCTCATGTCAGCTAGCCAGCCATCCTTGTTGTTAGGTACGTACATACAGGAATACAAGAGGCAAGAGTGTGCAGTGTAATCCTGCATTGTAATTTTCTACGGAGATTTCAGCCAACAGCCAAGTAATCCTTTGGTTGTTTGCTCATTGGCTGACAATATTGTTCTGGTTTATCATCAAACTTTTGTAGGTCGAGCTTTGTAGATAGTTTGATGAACACATCTATGTATGCAGGCAATCGTGGCAATCCGTAGTTTCAATATTCAGTGCTTCGAGTGATGCTAAAAAATTCTGAGAAAACATTGTGTCATCGCTTCCTGCATAAAGAGCTTCCAAAATAAATGCATTCGTAGTTGGTGGCAATTCTTTGGTTTCATTTTTCAAAATTTCATGCTTCCATCCAACGCCAATAATGGACCATTTGCATTATTTACCAGCTGATTCATACATCTAGAAAAATGGAAGCATGACTATAGCAAATATATGCTTTGAGGGTTGTTTGTTAGAATTATTGTTAAAAGGCTTGTTTGTTGGTATGCTTTCCGTGCAAATATTCCAGCCACTTAGTGCTTCCAAATATATGTATCCACAATTGGTGCAAATTTTTTTGGTTTCATTTCCGAGAATTACATGCTTCCGACCAACACTAATAGTGCACCATTTGCATTCATTTCTAGCTTCATACTTTTGTGCTTCTACATTGTACTCATTTTGCTATGGTTCTATAGAAAAATGCTTCTGTGGCTTCATCTCATAATTAAGGACTGCAATGGCTTTAGTTCATATGACTTCCATACTATTTTATTATCGCTTCTAAATGTCAGCTTTTATGTTTTAGCCATACACATCTTTTCCATAGGAATTCACCATCTATGCTTCCAAGTTCCAGCCAAACATGTTATTGTTTCAAATGAAATTGTGTTTTGCTTCAAGCCCTATTAAGGTGATTTGGTTACTATTTTGGTGAGCTTATGTATGCAACTTGTTTTTTCGCTGGTGTAGATAATGGATTGCTCGTTATCCTACTGGAGGCTATTTTTGGCGTATGCGACAACTAAGGAGGATGTGACGGATGTACCTTCTGGACATCATCAGAGCCTACAATGGGGAAGAGGGTGACGACAACCAAAGTGAAGTAGATGTTGTTGCTAGAACATGTTTAGGCACACTATAGATTGTAGTTTCTATTTTTTCGAAACATTTGTAATCGAATCGAAAATTAGCATTGAATGTTGGCTGGAAACAAACATATGCTATGTTGTATTCAAGTGGATGTGAATAAAATTTGTGCATCATTGTAAAGAAAATGTAGCCTTACACTGGATGCATTTTTTTTGTTAGAAAGAAATAAATCTAAATCTTGGTGGAAGCAATGTTTGCATCATGGTTAAACGTTGTACAAAAAAACTGCAGCATGTCACATGGAATCATATCTGAATGAATTATATAGGGAATCATGGCTTTTAGTCTTGGAAGCATGGCTTTTATATAATGGATACAAGCACAAAATTCGAAAGCACAATTCACATGTTAGGAAGGACGACTTTCTTATGATGGAAAAAAATACGTAATAGAAAGCAAGCAATGATCCTGGTAAGGAAACTAGTGTGATTATAGGGAAGTGGAAGCAAGCGTGATTTAGGGATCTGATTTGGATCTGGCGTGAAAATCAGAAGCATGTTTGGATGGTGATTAAGAGGTAGTTAATTTGTTTGTATACAAAGGAAGTGGGTCGGAATTTAAGGGAATACAGGTCCGACGGAAACCACTATATAAATAAAGGAAGCAAATCTGGAAAACTCATGCAGATCCATACCACAAATCGGACGACCATCACACTTCCAATCCAACGGCTTATGACTAGTCTGATAGGAAACAAAATATCAGTAGTCTGATTGCTTTTTCTTTTCTTTTCCTAGAGAGTGAACCGGCAGTTCTCACTTCTCACAACGACATGCACATCCGTAAACTCGTATGCTGTCATGCCAACCTGTTCTCAACAACATGCATCCAAAAAACAAAAAAACAAAAAAAAAAGTCTCAACAACACATATGCATCTCAACTCCAACAAGTTCAAGTACGAGTTGGCATGACAACTACAAGTTTACGGATGCACATGTTCTTGAGCATGTGCCCGGGAAGATTGTCGCGCTTAATAGGGCAGTCCACTCCCATAGTTCCATGGACAAACCTGCCGGACACGACGAACACGATTTATTTATTTGAGAAGCAGGACAAAGCGGGTGTTAGACCAGAGCACTAGGTAGAGAGTCAAATTGGCATGAGGATTGAGGAAGGGTGTTTAGGGCGTTCATGTATGTGCATACCTATGGAAGTCGTGATAATCAATGTGTATCTGATGGACCGAGGAGAAAACCGGGTTATGAGACGTGAGAGAAAAGGAGTAATTCAATTGGAACGAGTGATGGACCTTTCGAATTTCGATGCCTAGCTTTTGCGTCATTTAACCTACAGAATGCATGGCAGCGAATAATAAACATGCAGTAACTTGAAGAAATTCAAAAACATAAAGGGAAGTGTACGCGGGGCACTAGGACACCAAATATGACCTTTATGTTCGTTCCAACAATAGGAAATACCCCGGATGAGCATGGGTAAAGCGTGTTGTCGAGGTCTGCAGTGTTTTCACACGTGTCAGAACCTTGGCACTCGTAATGAAGACAAACAGAAACAAGGAAGAGTAGAGCTTACCAAAGATCAGGCAACTGAACTTCTGCTCCATGTATAGAAGAGGCACACTTGCGTGTGGGTATGCAGAGGGAGCAGTGGCAGAGCTAGGTACAAACTGCTGGAGGGGGCGGGGGGGGGGGGGGGGCAAGGCTAAAACATGAGTGTTTGAGGATGTAAAATGCTAAAAAAATCTTACCTAAACCCTCCCCCAAAAATTTCTTCACAATTTGATACAAAGTTTGGGAGGGGGGGGGGGCACAGCCCCAAACTTGTACATAGCTCCGCCACCGAGAGGGACAGTGAGAGAAGTATCGAGGAGGAGGACCGATGGAAAGGGAGAGAACTATGGAATGAGAAGATGGAGGAGTGGTTAAATAGGCGAGCAGCTAGCTAGTGCACTGCTGGAGGAGCCCAAGGTATGTTTCTATAGCTATATCGAGGAGGGTTTTTTTCCAGCAAGGGAAGAGGAGTAGGGTTGTTGCCGAGGAAGAGACCTATCGGATGAGAAGAAGATGAATTCCACGGAGGAGGTGTTCAAATAGGCAGCTAGTTAGTGCATTGCGTGCTAGACTTACTGTTAGCTACAAAAACGTTCAAATTTTTGGGGGAGGGTTTAGGTGAGATTTTTTTAGCATTTTACATCCTCAAACGCTTATGTTTTACCATCAGTAGGAATAGCACTAGAAGAGGAGGGAGCATATCGTCTAGGGGTAGTGAATGGCCTTGGAGCACATCTGCCAGCTCCTCCTCTGCCAGCACCTCTTCTAGCTCCTCCTCTGGTAGAACCTCTCCTAGCTCCTCCTCTGCCAGCACCTCCTCTGCCAGCTCCTCATGTGCCAGCTCCTACTGTGCCAGCACCTCCTCTACCAGCAGTTCTTGGCTGTGCTGGTGGTCATGTAGGAGTAGTAGTAGCAGCTCTTGGTTGTGCTGGTGGTGGTGTAGGAGTAGTAGTAGCAGCAGCTCTTGGAGTAGTGTTGCGTACACAGGGAAAACAATTAATAATACTGGAAAGGAAATAAATGTACAAGAAAGGAACAAGTAGTTAACCATTATTACCACATGTTTGTTCTTCGTCAAAGCTAGCTCATGCTTCAACTATTTAAGATAGTTTGTGTACCTATGCCCATGTAGACCACAATTGCCACATGTTATAGTCCCCATTCTTGAAGTTTCTTTCGGCTTTGGTACTTCAAATTTGCCCTTGATCCTCTTTTATTTTTTTATTCCTCTCTTCACTTTAAATACAGGTGGTTCTGTGTATGGACCAGGGGTCCTTGTCCAATCATGCTCACCAGGAACAGGAAAAATCATTGGTTCATAAGCTTGCATATAAATTCTTTCTTGAAGAATTTGCTCACATAATCCTCTGGAAACCTTTTAGCCTTGTTTATTGCAGAGATAGCATGGTTGCATGGGATGCCACTAAGGTCCCACTTCCTGCATCCACAAGTCTCAGCTTCCAAGTTGACAGCATGAGTTTGCTTCCCACTTGTAACTTGCCATAAGTTCACCCCAGCTTGTATTGGCTTGCAGTATTTGGCCCTCTCTCTCAATCTCTAGCTTCTCACTGTAATGAGGTGTTATCCTCCATCTTGTTGTCTTTCCACTCTCTTTGTTCCTGTGCCACCTCACCATCTGCTTATCTTTTATCCCATCACACATTGTTCTTATTGGTTTTCTCCTAACATCTAGAATGTACTTGTTGAACACTTCAGACAAGTTGTTCACTACCAAGTCAGTCTTGTAGTTTGTGTCAAATGCATGCCTTGCCCATGTTTTTTTTTTGGTATTGCACTAAGCCACCTCCAAGCTTCCTCACTTTCAGCTAAAAGATCATTAATTGCAATATTAAATTTGTGTTCATTGTAGTCATAGCTAGCATTAAACATGCACTTCTTAAGATCTTTCCCCTAAACTCAGCATTCTGGAAATTTGCATATATATGTCTAAGGAAGAATCTTTGGTTGCAATTTGGAAACACATCATTCACTGCATTCATTCAGTAACCCCAGAATCTTTGGTTGTAGTTTGGAAATATGTAGGCTTTGTAGTGTCGCGTCTCCCTGGAGCGACTGTAGTCGGAGCGTCCTCTACAACCTTGTCGGTGAGCTAAAATTCCATCTCCTACTTCTCTTCTCCCCGGACATGTGTATGATGATATTTAGACTTATGTATTGCTTGTCTATGTGGACATGTGTGTATGATTTTGCAAGGAACACCTCCGAGTGGCCTTTTTTTGTCGTAATGTTGATTCATTTTCGTTTTGGCAAATTTCAGACGCTCGATATGTCTTGTTTTTAGAAAAGGTCATGCCAAAAAATTCATGGATTTTGACATGACTTGTCTAGAAAGTAGGAAATATCGAGTGTCTGTGATTTGGTAGAACAGGAATTTGATGTCATTCCGACAAAACATATGCCATTTTTATGTCATTACTCCATAAATGTAATGTTAATTGGTTGATGATTATTAGGGTTGACTTTCGGTCTGTGAGAGGTGCTTGTGTGACTTTCAGTTTGTTCTTGATGGAGGAATCTCGACTGTTGTCGTGGGGTCGTTTGCTCTTCCTCTTCTCGTGATATATACCTTGGTATAATGCACGGAAGAGCAAAATAAAACGACCATCACTGACGGTCGAAATATCAGAGGAAGAATCCCGACTGTTGTCACGGGGTCACTTCCTCCTTCTTTCCCGTGTGCCATACATTTTGGTAATGCACGCGGGGATGAAGGGAGGAGCGGCCAGCACCGACGGTCGTAATATTATGCGAGGGAGTGTCCACCATATATATACACCATCATATCAGTGTAAGGGAGTGTCCACCATATACACCAGGAACTATGAGAGTTTCCAAGGAAGCCTCGACATACCGAAGGTCAACCCGTGCTGAATAATGATTTGTGTGCTGAGTTCTTGTTATAATTACCGTAGGTTTTTAATCTTTGAATTATGAACGCAGAAAACACTTGGCGATGATGGGATCTCTCGGTGTGTTTATTGCATCGACGACAGGGGTATGTGCGACCATTATCCTCGCTTAGACAATGGTAGGTGCTTCACCGTCATGCTAAAGGAGGAGTTCGAAATTTCTACGATATGTAACGGAGGCATGTATTTTTTGTAATTAACCATGACGTGTGCCGTTTGCTTTAACTTGTGATTTTCTTTTTTACAATTTGACTAGTGCATTACCGGCTCGGCAAGACTGTATGTCTTTGACAAGTTTCATTTCGAAGATAGGGAGAGTACGGAGACTAAGAGAGCTCATGTAAGGACGAAACTTTTTTTACTTTTAATGTCAAACTCTTAAATGAAGTAGATCACACATATTTTGGTTATTCCTATTGGAGACCACTATGCAAGGCCTACAGGTTTCAGGAGGACATGCAAATAACATTTGATCTTGGTCATGAAGATGATTGTGAAAATAATATCGAAATTTGGTTGCATGTGGATCACATGATTCTAGTTCTACCTCCATGTGAGTTTGTGAGCTTATTTCTCTTCTCCAAAAAATACACGGCGGATGGTAGACTGGGCCTACTACACTTATGGCTCCGAGCTAACTTGGTTGAAGAAAAATCATATGATCTCATTTATTAATGATATTGAGCATTTTAAGACCAATTACCTAATTGGCGACATTTATATTGGATACGGATACGTGCCATTAGTGTACGAGTTAAACCATGTCAACATTAGTTCAGACATCTTTGTAAGATTTTTTTTTTACTATTGTGTCACTAGTCCATCTTTTGCATACATTCTTCTTAAGCAAAACTTGTTTGCTAACTATGTTATTATTATGTTCTTCAACAGGTACTCCCGCCAGAGATTATGCCTACCATGATGTTAGTCGAAGGTTATTTGGATATGGTTAGCTTACGACCAATTCTGTCGGAGAGTTTTCTAGTTAGATACTCGATGTCTTGAAGGGATGAAACCTTGAAAATCAAAGAATGGAGCAAAGCAATAAAAGCAAACATGCAACCACTTGGCAGAGACGATAAGGCTTTGCACAGGTCACAAGCTGGAGATAGATTGATCTGTATTCTTTATAGGGGAGATAGAGGAGTTTACCTTTTTTATGTTATTTTACCTAGGAGAGAGTAGCAGGTTCTAGCTTGTACTCATCTAGTGCGGGTCATCATGGTGAGTTATTTAACTAGTATGGTAACAATTAGTTAGCGTTAGTAACTTGTGATATGCTAGGTGATGAGTTATGATAATATGATGATAAGTTATGATAATGATGTGTTGTTATATCATCGGATGAAAAATACATGGATTAGATTATAGTTGATGGATTCAATTAACCAAGCTAAATTAGTAGGACGATGTGATTTTGAGACGACACACAAGTGTGCCTATCACTCGGCACTTGTGTGCCCAACATCATATCGTCCTCCTAATTCAACTTGGTTAACTGGATCCATCCAACGTAATCTAATTGGTGTTTCATTCACTATCTCATCATTGCTGCCGTATAAAAACTTGTATAACGATCTATAAATAAAAACAATATAAATACATAGTAATGGTGTTGGACAGAAACATGCACTGCTGCGCGTGTGAAACATGCGCTACTCTTATCACCATTAGTAGTAGTGCGACCAGTGGAACGTGCTGCCGCTAAATATTAGCTCTAGAGCGAAAAGTTGACGCTACTGCTAAGGTTTTCCCCAGCATTACAAGGGATTTAATGCTACTCCGTTTTCTTGGAAATCAACAGAGGTAATAAGTGAAATCGTAGAGTGAAATCTGAAGTCAAAATAACCATATGGAACAGTGGAACGCATACTGACTGAGTGGTCCACACATCAATTTTCACATTATTCCAACTAACAAGGTGAAGATCCGAGTGGTGACTTGAAAAGGCATACCCATTTAAACATACTTTGCCAAGATTGTTACTGAAACAAAAAACTATGCCAAGAAATTTGTTGGATTCTGGGTGAGATACAAAATTTCTTGACCAATTCAAGGACTGTTGTCCCTCTAGAAATGCAAAAAATTGTTGGATTCAGATACATTTTTTGCCGGCATCAACTTGCAGTGCTCTGTATGTAACAGTGATATTATTAAAATCCAATACGGTGAGGACAGGAAGTCAAGTGGTCATTACTTCCATCAGATTATTTTTTAAAGAAAATCGAATACTGAGCAATGAGACCATGTGAATATGAAGAACATAGCAAAACAAAGGAGACCTCCTTCCTCGGCAACAACATCAACAGGCTGAAAGAACTCAAGCGCTTTCTGAAATTTCTTCACCTTTGATGCCCTGCGCAATTTCAGAATCACCCTCATTTTTCACCTCCAATGTCACCTGTTCTTTTGCAGACGAGAAAAACATCAAAAAAGGAGATTTGAGCTGTTCTGAGTACTCCGTCCTTTCAGGTTTATTGAGCTCATCTTGCAAATCACATCAATCAAGGAAGACATGTTTACTAAGTGCTAGATAACACAGTGATACTACATGCACGACCCTCTCACTACTTCCTGAATCGGTTGGTGAGGTGTAGTGATTTGGATGCTCGAAGCTCCGCCACCTGATTTAGAAGCACTTTCCTATGGAGCAGTGGAGATCCAGTGACAATCGGAAATCACGGCGTATGCACATGCATGTCCAAGGTCGCATGAGACAAGTTTGTTGCTAATATTGGCACAATGTTGGGTAAAGATGCTTTTCTTCCCACCTTAATTAGCTAGGCGTGTGTCCCGGAAAAAAAGAAAAAAGCCCAGCTGCACTTTCTGAGTAACAATTATAGGTAAAAAATAAAAAATAAAATCAAACGGTGTGCCCGCCAGCCGTGCATCGAAAGCATCTCAAAATCTGCATGCAGCATGCATCACACAGCCGCCTCGGACTGAAACTGAAGCGGCAGATGGGCGGCCACGTACGTACGAGACGTGATCAAGTGAAGCACACTTGGTCCCATCTCCAAAAACAAAACCCAAGGCGTGATCAGCTACAATACTTTTGCTGTTGCTGTTGGTGTTGGCGTTGGAGCATTGCGCTTTTGCACAACAACTGATTCTCATCATCTTGCGTTTCTTCTCATGCTCTGTGATCCATGGCGTGCGTACAGCAGCAACACTCCACGAACAAACAACCTACCTACCTTCGGTTTCTACATGCGAATGGTACAAACAACAAAGACTTTTTCTAGCGTGAACACAACCGTGGTACTCACCATGCGACATATTCTGGTATCACAAAGGCCCTGGCGACATGCCACGGGAGGATCCAACGGTGAGGGCGACCACGTATGTAGCTCCGTTCCAGCCACCGGCTGACTCCATAAATCGAGCCCCTGGGCCATCCATTCTTCTCAAGCAGCTCCTTCCACTGATCCTGCTTGGCAACCATGGCAGCCGCTGGCCACCTCATCCTCCTGTCCTGCCTGCTCCTCCACGCCCTCCTCGCCCGTCCCGCGGAGGGCCTGGTCCGCGTCGCGCTGACGAAGCGGCCGGCGGACGAGGACGGCCTCGTCGTCGCCGGAGAGGACGCCCAGCGCCTCCTCGCGTGGCGGCACGGTCTCGTCTACAACGCCGACGTGCCCAAAGAAGGCGCGGAGGGCCACGTCGTGGCGCTGAAGAACCACCTCAACGCCCAGTACTACGGCGAGGTCGCCGTCGGGACGCCGCCGCAGAACTTCACCGTCATCTTCGACACGGGCAGCGCCGACTTCTGGGTGCCCTCCTCCAAGTGCTTCCTCTCGGTGCGTAGCGTAGTGCTGGCCCTTGCTGCGGATTTAGGGTGGGTTGTACACATTTTGGTTACTTACGATACTAATTTGCTGCAGATTGCATGCTACCTCCACGCGAGCTACAAGGCCAGCAAGTCCACCACGTACAAGAAGAACGGTTGGTGCCGAGTAGGGCGTTTTGGAGCACGGGCTCCATGGAGCCCGGATTTTTTGAAAAATTTAAAATTTGTACTTTTCAGTTTCAAAAAAATCTAAAAAAAAATCATACAAGTAAAAAAGGATGTTATGTGTGTGTATGTAAAATTTGAGGATGAAATACCCTAAAATACGATCTGTGTAAAAAAGACAAATTCATGGACTTTGAGGATGAATGTACCTCTACTAAAAATCCTCAGATTTGTTCTTTTTGTGTAGCACTCATTTTAAGGTGTTTCGTCCTGAAAATTTACACACATGTGCTTTATGTCTCTAAGTATGTGTGTATTTTTTTCAAAAAAAATTGAAACATGAAAATTTGAATTTTGCTCAAGTCAAACTCGGGCTCCATGGAGCCCGAGCTCTAAAGAGCATTTTCGGTTGGTGCCTTCCTATATATACTCCCTAATGTTGGTACAAAGTTAAGTCATTTATTTTAGGACGAATCGAGTAGTAATTAATCTGATCTTTTACAATCAGTAGAGTTTTGTGGTGGTAGTAGACTTTGCCATATATTCCGGAAAAGTATAGCGCTTTCCTCTTTTATCCATTATGATGATGGAGAAATAATTACCTACTACCTATTATAATGTAGAAAATGAAGCATATTCCGGTTATCAATCAGCATTGAGAGACAACATGATCGCTATCTTAGGAAACACGTTGTCCATGTATTTCCTTCAGTTAGGCATTAGGCAGATAAATGGTATTTTCATGAATACAATTTTCATTTCCCCTCTTGGCAGGAAAAAGGGTTGCACTTCGTTATGGAACCGGTGCAATTTCAGGCCATCTTAGCCAGGACAATGTCCAAGTTGGTGGCGTAGTTGTAAAAAATCAGGTTTAATTACGCTTCTACTAGAATTGCACACTTCTATTTATGTTCTCTAATCTTTCATATGTGTATCCCATTAGTTTGACAGTATACTTTTATTATGATACCCCTTCTAGGAATTCATCGAAGCTACCTTGGAACCAAGTATAACTTTTTTGTTTAGGAAATTCGATGGCATTCTCGGTCTAGGATTTAAAGAAATCGCAAAAGGCGGTGCTGAACCTGTCTGGTGAGCAAGGCTATCTCCGTATGAATATCCTAGTTATGGGCCATGTTTAGATAATATATAGTGTCAACACTAGATATAAATATTTCATTATATGTGTGTTGTATGCATGGAGTGCTATTAATATCCAGATATTGGACTGAGGGTTCTCCTATTTTTTTCTTTGCATTTGCATGCCGTATTGCAAAAATGAAAGTACCATGGAATTGGCACACCTTGCATATGAAGCATCACTGACATCACAAGAAAATTTATAGGTACAACATGGTTAACCAACATCTGGTTGGTAGCCCCGTTTTCTCATTCTGGTTCAACCGACATGCCGACAAAGGGCAGGGGGGAGAAATTGTGTTTGGGGGAATTGATCCTAAGCATCACAAGGAAGAGCATGCATATGTTCCTGTTACGAAGAAGGGATACTGGCAGGTGGGTCTTTTTCAGTTAGTTGAGTACTTTAAAATTCAAGAAGTGGTAACTAATTGGTTCCGATAAGCTTTGACTCACCCGTTGCAGTTTTTTTCCCCCACTTGTTGCAGTTTGATATGGGTGATGTCTTGATTGGAGGAAACTCCACAGGTACCAACCTGCCGAAAAGACAACAATGCCCAATATTGTGATTAATATACTTCTATACAAATTAAAGAATGTTTACAATCATGTTACTTATACTCTCTATGTATTAGGATTATGTGCATCTCGCTGTGCAGCTATAGCAGATTCGGGAACTTCGTTGCTTGTTGGCCCCACAGTATGTCTTGGAGCTCTGTTTATCTTTACGTACATAAAAGGGAAAAGGCTCTACACCGTCTATTCATTGATTGATTGATAAAATCACATTATCAACATTTATAGTGAACCAATTTTGACGATCCTTGTCCCAAACCTTTGGTATAAGTTTTACATTTTAGAATATAATGTGCATTGCTACGAGTAAAGACGTATCTTATGATAGGCTTAATTTATAGGCTGTTTTTATTAAACTCGTGATGATTACACTTAAAGGGTAAGCACGAGAGCAAATTGAAGCGTAATGCATATAAACTCTCCAATAATTCAGAAAATAACAACTTCTAAAAAGTACATATGTGCCAATAGGTGCATTACATAATGTGAATGTTAGTGGAACAGGGCCTGGTAGACCACATGAAGCATAACACATGCGATATAATTATCCATGTCTCATAGTTTCTACTCGAGTGGGTGCATATTCAATTCTTAGTTTAATATTTGTGTGTCTTGGAAAACTAAATCAGCATGGAAATATGCAGGCCATAATTGCTCAGATAAATGAAAAGATCGGTGCACCTGGGATTCTCAGTCAAGAGTGCAAGGCAGTTGCTTCTCAGTATGGGCAACGGATCTTAGATCTGATGCTAAATGGGGTTTGCATATTTCCGAAGGCTTCTTTCTTATTTGATTAATCATATATTGGGATTATAAATTTATTTGTGTGGGTCTATGATGCAGATCGACCCAACAAAAATATGTCCTTTTATTGGTTTATGCATTCAGAATGGAACTCAAGGTGTGAGGTAAGAGTTGGGAACTCATGTACTTTCCACACTCGTACACATTTTGTGCAATATGTATACTGCTACATATACATTGACACATGTAACCAAGAGGCGGGGTATATATCACATGAAATATATACTGACATCTGTAGTTGGGAGACATGATCTAATTAAGAGCACCATGCACAACAAGGCAACTCCTAAATTCAACCTAAACATGATGGAAGTGATACATCAAGGAGACATAACGAGAAATTATTTGATAATATTAAAATAACACTTGTGCAAGTAAGAGAGCAATTCATGTCTGAGTAATTATAGAGTACAAGATTCCAGCTTATTTTCTCATCCATTCGACCAATCGTCTTAGCGGCTCATATTGATTCGTTAAAATAAGTTGTGCCTTTTATGTTGGTATAGATATTCAATGTTTACACTTACAATTATTTTGAAATTAGTAGTCACTTTATTATGAATGATACCATTGCTAGTACTAGGGTATAGAATTTCCAAAAGAAAAGAAATAATTAGGCAAATTCCATATCAAATGCTTATATTTTATTCAAAAATATCTTCTATAACTAGGAGCATGAGATTTGACATTATGACCAGAAACAACAGTGTCAAAAAATTCCATGACTACAATGCCTTTTTGTGTTAGAAAATTATATTTTTCAATGAGTTTTCAAATTATACCCAACTCCTTTGCCACAATTTCCATACTTGGCAACCTACCAAATTTCATCTGAAATTCCACAAAAATGCCTCTCCTTGGTTTACTTATGTCTTGATGGTTGACATCGTTACTTTGTTTCGTCCTGCAATGTAATGGCAGCTTTGGTATTCGGACTGTGGTAGATGATGAAGCTGGGAGATCAAATGATGCCATGTGCCATGTTTGTGAGATGGCTGTTATGTGGGCAAAGAACCAACTTGCACAGGATCGAACACGGGATCTTATACTGAAGTACATTAATAAGGCATGTTTCCTATCTCCTATACCAATGAGAGATTCACACCATAACATAGTTGTACAAACTTTTCTCAATTGGTTTACCTTGTAGCTATGTGACTATATCCCTAGCCCTATGGGAGAATCATCAGTGGACTGCAAAAGACTTGAATCCATGCCCGACGTCACCTTCTCCATCGGCGGCAAACCGTTTGCGCTCAAACCAGAGGAAGTATTGTTTCTTCTCTGTGGTTACTACCTTGCATATTTTTGGTGTGAAATGCATTCATATTAGCTATCAATTCCACCATTATATTGAGTATCATCATATTAAAGTTTCTAGATGTTCTTTCTTCCCACTACCTTTTGAAGTTTTAGTCTTTAGATCCATAATGTTGATTTTTCCATGATTTTTAGGCCATCTTTGTACTCATAAAAACCATTGTATATTTGTAGTATTCTAGGCTTCAGGTTTCCTCCCTATACATGTGTATTCGCTCAAAGGAATGCGACCACTACCTTCTATGGATTGCTTTCTTATGCCTAAGTTTCATAGGAATTTCAGCATCTGCTCCAACCTTTGTGTACACTCATTTATATAGGACCAAGGAACTTTTATCGTGTTCCATATAGATAACAACTCTAGAAATCTACATGTGATTTGCATTCTGTTTCACACTTCTATCTTATCAGATCAAAGGGTTTTGCATTTTTCCTGTTTTTCAATCATGTAATCAAAAGAGGCCTTTAAACAAAACAAACATAACACATCGGGCTTTCTACGCATGGAAGAGAAGTACTATAACTTTCAACACGTCAGTTTCTTAAGTCATTTTTTATATAAAAAGTGAAGAGCCACACAAGGTTTATTATGGACGCGGTTTTTTTCATTCGCGTTCCGTCTGCAGCGCATATCACAGGCGTACATCAACCGTGTCATGAAATCAACCAGGCCCACCATCTTGTCAGCTTTGCATGGTATTCGAAAGTCCCACATGGGCAGCGGGATCGAGCGGCTGGGATTGGCGCTGTGAACTGAACGCGAATGAAAATGCCTTTACCGGTTTATTATCTACACATACTTTAAAACTTTGGTTTAGTGCAACCGCAGGCGATAGAACCGGAAGGAAACAAACTATAGAGACCATAGTGGAAGTAAATGATGGCAAAGTATGCATATTAGATTCTCTATTTCTTAAAGGAATAAGTATAAGTGCTTGAAGAAAACTTATCTCATGCATTCATATTTTATATGTTTTCTCTCTCTCCCTCCTTCCATTATACTAAACTAATTCGGCTTCACATTATTTCTGTTGTTTAGTACATCCTGAAGGTCGGCGAAGGAGATGCTACTCAGTGCATTAGTGGATTCATAGCCATGGATATTCCTCCCCCAAGTGGTCCTATCTGGTAAAATTATGCATGTCACATGCTCTCATAGCTTTTTTCATATATGAGATCCATCCTGATCCTGTTCAAGTGTAGTACGTAAGTTTCATAATACAAGTGTATTGGTTTTTGTTATATAATGTAACCTTTTATTACTACGTAGTTTATAAGAAAGACGCCAAACAATGATTCCAGCAAAATTAGGAGAGACAACATTCCTAGCCAATATAAGCAGAGTGTAACATGACATACAAGACTACTCTCAATAGTCAATACGAGTAAGCCTAACATTGACACTATCCAAATCAATACATAAACTTGCTGGTGGTACACTCATATTCCTCCCCCAAGTGGTCCTATCTAGTAAAATTATTCATGGCATATCCTCTCATAGCTTTTTCATATGATATCCATCCTAATCCTTTTCAAGTGTAGTACGTAAGTTTCATAATACAAGTGTATTAGTTTTGTTAGATAATGTGACCTTTTATGATCGTTTATTAGAAAGCCACCAAACAATGATTCCACCAAAATTAGGAGAGACAACATTCCTAGCCAATATAAGAGTGTAACATGCCATACAAGACTACTCTCAACACTAGGAAGCCTAACATTGACACTCTATCCAAATCAAGACATAAACTTGCTGGTGGTACACTTGATGTTCTTATTGACAAACTCCATCGACCCTGTACTGCACCTTGTCTAACTACATCCATGACCGCAACCAACTGGTACATGCGCACTGAGAATTTTTCCAATAAAATGTCATTCTCATCTATCTAAACATGAGGTACCTCATCTAGGGGAATCTAGGTATCAACATGAATGTTCAGAAGGATCTCGGTAATAGTATGTAATATAGGCTTCCGCCTCCTCCTCCTGTTCAATGGTACACCATCATCCTGCTCGAGCTTGATTGTCTCATTTAATCATTGACCCCATTTTCTTTTGTGATACTTAGTACAGAACTAATAAAAATATCTTCACCAATTTCAGTTCTTTAGGAATTTGTGAGATTTATCTGATTGTATACGGTCTTTTGTTTTGTTAAAAACGTTTGAAATACTCAGACTCGTGGGACTTACTCTTCTCGACTCTGAAAATGATATTTTTTTGGTCATAGGATCTTGGGCGATATATTCATGGGAGCCTATCACACCGTCTTCGACTATGGTAAAATGAAGGTTGGCTTTGCGAAGGCGGCATAGGTAACCAGATGAGCCGCAAAGGATTCGCCTTTCAGGACATTTTCATATAGATGTTTCATAATTCCCATATGGTATAAGATAATAAACATGTATGCTTCAAATTGGCCAAGATACAGTCATAATTCAATATAGGGAGGATTAGTGTTTAGTTGCCCGTGTGAGGCATTGGTATTATTGTTCTTATTGAGGTGGATGGTAAAATGAAAACAGGGTCGACAATGAACTAACTGGCACAAATAGAACTCAAATATGCGACCATACGCCATCCCATGCACTTGGCCATTCGTCCTCAGGCCGACGACGCCCTGTTCCTTAGGTCGCTACACTACAGGAATCAGGAGATTTGCCATCCGCCATGGCAGACGGCAAAGGACAGGACAACGGACGGCAAAGGCCTTTGCCGTCCGCCAGCTGACGGCAAAAATTCTGACAAAGAAAAACCTGGTAAAGCGGTCCTTTGCCGTCTACCTCAAGACCACGGACGGCAAAGAATCTCTGCCGTGGGGGAGCGGACGGCAAAGTGTTTGGACGACAGACCCAGGGGCTACGGCTGTCAAGTGTTAACGGCAGTTCTTTGCCGTCCGCTCTCTTTACCGTCGGCCTTATGCCCCCTTTGCCGTCGGTGGGCAGACGGCAAAGGGTAAGGCCCTTTGCCCCTAGGGTCCCCCTTTGTCGTCGGCCTTGGGCCCCTGCCTTTGCCGCCGGCCTTGCCCACCCTTTGTCGTCTGCCTTGCTGACCCCTTTGCCGTCGGTGGGCCGACGGCAAAGAGTGAGCCCATTTTCCCCTGGGGTCCCCCTTCGCCGTCTGCCCAAGGCCCCCCTTTGCCCGTCAGCCCACCGACAGCAAAAAGTAAGGCCATTTTCCTTTTTATTTTTTTTATTAAATTCATTTTCATAGCAATATGATATATATATATATATATATATTTCATAGGAATAAATATGTTGCCATACCGATAACCATATTCAAATACGTTTCATCCATACATATTATGAAAGTTTCATCTGTACCCAAGCATATTACAATAGTTTCATCCATCCATACATAGTTTCCTATACATATGTAGCAAGTGTCACATTGTTCATCGATACAAAATAAAAAATACAAGTAACCCAAGCACTCCATCAATGCAAACTTCCGTGAAGTGAATGTAATCTGCAAAATGGGAAGCTCCAAAATTAGAAGAAGACTAGATGAAGAAGAAAAGGTAAAAATAGGTCACTTAGGAGCTAACTATGTTTATTATGCCATTTTGGAGCTATGTAAGCTAAGTATAGGTCATTCAATAGCTAAGCTAGGTAAAATAGACCATTTTGGAGCTAAGTAAGCTTATTATGTCATTTAAGAGAGAACTAAGCTAAATATAGAACATTTTTGATAAAATAGGCCATTTAGAAGCTAATTCAGCTTAGTATGTCATTTAGGAGGAAACTAAGCTAAATATATGTCATTTTAGAGCCAACTTAGGTAAAAATAGGTGACTTAGGAGTTAACTATGTTTATTATGTCATTTTGGAGCTAAGTAAGCTAAGTATATGTCATTTAATAGCTAATCTAGGTAAAATAGGTAATTTTGGAGATAGGTAAGCTTATTATGTCATTTAGGAGAGAACTAAGCTAAGTATAGGACATTTTTGATAAAATAGGCCATTTAGGAGCTAATTGAGCTTACTATGTCATATAGGAGGAAACTAAGCTAAATATATGTCATTTTAGAGCTTACTTAGGTAAAAATAGGTCACTTAGGAGCTAACTATGCTTATTATGCCATTTTGGAGCTAAGTAAGCTAAGTATAGGTCATTTAATAGCTAAGCTAGGTAAAATAGGTCATTTTGGAGCTAGGTAAGCTTATTATGTCATTTAGGAGAGAACTGTGCTAAGTATAGAACATATTTGATAAAATAGGCCATTTAGGAGCTAATTCAGCTTACTATGCCATTTAGGAGGAAATTAAGCTAAATATATGTCATTTTAGAGCTAACTTAGGTAAAAATAGGTCACTTAGGAGCTAACTATGCTTATTATGCCATTTTGGAGCTAAGTAAGCTAAGTATAGGTCATTTAATAGCTAAGCTAGGTAAAATAGGTAATTTTGGAGCTAGATAAGCTTATTATGCCATTTAGGAGAGAACTAAGCTAAATATAGGGCATTTTTGATAAAATAGGCCATTTAGGAGCTAATTGAGCTTACTATGTCATTTAGGAGGAAACTAAGCTAAATATATGTCATTTTAGAGCTTACTTAGGTAAAAATAGGCCACTTACGAGCTAACTATGCTTATTATGCCATTTTGGAGCTAAGTAAGCTAAGTATAGGTCATTTAATTGCTAAGCTAGGTAAAATAGGCCATTTTGGAGCGAGGTAAGCTTATTATGTCATTTAGGAGAGAACTATGCTAAGTATAGGACATATTTGATAAAATAGGCCGTTTAGGAGCTAATTCAGCTTACTATGCCATTTAGGAGGAAACTAAGCTAAATATATGTCATTTTAGAGCTAACTTAGGTGAAAATAGGTCATGTAGGAGCTATCTATGCTTATTATGCCATTTTGAAGCTAACTAAGCTAATTATAGATCATTTTATAGCTAACTTGGGTAACATAGGTCATTTTGGATCTAACTAAGCTTATTATGCAAGTTGGGAGCTTCCTAAGCTTATTATGTCATTTAGGAGGAAACTAAGCTAAGTATAGGTCATTCTAGAGCTAACTTGGGTAAAATATGTCATTTTGGAGCTAAGGTAAGGTAAGTAACCATCATTATGCGGTTGTTAAGCAAAACACTAGAAAACATACCATTCTCGTCAACACGGAGGTGAAGCACGGTGGTTCTGGCTTGTTTCACCTGGAGAAGGCTCCCCTATAGAAGGGTCATGCGATGCATTTCAAGAGATGTTCTGCACCAAACATCATTTGTAATGTGTCGTTAGCATGATGACACTCAAAAGATCACTGCATTGAAATGAAACTCACCATCCCCGCCATGTTAATGACTGGCATCGCCAGAGGGACGTGGCCAGTCTTCTCGCACATAGACTGTACATTTGGTTTCGACAATTCAAACTTTTTATTTATTAATGAAACGAACATTAAAATGCAAGATTTCACAAATATGACGAAGGAACTTACCATGAAGAGCTCGTACATGGCCCTATTAGACGCATCGTTCCGTTCCCTCTCCGCCTCCATCAACGCAGCCGTCCTCTCCTCCAACTCCTTCATCTCCTTATCCTTCACTGCCAAAAGCGTCTGCGTTGCCTCTCTCTCTTTCAGAATAGCAGCCTGCAAGACAACTCATTGTTAGCATTGTAATCATATTGGTTCTCACACACAACGTAATGCAGAAAGATAGTTGAGTCCATTAAACACACCTCGATGACGAGCTCGACTGGCCGTGGACGAGGTGTTACCTCAGGACAGGAGCTCGTTTGGCATGCCTTTATCTGCCAGAGAGTGCTAGGACAATGTATAAGGCCGTCTCCAATGGCGATCGATCCATGGGGCCTCTCGTTGCCAGCTATCATCACCAGCTCTGGATCAATAGGCCCCTGGCTCGGGTTAAAGTCCTCCCCTTTCCTTGCCTTCCCATGATCTCTGTACTTCACGAGCTTGTGGTGGGAGGAGATGTTGGTGAAGTTTTCAGGATGATCGAGGACAGACTCAGAGAATGCCTTGACCTTCTTGTACAAGGCAGTATGGGCCATCACATAGAGGTCGTACATCTCTGGCACCTCCGTCTTATTGTCACACGCCTAAAAGAGAGAGAGAGAGGAAAAAAAGTTTTAGTAAAGGGCTAAAGCTAGCATTAAGAATGAATTGCATGAGTCATGAAGCAAACCACATACCCAGTTCTCACCAAACTCATTTAAGTTGACGCTCCCTTGATGGTGTGGCACACCAACCATTTTGCCACGCCTATCCTTGGCAGTGTTGTGGCTGGCCTCCCACTTTTCGGAGCACCACTGATCCACCAAGTCCTTCCAACAATCCATCTTATCCACACACCATCTCTGGGCCACCTAAGTTAATAAAGAGAAATTTGAGCGCTACGCATAATAATCAAATCAAGGAAACTAACTACAAGGCCTTAATAATATGTAATTACCTTCATGTAATGCTCCTTCTCCATCTTAGAATCGCGGCACTTCCCCTTTCCCTTCCTAATACACCACGAGGCATAGTAGTCTTGAACGGCCTGCACCCGAGCCTCGTGCCGCCAGTTTTGAAGTAGGCGGCGGCATTCAATTTCGATAACCTTTGCCGCGGCCTCCTCGTATCCCTCCTCACACCTGTAGAAGGTCTGCAAACGAGACAACACTGATTAGTACAATAACTAGCTATTGTTGATTTTTAATTGTGTAAAGGAGAAATTACCCAAAACTGTGTGATCACCATGTCGGCCCTCGTGTGGCACAAAACAAAGGCGATCTCCACCTCCGACGGGTCCGGGGCACCCAAGTAGTGCTCCCAGGTCATTCCTACCTCTCGACCCCGACCGGGCAATGTAACAAACCCTGGGAAGTTTTGCCGACAAAGCACACCAAGGACGTTGTTAGGCTTGCGGACACCCTTGGCAACAATCCAACCACTACAGTATGACAAATTAAAGCCAACACATTAGATATTTGAGAAAATGTGAAGGCAAAAGGTTAAATAAGAGTAAATGAACTTACTTGTCCCCACTTGGCTGAATCAACCACCTCTGCTCGCGGGTCGCCAGCACAAGCAGGAGCCCCGTACTACCACGCTGGTAGACGGTGGCCCCCTCACCCAACTCCTCGTTGCTATCAGCATGGCCACTTGGCTCCGTCTGACCCAGATCAGGCCAGGTATCCCACTGGATCTCTTGGGACGTACCCTCATCCCTGCTTTGCTCCGGAGTCTCCTGGAACAAAGCCTCTGGGACACGAGTCTCGTCGACCCGAGGCTCGTCGACCTGAGGCTCGTGAACCGGAGTCCGTGTAGCCTCCGCCTCAGACGGGTCCACCCTAGCAGTCCTGTGCTTAGGTGAATCAGCTGGGGGTGGCGGCGAGGAAGGCGTGGCAACCACCCTACCTCTCCCGTGGGCACCACATGTACCTTTAGTAGCTCTCTTCTTCGCGGGGGGGTCAACCTCCTCTCACGGGGGCCACGGTCGTCGAAGAAGCGACCACTCCTTGTAGAGTAGAGAGCAACGCTCTCCGAAGAGCCGGGGCAGGAATGGGAGTACCCATCCCACCACCCGCCGACGAAGAAGGATCCTCAGAGTGCTCTCGACCCTTTCCCACCATCTTTCAACACCTGCCATGACAAAGAGTAAATGAAATTAGTACAACATAAATAACAACATGAGTAATAAAATGTATATAATTTAAGTGTATCATCATCATAAATACCAACATGAGTAATAAAAAATTATATATGTATATAATAATAGTTGAATACCTGACATGAACTAATAATAATCTTGATCGTCTATATATGCTTCGGGATCAATAAATGCATCATGATCATCACTATCACCAATAAATGCAGCAACATCATCACTATCAGGACGAACATGTGGAAGGCCTCCATTATGTAATCGATCAAGAAGTGATAGGTCATCCACAACAGTAATCTCTTCTTATTCCGGCTCTTCCTGTTCCGGCTCAGGGGTTAAGACGGATTCACTGTCGCTGTCTACTTCAATGTTCTAGGGTGAACTAGAGCGGTTCTTGAAACATTTTTTGGACATACGTGTTTCTTGGAAGAATTCTCCTTCATATGTGTCTGGTTAATATGAGGTTCGTGATCCTCTTCATTGAGGGTAGGTGGTCTAAAACTTGGCGGCACTTCATAAATGACATCCCAACCTTTCAGATTTGGATCAGTTTGGCAGGCCCGCGGTAGATAGAAAACTTGTGTCGCCTGTTGAGCCGTAATATAGATATCGGGAACATCTAAATGGGTGCTTTGGTTGATTTCGACTAGCCCTATATGTTCATGAGTCCTTCTAGTCTCCTTCGGCTGAAACCAATAACATTTGAAGACTATGACGGTCGGTGGGTTTTCACCATAGAATAGAAGTTCACAAATTGCTTCAACTCTTCCATAATACTTGATACCTCCTTCGCCGATAGCAGAGGCACAACAATTTGTAGTCTTACGTCGGGCATAGATAGATTTTTGCCAAAGGTATGAAAGCGATACCCGTTGATGTCGTATTTGTCAAATGAACGGACCTTATAGTCAAAACCATTAGCGACTTGTCTCAACTCGGCGTCCATAGACTCTGCATTAACCTACAAGTTTAATACGGAAGAATGGATGCATTAGCTGCAAATTAGACCAATAAATCAAATGGTCCAGTAATGGTAATTAATTACCTTTTGTTTGAACCAAGAGATGAAACCAGGATAGTCGCCTCCATGCTTTGCTAGAAGCTCATACTCTTTGATGGAATCCTTTTCGATGACCACTCCATCTGAGAATTCGGCGACATATCGACTATATCAAATATCCGGGAATAAGAGCATTTCAAAGGAATTAGAAGTTGCGGAACAATAATTTACCGAGAACTTACTCGATGTAAGGCCGCACTTCTGTTAGGTTGTTGAAGATATACAATGAAATGGTCCGCCATTCTTCGACATCCAACGATTTCCCTTTCGAAGCACCGGCTAGTGTGAGCTTCCCTTTGAATAGGCTGAGGTTGGATCGACCTTTTTTAGGCTCGCCATCATTGTACCGAGGCTTCGGGTTATGCAAATGATGATTTTCGGCTACGTAGTGTGTTGTCATGAAGTTTGCCGCCTCCTCAGTAATGAATGCCTCGGCCATCGATGCTTCAACTCTACGTTTATTTTTACATTTAGCTAGAAGCGTCTTCTGCATCCTCTCAGTTGAGAAACACCATCAATTTTGAACTGCCCCCCCCCCCCAATCTTGCCTCGGTCGGGAGATGCAAAATCAAATGTTGCATTGGATTAAAGAAGCCCGGTGGAAAGATCCTTTCTAATTTGCAGATCAACTCCGGCGCCGACTCTTCCATTTCATCTAGCATGCCAGGCGATAGTTCTTTCGCACAAAGAGAATGGAAGAAATAGCTTAGCTCTGCCAGTACTAGCCATTCATCCTCAGGGATAAAGCCACGCAACATCACCGACATTACCCGCTCAAGCCATATGTGCCAATCATGACTCTTGAGACCAAATATTTTCAATTTTTCAAGACTCGCTCCCCTCTTTAGATTTGTAGCATACCCATCGAGGAACATCAACCGCATTTTCACCCACAATAGCATTTCTCTCATAGCTGGCCTTCCAAGATTGAACCATGCCTTTGGCTTCGCTTCGCTTTGCTTTCCTTTCCGTTGTCGCAAGTTTTGTAATGGTCTATCACATAGAGCCTCCTGGTCGATTCTAGCCTTGGGATTATCCTTTGACTTCCCTTCTATGCCGAACAATGTACCAAAAATGGCCTCCGCCATATTCTTTTCAGTGTGCATCATGTTGATGTTGTGTGGGCAAATGAGGTCTTTGAAGTACGGCAGATCCCATAAGCATGACTTGTGAGTCCAGGCGTGTTCCATATTATACCCTTTGAAATACCCTGGACGCAAAGGATCAGGCTCGAGAGCGTTTAACTGATCAAGGGTCTATTGGCTTGTCAACGCAGGTGGTGTAGTGTTTTTGACAACTCTACCTTTGATGAAATTCTTCGTGTCTTTTCTGAACTTATGGTCAGGATCCAGGAACTGTCTATGCATGTCGAAGCAAGAAAACTTGCGACCCACCTGTAGCCAACGGAACTAAAGATCTGCCTTGCATGTGGGGCAGACGAACCTTCCATGCACACACCAACCAACGAATAGTGCATACGCCGGATAGTCATGCATCGAGTACATGTACCACACATGCATTTTGAAGTTCTTTTTGGTAGCGGCATCATATGTCTTGATCCCATTATCCCAGGCTTCTTGCAATTCATCCTTAAGCGGCTGCATGCACACATTCATATTCTTCCCCGGATATTTTGGCCCTGGAATTATCAACGTCAGGAAAATATTCTTTCTTTTCATAATCTCTCCCGGGGGGATTGAGTGGAATGACAAATACAGGCCAACAACTGTATTGTGCTGCCGTCATACCATACACATTGAACCCATCTGTGCTAATGGCAACTCGAGGATGCCTTGGATCTACCGATTTATCCTTATGTAATGCATCGAAGTGCTTCCACGCAAAAGCATCTGAAGTGTGTAACAACATCTTGTTCCCATCCGCATCTAGTTTGGTTCTTTTGCCCAATTTGTGCCATGTCATTTGTCTGGCCGTCTCTTCGACCATGAGAAGACGTTGAAATCTTGGTACGATTGGCAGATACCGAAGAACATTAGTGGGGATTTTGGTCTGAATCTTCTCACCCATACCGTTGTCTACCACAATATACCTGGAAGAATTGCAAATGGGGCAATAGTTCAAGGCCACATACTCAAGCCTAAATAAGGCACATCCATTCTCACAGGCATGTATCTTCTCATAGGGCATCTTAAGTACACGGAGGATTTTGTCTGACTGGTACATGTTTGCAGGCAGTACATGGCCTTTGGGTAGAAAGCGTCCAAATATCGTCATCATCGCGTCGTAGCATTCTCTGCCTAGGTTGAATTGAGCCTTCAGAACCATTACGTGCGTGATGGCATCCAACTGACAAAGCTCAGTGTGCTCGTGGAAAGGACGTTTTGAAGACTCCAACATTTCATAGAAGGCCTTTGCAGATTCCTCCATCTCATCGTCCGAATCCCGAGTATCATCAAAGTCTTACACCATGTCTTCGATCCCGGTACCATGCTCGTCGGTGCGACGACGAACCACCTCAGCTCTGGCACATTGGTCAGACTCGCCATGAAAAGTCCACACCATATAATTAGGCGTAAAACCCCACTTATGCAGGTGTTCACCCATTTCAAACTCTGTCTGCCTTTTAATGCTGTCACATTTGAGACAGGGGCACCATGTTTTTTGCTGGCCGCAAATGCGTCTCTCAAAACCCCCCTGGTTTTTGTTAACCATTCATTGGTCATGTCTTTCTGACTAGGGTGACTAGTGTACATCCTAGCACGATCACTCATCTTGCCTACCTACTAAACACACAAGAAATATATATATATAATTCATCATCTATATTCATCCGGTAATTAAGTTTGTTAGTTTTATTACGTCCATGCAACCTACACGCTAATAGGTAGAGATAGGTCCTAATCCCACCCGAGTATGTGTAGATTGGGGGTTTGTTTTCCCATGCTCTGCTCCGGATCCGACATAGAATTTCGGCAGCACCTCCCCACTGTTCTCCTGATACATGTCTCGGCAATAAGGAGAGAGGAGGTGTACCCGGAGAACAACAAGGAGGCACTAATGAAATTCTGCATCGGATCCGGAGTAGAGCATATGGGAAAACGAACCCAATCTACACATACTCGGGCTGTCCATGGATAACGTTGGAAAATTCGAAAGAATCATGGTTATAAATATGCAAATGCATGCATATTTATAGATGTAACCCTTTCAAACGAGAGACGCATAGTGGTCACTCATAGTGATGATTGAAGACACCTATATCTAGCAAGTTTCATAGGCACGAAGACCGGAACAGAGCATTTTTTAAGGGGGCCGGGGAAGGAGATATCATTTGTTCTCACCAACGAACGCAACAGGGGAGCTTGTCAAACGCACGGGGAGGTTGTCGAACAACAGACCCTCGCAGGGATGAAACAACTGCACATTGAAATGAAACTCGATCAACACAAATATGATGTTTTTCATAACAAAATCAAAAAAATATATGACCTAACTCATAATTCACAAATATATGACCCCGTCGGCCTCTAGAAGGCCGAAGAGCACCTTTTTCGGGATCGAGGTGTCGGGGGTGTCATGTCGGGGTCGGGGTGTCAGGGGTGTCGTGTCGGGGTAGGGGTGCTTTGTCGGGGTCGGGGGTGCCGTGTCGGGGTGTCGTGTCGGGGGTCGGGGTGTCTTTTTCTACTTTTCCTACTTCTTTTCTTCTTCTTCTACTTCTACTTTTTTTCATCTTCTTCTTCTTCTCCTTTTCTTCTTCTTTTTCTTCTTCACCCTCCTCCTCCTCCTCCTCCTCCTCTTCTTCTTCTTCTTCTTCTTCTTCACCCTCCTCTTCTTCTTCTTCTTCTTCTTCTTGTCTTCTTCTACTTCTACTTTTTTCATCTTCTTCTTCTTTCTTCTTCTTCTTCTCCTTTTCTTCTTCTTCTTCTTCTTCACCCTCCTCCTCTTCTTCTTCTTCTTCTTCTTCTTCTTCTTTTCTCCTAGTTTTTTATTTTCTTCTTTTCTTCTAAGTTTTTACTTTTCTATCTAAGTTTTTTCTAATTAACATAGTAAACTAACTAAAAAATAAACTAACTATCTAATTTAGCAGAAAAAACAGAAAATAAACTAACTATCTAATTTATTCTAAGAATTTTATAACCTAGTAAAACTAACTAACTAAAAAATAGGAAAAAAAGGAAAAAAGTGAGGGGGCGGCGGCTGGGCACTCACCGGAGTTGGGCGGGGATGGCCGGGGCGATGGGGGGAGGGGAACCGCGGAGATGGGGGAGCTGCGGGGAGGGGGTGGTGTCGGGAGCCGGCGAGTGGAGCGGGCGGCTCGAGGAGGGGGCGACACGGGGGAGCCGCCGAAGGGAGGGGGCGGCACAGGGAGGGGCGCGATGGCGCAGTGGTGGGGGCGGCGCAGGGAGGGCGGCGGCACAATGGTGGGGGCGGTGCAGGGAGGGGGCCGGCGACGGGAGGGGCCGGTGATGGGAGGGACGTCTCAGTGCGGGGGGCGGCACGGGGGAGCCAGCGAAGGAAGGGGGTGGCACGAGGAGGGAGACGTTTCAGTGGTGGGGGTGGCACGATGGTGGGTGGTGGCGCAGTGGTGGGGGTGGCGCAGTGGTGGGGGTGATGGTAGGGGGATGGCGGCGGCGGTCTCAGGGGGAGGGAGAGAGTGGAGTGGGGGAGGGAGAGAGAGTGAGAGAGAGAGAGGAGTGGGGGGGGCAGGGGACGACCGTTATAGGCACGTCCCCTTTTCCGTCTGCCCCCGGACGGCAAAGACACCCATGGCCGACGGCAAAGGCCTGGTAGACGGCAAAGAGCCCTTCTATTGGACCTGGCCAGGACCAAGGTCCAGTGGGACCCACCTTGCCTCTATGTCGTCTGCCCTTGGTCTCTTTGCCGTCTAGGCGCAGACGACAAAGGACTAGCTGATGGTAAACAGGGACTTTGCCATGCGCGATTTCTTTGCCGTCTGCTTTGCTTTAGCTGACGGCAAAGAGCATCTTTGCCATGTGCCAGCAGACGACAAAGGCCTGGCACATGGCAAATAACTGGATTCCAGAAGTGCTACCCTACCCTTGCCCCCGCCTCTGCCATGCACCCTAGGGCAAGCCACTGCTGCCCAACACCGCCATCTTGTGGGGCAAATAGAAAAGTGCAAGAGTGGAGGAGGAAAGGGGCTACCTTGCTAGGTTTCCGTCGCTGCTGACCTAGTTCCGGCTATCACTCCCACCCCTAAATCTCGCATTGTTGCACCTGCATGTTGATGGAAAGAAAATGAGACGGGCCGGTAACGAGTGAGAATAAAATGCTTTAGGCGAGGATATTATGTAGAACCAATTGTGGCTTTCCTCATCAAGCACATACACAATTTTGCGAAATATTATAGAAATATTTTATATACCTACCCTTCTCATTCCTAACCAGACTTGTGACGACCACCTAAAAAATTGACTATCCCTACCTCGAGGATAGTTCATGGAACCCTTACCTTCACTTAGGGAGTATAGGAACGGGCGGGGCCATGTGATATGTGGGCATATGCGGTGTGGTCCGTGCCTCCCTCAAACAAAGTAGGCGTAACATGTGCATGGCCCTCCCCGCAAAAAAACATGTTCATGGCCCAATCGGAGTTTGCCTCTAATCCATTTCATAATGGATATACTGATTTAGTCAATTATTTTGGAAGAAATATATGTTTGACGATATTCTTTTTGAAAACCTGAAATGCAGATGGGGGTATCAATCACCCTACCTCTAAACGTGCATTGTAAGGCACTCTATCATTTAAGCTAGATCCTGATTAACAAAAATTGAACTAGTTTAGGCCACCTAGAATATTAGGTTGCGCTATCATTTGAGCTACATCCTGATTTCAACTGAGTGGCCCCCTTCCCTGATTTCCTCCAACTGAAAAAGGCCACCTAGACTATTATGTTACTTTACATTTGATGGTTATGCAGCTATAGCATTTTTGTTTTAGTGTGGCCAAGCGAAGCGAGGAAAGGAGGCGGGATGTGTGGCACTTCACAAGCCGATCAATGTGGGGGTCGCTGTGCAGGGGGCCCGAGAAAGACACAAGTTCATCTCCAACGTCTGGCTAAACGTTTGTCGTCGCCTCATTGACTTTCTCCATCGAAATGGTCCCCGAACTCATGCGTCTCTTCCTCCACCCCTGCCCATCTGCTCGATTGATTTGGTCTAGCTGACATATCCATCCGCCTCTAGGTTTTTACGAGTAAAATGCATAAAACCATCACTTTCACGTCATAGCTCTTGGAAAACCATCATTTTCTAAAACGTGACACTTTGCACCGCACCAAAATTCTGATAGTGGCAAAAAACATTGATCCCTTTTCTGAGTGCGTTTTGATGTGGTTGGTCGTGAGCAAGTCAACAGCGGTGGATGGCGCGTTGCTAACGGTCGTGTCCGAAGTGATTGGGACGGCCCTCACTCCCATCGCTCGCCCTCTATCCCTCTCCTCTCTCGTGCGGGCATGACGACGGTGGCGGCTTCAAATCCATCGACGAGGCAGTGGGGGGGGCAAGGTGTGGTGAACATAGTCAGTCACCTTGGCTAGTCGGCGTGGAAGGGGGCTACCGCATCGATGAGGAAGATTGTGTGGCCACATCATATTCATCCATCACAGGGTTTTCATCGTCGCCACATTTGGAGCAAAATTCGTTGAGCTACTGTCAAATGGTGTTGGTCCAGCCCTCGGTGAGCTGCCTCACCCTCTCTAGTAGCAAATTTTCTTTGTGGAATTCTAGGGTTGCAGATCTAGAAACAAGGGTTAATTGAGTATTGTTGTTTGTGCCTGAACAAAGTTGTTATGTGAAGCTAGTCCACATAATCTTTGTTGTTACTTCACCAAGTTGTTAATTGAATCTTTGTTGTCTGTCACTGTACCTAGGTGTTAACTGAAACTAGTTAACTTAACCATTGTTGTGTGTCACTGAACCTAGTTGTTAAGTGAATGCATGCAAACCAGATTCAGTTAGCTGAATGAATACAGTTAACAACTAGGTTCACATCAAGATTAAGTTGACTAAATGAATGCATTTAACTGAATCAGATCACAACAAGATTCAACTGAATCAGATCACAACAACATTCGGTTAACTAGATCTTTACTGTTGTGAGTGAATTTTCATGTCCTATTTGACTGAATTTTATGGTTTTCCACTAGTAAATTTTAGGGTTGTAAGTGAATTTGGTTAATTATTATACGGTTATTTATTTCACTGATTGAATTATTCTTGTGGAGTGAATGAAACTAACACTAAATGCAACTGCTGAATTTTGTAGGGTGTTGTGCACCGTGCATGAGTTAATTCGGGGTTGAGTAATGCAATGGACAAGTTGACCATGGAAGGAGTGAGTCAGTGTACATGGGTTTAAGTGATTCGACTGATGTGAAGTGTCACTAGGTGTGCTTAATTTAATGTTCAAACTATGTTGATTAAAGGCAGCAAGTGTCCCTAGATAGGAGAGAAATTGCAATATTCAGACTATATTTCAATCAAACTACACTGATAGGAAACAACCATAGTAAGAAGACTGAAAAAAGTTTGAGAATATTTTCTCTTTGCATTGGCACCTACAACATAACTATCTTCGGACTTTATTCAGACTTAATCTTTGCATTCTGTTATTGTTGGGGAACATTGCATGGGAAACAAAAATTTTCCTACACACATGCAAGATCTATCCATGGTGATGAGCATAGACGAGAGGGAGAGTGGATCTACATACCCTTGTAGATCGCTAAGCGGGAAGCGTTAAGAAACGCGGTTGATGTAGTCGAACGTCTTCGCGATCCAAATTGCCGAGCATACCGCGATCCCATAATGATCCATCTCGCGATCCAATCATGACGAGGTTATTACCCCTGGGTAGGCCAAAGCAAAGGGGTTCCCCCCCCCCCGCTTCAAAGAAAAACTATGCAATCGACTGCCCATGACCGGCTAGGGCACGGTCGGCTCGAGCTGCCGCCAGCTGGCGACACGAACGGCTGGACGAGGAGCCGGCTTGACCCCCGACCGCCTGGGCACGGTCGGCTCCCCCAGGGCCGCCTCCTCCATTGACCCTAGGGCGGACATGCAACGTCCCGTCCCTCTGTACGCGGGTACGGTGACACGACGCGACCACCATGATGGGCGACACTATAGCCAGAGTGGCCGCTGACGCACGGGTGCGCATGGCTACAGTCCGGCCGTCCAGGCCGCTGACCTTGGCGAGCGCGACCGGGCGGGGAAACAGTGCCGGCACGCCCTCGCCCACTCGATTACCTGCCCCGACATGGCTACAGTGTAGCCGGCCATACCAAAGACTTTGGCCGGCTGGCACTAGACGACGCCTCCCGGGCGACCCGTGCTGCGGCAGGTGGGCAAGGGCCAATTGCAGAGCCGGCTGGCGGGCCCCAACGGGAGCCGGGAGTGCACAACCGGTGGATCCTACAGACGACGAGACAACATGAAGGGCGGGACCCCTTGGTCAGCCGGAGAGGCTGCCAGCCGGGTCCCTCCACCCCTGTACCCTAGAATATATTATAGAGTCGGGGGGTTGGCCTATAAAACCCCCCGAGCCCCCCATGCAACGGGGACGAAATGATCGCTCACATACCCACACCCACATGGAACTCACTTCACATATCATCTTTAGCAACGGAGGGAGACGAGTCAGCTGCTCCTTCTTCCTCCTCTAGACACAGCTCTAGGAGCATCCTTGTAAACTTACCCATCCATCCAACTAGACCGAGAAGGACTAGGGGTGTTACCTCCCACGGAGGGCCCTGAACCTACGTACATCGTGTGTCATTACCACTTGTGCCCATTCTCACACCCGGAGCCCATCGGCATCCACCGGCCCCAACCACCCACGATAAGCTTACTCATGGCATCTGTCATGAGAAAACGACGATAGTTGGCGCCCACCGTGGGGCCGTACGAAGCGCCGGCCGGATTCATGCTCCGTGCGGGACCCGTTGGCATTCCCCGCCGTCGCCGCATGTCCAGGCGAAACCGCGGGCTCGTGGAGCTTGCTCCGACACGCCCTGCGGGCAGCTTCACTGACCTCGCGCTCGACATTGAAGCGCTCACCGAGCGTTTCGGCAGGCTTAGCCTTGCCGAAACTCCGGCCGCTGACGAGTACCTCAGCCAGGTGCTCGTCTGCGCCGGTCCGCCCATGACTATGGGCACACTTGCTGCGACTGTTGGGAGACGTAGTAGTAAATCAAAATTTTCCTACGTGTCACCAAGATCTATCTATGGAGAAACCGGCAAACGAGTGGGGAGAGATTGGATCTTCATACCTTTGAAGATCGCTAAGCGGAAGCGTTACAAGAACGCGGTTGATGGAGTCGTACTCGCAGCGATTCAGATCGCGGTAGATCCGATCAAGTGCCGAACGGACGGCACCTCCGCGTTCAACACACGTGCAGCCCGGTGACGTCTCCTATGCCTTGATCCAGCAAGGAGGAAGGAGAGGTTGGGGAAGAGCTCCAGCAGCAGCACGACGGCGTGGTGGTGGTGGAGTAGCAAGGTATCCCGGCAGGGCTTCGCCTAAGCACTGCGGAGGAGGAAGAAGCAGAATAGGGCTGCAGCGAGAGAGAAAGAGTTCGTCGTCTCAAACCTGCCCAAACCCTTGCATATATATAGGAGGAAGGAGAGGGAGGGCTGGCTTGGCCCCTCCTCCAAGGAGGAGGGATTCGGCCGAAGTGGGGGGAGAGTCCTCCTCCCACACGGGAGGTGGACCCCCCCCCCTTTTAAATCCCTTTTGCCTCTATCTCCAGATCCCTAGCGCATGGGCCCTTTCTAGAAGGTATTGGCTGGCCCAATATGGGCTGGCACACCTCCTCTAAGGGCCCATGAGGTCCTTTGGTCGTCACCCCCTCTCGGGGGTCCTCCGGCACCCTCCCGGCACTCCCGGTACAATACCGATGAGCCCGAAAACTTTCCGGTGACCAAAACTGGACTTCCTATATATCAATCTTTACCTCCGGACCATTCCGGAGCTCCTCGTGACGTCCGGGATCTCATCCAGGACTCTGAACAACCTTCGGTAATCACGTATACCTTTTCCCTATAACCCTAGCGTCATCGAACCTTAAGTGTGTAGACCCTACGGGTTCGGGAGACAACGTAGACATGACCGAGACACCTCTCCGGCCAATAACCAACAGCGGGATCTGGATACCCATGTTGGCTCCCACGTACTCCACGATGATCTCATCGGATGAACCACGATGTCAGGGATTCAATCAATCCCGTATACAATTCCCTTTGTCTATCGGTATGGTACTTGCCCGAGATTCGATCGTCGGTATCCGCATACCTTGTTCAATCTCGTTACTGGCAAGTCTCTTTACTCGTTCCGTAATACATCATCCCGTGACTAACTCCTTAGTCACATTGAGATCATAATGATGATGTCTTACCGAGTGGGCCCAGAGATACCTCTCCGTCACACGGAGTGACAAATCCCAGTCTCGATTCGTGTCAACCCAACAGACACTTTCGGAGATACCCGTAGCGTACCTTTATAGCCACCCAGTTACGTTGTGACGTTTGGCACACCCAAAGCATTCCTACGGTATCCGGGAGTTACACAATCTCATGGTCTAAGGAAATGATACTTGACATTGAAAAGCTTTAGCAAACGAACTACACGATCTTGTGCTATGCTTAGGATTGAGTCTTGTCCATCACATCATTCTCCTAATGATGTGATCCCGTTATCAACGACATCCAATGTCCATGGTCATGAAACCGAGACCATCTATTGATCAACGAGCTAGCCAACTAGAGGCTCACTAGGGACACGTTGTGGTCTATGTATTCACACATGTATTACGGTTTCCGGTTAACACAATTATAGCATGAATAATAGACAATTATCATGAACTAGGAAATATAATAATAACCATTTTATTATTGCCTCTAGGGCATATTTCCAACAGTCTCCCACTTGCACTAGAGTCAATAATCTAGTTACATTGTGATGAATCGAACACCCATAGCATTCTGGTGTTGATCATGTTTTGCTCGTGAGAGAGGTTTAGTCAACGGATCTGCGACATTCAGATCCGTATGCACTTTACAAATATCTATGTCTCCCTCCTGAATGTAATCACGGATGGAGTTGAAGCGGCGCTTGATGTGTCTTGTCTTCTTGTGAAACCTGGGCTCCTTCGCAAGGGCAATAGCTCCAGTGTTGTCACAGAGTAGAGTCATCGGGCCCGACGCATTCGGAATCACTCCTAGGTCGGTGATGAACTCCTTCATCTAGACTCCCTCCTTTGCTGCTTCCGAAGCAGCTATGTACTCCGCTTCACATGTAGATGCTGCCACGACGCTTTGCTTGCTGCTGCTCCAGCTCACTGCCCCTCCATTCAAAATATACACGTATCCGGTTTGCGACTTGGAGTCGTCCGGATCTGTGTCGAAGCTAGCATCGACGTAACCCTTTACGACGAGCTCTTCGACACCTCCATAAACGAGAAACATGTCCTTTGTCCTTTTCAGGTACTTCAGGATATTCTTGACCGCTGTCCAGTGTTCCGCTCCGGGATCACTTTGGTACCTCCCTACCAAACTTATGGCAAGGTTCACATCAGGTCTGGTACACAGCATGGCATACATGATAGAGCCTATGGCTGAAGCATAGGGGATGGCACTCATCTCTTCTCTATCCTTTGCCGTGGTCGGGCATTGAGTCGTACTCAATCTCACACCTTGCAACACGGGCAAGAACCCCTTCTTGGACTGATCCATATTGAACTTCTTCAATATCTTTTCAAGGTATGTGCTTTGTGAAAGACCAATGAGGCGTTTTGATCTATCTCTATAGATCTTAATACCTAATATGTAAGCAGCTTCTCCAAGGTCCTTCATTGAAAAACACTTATTCAAGTAGGCCTTGATACTTTCCAAGAGTTCTATATTATTTCCCATTATCAGCATGTCATCCACATACAGTATAAGAAATGCTATAGAGCTCCCACTCACTTTCTTGTAAATACAGGGTTCTCCATAAACCTGTACAAACCCAAACGCTTTAATCACCTCATTAAAGCGAATGTTCCAACTCCGAGATGCTTGCACCAGCCCATAGATGGAGCGCTGGAGCTTGCATACCTTGTTAGCATCTTTAGGATCGACAAAACCTTCCGGCTGCATCATATACAGTTCTTCCTTGAGGAAGCCATTAAGGAATGCCGTTTTGACGTCCATTTGCCAGATCTCATAATCATAAAATGCGGCAACTGCTAACATGATTCGGACAGACTTTAGCATCGCTACGGGTGAGAATGTCTCATCGTAGTCAACTCCTTGAACTTGTCGATAACCCTTAGCGACAAGCCGAGCTTTATAGGCGGTCACATTACCGTCTGCGTCAGTCTTCTCCTTAAAGATCCATTTATTTTCAATGGCTCTCTTATCATCAGGCAAGTCCACCAAAGTCCATACTTTGTTCTCATACATGGATCCTATCTCGGATTTCATGGCCTCAAGCCATTTGTCGGAATTCGGGCCCGCCATCGCTTCTTCATAGTTCGAAGGTTCACCGTTGTCCAACAACATGATCTCTAGGACAGGATTACCGTACCACTCTGGTGCGGAACATGTCCTAGTGGACCTTCGAGTAGCAACTTGATCTGATGTTTCATGATCATCATCATTAACTTCCTTTCTAGCCCGTGTAGGCTCCACAGAAACAACTTCCTGTGCTGCGCTACTCTCCGGTTCGAGTGAAGGTACAATTACCTCATCAAGTTCCATTTTCCTCCCACTTACTTCTTTCGAGAGAAACTCTTTATCGAGAAAGGGTCCATTCTTGGCAACAAAGACTTTGCCTTCGGATCGTAGGTAGAAGGTATACCCAATAGTCTCTTTGGGATATCCTATGAAGACGCACTTTTCTGCTTTGGGTTCGAGCTTCTCAGGTTGAAGTTTCTTCACATAAGCATCGCAACCCCAAACTTTTAGAAACGACAGCTTAGGTTTCTTTCCAAACCATAATTCATACGGTGTCGTCTCAACGGATTTAGACGGTGCCATATTTAAAGTGAACGCGGCAGTCTCTAATGCATATCCCCAAAATGATAGCGGTAAGTCGGTAAGAGACATCATAGATCGCACCATATCCAATAGAGTGCGATTACGACGTTCAGACACACCATTTCGCTGAGGTGTGCCTGGCGACGTGAGCTGTGAAACAATTCCACATTTCCTAAGGTGTGTGTCAAACTCGTGACTTAAATATTCTCCGCCACGATCAGATCGTAGGCATTTTATTTTCCTGTCACGTTGATTCTCGACCTCACTCTGAAATTCCTTGAACCTTTCAAAGGTTTTAGACTTGTGTTTCATTAAGTAGACATACCCATATCTGCTCAAGTCATCAGTGAGGGTGAGAACATAACGGTAGCCACCGCGAGCCTCGACACTCATTGGACCGCATACATCGGTATGTATTATCTCCAACAAGTCAGTTGCTCGCTCCATTGTTCCGGAGAACGGAGTTTTGGTCATCTTGCCCATGAGGCATGGTTCGCATGTGTCAAATGATTCGAAATCAAGTGACTCCAAAAGTCCATCAGCATGGAGCTTCTTCATGCGTTTGACACCAATATGGCCAAGACGGCAGTGCCACATGTAAGTGGGACTATCGTTATCAACTTTACACTTTTTGGTACTCACACTATGGACATGTGTAACATCACGTTCGAGATTCATCAAAAATAAACCATTGACCAGCGGGGCATGAGCATAGAACATTTCTCTCATATAAATAGAACAACCATTATTCTCGGATTTAAAAGAGTAGCCATCTCGTATCAAGCGAGATCCAGATACAATGTTCATGCTCAAAGCTGGTACTAAATAACAATTATTAAGGTTTAAAACTAATCCCGAAGGTAGATGTAGAGGTAGCGTGCCGACGGCGATCACATCGACCTTGGAACCATTCCCGACGCGCATCGTCACCTCGTCCTTTGCCAACCTTCGCTTATTCCGCAGCTCCTGCTTGGAGTTACAAATGTGAGCAACTGCACCGGTATCAAATACCCAGGAGCTACTACGATCGCTGGTTAGGTACACATCAATAACAAGTATATCACATATACCTTTAACGTTGCCGACCTTCTTATCCGCTAAGTACTTGGGGCAGTTCCGCTTCCAGTGACCGGTACCCTTACAATAGAAACACTCAGTCTCAGGCTTGGGTCCATTCTTGTTCTTCTTCTTCCCGGCAACTTGCTTACCGGGCGCGGCAACAGCTTTGCCGTCCTTCTTGAAGTTCTTCTTACCCTTGCCTTTCTTGAAACTAGTGGTCTTGTTTACCATCAACACTTGATGCTCCTTTCTGATCTCGACCTCTGCTGATTTGAGCATCGAGTACAACTCAGGAATGGACTTCTCCATCCCCTGCATGTTGTAGTTCATCACAAAGCTTTTGTAGCTAGGTGGAAGCAACTGGAGGATTCTGTCAATGACTGAGTCATCCGGGAGATTAACTCCCAGCTGAGTCAAGCGGTTGTAAAGCCCAGACATCTTGAGGATGTGCTCACTAACAGAACTGTTCTCCTCCATCTTACAGCTGAAGAACTTGTCAGAGATGTCATATCTCTCGACTCGGGCATGAGCTTGGAAAACCAGTTTCAGCTCTTGGAACATCTCATATGCTCCGTGTTGCTCAAAACGCTTTTGGAGCCCCGATTCTAAACTGTAAAGCATGCCGCACTGAACAAGGGAGTAATCATCGCAGCGTGACTGCCAAGCGTTCGTAACGTCTTGGTCCGCTGGGAGAATGGGTGGGTCACCTAGCGGTGCATCAAGGACATACAATCTCTTGGAAGCTATGAGGATGATCCTCAAGCCACGGACCCAGTCCGTATAGTTGCTTCCATCATCTTTCAGCTTGGTTTTCTCTAGGAACGCGTTGAAATTGAGGTTGACATTTGCGTTGGCCATTGGATCTACAATATAGATATTAAAGGCAATTTTAGACTAAGTTCATGATAATCGAGTTCACATAATCAAATTATTCAATGAACTCCCACTCAGATAGACATCTCTCTAGTCATCTAAGTGACACATGATCCATGTCAACTAGCCCGTGTCCGATCATCACGTGAGACGGACTAGTCATCCATGGTGAACATCTCCATGTTGATCGTATCTTCTATACGACTCATGTTCGACCTTTCGGTCTTCCGTGTTCCGAGGCCATGTCTGTACATGCTAGGCTCGTCAAGTCAACCTAAGTGTTTCGCGTGTGTAAATCTGGCTTACACCCGTTGTATGCGAACGTTAGAACCTATCACACCCGATCATCACGTGGTGCTTCGGAACAACGATCCTTAGCAACGGTGCACAGTTAGGGTGAACACTTCTCTTGAAATTTTATTGAGAGATCATCTTATTTACTACCGTCGTTTTAAGCAAATAAGATGTAAACATGATAAACATCACATGCAATCAATATAGTGACATGATATGGCCAATATCATCTTGCTCCTATGATCTCCATCTTCGGGGCACCATGATCATCATTGTCACCGGCATGACACCATGATCTCCATCATCATGATCTCCATCATTGTGTCTTCATGAGGTTGTCTCGCCAACTATTACTTCTACTGCTATGGCTAACGCTTAGCAATAAAGTAAAGTAATTACATGGCGTTTGTGATTGACTCGCAGGTCATACAATAAATAAGACAACTCCTATGGCTCCTGCCGGTTGTCATAGTCATCGACATGCAAGTCGTGAACCCTATTACAAGAACATGATCAATCTCATACATCACAATGCATCACATCACATCCTTCTGGCCATATCACATCACAAGGCATATGCTGCAAAAACAAGTTAGACGTTCTCTAATTTGTAGTTGCAAGTTTTTACGTGGTTGCTATAGGTTTCTAGCAAGAACGTTTCTTACCTACGCCAAAACCACAACGTGATATGCCAATTGCTATTTACCCTTCATAAGGACCCTTTTCATCGAATCTAATCCGACTAAGGTGGGAGAGACAGACACCCGCTAGCCACCTTATGCAACTGGTGCATGTCAGGCGGTGGAACCGGCCTCACGTAAGCGTACGTGTAAGGTTGGTCCGGGCCGCTTCATCCCACAATACCGTCGAATCAAGATAAGACTAGTAACGGCAAGCATATTAACAAAATCGACGCCCACAACTGCTTTGTGTTCTACTCGTGCATAGATTCTACGCATAGACCTAGCTCATGATGCCACTGTTGGGAGACGTAGTAGTAAATCAAAATTTTCCTACGTGTCACCAAGATCTATCTATGGAGAAACCAGCAAACGAGTGGGGAGAGATTGGATCTTCATACCTTTGAAGATCGCTAAGCGGAAGCGTTACAAGAACGCGGTTGATGGAGTCGTACTCGCAGCGATTCAGATCGCGGTAGATCCGATCAAGTGCCGAACGGACGGCACCTCCGCGTTCAACACACGTGCAGCCCGGTGACGTCTCCTACGCCTTGATCCAGCAAGGAGGAAGGAGAGGTTGGGGAAGAGCTCCAGCAGCAGCACGACGGCGTGGTGGTGGTGGAGTAGCAAGGTATCCCGGCAGGGCTTCGCCTAAGCACTGCGGAGGAGGAAGAAGCAGAATAGGGCTGCAGCGAGAGAGAAAGAGTTCGTCGTCTCAAACCTGCCCAAACCCTTGCATATATATAGGAGGAAGGAGAGGGAGGGCTGGCTTGGCCCCTCCTCCAAGGAGGAGGGATTCGGCCGAAGTGGGGGGAGAGTCCTCCTCCCACACGGGAGGTGGACCCCCCCCCCCTTTAAATCCCTTTTGCCTCTATCTCCAGATCCCTGGCGCATGGGCCCTTTCTAGAAGGTATTGGCTGGCCCAATATGGGCTGGCACACCTCCTCTAAGGGCCCATGAGGTCCTTTGGTCGTCACCCCCTCCCGGGGGTCCTCCGGCACCCTCCCGGCACTCCCGATACAATACCGATGAGCCCGAAAACTTTCCGGTGACCAAAACTGGACTTCCTATATATCAATATTTACCTCCGGACCATTCCGGAGCTCCTCGTGACGTCCGGGATCTCATCCGGGACTCCGAACAACCTTCGGTAATCACGTATACCTTTTCCCTATAACCCTAGCGTCATCGAACCTTAAGTGTGTAGACCCTACGGGTTCGGGAGACACGTAGACATGACCGAGACACCTCTCCGGCCAATAACCAACAGCGGGATCTGGATACCCATGTTGGCTCCCACGTACTCCACGATGATCTCATCGGATGAACCACGATGTCAGGGATTCAATCAATCCCGTATACAATTCCCTTTGTCTATCGGTATGGTACTTGCCCGAGATTCGATCGTCGGTATCCGCATACCTTGTTCAATCTCGTTACTGGCAAGTCTCTTTACTCGTTCCGTAATACATCATCCCGTGACTAACTCCTTAGTCACATTGAGCTCATAATGATGATGTCTTACCGAGTGGGCCCAGAGATACCTCTCCGTCACACGGAGTGACAAATCCCAGTCTCGATTCGTGTCAACCCAACAGACACTTTCGGAGATACCCGTAGCGTACCTTTATAGCCACCCAGTTACGTTGTGACGTTTGGCACACCCAAAGCATTCCTACGGTATCCGGGAGTTACACAATCTCATGGTCTAAGGAAATGATACTTGACATTGAAAAGCTTTAGCAAACGAACTACACGATCTTGTGCTATGCTTAGGATTGAGTCTTGTCCATCACATCATTCTCCTAATGATGTGATCCCGTTATCAACGACATCCAATGTCCATGGTCATGAAACCGAGACCATCTATTGATCAACGAGCTAGCCAACTAGAGGCTCACTAGGGACACGTTGTGGTCTATGTATTCACACATGTATTACGGTTTCCGGTTAACACAATTATAGCATGAATAATAGACAATTATCATGAACTAGGAAATATAATAATAACCATTTTATTATTGCCTCTAGGGCATATTTCCAACAGTCTCCCACTTGCACTAGAGTCAATAATCTAGTTACATTGTGATGAATCGAACACCCATAGCATTCTGGTGTTGATCATGTTTTGCTCGTGAGAGAGGTTTAGTCAACGGATCTGCGACATTCAGATCCGTATGCACTTTACAAATATCTATGTCTCCCTCCTGAATGTAATCACGGATGGAGTTGAAGCGGCGCTTGATGTGTCTTGTCTTCTTGTGAAACCTGGGCTCCTTCGCAAGGGCAATAGCTCCAGTGTTGTCACAGAGTAGAGTCATCGGGCCCGACGCATTCGGAATCACTCCTAGGTCGGTGATGAACTCCTTCATCTAGACTCCCTCCTTTGCTGCTTCCGAAGCAGCTATGTACTCCGCTTCACATGTAGATGCTGCCACGACGCTTTGCTTGCTGCTGCTCCAGCTCACTGCCCCTCCATTCAAAATATACACGTATCCGGTTTGCGACTTGGAGTCGTCCGGATCTGTGTCGAAGCTAGCATCGACGTAACCCTTTACGACGAGCTCTTCGACACCTCCATAAACGAGAAACATGTCCTTTGTCCTTTTCAGGTACTTCAGGATATTCTTGACCGCTGTCCAGTGTTCCGCTCCGGGATCACTTTGGTACCTCCCTACCAAACTTATGGCAAGGTTCACATCAGGTCTGGTACACAGCATGGCATACATGATAGAGCCTATGGCTGAAGCATAGGGGATGGCACTCATCTCTTCTCTATCCTTTGCCGTGGTCGGGCATTGAGTCGTACTCAATCTCACACCTTGCAACACGGGCAAGAACCCCTTCTTGGACTGATCCATATTGAACTTCTTCAATATCTTTTCAAGGTATGTGCTTTGTGAAAGACCAATGAGGCGTTTTGATCTATCTCTATAGATCTTAATACCTAATATGTAAGCAGCTTCTCCAAGGTCCTTCATTGAAAAACACTTATTCAAGTAGGCCTTGATACTTTCCAAGAGTTCTATATTATTTCCCATTATCAGCATGTCATCCACATACAGTATAAGAAATGCTATAGAGCTCCCACTCACTTTCTTGTAAATACAGGGTTCTCCATAAACCTGTACAAACCCAAACGCTTTAATCACCTCATTAAAGCGAATGTTCCAACTCCGAGATGCTTGCACCAGCCCATAGATGGAGCGCTGGAGCTTGCATACCTTGTTAGCATCTTTAGGATCGACAAAACCTTCCGGCTGCATCATATACAGTTCTTCCTTGAGGAAGCCATTAAGGAATGCCGTTTTGACGTCCATTTGCCAGATCTCATAATCATAAAATGCGGCAACTGCTAACATGATTCGGACAGACTTTAGCATCGCTACGGGTGAGAATGTCTCATCGTAGTCAACTCCTTGAACTTGTCGATAACCCTTAGCGACAAGCCGAGCTTTATAGGCGGTCACATTACCGTCTGCGTCAGTCTTCTCCTTAAAGATCCATTTATTTTCAATGGCTCTCTTATCATCAGGCAAGTCCACCAAAGTCCATACTTTGTTCTCATACATGGATCCTATCTCGGATTTCATGGCCTCAAGCCATTTGTCGGAATTCGGGCCCGCCATCGCTTCTTCATAGTTCGAAGGTTCACCGTTGTCCAACAACATGATCTCTAGGACAGGATTACCGTACCACTCTGGTGCGGAACATGTCCTAGTGGACCTTCGAGTAGCAACTTGATCTGATGTTTCATGATCATCATCATTAACTTCCTTTCTAGCCCGTGTAGGCTCCACAGAAACAACTTCCTGTGCTGCGCTACTCTCCGGTTCGAGTGAAGGTACAATTACCTCATCAAGTTCCATTTTCCTCCCACTTACTTCTTTCGAGAGAAACTCTTTCTCGAGAAAGGGTCCATTCTTGGCAACAAAGACTTTGCCTTCGGATCGTAGGTAGAAGGTATACCCAATAGTCTCTTTGGGATATCCTATGAAGACGCACTTTTCTGCTTTGGGTTCGAGCTTCTCAGGTTGAAGTTTCTTCACATAAGCATCGCAACCCCAAACTTTTAGAAACGACAGCTTAGGTTTCTTTCCAAACCATAATTCATACGGTGTCGTCTCAACGGATTTAGACGGTGCCATATTTAAAGTGAACGCGGCAGTCTCTAATGCATATCCCCAAAATGATAGCGGTAAGTCGGTAAGAGACATCATAGATCGCACCATATCCAATAGAGTGCGATTACGACGTTCAGACACACCATTTCGCTGAGGTGTGCCTGGCGACGTGAGCTGTGAAACAATTCCACATTTCCTAAGGTGTGTGTCAAACTCGTGACTTAAATATTCTCCGCCACGATCAGATCGTAGGCATTTTATTTTCCTGTCACGTTGATTCTCGACCTCACTCTGAAATTCCTTGAACCTTTCAAAGGTTTTAGACTTGTGTTTCATTAAGTAGACATACCCATATCTGCTCAAGTCATCAGTGAGGGTGAGAACATAACGGTAGCCACCGCGAGCCTCGACACTCATTGGACCGCATACATCGGTATGTATTATCTCCAACAAGTCAGTTGCTCGCTCCATTGTTCCGGAGAACGGAGTTTTGGTCATCTTGCCCATGAGGCATGGTTCGCATGTGTCAAATGATTCGAAATCAAGTGACTCCAAAAGTCCATCAGCATGGAGCTTCTTCATGCGTTTGACACCAATATGGCCAAGACGGCAGTGCCACATGTAAGTGGGACTATCGTTATCAACTTTACACTTTTTGGTACTCACACTATGGACATGTGTAACATCACGTTCGAGATTCATCAAAAATAAACCATTGACCAGCGGGGCATGAGCATAGAACATTTCTCTCATATAAATAAAACAACCATTATTCTCGGATTTAAAAGAGTAGCCATCTCGTATCAAGCGAGATCCAGATACAATGTTCATGCTCAAAGCTGGTACTAAATAACAATTATTAAGGTTTAAAACTAATCCCGAAGGTAGATGTAGAGGTAGCGTGCCGACGGCGATCACATCGACCTTGGAACCATTCCCGACGCGCATCGTCACCTCGTCCTTTGCCAACCTTCGCTTATTCCGCAGCTCCTGCTTGGAGTTACAAATGTGAGCAACTGCACCGGTATCAAATACCCAGGAGCTACTACGATCGCTGGTTAGGTACACATCAATAACAAGTATATCACATATACCTTTAACGTTGCCGACCTTCTTATCCGCTAAGTACTTGGGGCAGTTCCGCTTCCAGTGACCGGTACCCTTACAATAGAAACACTCAGTCTCAGGCTTGGGTCCATTCTTGTTCTTCTTCTTCCCGGCAACTTGCTTACCGGGCGCGGCAACAGCTTTGCCGTCCTTCTTGAAGTTCTTCTTACCCTTGCCTTTCTTGAAACTAGTGGTCTTGTTTACCATCAACACTTGATGCTCCTTTCTGATCTCGACCTCTGCTGATTTGAGCATCGAGTACAACTCAGGAATGGACTTCTCCATCCCCTGCATGTTGTAGTTCATCACAAAGCTTTTGTAGCTAGGTGGAAGCAACTGGAGGATTCTGTCAATGACTGAGTCATCCGGGAGATTAACTCCCAGCTGAGTCAAGCGGTTGTAAAGCCCAGACATCTTGAGGATGTGCTCACTAACAGAACTGTTCTCCTCCATCTTACAGCTGAAGAACTTGTCAGAGATGTCATATCTCTCGACTCGGGCATGAGCTTGGAAAACCAGTTTCAGCTCTTGGAACATCTCATATGCTCCGTGTTGCTCAAAACGCTTTTGGAGCCCCGATTCTAAACTGTAAAGCATGCCGCACTGAACAAGGGAGTAATCATCGCAGCGTGACTGCCAAGCGTTCGTAACGTCTTGGTCCGCTGGGAGAATGGGTGGGTCACCTAGCGGTGCATCAAGGACATACAATCTCTTGGAAGCTATGAGGATGATCCTCAAGCCACGGACCCAGTCCGTATAGTTGCTTCCATCATCTTTCAGCTTGGTTTTCTCTAGGAACGCGTTGAAATTGAGGTTGACATTTGCGTTGGCCATTGGATCTACAATATAGATATTAAAGGCAATTTTAGACTAAGTTCATGATAATCGAGTTCACATAATCAAATTATTCAATGAACTCCCACTCAGATAGACATCTCTCTAGTCATCTAAGTGACACATGATCCATGTCAACTAGCCCGTGTCCGATCATCACGTGAGACGGACTAGTCATCCATGGTGAACATCTCCATGTTGATCGTATCTTCTATACGACTCATGTTCGACCTTTCGGTCTTCCGTGTTCCGAGGCCATGTCTGTACATGCTAGGCTCGTCAAGTCAACCTAAGTGTTTCGCGTGTGTAAATCTGGCTTACACCCGTTGTATGCGAACGTTAGAACCTATCACACCCGATCATCACGTGGTGCTTCGGAACAACGATCCTTAGCAACGGTGCACAGTTAGGGTGAACACTTCTCTTGAAATTTTATTGAGAGATCATCTTATTTACTACCGTCGTTTTAAGCAAATAAGATGTAAACATGATAAACATCACATGCAATCAATATAGTGACATGATATGGCCAATATCATCTTGCTCCTATGATCTCCATCTTCGGGGCACCATGATCATCATTGTCACCGGCATGACACCATGATCTCCATCATCATGATCTCCATCATTGTGTCTTCATGAGGTTGTCTCGCCAACTATTACTTCTACTGCTATGGCTAACGCTTAGCAATAAAGTAAAGTAATTACATGGCGTTTGTGATTGACTCGCAGGTCATACAATAAATAAGACAACTCCTATGGCTCCTGCCGGTTGTCATAGTCATCGACATGCAAGTCGTGAACCCTATTACAAGAACATGATCAATCTCATACATCACAATGCATCACATCACATCCTTCTGGCCATATCACATCACAAGGCATATGCTGCAAAAACAAGTTAGACGTTCTCTAATTTGTAGTTGCAAGTTTTTACGTGGTTGCTATAGGTTTCTAGCAAGAACGTTTCTTACCTACGCCAAAACCACAACGTGATATGCCAATTGCTATTTACCCTTCATAAGGACCCTTTTCATCGAATCTAATCCGACTAAGGTGGGAGAGACAGACACCCGCTAGCCACCTTATGCAACTGGTGCATGTCAGGCGGTGGAACCGGCCTCACGTAAGCGTACGTGTAAGGTTGGTCCGGGCCGCTTCATCCCACAATACCGTCGAATCAAGATAAGACTAGTAACGGCAAGCATATTAACAAAATCGACGCCCACAACTGCTTTGTGTTCTACTCGTGCATAGATTCTACGCATAGACCTAGCTCATGATGCCACTGTTGGGAGACGTAGTAGTAAATCAAAATTTTCCTACGTGTCACCAAGATCTATCTATGGAGAAACCAGCAAACGAGTGGGGAGAGATTGGATCTTCATACCTTTGAAGATCGCTAAGCGGAAGCGTTACAAGAACGCGGTTGATGGAGTCGTACTCGCAGCGATTCAGATCGCGGTAGATCCGATCAAGTGCCGAACGGACGGCACCTCCGCGTTCAACACACGTGCAGCCCGGTGACGTCTCCTACGCCTTGATCCAGCAAGGAGGAAGGAGAGGTTGGGGAAGAGCTCCAGCAGCAGCACGACGGCGTGGTGGTGGTGGAGTAGCAAGGTATCCCGGCAGGGCTTCGCCTAAGCACTGCGGAGGAGGAAGAAGCAGAATAGGGCTGCAGCGAGAGAGAAAGAGTTCGTCGTCTCAAACCTGCCCAAACCCTTGCATATATATAGGAGGAAGGAGAGGGAGGGCTGGCTTGGCCCCTCCTCCAAGGAGGAGGGATTCGGCCGAAGTGGGGGGAGAGTCCTCCTCCCACACGGGAGGTGGACCCCCCCCCCTTTAAATCCCTTTTGCCTCTATCTCCAGATCCCTGGCGCATGGGCCCTTTCTAGAAGGTATTGGCTGGCCCAATATGGGCTGGCACACCTCCTCTAAGGGCCCATGAGGTCCTTTGGTCGTCACCCCCTCCCGGGGGTCCTCCGGCACCCTCCCGGCACTCCCGATACAATACCGATGAGCCCGAAAACTTTCCGGTGACCAAAACTGGACTTCCTATATATCAATATTTACCTCCGGACCATTCCGGAGCTCCTCGTGACGTCCGGGATCTCATCCGGGACTCCGAACAACCTTCGGTAATCACGTATACCTTTTCCCTATAACCCTAGCGTCATCGAACCTTAAGTGTGTAGACCCTACGGGTTCGGGAGACACGTAGACATGACCGAGACACCTCTCCGGCCAATAACCAACAGCGGGATCTGGATACCCATGTTGGCTCCCACGTACTCCACGATGATCTCATCGGATGAACCACGATGTCAGGGATTCAATCAATCCCGTATACAATTCCCTTTGTCTATCGGTATGGTACTTGCCCGAGATTCGATCGTCGGTATCCGCATACCTTGTTCAATCTCGTTACTGGCAAGTCTCTTTACTCGTTCCGTAATACATCATCCCGTGACTAACTCCTTAGTCACATTGAGCTCATAATGATGATGTCTTACCGAGTGGGCCCAGAGATACCTCTCCGTCACACGGAGTGACAAATCCCAGTCTCGATTCGTGTCAACCCAACAGACACTTTCGGAGATACCCGTAGCGTACCTTTATAGCCACCCAGTTACGTTGTGACGTTTGGCACACCCAAAGCATTCCTACGGTATCCGGGAGTTACACAATCTCATGGTCTAAGGAAATGATACTTGACATTGAAAAGCTTTAGCAAACGAACTACACGATCTTGTGCTATGCTTAGGATTGAGTCTTGTCCATCACATCATTCTCCTAATGATGTGATCCCGTTATCAACGACATACAATGTCCATGGTCATGAAACCGAGACCATCTATTGATCAACGAGCTAGCCAACTAGAGGCTCACTAGGGACACGTTGTGGTCTATGTATTCACACATGTATTACGGTTTCCGGTTAACACAATTATAGCATGAATAATAGACAATTATCATGAACTAGGAAATACAATAATAACCATTTTATTATTGCCTCTAGGGCATATTTCCAACAGGGGGGTCAGCGGCGGTGGCGGCTAGGGTTTGCACGAGCCGCCCCCTGGAGGCAGCGCGAGCGAGTGAGAGGACAAGTTTTAGCGTGCTTTTTCGGCACGTCTTTGGATTGCCTCCAAGGACTCTCGATAGCTAGGGTTCTATCTAGGGAAAGAACGATTAGTGATGGTGGTTACTAATACGAGGTTTAGAGATCCATGAAGCATTTGTTCCACTACTGATTACAATGAAAGGAACAAATGATTGCACTTAGCTACTCTCATGTCTCAAAGCCTCACTTTAAAAGTTGTGGGGAAAACCAGAAGTAATGTAGCTCACATATAAGAGAGAACGTAGTCTTCTACCACACGAATAGTAAAACTCGTAGGTATCACTTTCTCATCATTGTTCCCCCTTCATTTATAAATAAAAAACATATAGTACGCCCTTGATGTTAGTATTCCATGCATAAACTTTGCGCAAATCATCTTTTTTGTCGCCAAATTTGATGCAATGCGTCTCTTTTCTTGCGGGAGAAACTTTCACTCTATTCATCATCTATCATGATAGTATAGGAAACATCAGAAATTATAACCAAATCCATGAATCACCTAGCGATGATTACAAGCACTGAAATGAGTGAGCCAAAGGTGTGTCGTCATCATCACCCCTTCCTCACTGAAGCCGAGCAAACATTGTTATAATAGACAGCCGGTAAGTGGTCGTGCTAAGACCCACAAGACCAACGCACCAGAATAATATTTGTCCATGATAAAAAAAGCGTAGATCTGAAGGGTGAAAATTATAGACACACAACCGAAAACGAACAATGACTGGATTCAAACAAATACACCAAAGCCTAAGACCGGTCGAATCCCACGAGATTCGACGGGGACACCCATACCTTCTAAATAATGTTTACCATGTCAATCCGTAACAATGATTCTTCAGTCCATGAAATAAATGTTTTTCGGATATATAATGACACAAATACTCTATATAAGTTTTCAATCTAAATATTAATTTAAGCGGTATTATTGGCAGTCAAATTTAATGTTCGTTTGAAAGCAGTATATGTTTATTTGTGAACAAGAGCAATGTAAAATAGGATTTTGCTCTTAAATACAAATGTATATATAAAAAGGATTTTGCTCTAAATATACGTTGATTCTAATAAATACTCCTATAATGGAAAAGAGAAAGAAAATGTGAGTCGTAGCGTACCGTGCCTACCGTACCTAGCTAGCTATATATGGGAGCCGTAGGAGTTAGGACAGCGCACGTACGTATGCGCGCGACAGCACCACCGGAGCCCTAGCCGCCGCCAACTCCGACGACGAACCAGCCCCCACCGGCAAAGACGGCGAGACCAGCAGCAAGCGATGGCATCAGCTGCAACTCACGATCGCGTGGACACGGCCGTTGGCAGTGCCGACGACGACGGGCTGAGGGGCCTCCCCGACGACGTCCTCCTCGGCATGCTGGAGTGGCTGGTGAGGGCCGGCGACGTCCGCACGGCCGCCAAGACCTGCGTCCTCTCGCGTCGGTGGAGGCACCTGCCTAGATACCAGATCCCCCACGTCTGCCTCGACGTGGCGGACTTCTACAGCCCCGCCGACGGCTGGTGCCCGGCGGCGTTGGCTCGCGCCCGGCGGCGCAAGGACTGGTGCCTGCCCTACCAGCGCCACGCCAGCGAGGGCCTCGTCCAGGCGCTGTGGTGCTTCCTGGCCGCGCCGCCCAGCGTGCGGGTCATCGAGACGCTGCGCCTCAAGATGATCCTAACCAAGTACGAGGTGCTGCGGCGCGCCGGGAGGCTGATCGGCGAGGCGGCCCGCACCGGCAGGATAAAGTCCGGCGGCGCCGTCGAGCTCGAGCTGGTGATGGAGAAGGAAAACCTTCTGTACGCGCCGGTGGGGGACATGCTTGGCTACGGCGCGCGGTTCACGCAGTTCCTCCGGGGCTGCCCGCGCGCGTTCCGGGCGCTGACGAGGCTGGCCGTGGAGAACCTGTGGTTCAAGGACCCGGGCGCCGTGACCGACCTCGTCCGCCGCTGCCGCGCGCTGGAGCACCTCTCCCTGCGCGGCTGCGGCTTCGAGGAGCCCGTGGCCGAGATGGTCGTGGACGCGCCGCCGGAGTCGCGGCTGAGGACGCTGCTGTGCTTCGAGTGCGACGTCCCCGGGGTCTCGGTCGTGCAGGCGCCTAGCCTGGTGGAGTTCCACTGCGGGTGGCGGCTGTTCCACGAGAACACGCCGCCGGCGTCGTTCGGGTGCACGCCGGCGCTCAAGAAGGTGACCCTGCATTACCAGCCGTACCACAGGGATGATGCTCATGTCGGGAGGAGGCTAAGCGAATTCCTGCTGCTAGAGCCTGACCAGTTAGAGGTGCTCACGCTCTTGTTCGAAGCTACCAAGGTACGTATTCCTATATGCCTAGATTGGCAGTTATTCCGGTTCTGAATTAAGGTCAAAACCATGCCGTGCCATGAACGAAACAGCTTTCAAGTTGATAAGGACTAGAGTTGTTCGCTTTGAAAGTTGAGGGTGTAACTCATCTACTCCTTCCATTTTTAAATATAAGGTTTCCTACAGGTTTCAATATGAACTATATACGGATATATATAGATCAATTTTAGAGTATAGATTCATTCATTTTATTTCGTATGTAGTCCACATTGAAATTTTGAAAAAGTCTTATATTTAGAAACGGGAGGCGATGGTTTTCAAGTTGGGCAATGAAATCCACACTGGTCTAACGATGAAATATATACTTTTTTAATGATGATATATGGTAAACCACATTGATTTATTCCCGACTTAGGGTTTATGGTTGAAGCGTAGATTTTTATGGTCGAAAGAGTGGCACAAAGGACATACAGTGGTGGTGGTGGTGGTGGTTGGAAGGGGTCTGAAGAGGGGACTGACGATGGTTGAACCAAATTACGACCCAATGGTTGTGGACCGATAATGGTTATGATTAAAACGGGTCTGATATATATAGACACAGTTAGGATTTAGAGGCTACATATATCTATGGTAGTAATACTTTGGAAGAACAGAAAGAATTACGGGTGGTTGATGCGTGCACCGTGCATGATGGTAGATTTTTTTTTAAGGATATGTCATAGAGTGAGGTATCGAGATCATAGATAGAAGGAGCCAAGACGGCTAAATGTTTTTACCACTCAACCAGGGCCATGACAGACACCCACCGTTACATCAGCGACAGGTGGCAGATGGTAGAAAAATGACTCTTGAGAAACTAAGTTGTTGGAAAACCTAGCTCTAACACTTAAATAGAGGCCAAAAGGATAGCGTGATAGGGGTTGCTAAAACTAAAACTAAAAGTCCCTTTTAATGATATTTTGCATGTTTGTATGACACTTTGTTGTATACTCTTTCTGTCCCAAAATAAGTGCAGTTAAGCTACTACAAAATTTATATTGGCCTAGTACTAAATTTGTGACACTTATTTTTTAGACGGAGGGAATACATGATTTTATTTCAAACATTTGCGTGGCCCTACATCATGAAAGTTTTCACGATCTCACCCATGTTTTGAGATTGCACTCCATCACCGTGGTTTGTTGCAGATTTGGGTGCGCCCAGAGATGCCGAAGTACCTGCAGCCCGTGCTCGGCGGCCTGAAGGAGCTCCGCCTGGAGAATGTCCACCCTGCCCGCGACCTCTCCTGGGCGCTCTTTCTGCTCGGAGCCGCACGACACTTGGAGACGCTTTACATCGAGGTAGTACATTCGTTGCTCATGCTCAATGGGGCTACACACCATGTAACATACTCAACAAACTTCGACAAAAAAAAAAAATGGATTTCGTATGATGAGCTTATCATAAATATGCAAAGACTGTGTCGGTATCGTCTTGATGCGATTTTTGAGTCAATAAAAATCTAACTTTATACTCCATGAGGTTCATATTTATATTTATGGGTCGTGCAGATCTTCAACCACGTGTGTAGCCTCAGCTGGAACATGGAGCTCGACGAGGACATGGTCCTGTACACGACGTGCCTGCCGCCGTCGGGGTTCAGGCACCGCCGCCTCAAGGAGGTGGTGATCCGGCGTGCGTTCCATGTGGCCAGGGACGCGTCGTTCGCGAGGACGGTGGTGGAGATGGCCGTCAACCTGGAGAAGCTTACACTCGGCGTGAAGGACCTTGGGTGCCATGGATGCGCGGCCGCGGAGGCGAGGCGGCCAGTGCTGGCCAGGTCCAGGTTCAGGTTCCCTGGAGCTGGTAAGGACGCCGTGACGCTCGTCGAGAGAGTGAGAGGTGGCGTCACCACGTCTGCCCAGGTAGTCGTGCTATAATGATTTTTTGAGGCTTATGAGATCGCGTTTACGTTAAATTATGCTATTGCACGCTTCTTTGGGGATTGTTATGGTTTTTCATGGCTAGCTATATATGCCCCGCATGTGCCAATTCCATACTATTTAGTGAGATAAGTTCATAACTTTTGGACACTGTTAAATGTGTTTTATTACTCATGTTTGAGGTAAGTTGACTCATTGTCTCGGTTGACGCTTGGATGAGGGGATATCATTATCGACCCATCATGCCTATTGTAAATGTTCATTTTATTACTTAAATACTTCCTCGGTAAAGAAATGTAAAAACATTTAGATTACTAAAATAGTGATCTAAACGCTTTTATATTTCTTCACAGAGAGGGAGTACTTGAGATGAATGACACGAGTTGCTAGCATCTTGTATGAATTATATTAGTCATTCTAATGGTATCACACTACCAGAAAAACTTGCAATGCCGACGGCCAAATCTATGCCGACGGCCCCCGTCGGCATCGATGGGCATATCCCGACGGCCCAGCTAAAGCCGTCGGCGTATATCAATCTATGCCGACGGCAACCGTCGGCATAGATCACCCGTCGGCGTCCAAATAAATATGCCCACGGCGGCCGTTGGCACAGGAAAGGCCGTCGGCATATCTCGTGGGCCCGTCTACCCGTGGCAACGGCCGTTTGACGGCGTCAGGCTACGCCGACGGTCTAACGGTGGCTATCGGCATAGCTATGGACGTAATGCATACTCCCTCCGTCTAAGGGAAAACTTGTCTGCTAACTCAAACCCTTGCATTTGGGAAGTGTTAGATGTTTCAATCTGGTGATGGAGCTGACAACCGTCCTTTGATCGTGAAAAAACAAGGAATGGTGAGGATGGAAGCTCATCAACGAAGTGCGTATCTTTTTTTATCGCTGGTCAAACAACAAACACTGGACGCCTGAAGAGGTGACACCGTGACAACACTAGTGGATGGTGTTGGACGGAGAGGAAACAACAACTACTGGACATCTGAAGGGATGACCGTTGTATGGTGTTGGACTTACAAGAAAAAACGACCATCGTTCAGATGCCGAGCTTCATTGGAACCAAGGGGGCAAAATACCCCCCCCCCCCCTTAATTTTTAATAAGTCAGTAGTGTATTTAATCCTCGCTAATTAGAGGCTGGTAGGTCTTGGGCGATTTCAATCTTAATCTGAAGTCTTTAGATAAATGAAAAGTTTTAAAATTAACTGGCTGAATTCTCTCTGTCATAAGCCAACCTTATGACTTCTGCGCAGCAGACACCCTCCTTCACTCGTTCTTCTTCCTCTCTTTTTCCCTTCCTAATTTCTTTCTTCGTCGCTTTGCCTCCTATCATGGTCGCGCCCTCTCCTCCTTTCCTGCCCTCTCCCACCCCTGGATCCGACAAAGAAGTGTTCCTGCTGCAAAGTGGCATCGCTGCGTTGCGGCACGAACACAGTGATGACGAGAAGGGGGCACCAGCGGGGTTCGCAACGGTCATGGTGCTCCAACCCACCTCACCGTAGCAGTCACCATTTGATGCGCCGTCATTGTTGCGTTGCAGCTGCAATGCAGCATCGCCGGTGCTACGAAGGGTCATCGGTGTTGCGTTGGAGCGCCACCGTGCAGGTGTTCACGCTACAATGAAGCATCGTCGAAGCTGCGACGGGTTGCCGATTCTGTGTTGGAGCATCGCGGCGCCGGTGTGGCGCTGCAATGGAGCATCATCGAAGCTGCGATGCGCCGCCGATGCTGCATTGGAGCGCTGCTGTGCCAATCGGGCGCTGCAATGGAGAACCGTCAGAGCTGAGATGAGTCTCCAGAACGAAAATATCCAAAAGTTTGTCAAATTTTTCTTCAATTTATCCCTTTGATTGATAATTTTTCCAAGGACAAAATCACACCAAAAGTTAAAAAAAACATATACCTAGGCCAATTTTATAAATTCAGAATACAAGATACTGTTCAATCACGGCATTGTGTTTTGCCTTAAAGTTTGTCGAAAGTTTCTTCATTTTATCCCTTTGATGAATTTTGCAAGGACAAAATCATGATAAGTGCTACACGTGTGGCACGAAACACATGGCAAACCCCAACACTTTCTTTTAACAAGTTTAGTGACACGGGGATGGCAACTTTAATTGCCAAGGATCACAACTTTCTTTTCAAATGACAAGTTTCAGTTTTTTGGATGGCAACAGTAGTTGTAGAAAAAACATAAGGGTCAGATTGCTTCATGCCACATGTGGCACTTATCATTTAGGTTTTATAAATTCAGAATAAGCTACTATTCATTCACAGCATCATGTTTTGCCTTGAAGTTATTGCAGTTTTTTAAGTTGGAAAGCACAGAAAAACTTCTGGACAGTACAAGAACAAAGAAGTGTTCCAGGCATATATTATACATTTAGATATATATATATATATATATATATATGGGTGGCATATATACACACACGCGATAGCAGAGTGCGCAGAGGTTCTGGAGCAAGGCTTGCTTTTAATGGAGAGTTCATCATGCATAGGCAGATTACCACTACGGATATATCATCGGATCGAACGACAAGCCAACAGTAAGAGGATAGTATAGGTTAGCGTAGGGTGTCGCGGACGAATCTAGCTTCCACATGCCAAGCAGTCCTCCCGGTTGTTCAGCGAGCAGGTAACCTGCGCCATCTTGGCCTGGAGATCCCCTTCCTCCTCGGCATCGGCAGGCTTCTTCTCCTGCATGTTCAGAGTTGCTCGTGGTAAGGATCATGTCTAAGCAGTTGAGTGAGGAAAAATGTGAGTCTGCAATTCGCTGAAGTATTCACCTTGAGAAGACTAGTGTCCACTGTGAATTTGATCGCATCGGCAGCGGCCCGTGTCCTCAGATAGTACATCCCGGTTTTCAGGCCCTGGCACATGACAGGAAAAAGCAGAAGTAGCATCATAAACAACATGTTAGCATGCAAATTTACAAATTCAACGCTAACTGTTGGACTTTTCAGTAAAACCACGGAGGGCTAGAGCAGTATTGATTTTAACAGGCAGACCTTGGACCAAGCATGGAAGTGCAGGGAAGTTAGCTTCCCAGAGTTTGCTTGATCCATGTGGATATTGAGGCTCTGACTTTGATCTATGTAGCAGCCACGGTCGACGGCCATGTCAACAACAGTTTTCTGCTTGATCTCCCAAACAGTCCTGGTTTAATGATAAAGAAAAGTTAGAAACGCATGAACAGACACCTTGTGAAACGGAAGTGTGGGATGCTTGTATTTCACGTACTTGTAAATTGCTTTCAGATCATCTGGGATCTCGGTGATCTTCTGGACAGAGCCATCGTCATAGATAATATTGTTTTTCAGGACAGGAGACCAGATACCCATCTCGGTCAGATCATGGAGGAGATGCTTGTTCACTACAACAAATTCACCACTGCCAAGAGAAAAATGACTATATGCATCTAAGCATGGGAACGTCAACAGCTCAAAACTACAAGGAGCGGACATGCAAACCTTAGAACTCTTCGACTGTAAATGTTTGATGTGTATGGTTCAAAGCACTCATTGTTGCCAAGAATTTGACTAGTAGAAGCAGTGGGCATTGGAGCCACCAGAAGAGAGTTCCTTAATCCAACTTTGGAAATCATCCCCCTTATTGCTGGCCAGTCCCATCTGTCTGATGGCACTACATTCCACATATCAGGTTGAAGAATGCCCTGCACAAAAGTATATTCAGAAGAACATTATAAATAATTGGCTGCTAAAATCCTATTTAGGAACAAAAGGACCCCATTCAAGAAACAATATCATCATGTGAATACACTTATTGCACTAGCACAAGCACAAGTTTTCAGTTAAGCGGTTAATTAAGCTCAACCTGATGGGAACAGCAGTGCTGGGAAGGGCCTATCTCACAGGTATAGTTGTTTAATTCTTCATAGTTGTAAGTAAATCATGATAAAATCTACATCTCCTTAAATACCTTACCACTAATGGCGAGCACAGAAATAATTTTATTGTTTTCTACCATCAGTTAAAGTTTATGTGACAAAATGCATAGTTCAACATAATCACACCGTATATTCAGCACAAATGACAGGTATATTTACAGACATCAGACAAACCTTGCTGACTGGGCACCCATCATAAGTTTCATAAGGACCTTCTTTTGCGGCAATTTCAGCAGAAGCTTTCAATGCATGGTAATAGATAGTCTCAAAGATATCCTTGTTTAACTGTTGGGCCTGAGAAACAATTCCATTATAATGAGTATCAGCAAACTACAAAGTGAAATGACCATACTTGAATTAGCTTGGAAATGTACCTCTGGTGAATCAAATGGCATGCCAAGTAAAATGAAAGTGTCTGCTAAGCCTTGAACACCTATTCCAATTGGCCTGTGCCTCATATTTGACCTCCTTGCTGTCTCAATTGGGTAGTAGTTGATATCAATTATTTTGTTGAGATTCCAAGTGACAACTGAAGTAATCTGTCATATTCAACAATTTGTTAGTTAGCATTCAGACTAATGGTACAGACCACAATAAAGATGAGCCTGACAAACCTCAGCTAATTTATCTAAGTCAAAATATCTACTTTTTGACCCAATGCTGCCAACGAGCTTAGCTGGATGGGACTCTATCGGAACACCCTGAAACATCAAATGTACAGTGTCAAGTAATGCACACGCATTGCCAGGTTACAACCACTAACGAAAACACTCACAGTCATCAGCACATACCTTTTCTCTTACAAAACGTGGCAAAGCAATTGATGCCAGATTGCACACAGCAGTTTCAGTGGGACTTGTGAACTCAACTATCTCTGTGCACAAGTTGGAAGACTTAATTGTGCCCAGGTTTTGTTGATTACTTTTTCTGTTGCAACTGTCCTGCACATCATCATCATCAAGGACATTTTAAGCCAAACCATTGGAAGAGAAACTAGGTGTTCAGGGACTTGCAAAATTTAGACAAACCTTATAAAGCATATATGGTGTTCCAGTTTCTATCTGTGCCTTCAAAATTTCAAACCAGAGGGACTGTGCTGAAACAATTTTCTTTGCTTTGCACTGAAATCACGTAGCTGTGTTATTACATGTTTTGTCACTTCAAGAAATATGTACCATCTAGTTCAGCTTACCTCTCTTTCATATTTGTTGTACAGATTCTGAAACTCATCTCCCCAGCAATCAGCCAAACCTGGAGCTTCACTGGGACAAAATAATGACCATTGCTCATTTTTTTGCACCCTTTCCATGAATAAATCAGGAATCCAGAGAGCATAGAAAAGATCCCTGGCACGATTCTCCTCCTGTAAATTACATGTAATGAGGGTGAGATGGGGTAGTATAAGATAATAGCATGAGGGTCATGATCAAATGCCAAAAAAGTAAATCCAAATTGGTAATCAGTTTCTAGTATCTCTGCCTGAAAGTGTGTCACGGTTACTCCAAGAACGCTTACCTTTCCATGGTTCTTTCTCAAATCAAGGAACTCATAAATATCAGCATGCCAAGGCTCCAAGTATATAGCAAATGCACCTATAAAAATATGAATCTGTGAGGAATTCTTAAGAGTATGCAAACTGGGTCGGACTAACTGAGTAACTGATGCTACTTACCTTTTCTCTTGCCTCCACCTTGATCAACATAGCGTGCTGTGTCATTGAAAACACGTAGCATGGGAACAATTCCATTAGAAGTTCCATTTGTTCCACGAATGTAACTGCCAGTAGCCCGGACATTGTGAATTGAGACACCAATCCCTCCAGCAGATTTGCTTATGGAAGCACATTCCGAGAGAGTATCATAAATTCCCTCAATGCTATCATCTTTCATGCAGACAAGAAAGCAGCTGCTTAACTGCATCACAAATAATAGGAATATTAATACACAGCTTAACCATCAATACTGAATTCAATTATGGTAGAAGGTGCAGTACCTGAGGCCTTGGAGTGCCAGCATTGAAAAGGGTTGGGGAAGCATGAGTAAACCAGCGCTGAGACATCATGTGGTATGTTTTGACAGCAGACTCAATATCATCCTTGTGTATCCCAACAGAAACCCTCATTAACATATGTTGCGGTCTTTCCACAACCTTCCCACCAACTTTCAGTAGATAAGACCTTTCAAGCGTCTTAAAGCCAAAAAAATCATAGTCAAAGTCTCTATCATAAATTATCTCACTATCCAGGCGTGTAGCATTCTGAAATGATACAGGAATCAGAAATTCCATAAGTATATCTGTTTAGTTTTTTTCAGAAAAGTAATATTGTATATCAATGAACAGCACAGATACACCAATATGAAATGAAGCATCCGAAAACTATCAATGCACAAGGACGGAGAACAATGTAACAAAATGGTCTAATTAAGGACAAAATCATCAACCAACTAAAACTAAAAAACAGTAAGCACATCATTGTAAATTGCAACAGAACACATGAACAGCCAACTACTCATGTCAGTGCAGACTCAATAGCTAACCAATTCACAAGTGTGCCAGAGTGCCAGGCGATCATGTTTAGCATGTTACAAGCGAGTAGCATTCTGAAATGATACAGGAATCAGAAATTCCATAAGTAACATTGTACATCTGTCTTTTTAGAAAGGTAACACTATTGTATATCAGTAAACTACACAGATACTCTCATCTGAAATGAAGCATCTACAAGACTAAAACTATCAATGCACAAGACATGGAACAATGTAACAAAAGAGTCAGATTAAGGACAGACTCGTGAACAAACTAAAACGAATAATAAGTACAGCAAAAAACGTTGCAAATTGCAACACTAGCATGAAGAGCCAGCTACTTATGTCAGTGCGACCAGAATAACTAGCCAAATCCCAGCTGTGCCAGAGTGCCAGGTGATCATGTTTAGCATCTTACATCTACAATCTCCTTAGTTATGATATATAGTCAAAGGACTCAGGCCATCTAAATGACAGGGGGATAGGGCATATTCCCACAAAAGACACGGTTAGCATCTAGACCGCACCTTCATGATGATCTCATAGACGTCATCGGCGATCAGGGGAGCCATGAGCCCAGACCTCTCATTGAAATGTGTGTACATGACGTTCACCCTGCACACAGACAGCAACGCAGCCACGTCACAACAATGATCATCATCAGTCAGAAAAAGAAAGAAAAATTGAAACGTATCATCAGGAATTTCGTCTTGTATACACGAGAAAGAAAGGAAGGCGCGTACGTCTCAGAGAAGGACTTCATGGTGTTCTTGTGCAGGTTGGAGACGGCGATCCTGGCCGCGAGCTGCGCGGCGCAAAGGAGCGGCAGAACCACTTAGTTAATAATAATTACCGAAGCGGTTGGCCAGGGGTTGGGGAAAGGAGGGTACCGATGCGTAGTCGGGGTGGGATGCGGTCATGGCGGCGGCGGTCTCGGCGGCGAGCTCGTCGAGCTGGGAGGTGGTGACGCCCCTGTAGACACCGGCGCAGACCTTCTGCGCGACGAGGACCGGGTCGCAGTGGTCCTGGCTGAGGCCGTAGGCGAGCTTCTTGAGCCGCGCCGTGATCTTGTCGAAGTGGACCGCCTCCTGCCGCCCGTCGCGCTTCACCACGTACATCGCGCCGCCCGGCCCAGCAGGGCCTTCCGTCGAACACGTGGCGGGCGCGGGTCGCGGCAGGTGGCGCGGGCGCGGGAGCCGGGGCGAGGGGCGGAGGCGCGGCGGCGAGGGGTTCGGAACGGCCTCGAGGGCAGCAGGATCGGCGGTGGTTTTTGGAGAGACGGGGGAAAGGGGATTGTTCTGGGAGCGGGGGCGGGAGGGGGGGGGCGCTTTGGAGTTGGAGGAGGAGCGCGGGAGCGGGGGAAATGTTTTCGCGCGCGATTTTGGGTGCGGGAGGGTGGTGGTGGTGGGAGGCCTGCGTGAGTGCTTGTGTGGGGGCAGGGGCCCCACGTTTCAGTGAGAGTGGGAGCGCCGAATTTGAAAAGCGTGATTTTTGCTCGCTGGTTTCCGGGAATTTCGTGGAGGGCTGTTTGGTCTTCGTAATAGTCGGAACAAATTTCGTGGAACAATTAATAATTATGTATAATTATATATAGTCGGAACACGGGAGCGATGCCAAGGTCGTCATCGTCCCTTGCTGGTCGGAGTTGTTGTAAATCAAACCTAGCTAGGTGCTGGAATTTACTCGTATTTATTATAGTATATTCTCTTCCTGGAAACAGGTGCTGGTCAGCTAGTATCCCCCTGGTCTGGATTTTTAGAGATGACCGTGCCACTTCTCAAATATATGCAGAGAACTCATTGGTGTAAGAAAATGGTGTACTAACCCAAAGCTAAACACACTGCACATGTGACTGAGCATATAAAATTCAGTTCCGATGATGTACAGCTGCTATATGGCTGAACCACGTGCACAACTGCAGTATTCGTTTGGTATTTCCTTCATCTAGTTATAGTTCAGAAAAGCAGTGAAACTGTACGCACTAATTTTGATATACTGTACCAAAATGGGCAGAAGAGGAGGGCAGGGCCTGAGAAAAAAGTCTCTACAATTATTTTGAAGGTGAATTTATTGTTATATGCAACAATGAACAGCAAATTGCAATTAACCCAAATTTTAAATTCTATAGAATGGTAGGGGTCACACGGACGCATACCCCCTCTATCACAAATTACGACATCCATTCTCCCACTTGGGGAGATGGTAGGCCAACGCACTCACCAGGTGCAATGTGAGCCATTGATCTAGGCCACGGCCCTTCTTGATCGGCCGTCGACCCCGTCCAGGTAAGTATGTTACAACGCTGTCCTGGTGCTAATTATATACTCCAATCGCTCCCAACCTGCTTGATCATCTGGCGAGGTGGTACTAAACCAGGCCAAAGCGCTGTGCTTCATTAGCCCTTTTTTAGGGGTGCAAGCTCGCAGGCCTGATTCCCCGTGGGGGTTACTGCTCGGCAGGCCCCTGATTCTGCTTGAGGCCTGATTACTTGTATCCGGCAGGCCTGATTCTACTTGGGCCTGATTCCCCGTGGGGGTTACTTGTGTCCGGCAGGCCTGATTCCCTGTGGGGTACTTGTGTGCCATTTGCATGATCCTCCAAAAAAAATGTGCTATTTGCATGAACTATATTTTCTCTCTTCAACGTAGTTACAAAAAAAAACCAGGATTTTTTTTTTGCGAGATGGGGAAATTATGTTGAAGCTTCAACGAATCCGAATGCAAAACAGTGGCCTTTTGCACTTCTTGAAGACCTTCCACATGCTAGTATGATAAAGTTGAAGGAGTAGTTACTTTGTAGGCAATACGGGCGGCTCGATGCAAAGCGATACACGAGGGTGTTCTACAAAGCCCTCATGCAACACATGCTTTTGTTACTAGCTTTATATCTCTGAGCTAAATGTTATCCAGGTTCCTGGGAGTAATGGAGTGCAGTCCAGAACACATGCAATACCAGCGACTCGGAGCACAAACACTTGGAACGCCCCTATCCCAGGGGCGGCGAAACTCCAAGATGATGGAGGTCTCTCCAGGGACGACGAAAGGGGCGTGTCGGTAACGGTATGTCATGACCATGTAGGGCAGTTCTTGGGCTCATCAGCTATGGTTTTTAGAGACATAACTGAACCAACAACACTTGAAGCGTCGCTTGCTGGGAAGCATCGGCCCTGGCTCTTGATTTATCTTTGAATCAAGTTATCATTCCATGTGACTGCAAGACAGTAGTAGCTAAGATGAAGAACGGAACAGATGGGACTTACAGTGCTATCAACAAGGAGATTATCAAGCGCTCTAAAGAATTCGCTAGCTGTGAGTTCATCTTTCAAGGATGCAATTTGAATTTTTGATGCCCAGAACTTAGCTAAATTTCTTCTTCCTTAGATTTTGGGCGCCTCGGGTGGCTGGGTTCACCCCATGACCCTTTTGTAATTCCTGTAAACCGGACTACTAGGCATAAGATTTCCCTCATCCCATTAAGGGAAAACAGAGTTTGGTCCACAGGATGCACACAAGGACATATGCCCCTTATTACAAAAAAAAAATCATCACTCTCCTGTATTATTATACTCCCTAGTTTCTTGGCACCAGTGGCAACCCAAAAGTTTCGCTTCAAGTTTGATGTTGTTGAGACGGTTGGAGGAGCACTCTTGTGACGGAAGACATGGGCATTCCGTCTATCAGAGCAGAAGGAGGAAAATCATTTGGCATACCAGAAGGCAAAGGCAAGGGAGTGTATCTATATAGAATTACAGTGTTACTATTCACTCCGCTGAGCTGCTGCTTGTGACTGCAGAATCATCCGGTGAAACACATGCGAGGTGGATAACAGGAATGTTAGCTGTTTGTCTTTGCATGATACCAGGCTGAGACTGCTCACAGCCCTGCTGTGCTTTGGCCGAGACCCCACATCACCCCATGGTTGCAATCATCTTCCAACCCTGGCTTTCGTGCCTGACCCAAGCTTTCAAGGCAAACATTCGATGACTAAACACTGTCAGCAAGCTCCTCCCTGGCTTTCTCAACACATTCTCTTGTAGTGTAGGTCAAAAGATGGAGGCCCGAGGGACGAATACTGCTCAGCTATTCAAGCATCAAGGCAATCAATCAGTCATCTGCCTTGCTCACGAGCTTAAGAGAAACTGGGTGATCAACTCTGCAGACAAGAAAAAACGATTCTCGTGCAATTATAGTCCAGTGCTGAGCAGATGAAGACCACCAAATGGATCATAAATAATTGCAACTAGTGTTGGTTTCTACATTGGTGAACAAAAGCTTGCTAAAACTTAATCGAACAAAACACATAAATAAATATCATCAGATTAGCAGATACAATGTCAATTAAGTGATTCAGCACCTAGAGTTTGTAAACCAGTTAGACTAACAATATGAAACTATCTATTCTTTCCGCAACAAATGATTTGGCTCGCCAAGTCGCATCACTCGCAAAGGCTACAAAAATAAAACAAAGACCAAACCAGAAATCTTGAAGAAAAAAACTCAAATTTGAAGATCCACAAAGGTTTGCATGTGGTATCAAATTCACCAAGTGTCAAACAGCATGAGAAATATTTAAATCAAACAAATTCTCCAGAACAACATGTAAAAATAAAAAGAGTTCTCCAAACAGCAAGCGAGAAAATAAACGAATTGAACTCCTCAGATGTCCCTTCTGTTCAACAAAATGTGCATCATCCATGGATGTGCTTTCAGGAATTGGAACGATATACAAGGCGAAACAAGTCATCACTGGAGTATCCCACAGCTTAAGGAAGCAGACTTGACACACTGCACCATGTCAAACCAGAAATCTTAAAGGAACCATTTGAAGTTATACACATGTTCTCCTATGATATCAAATTCAACCAACGATCGGCAGTGTGATAGTTTGGAAATTGAACAACTCAATGAAGAACAATGAAACAAAAAGAGTTGGCCAAACATTAAGTGAGAAACAAACAAATTAAACTCCTCAGATGTCCCTTTTGCTCCACAAAATGTGCAGCATCCCATTGATGTGCTTTCAGGAATTGGAACGATATACAAGGCGAAACAAGTCATCACTGGAGTATCCCACAGCTTAAGGAAGCAGACTTGACACACTGCATCATGTCAAACCAGAAATCTTAAAGGAACCATTTGAAGTTATATACATGTTCACTTATAGCATCAAATTTAACCGACTTATGACAACATGAAAATAGTTCAGAAACCAAACAAACTCAATGAAGAAAACGGAAATAAAAGGAGTTGTTCAAACATTTAGCAAGAAAAAAACAAACTAAACTAAAAGAAATAAAAAGAGTTGTTCAAACATTTAGCAAGAAAAAAACAAACTAAACTCCTCAGATGTCCCTTTTGCTCCACAAAATATGCAGCATCCCATGGATGTGTTTTCAGGAATTGGAACGATATACAATGCGACATAAGTCATCACTGGAGTAGATTTGGTACATTGCACCATTTCAAACCATAAATCAAGGAACCATTTGAAGTTATATACATGTTCACTTATAGCATCAAATTCAACCAACTTATGGAAACATGAAAATAGTCCGGAAACCGAACAAACTCAATGAAGAACACGGAAATAAAAAGACTTGTTCAAACTTTTAGCAAGAAAAAAAGAACTCCTCAGATGTCCCTTCTGCTCCACAAAATGTGCAGCATCCCATGGATGTGCTTTCAGGAATTGGAACGATATACAAGACGAAACAAGTCATCATGGAATGTTTGATACCTTAACTAAGCAGAGTCGATATGTTGCATCATTTGAAAGCAGAAATTTGAAAAAAGAACCGTCTGAAGTAATAGATGTTCACTTACGGTATGAAAGCCAACCAGCTGTGGGGAAAGTGAGAATGAAAATAGTTTCTGAATCAAACAAGGCACAGCAAAGAATAGTGAAATAAAAATGGTTCTCCACAAATTGCGCAAGAATAAAATGGATTAACCTCCTCAGATGTCCCTTCTACTTCACTGAACAAAAAAAAAATAGCATCACATTAGCAGATAACGTGTCAGTTCTGTGATTCAACGCCTAGAGTTTGTAAACCAGTCAGATTAACAATCTCAAAATATCTATTGTTTCTGTAACTCATAATTTGGTTTGCCGAGTTGTATTGCTCGTAAGATGTTTCCATGTTCCACAAAGTTGCAACAACACCCAAAAGGAAAAGGAAGCCAAACCAGAAATCTCGACAAAATAAACTAATATGTGATGCTCCACACATGTTTGCATGTGGTATCAGTTTTACCCAAGTGTCAAACAGCATGAACAGATTAAAATGAAAACAAATTATCCAACAACACTAAAACTAGAAAGATTTGTCCAAACATTAAGCAATAGAAGAAGCAAACTGAACTCCTCAGGTGTCCCTTCTGCTCCACATAATGTGCAGCATCTGGTAGATGTGCTTTCAGGAATTGGAACGATATATGAGGTGAAGTAAGTCATCACTGGAGTATCCCCATACATAAAGGAAGCAGATTTGATACATTGCACCATTTTATACAAGAAACTTAAAAGGAATCATTTGAAGTTATATACACATGGTCACTTATGGTATCAAATTCAACAAAAGTTCAGCAGCATGAAAATAGTTTGGCAATCGAACGACTCAATGAAGAACACTGAAATAAATAAATAAATATTCAAGCATTTAACTCCTCAGATGACCCTTCTGCTGCACATAATGTGCAACATCTCGTGGATGCGCTTTCAGGAATTGAAACGATATATGAGGCGAAACAAGTCAACACAGGAGCATCCCATGCCTTAAGGAGGCAAATTTGTTACACTGCAAAATTTGAAACTGGAAATCTAGAAAATGAACCATTTCAAGTTGTAGACATGTTCACTTATGGTATATCATATAAGACCAACCGTCGGCAGCATGAAAGTAGTTTGACAACCAGACAACTCAAGAAAGAACACTGAAATAAAAAGGGTTCTCGACACATTGAACTCCTCAGATGTCCCTTCTGCTCCACAAAATGCGCAGCATCCCATGGATGTGCTTTCAGGAATTGGAACGATATACGAGGTGAAATAAGTCATCACTGGAGTATCCCACCCAACAAGGAAGCAAATTCAGGACACTGCACTATTTTGACTCTTAACTAGAAATATTGACATAAGCTTGAGAACCAATAAAAAGTCTCAACAAAGAACAATGAAATAAAACTGATTAAGCTCCTCAGAAGTCCCTTCTGCTCCACACAATGTGCAGCATCCATTGGATGTGCACTTTCAGGAATTGGAACGATATACGAGGCGAAATAAGTCATCACTGGAGTAACTGACACCTTAACTAAACAGAGTCAGTAAATTGCATCATTTGAAACCAGAAATCTTGAAAAAAATTCCCATTTGAAGTTATATACATGTTCACCTATGGTAATGAAAGTCAATCAACTGCGGGAAGCATGAAAATGAAGATAGTTTTTGAATAGAACAAGGCTCAGAGGAAAGCACTGAAATAACAGTTGTCCACACACGGAGCGAGGAAAAAACGAATTGAACCCCTCAGATGTCCCTTCTGCTCCACACAATGTGCAGCACCCCATGAATGTGCGATTTCAGGGATTGGAACGATATACGAGGCGAAATAAGTCATCACTGGAGTATCCCACACAACAAGGAAGCAATTCAGGACAAATGCCCTATTTCGACTCAAACTAGAAATGTTGACAAAAGGGGCCATATTTGAAGCACTGCACGCATTTGCTTGCAACTGTCGAATTCAACCAGGTTTCAGCAGCATTTAACAGTTTGGAAACCAAACAAGAATCTCACAAAACAACACTGAAATAAGAGTATTTCTCCAAATATTAAGCGACAAAACAAACAAACTGGACCCCTCAGATGTTTCTTCAGCTCCACACAGCGTGCAGCAGCCCAGGGGATGCGACGCGGCTTCAGGAATTGGAACGACTTAGGACGAAATCGGTCATCACAGGAGTATATATCAGCCTAATTAGGAAGCAGATTCGGCGCAGCGCGCTATGCATCTCGCTGTTGCAACTAACAATGGGGGGAACAACCTGAACCTCGGAGGCTCCCTGACCGGCTGAACCCTATACGGGCCAATCTCAGAGGTTGAACTACTAGCAGCAGCAGCAGCAGCAGCGAGTAGCGCGCGGATTACTAAGAACACATCTAGATCCTAGACGAGAGTTGCTAGGCCGATGCGAGTGGAGTGGAGTGGGAGCCGCGACGCGTTACCATTCGAGGCGCAGAAGCTGGGGAAGGGCTCTGCGAGTCGCCGTCCAGCCGTCTCGCCGACCCGCCCCGCCCCGCCCCGCCGCCGGCGCGGACGGGAGCCGCGGCTTGAGAGTTGAGACACGAAGCGGCCCAGGAAAGCTGTCGGGTTAAGTAGGCCGGGCTGGGCCGCGCCGGGCCTGACGAGGCGTCGGACCGGATCGAGGTAATACGTAAACCAGGAGAGGAAACGTAAACCAAGTGGACTCTGGAGCGCTCTGAACTGTGAGCCAAATAGGATTCTGAAAATTCCCGGCATCTCCGAATTTCTGATTCATTGTGACGGCGCGACGGCGGACCTTCGTCTCCCGATTGTTCGCGAGGAACCCTAGCTCCACGGTCGACTGGGTAGGGGTGGGTAACCATGGCAATCTCTCCTTTAACTCTCTCGTTCTGCAGCTTCGCATAGGCTAGGAGTAGAATGGATAAGCTAGGGCTAGTTGTTTCTTAATGTGACACACCCTGAAACAGCAGGGACCGAGTGTTCGAAACTGAAATTTACTCAGCCTTTGTTTACATCTTTGCAACAGCAGCAGAGTCTTGTTGGAATAGAAACCAACACGACACATTACTTCTGTCACAAGAGTTCTGGGATACATCTTTTTTCACAGTAATATATACGCTGCATGATTAAACCTGCTTCTCATTCTTTCACTTCACCTGACTGACTGTCCACTTGTTTTATTTATACTACTACATACCATAGTAATGTTAGACTGAACATGAATGGCTTTCTCCTTGTTCACTGCAGCGTCAGAATGGGGAACATTCTCGTTTCCAAAAAAAAAAAAAAAAAAAAGAATGGGGAACATTCTAAATCTCATGCTTGGAATGGTTACTACACTGAAACGCTGCGATCGGAAGCGGCGCCAGCAAGGCAGAATAGCAGGTGAAGCGTTCGAACCGTGCCGCGTTCTGGTTCTCAGAGCTATATCATACCACGCTGGATGTGTAGCGACCCGTCAGAAGGTGATGGCAGATGGCCGATTCAAACTGTTGAGCGTTCTGATTTGCACAACAATGTCACTACACATTCCTCGGGGGCCAGTCTGTGGCAGGGGGATGCAAAAGGATCAACAAACTAAGACTGCGCAGCGTTCTGGCTTGTGGAGTTTTATCTGACTACATCATCTGTCACATGTTAATCTCTGGAAAGGGGATATCAAGTGATCCGTTCCGAGAGCCTTCCGGAGGTATGTTGAAACTCTTGAATTTTTCTATATATCCAGTCTTCTCATGATTGCAAATTACTCTTTTGAACGGGTGTGCTACTATATATGATGTATCCTTGCTGCAGGACGTGCTATATATACACAATTTTATCAAAGTTGCCTCTGGATGATGCTATAAGGACCAGTGCGGTGTCAAGGGAGTGGAGATTTCTGTGGACAGTTTGTCCAAACCTGAGTTTTGAAGGAACTACAATGTGTGGCAAGAGTACTTGTGGGAAAGAATAAGATGTTCAGAAGTTCGGCGATAATGTTAGGACGACGATAACTGCCACACGTGTGGCATATAGGACATGCGCCCACACACCGTATGTGGCATACGCAGGAGGCAGCCCACACGGGTCGTGTGTGGCAAACAAATAGAACTGTCCACACGTGTGTGCGTGGCTACTTCGTGCAACACGCCCAACAAGTACTAGTCATTCTTACCCGTGTGTGTGGCACAAAGCAAATCTGCTCACACGTTCTCGCGCAACTACGTTAGTTACCTGCGGGATGGCAACTCTAGTTATGCCCGAGGATGGCAACTCTAGTTATCCCAGATGGCAACTGTAATTGTAAAAGCATGGCAACTCTTTTCGTTTTTGTTAACTATAGTTATTCAGGAGTAGTTGTGATGTGTGTTTACCTAGTTGTCGCATGTGGTTCAACCATAGTTACCATGTATACATGGTTAATCGTAGTTGTCATGTGTGTTTACTTGGTTGCCACGTATGCGCAACTGCAGTTGCCATGTAACAACGAATCATAGTTGCCATGTGTTTTTATGTAGTTACCACGTACGTGCACTGCAATTGTCATCTAGCAACATACGAGCGATGTGTGGGCAAAAAAAAGTTCGCCCACACGTGGTGAACTAGGTGATGGATGTGTGGGCAGAAACCGATTCGTCCACACAGCACAGCTGGCAACCGCGCGCTGCAAGTTCATTCACAAATCTATCAAAAATTGTCAAGATTCGTGTAAACACGAATGGACGACCATTTATGCATGTGGGCGAGTTGCAAACGCTCACATGTATGAACGTTAGTGTTTCGGTAATGTTAATGCAGTCTTGACACAGTGTCACTGGAGGGGTTGTTGACGAGCTTGCCATCAAATTTGATTTTGACACCATGCTGGTTCACCATCTCAATAACTGGGCTCGCTTTGTGGTATCCTCGCGGGTAAAAGTTCTAACTTTTGATCTGGCACCAGAACGTTTTGGTGGTCGTTACGATCGGTACTTGTTTCCGTTCCAACTTTTGGATAGTGGAAGCATATCTCGTCTACAGAAAATCCATCTTAGCTTTGGATATCTCCGGCCACCAACCGGGTTCAGCGGTTTCCCTAACCTACAGAAGCTTGATGTGAACTTAGTGGATGTCAATGGAAAAGATCTTCAAGACATGTTGTCAAATTGCTGTAACCTAGAGTGGTTAAGTATTGTTAGATGTCATATCTATGATGAACTAAAGGTTAATGGTCCACTGCCTCGCCTGCTATACTTGCATTTTTCATTCTGCGAGATAACGAAGATTGCATTGCATGCTGTGAAACTCAGAACTTTTGTATACAAGGGAAAGCCGGTATGTATTGACCTCGGTAATTCTTTAAGACTCGAAAGTGCAGATATTAGTTTTTTGTGGAGTGGCTCTTGAGGACGCTACCACCCAACTTGCTAATGTGTTTACAGTACACATGTTCAAACTCTGACTTTTGATACTTTCTACGAACCACCACAGGTTCGTTGGTTAACCATCCCTAACTTATGGTTCATTATTATATCTTCTAAACCATTTAGTCATACTGACCTTTGATTGTCTGTCTTCCAGATGCCCTGCATTATGCATAACCCATGCAAGTTTGCCCAGCTGAGGCATTTGAAACTGATGCTGCTATTTGAAAACGACGTTGACACTCCGCATTTGGTCTCCTTTCTCGTTCGCTCCTTTCATCGAAACACTGGAGATGGATGTGTAAGTATCCTTATGGTTTCCTCTTTGGTAATTTGTACACTTTCCCATGTTATTGTGTCGATACTCTTCCAAATCAGTACGAGATCAAGCATTTCTATTCCAGCATAACTTGGATATAGCAAACCAGCCAGTTGAATTTGTGCCATCTCTCCTCCTGTATGCTGACATCTGTATAAGCTAACTTCTCTAGTTTCTTACATTCGGTACTCCTGCTACTTTCGAAAATTGTATCTTAGTTTTCCTATTCCATTTTGCAGTTGATTGTTTCTCCTACCCTATACACGGGACACGTGCCTATGAAGGGACTTCTGGAGGGTCCATATAAATATCTGAAGAATGTGTGCATGACAGCATTCCGAGGTTCCAGAGACCAGCTTGAATTTCTTTTGCGCATAGTGGGGAATGCCCCTGCTTTGGGATTTTTAACTATCGACCATTCATATAAAGAGGTGAAGCGTGTGTGGAAAGATGTCTCGAAGGATAAAGTCTCTCCCATGTGCTCTGTAACATTGCTTTAAGCAGGGTTTAAATGAGATATACAGCGATTGATCTCGCAAATGTAGCGTTATGGTAGTGTACATAATCTGTGGTAGCTGCTTCTACTAATTATTATGGCCGGTGATTGTTTAGGCCTTAGATTTAGTTAGGACAATTAAATGGTCAATATTAAACTAGAGCTCTTTTACAGTACCCTGGTACTTCAAAACCACAACCCGGAGTACCATGCAGATCTGGCCGTCCGCAAGGAGGGGCAACCAAGTCATTTTCCTAAGGGCATCGAGGGATAATTTTGACTTTTGAACATGCAGGCAGTCCAACGCCCAACACGCTCGATCTGTTTCGCAGATCCGATTTTTGCTGTGAGACTATGGATGAGATATGCACGTCTTAAACTTTTTTCCTACTCAATAATGGGACACTTTCGCCACAAAAAAAATCAGGCGATCTGCTTGTAGATCCGATTTTTATGCAGGCGTGGTGCAGGGGTGGGTCTCATTCGTTTATAGCTGGGATTTATTTGGGAGAGAAAATAAAAATAATGTTTTTTTCTGCACACAAAATAAAACTAATGTGGCATGATTCTAAGAACGTGCAGCATAAAGTGGAATTCTCAAACCAGTTATTTTCTTCTTCTTTTTAATGAAAGCCACAAGGGACGCCCTTTGGAGAAAGAAAAAAGGTTGTTCTGCAAATTAGCCTAATGTCACTTGTGAGAGAAAATTGTTTCACATGTATCTTTCCGTGAAGTCAACATCATAATCTATTAAGTGGTATGATCCAGAACAGTTTTTTGTTTATTCGTGACCATCCACAGGTACAGTCAGGGTCTGGGTACATTTAGAAATCTCATCTCCGGCCAGATGTACTATACTAACCGGATGCGGGACACGCTCCGCCGCCCTTGGACAGAGCAGCTGCTCGACGAGCGGAGTTGCAGGAGTAGGGGACGAGCTCGGAGGCGTGCGCCTCGCCAACGCCGGCTGTTATGGGCGCCCGTCCGCGGCATGCATTTAACCACGTGGTTGAGGGAGAGGATGGAGCACTAGGTGGAGAACGAGGAGGCGTGCCCGCTGTGGCCGCCGCATACACCGCGGGTGACGCTATCGACGGAGGTAGAGAGAGCGGAGGCATGCGCCTCGCCAACTAGGGCCGGAGACTAAGCCGGTTCGCGCCGTGCCGTCGGCCGCTTGTGGGAGGGAGAGGCCGCCGCCGAAGGTGGAGAAGAGGGGACGAGCTTGCAGGCTATAAATGGATTAGGACACAATATTTAGGTTAGGTCGTTCATTTTACAGCGGATGAAAACAAAAAGAAAAAATAATACTGAAATACCCCTCAAGGAGAAAATCATAAACACAGTTGGGGATTACCCTTTTTACCCCTCGAACGGAGGTACTCCATTTGTTTTCGAGTCAAGTACTCCCTATAACTGATGTTGGAGTACCAGATGACACTGTCCGTTGGATTAAGGAAAACCAACGGTGTTTATTCATTTCAGGGTACAATAAAAGAGCTCTTAAACTATTAGTATGTGACTTCTGTGATACAAAATCATAGCCAGAAATAAGTTATTTCAAATATGATCTATGACAGCAGTTTTATGTCGCATAAAAGCTATAATAATAAAGTACATTAGCTCATGAAAGCTGTTGCACATTAGCGCATCCATTTTCTTGCTCTATCTTCCACTGATGTGGCTCATTATACTGTCAGTTATATATCACGAAGAGACCATTATCACTTGAAAGAAAATAATGGTCTGACAAATGTTGCTAATCTTAGTTCGTTTTTCTCAAATAACACCTTCTGAACAACTAAACAAAATACCCTTTCTTTTGCGGGTGAACAAATTAAATACCTATCATGGTTTTTTGCGGTTACATGATTTGTTTCTTTCCTTCTGTACAGTTACATGAATTGTTTGTTTCCCTCTATACAATTACATGATTTGTTTTGTTTCATTCTGTACACAAATTCTTTCCATCTAAGCTCATGAAAGAAAATGGCAAGTAATGATGTGCAAAGATATAAATAGCCTTGAGTAGGTCAGTCTTACCTCTTACCCTCGACAAGGTAAAAGATCACCCTAGTCATTAGCCCATTACATCTAGGAGTGTAGCGTTTCTACTCCTCCAATCCCCTCTCCGGTCCCCATCCTTACATTCCTTTAGACGTGCAGGAATTAACCATATATCTGATCGGCGTCGTCTTTGCGGCAACTTTGGAGCCATCGGGAAGAAGAAGATGGAGGCCAAGGGCGGGTGTTTGGACGACATCGCGAAAGAGGCCAGGCGCAGGCGCAGGGAAGAAGAGGCAGAGAGGAAGCATTTTACTTATCGCATCGAAGCGATGGAAGAGGACGAGGAGGAGCACGGCACAGTTACAAAGAGGTAGCCGCGGCCAAGTATCGTCAAGTACCATGATTTCTTGGGGAAATTATGGGGATGGGACAGACTGCTACACAAAGGTAATGATGTGTCGTGGTCTGACTATATATAGCGCCTACCTTGAACAGTTTCACCACCGCAACGTTGCCGCAGTCAGAAGCATGGCTGATCTCGTCGATGCTTGTCTCGTGTCCGAGTTGAAGAAGATCCGGATGATATGTGGAGAGGAGACGGTCTTGCCGATGAGGAAATCGATCGTTCTGAGTTGCCTGATCCACCAGCGTGCACGTTCAGTCATCACCCGCACATATCTCAGCGCGCGCGGTGCTGGATGGTACTATACTCGGCATGGCAGGCATTGCTGCTGATGGAGCAGCAAACACCACAGGGGGTGCCATTACTTCACATGTATTGAATTCTCGGCATAAGAAAGAGATTGAAGGTGAACATAGTAAGAGGAAAAGAGATCTTTTGGAGAAACTATGGGGATTATGGGAAAGGCCGCTACCGCTGCACGGTTCTGTTAAGTGGTCTGACTATGGCGGCGGCTATCTTGAGGAGTGTTACAAACACAATGCTTATGAGTTGGTTGGCAATGCTGTTGCTGCCAACCAAAATTCCGAGGATTCGCAAATTGCCACTAATGCTGAGATGGGTGCTGCTGTTGTCAAATTTTGTCTCGAGATGGAGGAGGAGCTCCAGTCCAAATGGAAGATTCGGGTGCGACTTAGCACGACCGACACCTTACAAGTCAGCACTATCATTCAGAGCAGCCTTATCAAGGAATTTGTGCTTTAGATCTGCGGCAGAGGGCGTGAACCGTGTGTTTCTTCTGTTGTTGCTTTTGTGTGTATTGCCAAGGAGGCTGACCGGATGTGTGAGCTACTGAAGCATGGCGCTAAGCCTTCTGATGACATCGTCCAGCAGAGCAGTGTGATCCGCATGTGCGCCTTGGGGCTTATGAACCACCTCAGAGGACACCAATCTATTGCTCCCGCTACTGCAATGGTGAGTATGGCAAATGAGGCCACAAAAATGTGTGATTGGATGAAGAGGGAAAACAAGCTTGTCACCTTCAGCTTATCCAAGCCTAATGAGTTTAGGAGTGCCGCTTGATCCGGATCAAAGCCTTGGATGTTATGACCAGCATACTGCATGAGTATTCATTTCCTTGTTCGAAGATGTGGAATGATGCAGTGGCATATGACTAAGCAAGGTTTGGAGGATGGCACCGATGGATTCAAAGTTCTTTTACCTATAACACTATATATGGTTGTAGTTTATGTAAATATACTTTTTTGTGTGCTTCCAAGATCTGCCTTTGACCTACTGCACCTGGGTTATGTGTGTCAATCAAAACAAACAACCAAAAAAAAAAACAATCGGTTCCAACACATACACTCATATTTCGTTTTTACAGGACAACAACCTTAGTTTTGATGTTCAATTTCATTTTCTTTATGTTATTTCCCTTTTTCTGTTTAGACACTTGTCTACTTTCTTCCCTTGTTTAATGCAGTAGCAGTACTCCCGCTCAACTTTCAAAAAATGCATTCTTATCCGAGCTTATGGTTTATCCTTTCCTACGCGTGATACATACCTATGGCTTCTCGAGCATCATAAAAATGTCTGGGGAATGTGTGCATGGCAGTATGATGACAGCATTCCGTTGATCCATTGAATTTCTTTGCACAGAGTATCTGATGGCAAGCAGTTTTTGTGAACCAACGTTGAATCCAACTTTTTTTCTTCTGTATATATACACCTGGTAGAGTTGATATATACGATAGATGTTATGTAAGGGAACGTTATCTATGATAAAACTTCTACTTATTATTATACTATCCGATGTTTATGCACGTCATACATGTATCTACTAAATTGTTATTTTGATAGATAAACTGCAACACCAAAAAATATAATTGTTTGAATTAAATAACAAACACAGTTAAGCAACCAATAATTATCATTTTCATACTTTTAGCACCATAGTACCTTCAATTGTAGATGTTTCGGTAGTATATATTGCACTTATCAATGTTCTATGTCATGAACTACAATAACACAAAATCAGTCAAGACAACGTAATACAAAAAATATGATTGACAATAATATTTACAATTTAGAGACAAAATTATGCATAGGAGATAAAAATGTTTAGTATCAAATAAAACGACACTTCATTGTCAGAACTAAATGTTATTTATTATCTATTAAGAATTTGATACATTTAGTTTAAAAAGATTTCAATTCAAAATTCTAAAATATAATATAAAACTATTGTTCGAACTTTAATAGGAATTGTTTAATGAGACCGCAAGACTATGATGTCGAAGTTATCTGATGGTGAGAATGGTGTCAATCATTGAGCCAATATTGAAAAATAATTAAGTGTTTATTATGTGCTCGTTTGGGTTTAACGATGAATGACGAACTGTGTCATTGATAATTTAACTGAAACTTACATTCATAATATGTAGAAGACTTGGTTTAATGTCACGCCGGACTATAATGCAATCGGGATGTGTTTATTTTGATTTTTCCCAGAACTCTAAAGAAATAGCAACAATTCCAACTCAAGAAAAATATCACTTAAATTATTATATTAAAATAAAAATAAAAATAATGTTCACAATTTAGATAATATCACATATAATCTCCTACACTAATTGAGACTTTGGAATGATTTAAGACTTCTGAAGGACATTTGTGCATAGGTCATGGTATGTTTTAGACGACATGAGGAGACAAACTACGATTTGCGGTCCATTATATTAAAGTTATTGCTGGTGAGCATAGTAAATAATGGTGTGGATGATAAAGGTGAGAAACACGAAACGTGTCGATGGCGACAGATGGCACCGTAGAATGACAGGGAGGATAAAAACTAGAGTGAATTCCACTTTTTACCCTGTAGTTGTACATTTGTGACACATATTACCCCATTTAATGAAACTTCTATTGAAAAATCAGATTTTGAAGACTTTTAACATGGTTTTACCCCCATTTTTCATTTTGCTTATTCATGTTAGATATGATCGGAATGTTGCGTCAATGATTCGTAAAAAAATGTGTAAAGGTTGGAGAGCATCATCGATGATCATGTCGAAACTTCTTTTGTCCATTTATTCTATTCCTCCTCCTCGCCCGGATATTTTTGGACCTAGACGTCACCTCACACCTTACCTAATGGACATGCATCATAAAATGAGGATTCAAAGATTCTAGAAAGGGTATTCTAGACGATTTTTCACTCAACGGTATAATTAGTATCACAAATATATATCTAGAGGGTAAAATATGGAATTCACTCGAAAAACTATGTATGCAGTCCATTATGTTGAAGTTGTTGCTAGCGAGCACGGTAAACAATGTAGGGGATGATGCAGCCCAGAAACACAGGACCTGTCAATGGTGACGACAAAGAGATGTTTGTGCCCTCTACGAATTTCGTATCAGGTGGAAGGAAGCGGTTGAGTGTGTGGATGAGCTGACGAATGAGGCGCACCAAGAAACAGTCATGTTGACAATGCGGAACCAGTCCATGTCCGATAGTGGATGAAGTGAAGACACACGTCACAACCAAAGGATCCATGTCAATTTGGTTGACATGTGGGACCAAATTGGAGAAAGTCATTAGTCCGATAACGGATAAAGTGGAGACACTAAGACGCACTAAAGGTCTATGGTGATTTGGAACGAGGGCTCGAATTAGAGAATTTGCAGAAAAATGGCAAATTGGGTAAATGAGTTGGTTAAGACACCAATCATTTCATTGATATTCGAGCACCACATACTATAGAAAGATAGACTTTTATGAGTTAAATACAGCAGGGGTACCTTAACCTATGTATCCTTGCAAAATAAATAAAAATAGTGCTATAACTTGCCCTCCCCTGCATATATGGTGCCTCAGGCCGTATGGACTACCCGCGTGGCATGTCAGCTGGCGGTCGACCCACTTGTCAATGGATGAGGATATTTTTTACATAAAACACCTCATATTTTATTTAATTATGCGGAAGGGCCCCGCAAATTAGAAATATTGGTCCAGTGTATCAGTATAACTAAGAGAGAAATCACTAAAATAAATTACAGGAAGGGGGTCCGAACCTTAGAACTACTGCTTAGTGCAGGAAGGAGTTGACCACCCGGCCAAACTAAGAGCATCTCCAATAGATGATGCAAATTTGGAGATGTAAAAGTAGAAGATGTAAAATTTACATTTTCAAAAAGTGTTTTTTTTCAAAAAAGAGTCAACTCTAACAGATGACATATATTGGAGATGTAAAAGAGCAATTCGAACAGATGATGCAAATTGAAGATGTAAAAATTAGAAACTTCAGCTACTACTTCATTTCAAGCATAATTCAAACATATCAAGTTCAACTGCTACTTCATTCGAAACATAATTAAACATAGTTCTAACTAAAGCATAATTAAAGATGATTCTAATTAAAACATAAATTGAACATAGTTCAAACTATTACATCCATCAAACTACTGCTCCAACGACTACTACTAGTTCAAAGAACTACTTGAACTACATCAAAGTGAAACTACTCCTCATTGGAGCTCTTGAACTGCTCCCAGAACTTATCCTTGTTGGGGTCGTCGCACCCCTCGTTCTCCTCCTTCGATTCACCCCAGTCCGACGAGCCAGTCTCGATGGGGGATCGCCATCAAGGGGTCAGGCTCGTCCTCCTTCTTCACCTCCTCCTTCTCGACCTCATGCTTCCAAAAGGACTCGCCTCGGCATGAACATACTCCGGATGCTCCCGCACGAACCTCGCTATCACCGCCTCGTTGCTATCGCCCGGAGCAACAACAACGGTTGGCTTCTTCTTCATCTTCTTCGTCATCTCCTCCATCTAAATACCCTCCGACACGAGGAACTCCGCAACCTCTCGGAACTCAATGTCAGGGAAGTTGAGGTTTGATCTCGGCCTCCCAGTATACCACACTGCCATGTCATAGGTACGTGCGGACGCGTCGGTGGTGGGTACGCTCCAAGCCAAAAGCGGTGGTCGGTGTCGGTGAACTCCATGCCGAAGTTTTTGGACAGCTTCTCCCGCGTGCCGAAGAACCTCGTCTCGCTCTTCGGGGGCTTCTTCAGTGGCATGGCGATGACCGGGCAGTGCAAATCAAGGCGACAACGCCGGGATGGTGGTGGGGCGGCGCGAATCAGGACTGCGACGTCGGTGGAGCTTCGGGGCGGCTACGATTGTGCTTGGAGGGGGGTGTGCCTGGGGGTGACGGGGGTAGCGAATTGGGGCGACAGCGATACGAATTGGGGGCGGCGGCAGTGGAGCGGCAGGGCGTCGACGGGGGAGCAACGGGGCAGCGGAGGGGCGGCGGCAGTGGGGATGGCCAGATCTGGTGCGGGCGGGCGGCGGCGAGGAAGCGACGGGCGAATCAAGGGGGCGGCTGTGCAGCACGTATCTACTAAATTTTTGTTTTGATAGATTAACTACAACAAAAAATTGTTTGAAATAAATAACAAAACATAGTTACGCAACCAATAATTATCATTTTTTTTACTTTTAGCACTAGAGTACCTTTAACGGTAGACGTTTTCAGTTGTATATATATTGGACTTATCAAGGTTGTGGTGTCATGAACTACAATAAGGGAAACCCAATTAAGATAATTTGATACATAAAATATGATTGAAAAATAAGGTTTACGATTTAGATACAAAATGAGTCATAGAAGGTAAAAATGTCTGGTATAAAATAGAGATTTTTATTTTTGTGTCCTTGGTTCCTAACTTCTATCCAGTTTTGAGCAGAATAACTAATGAGTGGTAACTCCATTGCCATGTGAAACGGTCAGAGGTGGACCCATGGTCCATTTGTCAGAGCTTGGTTTAAATTATAAAATTTACTATGATGTGCGTGGGACTCGAACTCAAGCCTTGTCGCGCAATCTACATCGTACAGAATAGATGAGCTACTATGATTGTGAGTGTTGAGAGAGAGAGAGAGATCCCTTATTGATCCGACGAACGCGAATGACAGGCACAAGTCAGTGACTTATAAAACAGTGGAGTATCGAATGTGTCCAATAAAGCGTGAGAACCTAACCGGAGGAGGATTCCGACGACCTTGAGGCTGCTAGGACGTATTGGATATTCGTTCTAGGCCAGATCCACTCATGCAAGTGGTACAACAGGATACCGATAAAATCAACGTCGGCATAGAAGTTTCGTTGTCTTGCTCTCGAGTGTGTGCAAATGCATTGTGACAGAGCTCAAGAGCAAGGTTGACTTGGTGCTAGGAGTGCTCTACGTGCACATGCGAGTCGAGAAGTGGAACTTGTGTGACCGGATCATCATCGATGACCAAACATTGTGCGACGACAGATAGATTGAACCACTCTAGCAAACTAAAAGGATAAATTGCATAACATAACATACATGATAACCTAATTTTTGTGATTCTTGCTTTTGTCCTTCAGTCCATGCTTAATGAAGCAATGCGGTATGCTCTGGTGGAGTCACCCCTCATACATAATTTTTGCCTCACTATCCCGTTATACAATATGCAGATGACACCCTATTGATTGCAAAATTTGATGTCACGCAACTTCAACACATCAAAAATATGTTGTTGCATTATGCTGAGTACACTGGATTAAGGGTGAATTATGCAAAATCCATTCTGATTTCAATCAATACACCAGCTGACAAGATGCAAGAATTGTCCTCTCTATTGGGTTGTAAAATTGGCACCTTGCCTCATACCTATCTTTGCCTGCCTCTATGTCTTTCCAAACCAAAAATTGAAGATTTTGTGCCCATGCTAAAGAGAACTGAAAATAGGCTACTAGCTTGCTCTACTCTGCTATCTAATGGAGATAAGCTCACCCTGATCAAATCAGTATTTTCCAGCATGCCAGTCTTTTTCATGTGCACTTTGGAGATTCCCAAAACGGTTGTTCATCAAATCAATTCTTACCTTACGAATTGTTTTTGGAGAAAATTTGGCACCCAAGAAAGAGGAGCAACTCGTATCTCATGGGATAAAGTGTGCCAACCTAAATCTCATGGTGGATTGGGCATTCTCAATATCCATTCCCACAATCAAGCCCTGCTCATGAGATTTCTCCACAAGTTGTTCAACAAAGCTCACATTCCATGGGTGAACATCATGTCGGAAACACACCAAGACAGTCTTCGTGGAAATAAAAGGTTGGATCTTTTTTATGGAGAGCAATCCTCGATCTTCTCCCAATCTTCAAGCAGCAGGCTAAATGCACACCTGGCATAGGAAACACTATCCTCTTTTGGCATGACAAATGGCTGGGCCAGACTCTACAAATTAGATATCCTGAACAATACACATGTTCTATTGGCAAAGACATCACACTGGAAAGGGTACATGATCTTTCTGAACCCGGCCAAATGTTTCACATGCCATTATCCCAGCAAGCATACTCTCAATTCATTAGTATCCAAAACCTCATCACTGATAGAGGAATTTTGAACAATCTGGACAGTTGGACATATAGTTGGACCTCTCCAAGGTACTCCTCGATGAAGATGTATAAAATCATCTCTGGTCCATGCAACACACACACAGCATTTTCAAACTCATTTGGGGTACCGCTTGTAGACTCAGACACAAGATCTTTTTCTGGCGTCTATTACATGACAGATTGAGTACAAGAAACCTATTGCAACGCAGAGGCATGCAACTAGATTATTATAATTGTGCACTTTGTGTTGATGCTACAAAGGAAACCTTGCTCCACCTCTTCTGGAACTGCCCCCTAGCTCCGGCCTGCTGACAAAGTATCATGCCTTCTAAACAAAGAGGAATGTGTGCTTATGATGAGATTCTTCTCTCCATGACCGTTCTTCCCAAACCTTTTGCAATGGACATAATTATCATGGGATGCTAGAGTTCATGGATGGTTAGAAATGACGAGATTTTCAAAATGGCACCACCACATATCAATTCTTGGCAACACTACCTAAAAGTTGGATTGCAGAACATCATTCTACGAGCAAAGCAAGCCAAGGCAGATCAACTCACTATTTGGATAGAACACAACTTGTAATTTCTTAGCATTATGTTTCCTAGAGCTGGTATTGGGTGACTTTGTAATGTGTTTTCGGTTTGTTTTCTACTTATTTTATTATTAATGAAAATATCGTAGAACAATTGTTCTACTGTTTCGGTTAAAAAACACATGTTGATAGCTTACATTCAAGAAGAGGATAGACTAGTACATTCAGAGATTTGCAATGGAACTTACATTTGATGAGGGATTCAGAGATAGATATGATAGACCAACTTACATTTCATCCACAGCATAGTGCTCTAACAAACTCACATAGCACTACCAAACTAACATAGTGATAACTTACAGGGATAATTGAAGATAGTTGGCACCGGCAGGGATAACCAAAGATAGGCTATTGCTCGTCATCGTCAGACAAAATAACGATGGTGCCATTGTATTTGTCATCCTCGAAGGAGGCAAAGGCCTGCTCGTTACCCGCTCTCCGCTCATCAGCGGCGAGGTCCTCTGCTTCAGTCGCTTGGTGCATGATGGCCTCTACCTACATGGTGGAGATAGACGACGCAAGCAGTGCCTGGTCGAGCTGCTACTACGCTTAATGTTGTTTTATTTTACCGGTAAGGGGGCTACCCTATATGGCTCTGGCCTTATCCCGGTAGCTCGCACGCATATCATTATGGAACGACATGTGGCTATTCCCAGGTCCGGGCGCTAGCCGGTCTCTAACATAGCTCACACACGGTTGAGTCTGACTCGGAGCTACGGCCAGACTCTCAATTCAGGTTAAACTCAATCAGGTGGCTTCATGAACTTGGATGTAGCATCGGGGAAGTTGTCGTAGTCGATCAAAACTCCACTAGTACATGGCATATAGTGTATTTAGCTGGCCTTTCAAGGACGATCCAACGTGGGGGTCAATTGGCGCACCCCCTGCAGGGATAAATCTACTCGAATAGATGTGTCCGCTGTTATGGACGACTTGATCATAGAACAACTTCAACCATAACTTGTCCATCCTTATTTTTTTTCCAAATGATAAGTGCCACACGTGTGGCACAAAGTAACACCGCCCTGACGCTTTTATAATTAAAAAATAAAATTACCATCTGAAGAAAACTAATCCAAAAAAACTGAAACGTGTCATTCAAACAGAAAGTTTCCATGATTCACAACTAAAGTTGACATCCCCATGTAACTAAACTTGTCATCAAAAAATGTCAGGACGGAATTGCTTCGTGCCACATGTGTGGCATTTATTAGGGTCCTAATTTTGTTAGTTGATAGATCTTAACAGCTTTAACCTTAATACATAAAAGTTACCAACCATGTGAGTGACTTGGGGATTCTTCTTGGTGGAAGATGCAAAGGGGAATGCAAAGTAGTGTTATGTTTGACGATGGGATTAGATGTGGTCTATTTCCTTATGTGCTTTCTTTCCTTATTTTGGATAGACTCCGATTGTAGAGTGTCTTTATAGAATGATTACTGCTTGTTGCGACTCAACCCATATACTTCCTTCTTGAGAATGATGAATAAGTGAATAAATCTGATGCAAGTCTTGCGAATACAGTTGTGTACTCACCTTGCTTAATTTACTAGTTTTCCCTGAAATTGTTGCAAATTAGATGGTAGCATTTCAGGACCGGGTTTGTTGATGAACGACGTTGGTTGGTTATAGCTGGTTATCCTACAAACAATGGTCTAGCCTGGGATATGGACGCCATTTACTTTTCTTTAAAGCCTTCTTAAGGCATTATTTAAACTTTACCTGTCTAACGTATATTTGCTTCCGTTGTGTGAGTTGTTGTTGCAAATTATTTCATGATCTATGTTGTGATACCGACCATTTTGCCCACATGGCATGCACGTTGTAAACCATACATAGATCTGCATAGTGTCAGACCCCATGGCATTACAATATGCTTATGACTTGTGATGAACATATATATTTTCTAATTGTCTTGGACTCTGTAGTACTACTCTATTTGTTTTCTCTAACTACAGGAGTAATAGTTTTTTTTATTATAGGAATGCCTCATGGCACTTTATTGAATAGATAGTACAGTTACATCATTTATAGCAGAAGGCATAATGAAACTCGGCGGATAAACATCCCAGACCGGGTAATAGTTTCTTTGTTGGTATAGATTTCAATTTTCTACTGCTAGTCATCATGTAAAGAAAATAAGGACATGCTCAGTTTTTCAGACAACTCATTTGCTTGAGTTACTGCATCGTGGTGTACTTATTATGAACTATGAAAAATCCTCAACAACTATTAGTGTGACAAATATTTCCATGGATTGTTTAATACTCCCTCTGTCCCACAACGTAAGACGTTTTTTGACACTACACTATGGGACGGAGGGAGTAACTCAAAAGAGGCCGGCAGAATAATTTGATTATCCTTCAAAAATGTAAAATACACATGCGCAAAAATACATTATGATGATTCCAAAGATTTTACACTGCTGTGACTACTATACACTATATATTGAGACAATGATGGGCAACCCGGACTATCTGTTTAAGTGCCCTCAAATGGGGAATAAGAGCCGAAAAAGTATAACAAGAGACGAGAATCTCCCCTCTGCCCCGAACACAAACATAGCTATCACAACAAAACATAGTTACACACAAATGGCACTATACTCCAGGTGGAAAATTGCTGACTTGACCTTGTTCCAACCTGTCTTCGCTGTTCACTTTGTAAGACATCCGGATCCGCATTGCAAGCAGTTTCTGCACGAACATCATAACAGAGGTGACAAAGATAAAACAGCCATCGCAGCAGGGCAGAAACGGTAAGTCCAAAACATCGAAGAGAAACCAAATAAACTCAATCTGTAATCATGGCTAATCGTGTTCATTTATCAAAAGGCTATTTATGCAGGTGCTACCATAGTACGATGACATGATAGGCAATCTAGAGTCTAGTCTCTGATAACTGATGGAAAAATTGACTCTTCTTATAAAAGCACTATCGAACTCTACAGACAATTCACTTCTCAGCCTGCTATGTACATGCTGTCATGCTGGTAACTGCCACATGAATGGAAATGGTGCACTACGCATTATAGGATAAGTCTCAGCTATAAACGGAGCATAAATTCCCAATGTGGAATGCAATCCAATCTAGTCAGGAAGATGAACCCAAAGTGAAGGATGCAAATCAAACCTGCCCATGCTGATTATTGGTGACAGTGAAACCTTGTGTCACTGAACCCTTCCCATTAGCTGGAACAATGTTACCGCTAGCTGGATCCAGTCGCAATTGAATGAACTGCAGTATCGTTTTGGAAAGCATAAGGAACGTTCCATCAGTATCGGAAAATATTTTAGCCTTTAGTAAATAAAACAAACAACGAAACAAGAATGCACCACAATTTTGGGCTATATTTCCTTGACCAAGGGAACATGATGTTACCTTTGGAACAGCTGCCTGAAAAATGAAATCTGTATAATTGCTAGGTGTCAAATTTGTAAAAGTGGCATGGATGGTAGTCTCTTGGGGCTTTCCAGGCTGTTTTCTGATATCAAAGGTGATCTTCAAAGTTGCACTCTGGAAAGCCGTTATTGACAGGCGAGTATCTTCAAGTCCTGCTCAAATAGAATTTTTAGTGAACATTGACATATTATTCTGGTCAGTTCTTCCTTGCAAAACTCTAAAACTAAACTTACCAGAAACGGATGTACTTGGTGACAAACCGTCCAGCAGATCCACAGCTTGAGGTGCAGCAACAGAGGATTTAGTTCCTGAGGCACAAGAGTTACAATTTGGCACTGGCGATAAACAGATACAGAGGAAGCAACTAGTATGTTAGCATCAGCCAAACTAACCAGAAATAGATGCACTTGATGACAAACTGCCGAGTAGATCCATAGGTTCAGGTACAAGAGAACCAACTTGAGGTGCAGCAGAAGCAGGTTTTTTCTCTGTTATACAGAAGTGTTAGACAGATCAGCAATGGTTACAAAAACAGAAAATAAGGTCATTGTTATGATTGGAGTTACTTTTACCTTGGGCAGGAGAACTCAAGCCTGGAACTGGCAGACCATTCTGTGATGGAGACGATCCCATGGATAGAAGATCCATTAGAATATCTGTGCTTGCAGATGAAGGTGCTCCTGAACAAAACGAAAGGAACTTAGTATGTCTATGGTGAGGAGATAAAGTACCATCTAGCTCCATTTACGTCAAGTGAGAAGCAAAGTAACAAGGCATGTCCATGAGAACAATAATGGAAATGCAAAACAAAATACCTGCAGTTGATAGATTTGTCCCACCAATACCCAAAAGGTCTTGTAGAAAATCACTAGGTGCTGTAGTAGCAGAAGCAGCAGTAGTGACTGGTGCATCGTCAGAACTTAAATCAAGCAAATCAACTAATGGAGCTGCGGCGGGTTTTGCTACACCATTAGGAAGCTTAAGGCCTCCAGGAGTGACTGCTGCAGGCTTATATGCTGGAATAGTTGCTTGTGTAGCACTAGCCCTCTTCACAAGATAAGTAGCTTCATCCAGTACAGGCATACGCTCAAGCAAAGATGACCTGCACTCATACCACATTTCTGTAAGGTTAATACCATTCATAGATAAAAGAGAAAGTCTATGCAGTGATATTTAGAACTTCTACAACCCACCTGATAGACTGATGTCTTTGTATAATGGAACCAAATTCAATTGATCTTTGCTGTAGTTCAAGCACCATATTCTCTTTATTCTGGGCAACTATTTGTTTTATCCTCCTGTAGAAAGATAAATCATATGATTTAACATAACAGTAATATAATGTAAGAAGCAGTTGACAGTAGTTAACACTATTTACGTTATATAACATGCTAAAACATTTCCACGTAACAACCTGGCATCATGGCAAAGATGTGATGAATTTGTACAGAAGGTAAGTTCATGGAGATGCCAAGAAGATGAGAAACATAAACAAATACACAATGGCAGTAGTATGTACAAAAAGATGAGGAAATCATACATAAATACACCATATGACTACCATAGTGTAGACATCAATAGCATTACATGGTTCTTCCGTAAGTGAAGGACAAAAGGTCCATATTTGAAAACCCAGTAAGTTCAAAATTCAATTGTAATAAAAGATGATACAATTGCGTAGATTTAGAAGTCATCGTGGAAAATGGTTTTGCAGTATTCAGAAATTACCCAAAATATTATGAATACAGGAGAACCAAAAGAACAAATTTGAAGTTATTCAACTACAGTACAGGGTCAAGTTGAAAGGTATCTTACTCCGACATAGATGGAAACCGTGAGGAGAGCTTCAAAAGAGCAACTAGACACATAGACCTAGTTGTCACATCTGCAGCATAACGGTTAAGACCTAGCTCCACAGCATCAACAGCATCGGATTCTGTTACCTGCACAAGTTGATGTATTTGGCGTGATGTCTGACAACAATACCATAGAAAAGTAATACTACCAAATGGAATATTAGCCTTCCAGAAGTTCATGGGACTGAGAGCCCAAGCCCCGGACACTTCACTGTGGATGCTGACTAAGCATTATTAGCACAACTGGCCCCTAACTGACCCACTTTGAGCCCACTAATCAAGCTTTGTGACCGAAACAAACGGTTGTAGAGTTCCGTACATAGCTGCATCCACCTCACAAGCTGTTCTTACCCACAATGCAATTTAATCATCCGAATACGATTCTTAGACTAAACACCAAATAATTAAATGAATGTTGTGACATATATGTGCCAGCTACTGGAGTAGGTGAAACTTAAAATACAGCTGGAGCCTGTCTAGGTAGTTCAGAACATCAAGAATAGCATGGCCTACAAGAATGTGCACTCACCGTGATTGGTCCCTCAGCTTCAAGCATGCCGACATTGTTCACTAGCATTTCACCATATTCACCAATGCACCAAACAGCTACTCTCAATAAACTTCCCTGTTGTGTAAATATGCAATGTCAACAAGGTTACACACGTCAGATAGACTGAGATGTTAAGATGGATGGAATCGAATGACATACATTATGAAGAATAAAAAAGAAATCCAAACCTGTTCACTGCATGCTTGTAAAGCCGTGTATAATGATCTCACTGAGTATCCTTGAAGTTCGGGCGCATTGCTTATTACAACAATAAGGGCATGCCACACATCATCTTTCACATGATTTCCAGCCTGTTAACAAGAGTGCAGCATGAATTCGAATTTGATTTTGTCTATTGGTCATTGCAGAACTGGAGGTATGTGTATCTTCCATTTGTAGGTTCAAGCATTCATATGCATTCAATAGTATCGACGTGAATTCCTACATTTCCAATAGCCCATTACTAGACATTTCATCTCCCAGATGGCTAGACTTTTCTTGGATTTCTAAAGGTCATGAACAAGAACAACACATGATTGATGATTCTAGTAATCTTTATCAGCCAACTATTTCAAAGTATGTAAGCAACAGTTTCGCAATCTAGCCAGCAAAATCAAAATCAAACCACTTAACAGGTACCACCAGTAGGCCTCAAAATCAAATTCACTCTGTGCTCATGCAGTATTGTCAATGGAGGTCAATGATAATGATAGTCTGTGACACCCTCACTTGCTAATCCCAGTGTGTACTATGTGCATAGACTTCCTTATAAAACAGATCGAGAAAGCAACGATGATAGCTAAATCTTCCTACTAGCTCCAACAACAATGTAACAAGGAGGTTGCATTGCAAATACCCAATATGTTCTGGACTGCAAACCTTTCAGATACAAAATAGATTAGATCCACTGTATTTTGGTACTTACCAGGGATAAAACCTTGAACATCTGATCAAGATACCATAACTTCTCTTGAGAAAACCTATTAGAGATGCAACCTTGTTAAAAGCGCCATACATCAACAGGACCCCCCCCACACACACACACACAGAGAGAGAGAGAGAGAGAGAGAGAGAATCACCAACTTTTCAGCTATGGAGCATATCTTGGCTGTGAGATCTTCTTTGAAGTCTGGATCAGCTACTTGTAAGTATTCGATGAGCTCTTTGGTCAGAGGCTTCACATTTGTATCATTGACCAACAGATAAACAAGTTCCAGGGCCCTTTTGCGAATGGAAGCATCGGCGTCCTGAAAAGTGCACAGGTGATTGAAAATGTTACAAGCCAAAATAGCAGAACTACTGTTCCAGAATTAATAAGTGGAAATGTTAATTACAGCCCGAAAGATTGCAACACTGAATTACTGTACAGCAAGGTTTAAGTTGCATATATATATCAGTATAGTGTAAAACCTTGAGTTAAATATTGCTCTGGAAAAGCAGCAATATCCAAACATGACTATGCCCCCCAGAGGCCCAGACAATATGAATCAAGCTTTAGCAAGTAGGAGGCTATCTATTCCAAGGGAGCAGAGAAATATGAGATTCCTGATAAGATGTTAGACTAAATATATCAACCATTGGGGAAAGGTCTTAACAACACAAGCAGACTCGTATCATAAGGAATGAACCCAGCATTTCAGGCAATTATTGTACAGGGACATGTTTTGATTCCATGAAATTCAGAGGAGAGAGATGGTGAGAGAAATACAAATATCATAGAAGATAAAGTAAAGTTAAGACAGATTTTCTCTTTTCTTCTGGGAGGACGGTACTAACATGTTGAAATTGTCACAAGCGTAGGCCTTCGGAGGGTGAGGAATTAACAAGAGAGTCCTTATTCTGACACTGAACATATATTGGTCCCCAAACCCCAGTAGAAGACAAATACTCGGCATATCAGACAGAGTTATACTTATATGCATTGTTACCTTTACACACTCCAATATTGTCACCCTGTGCCTCTGTACGGCTTGTGTATCTACTGTAATGGCCCTCATAAGTATGTTCAGAGCAACATATCTGAAAGAAAAAATAGATGAACAGTAAAAATCAGAACAGAGCAGATGGATGAACATTTTTATTGATATAATTGTTAAGAGAATAAACAGAAACACAATTGTTTGATGTATTTCACCAGAAAACAATTATAGCTGAAGCGGCAGTTATAAGCTACAGCTCCAAGTTCGATGTACTTCCCTATTACAACTAGCAGATACAAGCAAAAAGTAAAAAAGAAGTCTTCACAGACACCTTATTTTACAGAAAAATAAGCAATCAAGGTCAAAATAAATAGAAAAATAACCTTATATTGTTATCGCGGTTTGACAAGAATCTACCCAGAATATTAATAGCAAGGACACGTAGACCACTAGTAGCTTCAATACCCATTATAGTCTCAACACATTCATACAAGATGGCATTTCCAGCATTCTTGTTTGACTCAGTTTTTGTTGCAACCTGGAAAAAAATAACTGTGGTTAATTTTCCAATGTAATATGTAAACAAGTGCCGATTATACCACAAATAAAAAAGACTGCACTTTGTGGTAAATTTTCAGTAAACAGCAAAGAAGCATTAATCTTTCATGGGTCTTCTAATCCAACACACATGCAGCACTTCCTAAGCTGAAACTAAAGGAACAACAGTATACAGTAATTCCACAAACATGAACTACAAGAGAAATGGGTTAAGTATGCAAAAGTTGTTCAGACAAAAAAAATGAGTTCACGGTGTTGTATAACATCTACAATATTATAGGCCTATCCTTTGATTGAAAGGTCAACCAGAGACTATGTCAGAATTCACTGAAGATTTGCTGTGAGATTATTAGCTTGGTTCTTGAGCCATGTATTACGTGCTTTAATTGTGTTTCAAGATGCTGGGTTCAATTGCTTGCGTGATGTAACAATAAAGTTCACCTAGGTTTGTCTTTCATCTCAGGCTGCTAAGTTGCTCTAGTCTAGAAGTTCATGACTGTCTGTTCTAAGTTTATCAGTGTGTTTTAATTTAGAACAATTTGGTTTGGCATGTGCTGTTTCTTTCCTCAATCTGGTGCTCTTACTTGCTCTTTCAAAGCTTTGCTACTTGTCATGATTTGTCGCACTTTCAAGCAGATATTGCTATCTGACGCTTTCCACTTTTGTGATTTGAACAGTTAAAATATATATTTTCCCACATTATAGCACGGTTGTCTAGGATCACTTAACTTACTGTTGTTGCATATCCTCTTAACAGGAATAAATGGTTAAGAAACCTGACAAAACTAGAATTAATAAATAACTCAGGCAATAGGAATTGGCCAAATCATCATGCTTCGCGCGGAGAACAATAAATGACATCATTGTGCATGTGCATGCGAAAACAAAGAAAGATATTAAGCAATCACCTGAGCGAGAATATCATTCATATAGTCACTGCAATCTGCGTCACCTTGGCCCAACATACGCATAAGTTTAAGAACTCGAATATGCAAGAAAGGGTCCGAAATGCCAGCAACATCATACTCAGGAGCATATGAACTATTGGAGACATCTCTAAGTATTCGGACCAGACCCTCGATGCAGTTCTGCAATGATATATTTTGTAAAAGTTAAGGAGGATAGCTCATGTGTCAGGTAATTTTGTTTAAATCTTGTAAAGTACTCAAGTTAAATGCTAGAAAACAAGAGATGATTTAATGTATTGATGATCTTGGGGGATAATATATGCAGGCAATTGGGGTACTTTGAAACATAAGGTGTAGACTGCAGGTCAAAGAATATTTTCTACTATGAAACATTGCAGCTTGAATTCTTGAAGGTGTAAAACTTGCTACCAATAAACTTCACTATCATAAATATGATAGTTGAGATGTTACATTAATATACATGATGGGCTACAACTATAAATATAATTATCGATCATTGTCATAATCCAGATATTGTGAAAACAGACCTCAGGGCCTCAGGTGTAACATACAAAATGTCATTACCTTTCTCAGGTACTCCAGTGCATCTTTGCTGGCTTTACACAATTCAGTGCAGAGCTGAACTGCAGATATCAAAACCCCATGGTGTTTTTCCTTAAGTAATGATGCAGCAAGACCCATGAAGTTTTCCGCCAGATCCGGTACTTTTCTTACAATCCTTACAGAGCACAAAGCAGCCTAATAAACAGAGACGAGAATACCATGAATAATGCTTCCATACAACCCATGATTTCAAAGAGAACCCAAGAAACTATCGTGTCAATGGTGTAGAAGTGTGAAGCAAAAATGAATAACTGCCAAGTAAAAAAATTAAAGTATTATAAAAAATAATTATGGGCCAAGATGCACTCCTTTTGTTGCAAAACAAAGCACCCAGATTTATATCCACTACTGTATTTGTGTACTTGATAATCCAAAGTGAGTGGCTTTGATAGCAATGTGCAGCTTCTTAATCAACCTAGGTTTCACCCCAAATCTTAGCATACAAACAATTCCTTGGGAAGAAGCTTATTTTGGACATGCTCTACCAGATGAGTGGATTCACTGACTAGAAACTGAATTGTGTTACGAAAACAAGCACCTTCTTCTTTGTATTAGCATCCCTGCTTCGCATCAGCCTCTCCACTTCAGGCGCCAGATCCCGGGCCATCTCAGCAGAGCAGATGTTCCCAAGCGCGCACAGCGCGAGCCCCACGATGAACTGGTTCGAGTGGTTGAGATCCCTGCCCCCAAATCAAGCACTAGCATTACTCAAAACTCAGCATCACATCTACAGAAGCAACACTCTGCAGCGGCAGGGAGGAGACAGGGGTGGGGTGGGGGCGGGCCTACTGCTTGAGCGAGTTGGTGACTAGCATGAGGACCTCCTGGCGCTCGTCCAGGAGCAGCATGAGGCCGAGGTAGCCGATCCGCTTCTCGGGGTATCCGGCGGCGGCGATGAGCTTGAGGCACTCCATCTGGCCGAAGTGGGTGGGGTAGCCGAGCATGTGGATGAACATGAGCTTGGCCATGTTGCGGTGCCGCAGGTCCTGCCCGTCCCCGCTGATCGCCGCCCGTATCGCCGCGCACTCCCTCCGCACCACCGCCCGCTCCTCCGCCGCCGTCTTGCACGCGCGTATCGCCCGTATCATGTCCCTGCGGGAAGGAAGGAAGCCCGGTCAGAGCAAGCAAGCAAGCGCGATTCACAGCATTGCCACCGCGAAACCGTGGCGGATCGGGGGCGAATTTAGGGGTTTGGGGCTCACCGGAGGCGGGTGCCGGAGGAGAAGGGGTTGAGAGCCATGTCCGAGGCGAAGTCCTCGACGATCTTTTCGACGGTATCCAGCTTGGGATCCCGGGGAGCGCGCGCGCGAGCGCGCGCACGAGAGGGGCGTGGGGGGTGGGAGCTCGCGGGATCTGGCTGCCGGGGTGGTTGGGGGCGGGAAGGAAGCAGGCAGGCAGCGTGGATGGGGAGGAGGACGACGACGAAGGGTGGATCTGGAGGAGTGGAAATGGTGGCGACGGTCGGTGGTGGGAAGAACTGCCGGCAGGCCCCCTGCGCTGTTCCGTATTTCGAAACTTTACCCCCGTTTGGAAATGGAACCAAAAAATGTGCCAAATTGGAAGTTTTTCAAACACAAGAATTCGGCGAAATTCGTGTGAAGGCCTTTTGATTACGCAACTGTGTCAGTGGTTTTATGCGATGGGTTTCATGAGCTACATTCTCGAAAGTAAATTGAGAGGTAATTCGATGCCGTGTCATGCTAGCACGGTGATTACATCTAGCTTATGTAGTTTTGGTAGTGATAATATGACGTAGCTCAGGTATCTCATACTTCCGGGGTGTCCATTGAGGCTGAAAGCTTATGACAAGCCTAACTCAAGCGTTTAGTTTTTTTAGTCGAGACACTTGGTAGGACTCACCATAATTACATCTAGGCTTCCCTTGTTTTTCCTTACCTAAACTTTAGAGCATTTCCAGTCGTTGGAGCCCCTTGAACATCACCGAACCAAAAAAGTTGGTGTCTTGGGGAGCCAAATGCTTCATCCGGCGAAAATAAGAGTGCATGGCGACGGCATCTTCCCAGCCACACCCCATCCCAACCCAAAGTTTGTGTGAGAAATGATTAAGTGGGCCAAGAAAAAGGACACTGGGGTACGCGATTCGCCGAAACTTCCGCCGGCGCTCCCAAGAGACCCCCAGCGGGCTGGGTTTCGCTTGGGTATGTCGACGCTACTTTGACGTCTTGGGGTGCGCTGGGGGCGTGGTTGGGTCGTTTTTTGGGCAAAAATTGACATCCGAACCTAAAACCGAGCCTAAAAAGGTGTCCTGGGAGGCGTCCTGGAGGAGTGGGTGGAGATGCTCTTAGCCCGTCTTACTTGGAGAAAAGAATTCAAATAAAAATTTCCTAACAATTTCGAGGAGATAAGGGAGCTTAAAAATTAAAAGGAAATCGAACCAGCCAAATGGTTATAAAGAAGTGTCATATTTTTTTTCTTAGGTATGAATCAAATCTATTTTTTAGGAGGGGTGGAGAGAGATGTATTAATGTTCAGAATTAGAACAATATGGATCTTTTGCTAACTTATATGACAAATTTGATGGGTATTTTATCCGTACTTATAAATGAATCGATGGCTCTCTCTTTTACCTTCTTGCCCAAACTGAAATCTGGAAAACACTACCTTATTTTACTCGGTCAACCATCTTTATTTTTACCACAACACAAACACACTTATTCAACCGCTTTGATTTGCTATGTGAGTATGAATGTGGATGGCATTCACATTATACCGGTGTTTCGGGGGCGGGGAAGAAGGCGGGCATGGGAAAGTTTATACAAGGCGACTCAATGTTGCAGCACGTGGATGGGTAGAGGGTAGTCGTAGCCAACACTTGGTTTAAGCAAGTTGTTCCAATCTTGATTATATAAACCAAAAAAAAAAGATTGTTGGCAACCAATAAATGACTAATTATAGAGCCCTAGAACCATCAAATTTTGATCGTATGGACAAAAAATGATGGGATAATTGGCAACGAAATTTTGACTATCAATTACTGCTTTTTCAGAAGGTATGTTAAATTTATTTAATGCAAAAACACGTTAAATCTCTATCCACATGTGTGGGGTGAAAATGGGACCAATGATTTTAAGTCACCAGAACTGATAATAGGAATATCCAATGTAAATAAAATTGTCACTGTTCCAAGATAACCCTCAAAATCCAAATCAACAAGGACTACATTCCATGTATGCATGAATCATTTTCTTTCCACCTGCTCTGATGACCTAAGATACAAAGGCGATGGCCAATCTACCCGCCTACCTAGCAAGGCCAAGGGCTCCCACTCCCTTTGTATGTCGCTATGGAGACAGGAGGGGCGGGAACCCTAGGGCTTTGGTTCGTGTGGTTGTGGGGTTATGAATAAGTTTAGTTTTTGTTTTCAATCGGCGTTGGTGTGACGATGGTGATGTCGTTGACGTGAAATACGGTCTCTCTACCTCGCTCTCGTTCTAGTGGCCCTTATTCGCATTGTTAGGGGGGTGATGTCTAGTACACACTTCTATTCTTGTAGAACCTGCTAGGCCTCTAAGTTTAGAACTTTGTAGGACAACATAATTAGTTTGTCAAATGAATGAGATAAGGCTAACCAATCCACAGAAGGTGTAGGCTGATTGTATTCTCCTCTCAAACAATCATGTAATAAGTTACAAGTAGTTTTTTATATCCTCAACACACTAATACAATTGTCTTGTATAGATGCACTAGTTCGATGCGAAGGGTGATAATTTGGATGATAAATAGGTAATATGGATGGCGGAAACATATTTTGTATTTTATGAAATAATAGAAACAACAAGGTAACAAGTAGTAAACATGACTGAAAACGAGGTTGCAATAGTTGGAACAAGGCCTAGGGTACGCATGTTTACAAAGTGTCAACTCTCAACATGATAAACTCGTTAAAATAAATGATGTAACCATACAAAGTTCTTTTTTATTGGATCAATTCCGGAGTAGATCTCATAGTTGGGCAAACAACAAAATATATCAAAGTTTTCTTTCAAGAAGGATGGCACCTCCCACCCTCCTCCCACATCTCCAATTGAGATCTTGGATCTAGCCCGTGTGCTACAATATACTCCCTCTAAGAAGTCTCCTAGGAGATATAGATGGAAAGTCTTCTCCACTGGGACTTTGCCCCAGGTCTCAAGGTGGAAAACCAGGTTCGTGCAAGGTTTGGATCTACGGTTCATTTCAATATGCGGGCACCAAGGAATACTTCTTGGTGGTTTCTTTCTCTTTGACATCCTTTTCTATCTTTGTGGAGGCTATTGTAAAGTGCTTTACAATGTTGCATTGGTGGTAATGCGTTGGGTTCTAATGTTTTGCAATTGGGACTGCGGAATTTCAAGTTCTCAGTGGCATCTAATCGTGTGGGGCATTTCATGTATGGTTTAAAGGATTGAATTTGGCCAAATTTCGTATGTCACTTCCGGTTATTTAAGGATTATGTGGACTATTCATTCGAAGATGACAAGTGGCATTTGGATCATGATATTCCGAAAGTGATGGCTCTAACACCTATGGCAATCAAGTCCTCTCTCAGTTTCTTACATAAAAATGCCCATGCAGATCGTTCGATGTCATTGAATTGGCTAAATTTGTTCTCGTTGCAAACAATCATGGCTCCACGTCTAAGGATTATGCTTCGCTTGAAAATTCTTCCAATGGTACTTTGATGTTTGACAGTTTTCCCGTTCAATCATGAATTGGGCTTTCTGTTGCGGGAAACAAGAAATTTTCCAAGGTACGGGATTCCAACGAGATTATTGGGATACCATTCTGATGACGATTTTGGAGGAAATCCTGGATCTTTGGCATGCGGGATATTCAAATCAACAAGTTAAGGACAATACCAATATGAAGTCCATTCCATCCAAGGATTTTATTTATGCCAAGCTTTATAGGTGTGAAACCTACTTTCGTAAGGGGCATATTGCTTCCAATTGCCCGGGCATTTCTTGTTTAAGTTGTATCAAGATGAGTTATACTTGTGATATTCATGTTGAGTTGGTTGAAGATAAAAGTTTTTGCACAAAATGTTTATCAATTGGCCACCAGAAACAGGCATGCACTATTGGGCTTAGATGCCGCTTCTGCCATCGTCTAGGTCACGTGGGCTGGCAATGTGTGTCCTGGTTCAGCCGTAGTCCCATGGTTTGGATATGTAAAGTCGGTAAGGGTTGTTTCACTGCAAAAAAATTGTTTGACCGAAAAAGGGCGCAGCAGAAAGTGTGGTGACCGAAACAGATCAGCTCGGATCCTCAGGGGCACTTTGGGAAGCAACGATGGATAGCTAAGACTATGATATGGAAGTCTATCCCATCGGTTTCGATAATTTCCGAGATTGCCCTGGTTGTTCTGTCTCCTTCGTGTCTAATCGCTGACACGCCGTCACACCATTACCACCACCTTACCCAAGAACACCCTCCCTCTCCTCCTCCTCTAGGCGATTCTAGTCGGTTCCAGATCATCTCTGTGGCGTCTCCTTCATCATCAGGGATCCCTAGCCCTCTTCGATGCAAGGCGACCACATCAATGCCACTCTTCCGGTGATGCCATACCAATTTGTGCCGGGGGCGATGAACATCCAGCAAAGCCCTCACGGTCGGTTGCAGCGGAACATGGTGGTGGTCAATGAGCCGCCGCTTGATAATGCCCAACAGGCACTGGTATTTGTTGTTCCTTCTTCTCTAGATCTGCAATGGGAAGCCGTGCTAGCTGAGTTTAGGAGGGTTTTGTCTGAGGACCATAATGCTGAAACCATTGAAGGTGAAATTTATCCCTTTTGTGTGGGGCTTCTCCGTTTTACTGATTGTTTATTAGAGGTGCTATGGTAGATTGGGGGGGGAACAAGCTCTGGATGAAATTTCCACTTTCTATTTTATTGAGGCATGATGAGGGCCTAATATGAGGCGGCCAGTGACTGAAAGGGAAGCTTGGGTTATGCTACCAGGGTGTCCTCTCAACTATCAAATTGAGCATTACATTATCAAAGTCGTGTCCTATTTTGGGCGTTGCATGTTTTGGCACATGCCTGGTTTCAAGAAGTCTAGGGTGCTAGTCAGATTACTAATCAATGAACTTGCTCTGGTTCCGTACAACCAAGTGATTAAGATATTTATTGATATTAGTGGTATGGGGCAATCTTGGATTGTATCTGTGTATGTGCTCAATGGGAGAGATTGTTGGGGAACGTTGCATGGGAAACAAAAAAATTCCTACGCACACGCAGATCTATCCATGGTGATGAGCATCTACGAGAGGGAGAGTGGATCTACATACCCTTGTCTGTTGGAATTATGTTAGCAGTTGCTGTGTTTTCAATTATGAAATCTGGCAGATGGATGTCAAAACATCGTTTCCTTAATGGTTTACTTGAGGAAAGGTTGTATGTGATACAACCAGAAGGTTTTGTCAGGCCTAAGGATGCTAAAAGGTGTGCAAGCTTCGGTGATCCTTCCATGGACTGAAGCAAGCATCTCGGAGTTGGAATATATGCTTTGATGAGGTGATCAAAGTTTTGATGTTTATACAAAGTTTATGAGAAACTTGTATTTGCAATAAAGTGAGTGGGAGCACTATAGAATTTCTGATAAGTATACGTGGATGACATATTGTTGTTCAGAAATAATGTAGAGTTTCTGGAAAGCATAAAACGGTTATTTGGAAAGTGATTTTCAAAGGAAGACCTGGATAAAGCTACCTAATTGTTGAGCATCAAAATCTATAGAGATAGATCAAGATGCTTGATGAGACTTTCAATGAGTGCATACCTTCACAAGATTTTGAAAGAGTTCAAAATGGATCTGCCAGAGAAATAGTTCTCGTCTGATTTGTAAGGTGTGAAGTTGAGTGAGACTCAAAGCTCGACAACGGCAGAAGAAAGAGAAAGGACGAACGTCGTCCCCTATGCCTTAGCCATAGGCTCTATATTATGCCATGCTGTGTACCGCACCTATGTGTGCCTTGCCATGAGTCTGTCAAGGGGTACAAGAGTGGTCCAGGAGTGGATCACTGGACAGCGGTCGGAATTATCCTTAGTAACCAGAGGACTAAGGAAATGTTTCTTGATTATGGAGGTGATAAATAGTTCGTTGTAAAGAGTTACGTCGATGCAAGCTTTAACACCTATCCGGATGACTAGCAGTAGCAATCTGGATACATATAGTGGAGCAGCCATTTGGAAATAGTACCAAGTGGAGTGTGGTAGCAGTGTTTACGGTTTGACATAGAGATATGCAAAGTACACACGGATCTGAATATCGCAGACCCGTTGACTATAAGATCTCTCTCACATGCAAAGCATGATCGAGCCCCAGAACTCATTGGGTGTTAGATTCATAACAATGCGAATCACATGGTGATGTGAACTAGATTATTGACTCTAGTGCAAGTGGGAGACTGTTGGAAATATGCCCTAGAGGCAATAACAAATTAGTTATTATCATATTTCCTTGTTCATGATAATCGTTTATTATCCATGCTATAATTGTATTGATCGGAGACTTAAATGCATGTGTGGATACATAGACAAAACCATGTCCCTAGTATGCCTCTAATGGACTAGCTCGTTGATCAAAGGATGGTTAAGGTTTCCTAGCCATGGACATGAGATGTCATTTGATAACGGGATCACATCATTAGGAGAATGATGTGATGGATAAGACCCAAACTACAAACATAGCATATGATCGTGTCAGTTTATTGCTACTGTTTTCTGCATGTCAAGTATATGTTCCTATGACCATGAGATCATGCAACTCACGGATATCGGAGGAGTGCCTTGTGTGTATCAAACGTCGCAACGTAACTGGGTGACTATAAAGGTGCTCTACAGGTATCTCCGATGGTGTTTGTTGAGTTGGCATGGATCGAGACTGGGATTTGTTACTCCGTGTAACGGAGAGGTATCTCGGGGCCCACTCGGTAATGCAACATCACAATAAGCCTTGCAAGCAATGTGACTAATTGTTAGTTGCGGGATCTTGTATTATGGAACGAGTAAAGAGACTTGCCGGTAACGAGGTTGAACTAGGTATGGAGATACCGACGATCGAATCTCGGGCAAGTAACATACCGAAGAACAAAGGGAACGATATACGGGATTAACTGAATCCTTGACATAGAGGTTCGACCGATAAAGATCTTCGTAGAATATGTAGGAACCAATGTGGACGTCCAGGTCCCGCCAATGGTTATTGACCGTAGAGGTGTCTCGGTCATGTCTACATAGTTCTCGAACCCGCAGGGTCTGCACACTTAAGGTTCGGTGACGTTTCGGTAGTGTAGAGTTATGTATGGTGGTGACCGAAGGTTGTTCGGAGTACCGGATGAGATCCCGGACGTCACGAGGAGCTCCGGAATGGTCCGGAGGTAAAGATTCATATATAGGAAGTCCCAGTTTGGTTTCCGGAAAAGTTTCGGGCTCATCGGTAGTGTACCGGGAGTATCGGTATTGTACCGGGAGTGCCGGTAGTGTACCGGAGGACCTCCGGGAGGGGTATTTCGACCCCAAGAGGTCCATGGGCTGTGGGAGAATAATAACCAGCCCTTAGTGGGCTGGGAAAACAGCCACAAAGGCCCATGGCGCAGGAGAGAAAGTCCTAAAGCAAAAAGTGGAAAATCAGCCAATAGGAGGCAATCCTACTCCAACTAGGATTGGGGGTGAAGTAGGATTGCTCCCACCTCCTATTTCGGCCGACCCAAAGGCCTTGACTGCCTCTCCTCTCCTCTCCTCCTATATATACTAGTGGATTGGGTGGTTTTTGGACAGAATTTCCGGCCACGTGCTACCCGTTTCACCGGTGCACAGTTTCTCCTCTAGATCGGTTTTCCGCAGCGCTTAGGCGAAGCCCTGCCGGAATCACTCCACCACCGTCACCGGAGCACCGTCACGCTGCCGGTGAACTCTCTCTCCTCTCCACCTCCTCTTGCTGGATCAAGACGGTGGAGATCATCATCAAGCTGCACGTGTGCTGAACGCGGAGGTGCCGTCCGTTCGGCCCTAGATCGGAAGGACCGTGATCGAGATCGCGAGACGGTTCGTGATGAGATCGCGGAACGGATCGTGATGAGTTCGCGGGACAGATCGTGATCAAGATCGTGAGACGGATCGTGATGAGATCGCGGGACGGATCGTGATGAGTTCACGGGACGTATCGTGATTGGATCGCGGGACGGATCGTGATGAGATCGCGGGACGCTCGGCGATTTGGATCGCGAAGATGTTCGACTACACCAACCGCGTTTCTTAATGCTTCCCGCTTAGCGATCTACAAGGGTACGTAGATCCACTCTCCCTCTCGTAGATGCTCATCACCATGGATAGGTTTGCGTGTGCGTAGGAAATTTTTTGTTTCCCATGCGACGTTCCCCAACAGTGGCATCATGAGCTAGGTTGATGGTTCGATGAGATCTCGAGTAGAACACAAAAGGTTTGTGGGCGTTGATGCTTACATTGCTTCCTCCCTTGGTCGTATTTTGGTTCAGCGGGATTGTGAGATGAAGCGGCCCGGACCAACATTACTCGTACGCTTACGAGAGACCGGTTCCCTCGACGCAACTTGTTGCCTAGATGGCTTGCGGGTGACAGTTTCTCTCACTTTAGTTGGATCGGATTCGACAAAAGGCGGTCCTTGAGAAGGTTGAAAAGCAAACTAGTGTATCACCGTTGTGGTTTATGCGTAGGTGAGAATCGTTCTTGCTAGATACCCATAGCAGCCACGTAAAATATGCAACAACAATTAGAGGACGTCTAACTTGTTTTTGCAGGGTATGTTGTGATGTGATATGGCCAATTACATGATGAGATATATGTGATGTATGAGATGATCATGTGATGTATAGATTATCACGACTTGCATGTCGATGAGTACGGCAACCGGCAGGAGCCATAGGGTTGTCTTTAATTATTGTATGACCTGCGTGTCAATCATTAAGCGCTATGTGATGCTTTACTTTATCGCTACGGTAGCAATAGTAGTAGAAGCATGCAGGGCGTGACAACCCCAATGGCAACACATTGATGGAGATCAAGATGATGGAGATCATGGTGTTGTGCCGGTGACGATGGAGATCATGCCGGTGTTTCGAAGATGGAGATCTTAAACACAAGTTCATGGCCATATCATGTCACTTATGAATTGCATGAGATGTTAATCCTTTTATGCACCTTGTTTTGCTTAGTACGGCGGTAGCATTATAAGGTGATCCCTCACTTGAATTTCAAGATGAACTGTGTTCTCCCCGAGTGTGCACCGTTGCGAAAGTTCGTCGTGTTGAGACACCACGTGATGATCGGGTGTGATAGACTCTACGTTCACATACAACGGGTGCAAGCCAGATTTGCACGCGCAGAACACTCGGGTTAAACTTGACGAGCCTAGCATGTACAGACATGGCCTCGGAACACGAGAGACCGAAAGGTCGAACATGAGTCATATAGTAGATATGATCAACATAATGATGTTCACCATTGCAGCCACCTCAACTCACGTGATGATCGGACTTGAGTTGGTGAATTTGGATCATGTATCACTCGAATGATCGGAGGGATGTCAATTTGAGTGGGAGTTCTTAAGTAATATGATTAATTGAACTCATTATCATGAACATAGTCAAAGTGTCTTTGCAAATTATGTTGTAGATTACTAGCTCGCGCTGTAGCTCCCTTGTATTTTTATATGTTCCTAGAGAAATAGAATTGAAAGATGTTGGTAGAAAAATTGCGGACTGGGTCCGTGATCTGAGGATTGTCCTCATTGCTGCACAGAAGGCTTATGTACTTAATGCACCGCTCGGTGCGCCACCCCCTCTAGTGTCGTCTATAGATGTTGTGAACATCTAACAGGCACGTTTCGATGACTACTTGATAGTTTAGTGCGTCATGCATTACGGCTTAGAATTGAGGCTCCAAAACGTTTTGAACGTCATGGAACATATGAGATGTTCTAGGAGCAGAGATTGTGATCTCAGGCTCATGCCTTTGTTGCGAGATATGAGATCTCCAACAAGATTCTTTGCTTGTAAGATGAAGGAGAATAGCTCAATCGTTGAGCATGTACTCAGATTGTCTGGGTACTACAATCGCTTGAATCAAGTGGGAGTTGATCTTTCAGATAAGATAGTGAGTGATATAGTTCTCCAAGTCACTGTCACTAAAGCTACTAGAACTTAGTGATGAACTATAATACACTAGGGATAGAAGTTTTGATCCCTGAGCTGTTCGCGATGTTTGACACCGCGAAGGTAGAAATCAAGAAGGAGCGTCAAGTGTTGATGGTTAATCAAACCACTAGTTTCGAAAAGGGCAAGAGCAAGGAGGGAAACTTCATGGATAGCAAGTCAGTTGCTGCTCCAGTGAAGCAACCCAAAGTTGAACTCAAACCCGAGACTAAGTGCTTCTATTATGAGGTGAGAGGTCGCTGAAGCGGAACAACCCTAGATACTTGGTAGATAAGAAGGCTGGCAACATCGACAGAAGTATATTTGATATACGAGTTATTGATGTGTACCTTGCTAGTACTCCTAGTAGCACCTAGGTATTGGATACCGGTTCAGTTGCTAAATGTTAGTAACTCGAAATAAAAGCTACGGAATAAACGGAGAACTAGCTAAGGGTGAGGTGACGATGTGTGTTGGAAATGTTTCCAAGGTTGATGTGATCAACATCGCACGCTCTCTCTACCTTCAGGATTAGTGACGAACCTAAATAAATGTTATTTGGTGTTTTGCGTTGAGCATGAACATGATTAGATCATGTTTGTTTCAATACGGTTATTCATTTAAGTCAGAGAATAATAGTTATTCTGGTTACATGAATAATACCTTCAATGGTCATGCACCAAGTGAGAATGGTTTGTTGAAATCTTGATCGTAGTAGTACACATGTTCATAACATTGATGTCAAAAGATACAAAGTTAATAATGATAGTACCACATACTTGTGGCACTGCCGCTAAATGTCATATTGGTATAAAGCGCATGTAGAAACTCCATGTTGATGGATATTTGGACTCATCTTTTTGTTTCCCATGCGACGTTCCCCGACAAACATTGCATACATGATAGAGCCTGTGGCTGAAGCATAGGGTATGACACTCATCTTTTCTCTATCTTCTGCAGTTACTGGGCATTGAGTCTTACTCAACTTCACACCTTGTAACACAGGCAAGAACCCCTTCTTGGACTGATCCATTTTGAACTTCTTCAAAACTTTATCAAGGTATGTGCTCTGTGAAAGTGCTATTAAGTGTCTCGATCTATCTCTATAGATCTTAATGCCTAATATGAAAGCAGCTTCTCCTAGGTCCTTCATTGAAAAACTCTTGTTCAAATATTCCTTCACGCTTTCCAGCATTTCTATATTGTTTCAAATCAGCAATATGTCATCCACATATAATACTAGAAACGCTATAGAGCTCCCACTCACTTTCTTGTAAATACAAGCTTCTCCATAAACTTGTATAAACTCAAACGCTTTGATCACCTCATCAAAGTGCTTATTCCAACTCCGAGATGCTTGCACCAATCCATAAATGGATCGCTGGAGTTTGCAAACTTTGTCAGCATTCTCTGGATCGACAAAACCTTCGGGTTGCATCATATACAACTCTTCCTCAAGGAAACCGTTGAGGAACACTGTTTTGACATCCATCTGCCAAATTTCATAGTCGAAATAAGCAGCTATTGCTAACATGATTCTGACAGACTTAAGCATCGCTACGGGTGAGAAAGTCTCATCATAGTCAACTCCTTGAACTTGTGAAAAACCCTTTGTCACAAGTCGAGCTTTATAGACGGTGACATTACCGTCCGCGTGTGTCTTCTTCTTAAAGATCCATTTATTCTGAATGGCCTTTCGCCCTTCAGGTAATACTTCCAAAGTCCATACTTTGTTTTCATACATGGATCCCATCTCGGATTTCATGGCCTCTAACCATTTCTCGGAATCCGGGCCCATCACTGCTCCTCCATAGCTCGTAGGTTCATTGTTATCCAACAACATGACCTCCAAGATAGGGTTGTCGTACCACCCAGGGGTAGCACGCGGCCTTGTCGACCTACGAGGTTCAATAGCAGCTTGATCCGAAGCTTCATGATCATCATCATTAACTTCCTCTTCTACCGTCGTGTTGGGAGACGTAGTAGTAAATAAAATTTTTTCCTACGTGTCACCAAGATCTATCTATGGAGAAACCAACAACGAGAGGGAAGAGATTGCATCTTCATACCTTTGAAGATCGCTAAGCGGAAGCGTTACAAGAACACGGTTGGTGGAGTCATACTCGTAGCGATTTAGATTGCGGTGGATTCCGATCTTAGCGCCGAACAACGGCGCCTCCGCGTTCAACACACGTGCAGCCCGATGACGCCTCCTACGCCTTGATCCAGTATGGAGCAAGGAGAGGTTGAGGGAGAGCTCCGGCAGCACGACGGCATAGTGACGGTGGAGCTACATGGACTCCGGCAGGGCTTCGCTAAGCGCTACGGAGAACGAGGAAGAGGAAGGGTTGGGCTGCGCCGAGAGAGAGAGAAGTCTTGTCTCAAATCAGCCCAAACCCTTGCATATATATAGGACGAGGGAGAGGGAGGGCTGCCTTGGCCCCTCCTCCAAGGAAGAGAGGTTCGGCCGAACTAGGGGGAGAGTCCACCTCCCACAAGGGAGGTGGATCTCCTCTTTTAAAACCCTTTTGCCCTTTATCTCTTGATCCCAGCCGCATGGGCCTTTCTAGAAGGTCTTGGCCAGCCCAATAAGGGCTGGCACACCTCCTCTAAGGGCCTACAAAGTCCTATGGTCGTCACACCCCTCCCGGGGTCCTTCGGCACCCTCCCGACACTCCCGGTACACTACCGATGAGCCCTAAAACTTTCCGGTGACCAAAACTGGACTTCCTATATATCAATCTTTACCTCTGGACCATTCCGGAGCTCCTCATGACTTCCGGGATCTCATCCGGGACTCCGAACAACCTTCTGTAACCACGTACAGCATTTCCCTATAACCCTAGCGTCATCGAACCTTAAGTGTGTAGACCCTACGGGTTCGGGAGACACGTAGACATGACCGAGACACCTCTCCGGTCAATAACCAACAGCAGGATCTGGATACACATGTCGGCTCCCACATGCTCCACGATGATCTTATCGAATGAACCATGATGTCGGGGATTCAATCAATCCCGTATGCAATTCCCTTTGTCTATCGGTATGATACTTGCCCGAGATTCGATCGTCGGTATCTCTATACCTTGTTCAATCTCATTACCGGCAAGTCTCTTTACTCGTTCCGTAATACATCATCCCGTGGCTAACTCCTTAGTCACACTGAGCTCATTATGATGATGTCTTACCGAGTGGGCCTAGAGATAGCTCTCCGTCACACGGAGTGACAAATCCCAGTCTCGATTCGTGCCAACCCAACAGACACTTTCGGAGATACCCATAGTGCACCTTTATAGCCACCTAGTTATGTTGTGACGTTTGGCACACCCAAAGCATTCCTACGGTATCCGGGAGTTGCACAATCTCATGGTCTAAGGAAACGATACTTGACATTGAAAAGCTTTAGCAAACGAACTACACGATCTTGTGCTATGCTTAGGATTGGGTCTTGTCCATCACATCATTCTCCTAATGATGTGATCCCGTGATCAACGACATCCAATTTCCATGGTCATGAAACCATGACCATCTATATATCAACGAGCTAGTCAACTAGAGGCTCACTAGGGACATGTTGTGGTCTATGTATTCACACATGCATTACGGTTTACGGTTAACACAATTATAGCATGAACAATAGACAATTAACATGAACTAGGAAATACAATAATAACCATTTTATTATTGCCTCTAGGGCATATTTCCAACAGTCTCCCACTTGCACTAGAGTCAATAATCTAGTTACATTGTGATGAATCGTACACCTATAGCATTCTGGTGTTGATCATGTTTTGCTCGTGAGAGAGGTTTAGTCAACGGATTTGCGACATTCAGATCCGTATGCACTTTACAAATATCTATATCTCACTCCTGAATGTAATCACAGATGGAGTTGAAGCGGCGCTTGATGTGTCTTGTCTTCTTGTGAAACCTAGGCTCCTTCGCAAGGGCAATAGCTCCAGTGTTGTCATAGAATAGAGTCATCGGGCCCGACGCATTGGGAATCACTCCTAGGTCGGTGATGAACTCCTTCATGCAGACTCCTTCCTTTGCTGCTTCCGAAGCAGCTATGTACTCCGCTTCACATGTAGATGCCGCCACGACGCTTTGCTTGCTGCTGCACCAGCTGACTGCCCCTCTGTTCAAAACATACACGTATCCGGTTTGCGACTTGGAGTCGTCCGGATCTGTGTCGAAGCTAGCATCGATGTAACCCTTTACGACGAGCTCTTCGGCACCTCCATATACGAGAAACATGTCCTTTGTCCTTTTCAAGTACTTCAGGATATTCTTGACCGCTGTCCAGTGTTTCGCTCCGGGATCACTTTGGTACCTCCCTACCAAACTTATGGCAAGGTTCACATCAGGTCTGGTACACAGCATGGCATACATAATAGAGCCTATGGCTGAAGCATAGGGGATGACACTCATCTCTTCTCTATCCTTTGCCGTGGTCGGGCATTGAGTCGTACTCAATTTCACACCCTGTAACACAGGCAAGAACCCCTTCTTGGACTGATCCATATTGAACTTCTTCAATATCTTTTCAAGGTATGTGCTTTGTGAAAAACCTATGAGGCATCTCGATCTATCTCTATAGATCTTAATACCTAATATGTAAGCAGCTTCTCCAAGGTCCTTCATTGAAAAACACTTATTCAAGTAGGCCTTTATACTTTCCAAGAGTTCTATATCATTTCCCATTATCAGTATGTCATCCACATATAATATGAGAAATGCTACAGAGCTCTCACTCACTTTCTTGTAAATACAAGGTTCTCCATAAACCTGTACAAACCCAAATGCTTTAATCACTTCATTAAAGCGAATGTTCCAACTCCGAGATGCTTGCACCAGCCCATAGATGGAGCGATGGAGCTTGCATACCTTGTTAGCATCTTTAGGATCGATAAAACCTTCCAGTTGCATCATATACAGTTCTTCCTTAAGGAAACCATTAAGGAATGCCGTTTTGACGTCCATTTGCCAGATCTCATAATCATAAAATGCGGCAATTGCTAACATTATTCGGACAGACTTCAGCATCGCTACGGGTGAGAAAGTCTCATCGTAGTCAACTCCTTGAACTTGTCGATAACCCTTAGCGACAAGCCGAGCCTTATAGACGGTCACATTACCATCCACGTCAGTCTTCTTCTTAAAGATCCACTTATTTTCAATGGCTCGCTTATCATCAGGCAAGTCCACCAAAATCCATACTTTGTTCTCATACATGGATCCTATCTCGGATTTTATGGCCTCAAGCCATTTGTTGGAATCCGGGACCGCCATTGCTTCTTCATAGTTCGAAGGTTCACCGTTGTCCAACAACATGATCTCCAGGATAGGGTTGCCATACCACTCTGGTGCGGAACGTGTCCTAGTGGACCTTCGACATTCAACAGTAACTTGATCTGAAGTTTCATGATCATCATCATTAACTTCCTCTCCAGCCGGTGTAGGCTCCACAGAAACAACTTCCTGTGCTGCGCTACTCTCCGGTTCGAGCGGAGGTACAATTACCTCATCAAGTTCTATTTTCCTCCCACTTACTTGTTTCAAGAGAAACTCTTTCTTGAGAAAGGATCCATTCTTAGCAACAAAGACTTTGCCCTCGGATCGTAGGTAGAAGGTATACCCAATAGTCTCTTTGGGATATCCTATGAAGACACACTTTTCCGCTTTGGGTTCGAGCTTCTCAGGTTGAAGTTTCTTCACATAAGCATCGCATCCCCAAACTTTTAGAAACGACAGCTTAGGTTTCTTTCCAAACCATAATTCATACGGTGTCGTCTCAACGGATTTTGACGGTGCCCTATTTAAAGTGAATGTCGCAGTCTCTAATGCATATCCCCAAAATGATAGCGGTAAGTCAGTAAGAGACATCATAGAGCGTACCATATCTAATAGAGTGCGATTATGACATTCAAACACACCATTTCGTTGAGGTGTGCCAAGCGGCGTGAGTTGTGAAACAATTCCACATTTCCTTAGGTGCGTGCCAAACTCGTGACTTAAATATTCTCCGCCACGATCAGATCGTAGGCACTTTATTTTCCTGTCACGTTGATTCTCTACCTCACTCTGAAATTCCTTGAACCTTTCAAAAGTTTCAGACTTATGTTTCATTAAGTAGACATACCCATATCTACTCAAGTCATCAGTGAGGGTGAGAACATAACGGTAGCCACCACGAGCCTCGACACTCATTGGACCGCATACATTGGTATGTATTATTTCCAACAAGTCAGTTGCTTGCTCCATTGTTCTGGAGAACGGAGTCTTGGTCATCTTGCCCATGAGGCATGGTTCGAACATGTCAAATGATTCGAAATCAAGAGACTCCAAAAGTCCATAAGTATGGAGCTTCTTCATGCGTTTGACACCAATATGACCAAGGCGGCAGTGCCACATGTAAGTGGGACTATCGTTATCAACCTTACACTTTTTGGTACTCACACTATGGACATGTGTAACATCACGTTCGAGATTCATCAAAAATAAACCATTGACCAACGGGGCATGACCATAAAACATTTCTCTCATATAAATATAACAACTATTATTCTCAAATTTAAATGAGTAGCCATCTCGCATCAAGCGAGATCCAGATACAATGTTCATGCTCAAAGCTGGTACTAAATAACAATTATTAAGGTTTAACACTAACCCCGAAGGTAGATGTAGAGGTAGCATGCCGACGGCGATCACATCGACCTTGGAACCATTCCCGACGCGCATCGTCACCTCATCCTTTGCCAGCCTCCGCTTATTCCACAACTCTTGCTTGGAGTTACAAATGTGAGCAACTGCACCAGTATCAAATAGCCAGGAGCTACTACGAGCGCTGGTTAGGTACACATCAATAACAAGTATATCACATATACCTTTAATGTTGTCGTCCTTCTTATCCGCTAAGTACTTGGGGCAGTTCCGCTTCCAGTGACCGGTACCCTTGCAATAAAAGCACTCAGTCTCAGGCTTGGGTCCATGCTTGTTCTTCTTCTTCCTGGCAACTTGCTTACCGGGCGCGGCAACAGCTTTGCCGTCCATATTGAAGTTCTTCTTACCCTTGCCTTTCTTGAAACTAGTGGTCTTATTCACCATCAACACTTGCTGCTCCTTTTTGATCTCGACCTCTGCTGATTTCAGCATCGAGTACAACTCAGGAATGGACTTCTCCATCCCTTGCATGTTGTAGTTCATCACAAAGCTCTTGTAGCTAGGTGGAAGCGACTGGAGGATTCTGTTAATGACCGAGTCATCCGGGAGATTAACTCCCAGCTGAGTCAAGCGGTTGTGTAGCCCAGACATCTTGAGGACGTGCTCACTGATAGAACTATTCTCCTCCATCTTATAGCTGAAGAACTTGTCGGAGACATCATATCTCTCGACCCGGGCATGAGCTTGGAAAACCAGTTTCAGCTCTTGGAACATCTCATATGCTCCGTGTTGCTCAAAACGCTTTTGGAGCCCCGGTTCTAAACTGTAAAGCATGCCGCACTGAACAAGGGAGTAATCATCGCAGCAAGAATGCCAAGCGTTCACAACGTCTTGCTCTGCTGGGAGAAGGGGTGGGTCACCTAGTGGTGCATCAAGGACATACAATTTCTTGGAAGCTATGAGGATGATCCTCAAGCCACGGACCCAATCCGCATAGTTGCTTCCATCATCTTTCAGCTTGGTTTTCTCTAGGAACGCGTTGAAATTGAGGGTGACATTCGCGTTGGCCATTGGATCTACAATATAGATTGTAAAGATAATGTTAGACTAAGTTCATGATAATTAAGTTCACATAATCAAATTATTTAATGAACTCACACTTAGATAGACATCTCTCTAGTCATCCAAGTGACACATGATCCATGTCAACTAGCCCGTGTCCTATCATCACGTGAGACGGACTAGTCATCCATGGTGAACATCTCCATGTTGATCGTATCTTCTATACGACTCATGTTCGACCTTTCGGTCTTTCGTGTTCCGAGGCCATGTGTGTACATTCTAGGCTCGTCAAGTCAACCTAAGTGTATCGCATGTGTAAATCTGGCTTACACCCGTTGTATGCGAGCGTTTGAACCTATCACACCCGATCATCACATGGTGCTTCGGAACAACGATCCTTAGCAACGGTGCACAGTTAGGGTGAACACTTTTCTTGAAATTTTATTAAGAGATCATCTTATTTACTACCGTCGTTCTAAGCAAATAAGATGTAAACATGATAAACATCACATGCAATCAATATAGTGACATGATATGGCCAATATCATCTTGCTCCTTTGATCTCCATCTTCGGGGCACCATGATCATCACTGTCACCGGCACGACACCATGATCTCCATCATCATGATCTCCATCATCATGATCTCCATCATTATGTCTTCATGAAGTTGTCTCGCCAACCATTACTTCTACTACTATGGCTAACGTTTAGCAATAAAGTAAAGTAATTACATGGCGTTTATGATTGACACGCAGGTCATACAATAAAATAAGACAACTCCTATGGCTCCTGCCAGTTGTCATACTCATCGACATGCAAGTCGTGAATCCTATTACAAGAACATGATCAATCTCATACATCACAATGCATCACATCGCATTCTTTGGCCATATCACATCACAAGGCATATGCTGCAAAAACAAGTTAGACGTCCTCTAATTTGTAGTTGCAAGTTTTTACGTGGCTGCTATAGGTTTCTAGCAAGAATGTTTCTTACCTACGCCAAAACCACAACGTGATATGCCAATTGCTATTTACCCTTCATAAGGACCCTTTTCATCGAATCCAATCCGACTAAGGTGGGAGAGACAGACACCCGCTAGCCACCTTATGCAACAAGTGCATGTCAGGCGGTGGAACCAGTCTCACGTAAGCGTACGTGTAAAGTCGGTCCGGGCCGCTTCATCCCACAATACCACCGAATCAAGATAAGACCAGTAGTGGTAAGCATATTAACAAAATCGACGCCCACAACAACTTGTGTTCTACTCGTGCATAGATTCTACGCATAGACCTAGCTCATGATTCCACTGTTGGGAGACGTAGTACTAAATCAAAAAAAATTCCTACGTGTCACCAAGATCTATCTATGGAGAAACCAGCAATGGGAGGGGAGAGATTGCATCTACATACCTTTGAAGATCACTAAGCGGAAGCGTTACAAGAACGCGGTTGGTGGAGTCGTACTCGTAGCGATTCAGATCGCACTGGACTCCGATCTTAGCGCCGAACAACGGTGCCTCCGCGTTCAACACACGTGTAGCCCGATGACGTCTCCTACGCCTTGATCCAGCAAGGAGGAAGGAGAGGTTGAGGGAGAGCTCTGACAGCATGACGACGTGGTGACGGTGGAGCTACGTGGACTCCGGCGGGGCTTCGCCAAGCGCTACGGAGAACGAGGAAGAGGAAGGGTAGGGCTGCGCCGAGAGAGAGAAAAGTCGTGTCTCAAATCAGCCCAAACCCTTGCATATACATAGGAGGAGGGAGAGGGAGGGCTGCCTTGGCCCCTCCTCCAAGGAGGAGAGGTTCGGCCAAACTAGGGGGAGAGTCCACCTCCCACAAGGGAGGTGGATCTCCTCTTTTAAAACCCTTTTGCCCTTTATCTCTTGATCCCAGCCGCATGGGCCTTTCTAGAAGGTCTTTGCCAGCCCAATAAGGGCTGGCACACCTCCTATAAGGGCCCACAAAGTCCTATGGTCGTCACACCCCTCCCGGGGTCCTCCGGCACCCTCCCAGCACTCCCAGTACACTACCGATGAGCCCGAAAACTTTCCGGTGACCACAACTGGACTTCCTATATATCAATCTTTACCTCCAGATCATTCTGGAGCTCCTCATGACTTCCGGGATCTCATACAGGACTCCGATCAACCTTCGGTAACCACGTACAACATTTCCCTATAACCCTAGCGTCATCGAACCTTAAGTGTGTAGACCCTACGGGTTCGGGAGACACGTAGACATGACCGAGACACCTCTCCGGTCAATAACCAACAGTGGGATCTGGATACCCATGTTGGCTCCCACATGCTCCATGATGATCTCATCGGATGAACCATGATGTCGGGGATTCAATCAATCCCGTATGCAATTCCCTTTGTCTATCGGATGATACTTGCCCGAGATTCGATCGTCGGTATCTCTATACCTTGTTCAATCTCATTACCGGCAAGTCTCTTTACCTGTTCCGTAATACATCATCCCGTGGCTAACTCCTTAGTCACATTGAGCTCATTATGATGATGTCTTACCGAGTGGGCCCAGAGATACCTCTCCGTCATGCGGAGTGATAAATCCCAGTCTCGATTCGTGCCAACCCAACAGACACTTTCGGAGATACCCGTAGTGCACCTTTATAGCCACCTAGTTACGTTGTGACGTTTGGCACACCCAAAGCATTCCTACGGTATCCGAGAGTTGCACAATCTCATGGTCTAAGGAAACGATACTTGACATTGAAAAGCTTTAGCAAACGAACTACACGATCTTGTGCTATGCTTAGGATTGGGTCTTGTCCATCACATCATTCTCCTAATGATGTGATCCCGTTATCAACGACATCCAATGTCCATAGTCATGAAACCGTGACCATCTATTGATCAACGAGCTAGTCAACTAGAGGCTCACTAGGGACATCTTGTGGTCTATGTATTCACACATGTATTACGGTTTACGGTTAACACAATTATAGCATGAACAATAGACAATTATCATGAACTAGAAAATACAAAAATAACCATTTTATTATTGCCTCTAGGGCATATTTCCAACATGTCATAGGTTCCACAGAAACATCTTTCTGCGCTGCGCTACTTTCTGGTTGAAGTAAAGGTTCAATAACCTCATCAAGCTCTATTTTCCTCCCACTCAATTCTTTCGAGAGAAACTCTTTCTCAAGAAATGTTCCGTTCTTAGCGACAAACACTTTGCCTTCGGATCTGAGATAGAAGGTATACCCGACTGTCTCTTTCGGGTATCCTATGAAGACGCATTTCTCCGCTTTGGGTTCCAGCTTTTCAGGCTGAAGCTTTTTGACATAAGCATCACATCCCCAAACTTTAAGAAACGACAACTTTGGCTTCTTGCCAAACCATAGTTCATATGGCATCGTCTCAACGGATTTTGATGGTGCCCTATTTAAAGTGAATGCAGCTGGCTCTAATGCATAACCCCAAAATGATAGTGGCAAATCAGCAAGAGACATCATAGAACGCACCATATCTAATAAGGTTCGATTATGACGTTCGGACACACCATTACATTGTGGTGTTCCGGGCGGTGTCAACTGCGAAACAATTCCACACTGTCTTAAGTGACTACCAAACTCATAACTCAGATATTCACCTCCTTGATCAGATCGCAGGAACTTAATCTTCTTGTTACGATGATTTTCAACTTCACTCTGAAATTGCTTGAACTTTTCAAATGTTTCAGACTTGTGTTTCATTAAGTAAATATACCCATACCTACTTAAGTCATCAGTGAAGGTGAGAAAATAACGATATCCACCACGCGCTGTAACATTCATTGGACCGCACACATCAGTATGTATGATTTCCAATAAGTCACTCGCCCGTTCCATTGTTCCAGAGAATTGCGTTTTAGTCATCTTGCCCATGAGGCATGGTTCACATGTGTCAAGTGATTCAAAATCAAGTGACTCCAAAAGTCCATCAGCATGGAGCTTCCTCATGCGTTTTACACCAATATGACCTAAACGGCAGTGCCACAAGAAAGTGGTACTATCATTATCAACTCTACATCTTTTAGCATCACTGTTATGAACATGTGTGTCATCACTATCAAGATTCAATATGAATAAACCCCTAACATTGGGTGCATGACCATAAAAGATATTACTCATATAAATAGAACAACCTTTATTCTCTGATTTAAATGAGTAACCGTATCGTAGTAAACAAGCTCCAGATATAATGTTCATGCTTAACGCAGGCACTAAATAACAATTATTCAGGTTCATCACTAATCCCAATGGTAATCGAAGAGAGAGCATGCCGACGGCGATCACATCAACCTTGGAACCATTTCCCACGCGCATCGTCACTTCATCCTTTGCCAGCCTTCGTTTATTCCGTAGTTCCTGCTTTGAGTTGCAAATGTGAGCAACCGAACCGGTATCAAATACCCAAGCACTACTATGAGAGCTAGTAAGGTACACATCAATAACATGTATATCATATATACCTTGTTTTTCGTTGTCCGCCTTCTTGTCAGCTAGGTACTTGGGGCAGTTCCGCTTCCAGTGACCAGTTCCCTTGCAATGAAAGCACCCAGTTTCTGGCTTGGGTCCATGCTTGGGCTTCTTTGCAGGAGTAGCAACTGCTTTGCCATCCTTCTTGGTTTTACCCTTCTTGCCCTTGCCCTTGACTTTGCCATTTTTCTTGAAACTAGTGGTTTTATTGACCATCAACACTTGATGTTCTTTCTGGATTCAGACTCAGCGACTTTTAGCATCGCAAACAGCTCGGCGACTGACTTGTTCATCCCATGCATGTTATAGTTCATCACAAAGCTCTTGTAACTAGGTGGCACTGATTGAAGAACTCCGTTAGTGATCGCTTCTGGCGGAAGGGCAATTCCCAACTCCGCTAGACGAGTTGAATATCCAGACATTCTGAGTATATGTTCACTGATAGACCCATTCTCTTCCATCTTGCAAGCATAGAACTTATAGGAGGTTTCATACCTCTCGATCCGGGTGTTCTTCTGAAAGATAGAATTCAACTCCTCGAACATCTCATATGCTCCATGACATTCAAAACGTCTTTGAAGTCACGGTTCTAAGCCATACAATATTGCACACTGAACTATTGAGTAATCTCCAGTACGTGCCTCCCAAACGTTCTTAATGTCTTCGGAGGTCATGTCTTCTGGTTGGTCACCAAGCGGTGCATCAAGGACATCTGATTTCTGGGAAGCCGTGAGGATAATCCTCAGATTACGGGCCCAGTCAACAAAGTTACTTCCATCATCTTTCAACTTAGCTTTCTCTACAAACGCATTAAAATTTAGGAGTGCTACTGCGTGAGCCATTGATCTACAACATAAATATGCAATGTTCACTTAGACTATTGTTCAAAATAATGAGTTTACTTAATCAAATTACTAAAGCTCCCATTCAAATTGACATCCCTCAGGTCATCTGAGTGTCACATGATCCAAATCCACCAACTCAAGTCCGATCATCACGTGAGTTGAGGTGGCTTCAATGGTGAACATCATTATGTTGATAATATCTACTATATGACTCTTGTTCGACCTTTCGGTCTCTTGTGTTCCGAGGCCATGTCTGTACATGCTAGGCTCGTCAAGTTTAACCCGAGTGTTCTGCGTGTGCAACACTAGCTTGCACCCGTTGTATGTGAACGTAGAATCTATCACACCCGATCATCACGTGGTGTCTCGACACGACGAACTTTCGCAACGGTGCACACTCGGGGAGAACACAATTCATCTTGAAATTTAAGTGAGGGATCACCTTATAATGCTACCATCGTACTAAGCAAAACAAGGTGCATAAAAGGATTAACATCACATGCAATTCATAAGTGACATGATATGGCCATGAACTTGTGCTTTAGATCTCCATCTTGAAAGCACCGGCATGATCTCCATCATCACCGGCAAGACACCATGATCTCCATCATCTTGATCTCCATCAACGTGTCGCCATCGGGGTTGTCGCGCCCAACATGCTTCTACTACTATTGCTACCGTTTAGCGATAAAGTAAAGCATTACATAACGCTTAATGATTGACACGCAGGTCATACAATAATTAAAGACAACCCTATGGCTCCTGCCGGTTGCCGTATCGACATGCAAGTCGTGAAATTCTATACATCGCATGATCATCTCATACATCACATATATCACATCATGTAATTGGTCATATCACATCACAACATACCCTGCAAAAACAAGTTAGACGTCCTCTAATTGTTGTTGCATGTTTTACGTGGCTGCTACGGGTTTCTAGCAAGAACGATTCTCACCTACACATAAAGCACAACGGTGATAAATAATTTGCTTTTCAACCTTCTCAAGGACCGCCTTTGTCGAATCCGATCCAACTAAAGTGAGAGGAACTACCACCCGCAAGCCATCTAGGCAACAAGTTGCGTCGAGGGAACCGGTCTCTCGTAAGCGTATGAGTAAGGTTGGTCCGGGCCGCTTCATCCCACAATACCGCTGAACCAAAACACGACCTAGGAAGGAAGCAATCTAAGCATCAACGCCCACAAACTCCTTTGTGTTCTACTCGAGATCTCATCTACACATAGACCTAGCTCATGATGCCACTTTTGGGGAACGTTGCATGGGAAACAAAAAATTTCCTACGCACACGCAAGATCTATCCATGGTGATGAGAATCTACGAGAGGGAGAGTGGATCTACATACCATTGTAGATCGCTAAGAGGAAGCGTTAAGAAACGCGGTTGATGTAGTCGAACGTCTTCGTGATCTAAATCACCGAGCGTCCCGGGATCCCATCATGATCCATCTCGCGATCCAGTCACAATTCGTCCTGCGATCCCATCACGATCTGCCTTGCGATCTTGATCACGGTCCTTCCGATCTAGCACCGAACGGATGGCACCTCCACATTCAACACACGTGCGGCTTGATGACGCCTTCACCTCCTCAATCCAGCGAGCGACGTTGAAGTAGTAGACGAGTTCCGACAGCACAACGACGTGGTGACGGTGGTGGTGAAGAACAATCTCCGTAGGGCTTCGCCAAGCACAACGGAAACTATGACGGAGGATAAACTAGAGGAACGGGGTTGCCGGCACACGGCTTGAGGAATTCTTGATGTATTCCAGGAGCTAGCCCCACCCCTTTATTTATTTGCTAAGCCTTGGGGTCGAAAGTTGGAGAAAAATCCTCCTCAAGGTCGGTTTGCCCACAGGACAAGAGTCCTCCTCGGACTCCAGGACCAGACGCCAAGGTCCTCGGCGTCTGGCCCCAGACGCTAGGGTCCCTGGCATCTGGCCCCTAGCCTCCACAAAACATATTTTGCACCTTCCTAAAGCCTCATGGGCTTTACCCCTTGGCCCAAATAAAGTGTTATTTGTTGGAAATATGCCCTAGAGGCAATAATAAAATGGTTATTATTGTATTTCCTAGTTCATGATAATTGTCTATTATTCATGCTACAATTGTGTTAACCAGAAACCGTAATACATGTGTGAATACATAGACCATCGCATGTCCCTAGTGAGCCTCTAGTTGGCTAGCTCGTTGATCAATAGATGGTCACGGTTTCATGACCATGGACATTTGATGTCGTTGATAACGGGATCACATCATTAGGAGAATGATGTGATGGACAAGACCCAATCCTAAGCATAGCACAAGATCGTGTAGTTCGTTTGCTAAAGCTTTTCAATGTCAAGTATCATTTCCTTAGACCATGAGATTGTGTAACTCCCGGATACCGTAGGAATGCTTTGGGTGTGCCAAACGTCACAACGTAACTGGGTGGCTATAAAGGTACGCTACGGGTATCTCCGAAAGTGTCTGTTGGGTTGACACGAATCAAGACTGGGATTTGTCACTCCGTGTGACGGAGAGGTATCTCTGGGCCCACTCGGTAAGACATCATCATAATGAGCTCAGTGTGACTAAGGAGTTAGCCACGGGATGATGTGTTACGGAACGAGTAAAGAGACTTGCCGGTAACGAGATTGAACAAGGTATGGCGATACCGACGATCGAATCTCGGGCAAGTACCATACCGATAGACAAAGGGAATTGTATACGGGATTGATTGAATCCCTGACATCGTGGTTCATCCGATGAGATCATCGTGGAGTACGTGGGAGCCAACATGGGTATCCAGATCCCGCTGTTGGTTATTGGCCGGAGAGGTGTCTCGGTCATGTCTACGTGTCTCCCGAACCCGTAGGGTCTACACACTTAAGGTTCGATGACGCTAGGGTTATAGGGAAAAGGTATACGTGATTACCGAAGGTTGTTCGGAGTCCCGGATGAGATCCCGGACGTCACGAGGAGCTCCGGAATGGTCCGGAGGTAAAGATTGATATATAGGAAGTCCAGTTTTGGTCACCGGAAAGTTTTCGGGCTCATCGGTAGTGTACCGGGAGTGCCGGGAGGGTGCCGGAGGACCCCCGGGAGGGGTGTGACGACCAAAGGACCACATGGGCTGTTAGATAAAGTGTGCCAGCCCTTATTGGGCTGGGCAAGACTTTTGCTAAAGGCCCATGCGGCTGGAGATAAGGAGATAAGGCAAAAAGGATTTAAAAGGAGGAGATCCACCTCCCTTGTGGGAGGTGGACTCTCCCTTTAATTCAGCCGGCCATCTCCTCTTTGGAGTAGAGTCCAAGCCAGCCCTCCACGTCCCTCCTCCTATATATACTTGAGGTTTTGGATGTTTTGAGACAGGATTTGATCTCTCTCTCTCACGGCGAAGCCCTACCTCTCTTCTTCCTCCTCCGCAGCGCTTAGGCGAAGCCCTGTCGGAATACCTTGCTACTCCACCACCACCACGCCGTCGTGCTGCTGTTGGAGCCCTTCCCCAACCTCTCCTTCCTCCTTGCTGGATCAAGGTGTTGGAGACGTCACCGGGCTGCACGTGTGTTGAACGCGGAGGTGCCGTCCGTTCGGCACTTGATCGGATCTACCGCGATCTGAATCGCTGCGAGTACGACTCCATCAACCGCGTTCTTGTAACGCTTCCGCTTAGCGATCTTCAAAGGTATGAAGATGCAATCTCTCCCCTCTCGTTGCTGGTTTCTCCATAGATAGATCTTGGTGAACGTAGGAAAATTTTGATTTACTACTACGTCTCCCAACATTATTGTACCCCTAACATTTCGGGAAACATCCGAAACTATTCCGATGAATTCTGGAACTCTTCCGGAGACCAAACACTATTATACCATATATCAATCTTTACCTCCGGACTATTCCGGAGCTCCTCGTCATGTCCGGGATCTCATCCGGGACTTCGAACAACTTTCGTTCACCAACATAATAACTCAACTATACTTATATCGTCACCAAACGTTAAGTGTGTATACCCTACAGGTTCGAGTGTTGGGGAATGTTGCATGGGAAAAAAATCCTACGCACACGCAAGATCTATCCATGGCGATGAGCATCTATGAGAGGGAGAGTGGATCTACATACCCTTGTAGATCGCTAAGCGGGAAGCGTTAAGAAACGCGGTTGATGTAGTCGAACGTCTTCGCGATCCAAATCGCCAAGCGTCCCGCGATCCCATCATGGTCCGTCCCACGATCTCATCACGATCCGTCCCCCGATCTCATCACGATCCGTCCCGCGGTCAATCATGAAACATCTCGCGATCTTGATCACGGTCCTTCCGATCTAGCACCGAACGGACGGCACCTCCACGTTCAGCACACGTACAGCTTGATGACGATCTTCGCCTTCTTGATCCAGCAAGAGGGGGCGGAGAGGTAGATGAGTTCTCCGGCAGCACAACGACATGGTGGCGGTGGTGGTGAACTAATTCCGCAGGGCTTCGCCTAAGCACCGCACAACCAATCTAGAGGAGAAACTGATCTAGAGGAAGAAGAGGGCAACACGTGGCAATTAGGGTTAGCTCTTCCCTCTAAATCCTCTAGTATATATGGAAGGAAGGAAGGGGAGGAGGCAGACTAAAACCCTCAAGGTTTGGTCGAAATTGGAGGTGGAGGAGTCCTACTCCAATCCTAGTAGGATTAGGACTCCTTCCTTATTTAGCATTTTTGCCTTTTTCCACCTTTTTCTCCTTGGGCTTTTCTTCCCAACCACATGGGCTCGTTGTGGGACTTCAACCAACACACTAAGGGCTGGTATTTATCCTCCCACAGCCCATGTAGCCTCTTGGGTTGAAATACCCCTCCCGATGGTCCCCCGGTACCCTCCCAGCACTCCCGATACACTACCAATGAGCTCGGAACTTTTCCGGTAACCAAAACAGGACTTCCTATATATAAATCTTTACCTACGGACCATTCTGGAGCTCCTCATGACGTCCGAGATCTCATTCGGGACTCTGAACAACCTTCGGACACCACCATACATAACTCTATACTACCGAAACGTCACCGAACCTTAAGTGTGCAGACCCTGCGGGATCGAGAACTATGTAGACATGACCGAGACACCTCTACGGTCAATAACCAATAGCGGGACCTGGATGCCCGTATTGGTTCCTACATATTCTACGAAGATCTTTATCGGTTGAACCTCTATGTCAAGGATTCAGTTAATCCCGTATGATGTTCCCTTTGTTCTTCGGTATGTTACTTGCCCGCGATTCGATCGTCGGCATCTCCATACCTAGTTCAATCTCATTACCGGCAAGTCTTTTTACTCGTTCTGTAATACAAGATCTCATGGCTAACACTTAGTCACATTGCTTGCAAGGCTTATTGTGATGTTGTATTACCGAGTGGGCCCTGAGATACCTCTCCGTCACACGGAGTAACAAATCCCAGTCTTGATCCATGCCAACCCAACAGACACCCTCGGAGATACCTGTAGAGCACCTTTATAGTCACCCAATTACGTTGCGACATTTGATACACACAAGGTACTCCTCCGGTGTCAGTGAGTTGCATGATCTCATGGTCATAGGAATAGATACTTGACATGCAGAAAACAGTAGCAATAAACTGACACGATCATATGCTATGTTTATAGTTTGGGTCTTGTCCATCGCATCATTCTCCTAATGATGTGATCCCGTTATCAAATGCCATCTCATGTCCATGGCTAGGAAACCTTGACCATCTTTGATCAACGAGCTAGTCTATTAAAGGCATACTAGGGATATGGTGTTGTCTATGTATCCACACATGTATCTAAGTTTCCGATCAATACAATTATAGCATGGATAATAAACGATTATCAAGAGCAAGGAAATATGATAATAACCAATTTATTATTGCCTCTAGGGCATATTTCCAACATCAAGAACTATGCAGACATGACCGAGACACCTCTACGGTCAATAACCAATAGCGAGACCTGGATGCCGATATTGGTTCCTACATATTCTATGAAGATCTTTATCGGTTGAACCTCTATGTCAAGGATTCAGTTAATCCCGTATGATGTTCCCTTTGTTATTCGGTATGTTACTTGCCCGAGATTCAATCATCGGTATCTCTATACTTAGTTCAATCTCGTTACCCGCAAGTCTCTTTACTCGTTCCGTAATACAAGATCCTGTGGCTAACACATTAGTCACTTTGCTTGCAAGGCTTTGTTGTGATGTTGTATTACCGAGTGGGCCCTGAGACACCTCTACTTCACACAGAGTAACAAATCCCAGTCTTGATTCATGCCCACTCAACAGACACTCTTGGAGATACCTGTAGAGCACCTTTATAGTCACGCAGTTATGATGCGACGTTTGATACACACAAGGTACTCCTCCGGTGTCAATGAGTTGCATGATCTCATGGTCATAGGAACAAATACTTGACATGCAAAAAATTGTAGCAATAAACTAACACGATCATATGCTACGTTTATAGTTTGGGTCTTGTCCATCACATCATTCTCCTAATGATGTGATCCCGTTATCAAATAACATCTCATGTTCATGGCTAGGAAACCTTAACCATCTTTGATCGATGAGATAGTCTACTAGAGGCATACTAGGGACATAGTGTTGTCTATATACCCACACATGTATTTAGTTCCCAATCAATACAATTATAGCATGAATAATAAACGATTATCACGAACAAGGAAATATAATAATAACTAATTTATTATTGCCTCTAGGGCATATTTCCAATAGTCTCCCACTTGCACTAGAGTCAATAATCTAGTTCACATCAACATGTGATTTACATTGTTATGAATGTAACACCCAATGAGTTCTAGGGTTTGGTCATGCTTTGCATGTGAGAGAGGTCTTTAGTCAACGGGTTTGCGACATTCAGATTCGTGTGTACTTTGCAAATCTCTATGTCATACTATAGACACTGCTACCACACTCTACTTGGAGCTATTACAAATGGCTGCTCCACTATACGTATCTGGATTGCTACTAAGAGTCATACAGATTGGTGTTAAAGCTTGCATTGATGTAACCCTTTACGACGAACTCTTTATCACCTCCATAATCGAGAAATATTTCCTTAGTCCTCTAACTACTAAGGATAATCTTGACCGATGTCCAGTGATCCACTCCTAGATCCCTCTTGTACCCCTTGACAAACTCATGGCAAGGCACACACAGGTGCGGTACGCAGCATGGCATACTATATAGAGGCTATGGATAAAGCATAGGAGACGACCTTCGTCTTTTCTCTTTCTTCTGCTGTGGTCGAGCTTTGAGTCTCACTCAACTCCACACCTTACAAACCAGCCAAGAACTCCTTCTTTGACTAATCCATTTTGAACTCTTTCAAAATCTTGTCTAGGTATGTACTCATTGAAAGTCTCATCAAGCATCTTGATCTATCTCTATAGATCTTGATGCCCAATAATTAGGTAGCTTTATCCAGGTCTTCCATTGAAAAACTCTTGTCAAACAACCGTTTATGCTTTTTCTAGAAATTCTACATCATTTCCGATCAACAGTATGTCATCCACATATACTTATCAGAAATTCTATAGTGCTCCCACTCACTTTATTGTAAATACAAGTTTCTCGTAAACTTTGTATAAACTCAAAAACTTTGATCACCTCATCAAAGTGTATATTCCAACTCCGAGATGCTTGCTCCAGTCCATAGAAGGATCAGTGGAGCTTGCACACCTTTTAGCATCCTTAGGACTGACAAAACCTTCTAGTTGTATCTCATACAATCTTTCCTTAAGGAAACAATGTTTTGACATCCATCTGCCAGATTTCATAATTGAAACAACACAATAACTGCTAACATAATTCCAACAGACTTTAGCATCGCTACGAGTGATAAAGTCTCATCGCAGTCAACTCCTTGAACTTGCCGGAAACTTCTTTATGACAAGTCGAGCTTCATAAATGGTGACATTCACCATCAGTGTTTGTCTTCATCTTAAAGGTCCATTTGTACTCAACGACCTACCGTTCAACGGGCAAGTCTACCAAAGTCCATACTTGGTTTTTATACATGGATCCTTTCTCGGATTTCATGGCCTCTAACCATTTATCGGAATCCGGGCCCATCACCGCTTCTCCATAGCTCGTAGGTTCATAGTTGTCTAACAACATGACCTTTAAGACAGGGTTGTCGTACCACTTAGGAGCAGTACGCGTCGTTGTCGACCTACGAGGTTCGATAGTAACTTGATCCGAAGCTTCATGATCATCATCATTAACTTCCCCTTCAGCTAACGTAGGCTCCACAGAAACATCTTTCTGTGCTGCGCTACTCTCTGGTTGAAACAAAGGTTCAACAACCTCATCAAGTTCTATCTTCCTCCCACTCAATTCTTTCGAGAGAAACTCTTTCTCGAGAAAGAACCCGTTTTTAGCAACAAACACTTTTCCCTCAGATCTAGGATAGAAGGTATACCCAATTGTTCTTAGGGTATTCTATGAAGATGCATTTGTTCGCTTTGGGTTCGAGTTCATTAGGTGAAAACATTTTTCACATAAGCGTTGCAGCCCCAAACATTAAGAAATGACAGCTTAGGTTTCTATCAAACCAAAATTCATATGGTGTCATCTCAACGGACTTAGATGATGCCCTATTTTAAAGTGAATGTAGTTGTCTCTAATGCAACCCCAAAAACGATAGTGGCAAATCGATAAGAGACATCATAGTTCGCACCATATCCAATAGAGCACGACTACGACGTTCGGACACACCATCACACTATGTTGTTCCAGGTGGCGTGAGTTGTGAAACAACTTCCACATTGTCTAAAGTTGTATGCCAAACTCGTAACTTAGATATTCACCTCCACGATCATATCGTAGACATTTTTATCTTCTTGTCATGATGATCTTAAACTTCACTCTGAATTTGTTTGAACTTTTCAAACGTTTCGGACTGGTGTTTCATTAAGTAAATATACTCATATATATATATATATTCAAATCATTAGTGAAGGTAAGAAAATAGCGATATCCACTGCACGCTACAACACTCATTGGACCACATAAATCAACATGTATTATTTCCAATAAGTTACTAGCCTGCTCCATCATACCGAAAACGGGGTCTTTAGTCATCTTGCCCATGAGGCATGGTCTGCATGTCTCAACCGATTCGAAATCGAATGAGTCCAAAGATCCATCAGCATGGAGTTTCTTCATGCGATTTATACCAATATAACATTTAGCGGTAGTGCCACAAGTATGTGATACTATCATTATTAACTTTGTATCTTTTGGCATCAATGTTATGAATGTGTGTATTACTATGATCAAGATTCAACAAACCATTCTCATTGGGTGCATGACCAATGAAGGTATTATTCATGTAAACAGAATAACCATTATTCTCTAACTTAAATGAATAATCGTATTGCAGTAAACACGATCTAATCACGTTTATGCTCAACGCAAACACCAAATAACATTTATTTAGGTTCGTCACTAATCCTGAAGGTAGAGAGAGTGTGCGATTGTTGATCACATCAACCTTGGAAACATTTCCAACACACATCATCACCTCACCCTTAGCTAGTCTCCGTTTATTCCGTAGCTATTATTTCGAGTTACTAACATTTAGCAACCGAACCGGTATCAAATACCCAGGTGCTACTACGAGTACTAGCAAGGTACACATTAATAACACGTATATCAAATATACTTCTGTCAACGTTGCCAGCCTTCTTATCTACCAAGTATCTAGGGTTGTTCCGCTTCAGCAACCGCTCTCCTCATAATAGAAGCACTTAGTCTCGGGTTTGGGTTCAACTTTGGGTTTTTTCATTGGAGCAGCAACTGACTTGCCATCCATGAAGTTTCCCTCCTAGCCCTTGCCCTTCTCGAAACTAGTGTTTTCACTAACCATCAACACTGATGCTCCTTCTTGATTTCTACCTTCACGGTGTCAAACATCATGAACAACTCAGGGATCATCATTTCCATCCCTGGCATAATTATAGTTCATCACGAAGTTCTAGTAGCTTAGTGACAGTGACTTGGAGAACTATATCAATCACTATCTTATCTGAAAGATCAACTCCCACTCGATTCAAGCGATTGTAGCACCCAGACAATCTGAGCACATGCTCAATGATTAAGTTATTCTCCTTCATCTTGCAGCCAAAGAATCTTGTTGGAGATCTTATATCTCACAACATGGGCACGATCCTAAGATCCCAATTTCAGCTCTTAGAACATCTCATATGTTCCGTGATGTTCAAAATGTTTTGGAGCCTCAGTTCTAAGTTGTAATGAATAACGCACTGAACTATCAAGTAGTCATCGGAACGTGCCTGTCAGATGTTCACAACATCTACAAACGATGCTAGAGGGGGTGGCGCACCTAGCGGTGCATTAAGGACATAAGCCTTCTGTGTAGCAATGAGGACAATCCTCAGATCACAGACCCAGTCCACATTATTGCTACCATCATCTTTCAACTGTATTTCTCTAGGAACATATAAAAATTCAAGAGAGCTACAATGTGAGCTAGTAATCTACAACATAATTTGCAAAACACAGAAACTATGTTCATGATAATGAGTTCAATTAATCATATTACTTAAGAACTCCCACTCAAATTGACATCCCTCCGGTCATTCGAGTGATACATGATTCAAATTCATCAACTCAAGTCCGATCATCACGTGAGTTGAGGTGGTTTCAATGGTGAACATCATCATGTTGATCATATCTGCTATATGACTCATGTTCGACATTTCGGTCTCTTGTGTTCTGAGGCCATGTCTGTACATGCTAGGCTCGTCAAGTTTAACCCGAATGTTCCGCATGTGCAACACTGGCTTGCACCCGTTGTATGTGAATGTAGAGTCTATCACACCCGATCATCACGTGGTGTCTCGACAGAACGAACTTTCGCAATGGTGCACACTCGGGGAGAACACAATTTATCTTGAAATTTAAGTGAGGGATCACCTTATAATGCTACCGTCGTCCTAAGAAAAACAAGGTGCATAAAAGGATTAACATCACATGCAAATGATAAGTGACATGATATGGCCATGAACTTGTGCTTTTGATCTCCATCTATAAAGCACCGGCATGATCTCCATCGTCACCGGCATGACAACATCATCTCCATCATATTGATCTCCATCATAGTGTCGCCATTGGGGTTGTCGCGTCCACCATGCTTCTACTACTATTGCTACCGCTTAGCGATACAGTAAAGCATTACATCGCTTAATGATTGACACGCAGGTCATACAATAATTAAAGACAACCCTATGGCTCCTACCAGTTGCCGTACTCATCGATATGCAAGTCGTGATATTCTATACAATACATGATCATCTCATACATCACATATATCTCATCATGTAATTGGCCATATCGCATCACAACATACCCTGCAAAAACAAGTTAGACGTCCTCTATTTATTGTTGCAAGTTTTACGTGGCTGCTACGGGTATCTAGCAAGAACAATTCTCACCTACGCAAAAACCACAACGGTGATGCATAAGTTGCTTTTCAACCTTCTCAAGGACCGCCTTTGTCGAATCCGATCCAACTAAAGTAGGAGAAACAAACACCCGCCAGCCATCTTTGTGCAACGAAGTTACACGTCAGTCGATGGAACCGGTCTCTCGTAAGCGTACGAGTAAGGTTGGTCCGGGCCGCTTCATCCCACAATACCGCTGAACCAAAACACGACCAAGGGAGGAAGCAATCTAAGCATCAACGCCCACAAACTCCTTTGTGTTCTACTCGAGATCTCATCTACACATAGACCTAGCTCATGATGCCACTTTTGGGGAACGTTGCATGGGAAACAAAATTTTTCCTACGCACACGCAAGATCTATCCATGGTGATAAGCATCTACGGGAGGGAGAGTGGATCTACATACCCTTGTAGATCGCTAAGCGGAAGCGTTAAGAAACGTGGTTGATGTAGTCGAACGTCTTCGCGATCCAAATCGCCGAGCATCCCGGGATCCCATCATATCCATCTCGCGATCCAATCACGATCTGTTCCGCGATCCCATCACGATCCGTCTCGCGATCTTGATCACGGTTCTTCCGATCTAGCGCCGAACGGACGACACCTCCGTGTTCAACACACGTGCGGCTTGATGACGCCTTCACCTCCTCAATCCAGCGAGCGATGGTGAAGTAGTATATGAGTTCTGGAAGCACAACGACGTGGTGACGGTGGTGGTGAAGAACAATCTCCGTAGGGCTTCGCCAAGCACAACGGAAACTATGACAGAGGATAAACTAGAGGGATGGGGTTGCCAGCACACGACTTGGGGAATTATTGATGTATTCCAGGTGCTAACCCCGCCACTTTATTTATATGCTGAGCCCTGGGGTCGAAACTTGGAGAAAAATCCTCCTCAAGGCCGGTTTGCCCGCAAGGCAAGAGTCCTCCTCAGACTCCAGGACCAGACGCCAAGGTCCTCGGTGTCTGGCCCCAGACGCCAGGGTCCCTGGCGTCCGGCCCTTGGCCTTCGCAAAACATCTTTTAAACCTTCCTAAAGCCTCATGGGTTTTACCCCTTGGCCCAAATAAAGTGTTCATGTACCCTGAACATTTCGGGAAACATCCGAAACTATTCCGGCGAATTCCGGAACTCTTCTGGAGACCAAACACTATTATCCCATATATCAATCTTTACCTCCAAACTATCCCGGAGCTCCTCGTCATGTCCGGGATCTCATTCGGGACTTTGAACAACTTTCGGTCACCAACATAATAACTCAACTATACTTATATCGTCACCAAACGTTAAGTGTGTAGACCCTGCGGGTTCGAGAACCATGCAGACATGATCGAGACACCTCTACGGTCAATAACCAATGGAGGGACCTGGATGCCCATATTGGTTCCTACATATTCTACGAAGATCTCTATCGGTTGAACCTCTATGTCAAGGATTCAGTTAATCCCGTATGTTGTTCCCTTTGTTCTTTGATACGTTACTTGCCCGAGATTCGATCATCGGTATCTCTGTACCTAGTTCAATCTCGTTACCGGCAATTCTCTTTACTCGTTCCGTAATACAAGATCATATGGCTAACACATTAGTCACTTTGCTTGCAAGGCTTTGTTGTGATGTTGTATTACTAAGTGGGCCCTGAGATACCTCTCCGTCACACGGAGTATCAAATCCCAGTCTTGATCCATGCCCACTCAAAAGACACTCTCAGAGATACCTGTAGAGCACCTTTATAGTCACCCAGTTACATTGCGATGTCTGATACACACAAGGTACTCCTACGGTGTCAGTGAGTTGCATGATCTCATGATCATAGGAACAGATACTTGACATGCAGAAAACTGTAGCAATAAACTGACATGATCATAAGCTATGTTTATAGTTTGGGTCTTGTCTATCACATAATTCTCCTAATGATGTGATCCCGTTATCAAATAACATCTCATGTTCATGGCTAGGAAACCTTAACCATCTTTGATCAACGAGCTAGTCTACTAGAAGCATACTAGGGACATAGTGTTGTCTATATACTCACACATGTATTTAATTTCCAATCAATACAATTATAGCATGGATAATAAACGATTATCATGAACAAGAAAATATAATAATAACTAATTTATTATTGCCTCTAGGGCATATTTTCAACAGAACGTTCATCACATCTTTGCCTTGATCTATTCGATGTAATCCCTTTGTATGGTGCGTTTGTTGGGATTCGATGAATTATGGGTTTATGTTCATATTATTCATGAGAAATATAATTGAGTCTTCTCCAAAATCTAATATGATTCTTATGTGCATGATCATTATAGCTTTGTAATTCTCTTCGATTTATTAAAATAGTTTGGCCAACTAGATTGATATTTCTTCGGTGAGAGAGGTGGATTGTAGTAGGTTCAACCTGACGAGTTTCTATATATCCCAGTGACAAAGCAGGGGACAAGATGCGTCTTTGTGTTGCTTCTACTAAGGATAAAACGATGGGGTTTATTCACATTGCTTGAGTTTACGTTGTCTACATCATGTCATCGTTCTCCAAGCATTACTCTGTTTTGTTTAATACTCTAGATGCATGTTGGATAGCGGTCGATGAATGGAGTAATAGTAATAGGTGTAGGCAGGATTCAGCCTATTTGCTTATGGACGTGATGCCTATATATACATGATCATTTCCATGAAAATCGCATAACTACCCACTTTTCTATCAATTGCGCAACTGTGATTTGTTTACCCATCGTATGCTATTTTTATGAGAGATGTCATTAGAGAAAACTACGCCCCCGAGTCTATTCACTTATATATTTACAAAAGCTACTATTACCTTGCTGCCATTTACTTGGTTTTATTTTATTTTGCAATTTACAATTATCTACACAACTCACTTGCTTGCAAGGGGATTGACAACCCTCTTGCTAGCGTTGGGTGCAAGTTGTTTGCTTTTTGTATGCAGCCACTAAAGACGGTTGAGGATTGATATTCCTATTGGTTCGGTAAATCTGGCTTTCATAACCTAGAGAAACACTTACCCACATTGTGTTGTGATAACCCGTTCCTCTTCACAAAGAACCCAACGCGGATCACAAGTATAAACCATCTGTTAGAGATCACATGCCCCTTGTTGATCGAATTGAAAGATGCCTCATTGGAACCGCTGTCTAGTTATCATACGAGGAGAGACCACAACTAATAAATCCGGTTCTATCATCCCTCCTATCTTTTGCAATGTGTGTGCTCAAACTCCCTCTCAAATTGATTGACATTTTCGATTGAGCTAGTAGATACTGCCTGTGGAGGAAAATTAAAGACAGAGATGCTAAAACTCACTCTTTAGCAGCATGCATGGGACTTGGTTTGCAGACCAAAGGACAAAAGGAGGTCTGGCAGTTTTAGATCTCAAACTCCAGCACAAAGCTTCGGTATTAAAATATTTACATAAGTTCTACCACAAGGCTGACGTGCCATGGGTGATGCTAGTACGGAATGCCTACTATGACACTACACCACCTCAAGCAGTCTAAATTTGTGGCTCGTTCTGGTGGAAGGATGTCTCTTCGCTCATGCATACTTACAGGGGAATAACTACATGCATACCATCAGCGGGTGATACTGTTTTGTTGTGGAAAGATCAATGGCATAACGACCAAATCTTAATGGAATCACATGATCATTTGTTCTCCTTTGCGAATAATGAAGACGTATCCCTGGCTCGGTTTCACAACAACCCTAATCCCGAGGCAAACTTCCATTTACCACTTTCAATTGAGGCACATATGGAGTTGGATGATTTGATGACTACTATCAACTTGATAAACTTGGAGCCTATGGCAATTGATGAGTGGATACTTTGCTAGGGTGACGTGGACTACAAACCAAAAGGTTCTACAAATTTCTTTTCAGAAATGTCCCAACCCCAAAGTACATTACATATATTTGTAAGTCTAAATGCATATCGAGACACAAAGTTTTTGCATGGTTACAAAGAATGGACAGAGTTAACACAAGAGATTTGCTTCTAATGAAACACCTCATAATAGGGGAAAATCACTCATGCTTGATGTGTGCTGCTGATACACTAGAAAGAAATGACCACCTCTTCTTTCAGTGTCCTGTCTCTACTTCATGTTGGGACAAATTGAATATCAACTAGGAGTTTGCACCAAACACACAGAAACAGTTTGACCTGGCATAATTTGCTTGGAATGGACCACTATTCAAAGAACTTACGATTATTGCCTATTGGAACATTTGGAAGCAAAGAAACAAAGTGCTATTTGATGGAGTACAATCATCACAACAAGATTGACTTAGGATGCTCAAACGGGATCTTAAGATCTTTCTATTTAGATTATCACCTGATAAGTCCTCCTTTGTGGATAATGTCATCTCAAACCTCCCTTTGTAGTTGAAATCTCTGTAACACCTTACAAAGGCATGGCTTTGTAAATACCCTGTAACATATTTATGGCAATGAAACAACAGTAGGAGCCTCTCCTGCTGTTTTAAACTGTCAAAAAAGTTTCCTTTCCAATCCTAATCTAATGAGCTACCCCGATGTCACCTCATGCAGCCATAGGGATTATACTACGAAAACACTATAGGATCTTATCATTCAATACCTGTTTAATGAGTTATCTCAATGTCTCACGGGTGTCTTCAGGGTTATGCTAGACATGCATCATGTAATCTCATTAACTCCTTATGTTCAGAATATACCATGAACAAGATTCGATCCATAAAGATACTAGTCACAAGAGGTACAACATATAATTGAACTAATCATCAATGCCCAAGACCATAAGAGATACATATGATGACAGTTCATAAAATCAGGAAAGTGAGATACATCACACATAGATACTACCACAACTCGTCAGTCTCAGAGGTGAACTATTCCTAGTTCACCATGGGGATGACAAGAATTGATGCATAGGATGAATATGAAGATTCCCCATTATGCAGAGTGCTAGATCATGGCAAACTGAAAGATCGCCTCGGAAGGTGAAGAGGCGGCGGTGAAAAAATCAATAATAATTAGGGTAGGAGCTTTGAAGTTTATATAGACCATTGGGGACCAGAGGCACCCACAGACCCTAGATGCCCCTATAAGGTGGCCCTAGATACCATATGGGGTCCACCAGGGTTTGGTCTTTGCCCATTGACGCTCTTCCGCGCAAAAACACGTCACATTTTTTTCCTCGAACTTTGTGTGTGGTGATTTTTTAGAAATTACAAAAACAACAAAAATGGAAACATACATTTGGTACTGGATTAATATGTTGGTATCATAAAAGTTCGCAAAAAGCATGCCCAAAGTGTATAGAATTGATACAATGTTGCATGGATCATAAAAAAGTTTATAGATATGTTTGAATGTACGAGAGGCGTGTGAAGGATGATGTGTCCTCGGATCTAGTTCGGCTCGTCTGGTGGCTAGCCAATCTCGGCCTTTCCGGGGAGCGTGTGAGATTTATGTTTCCCTACTCAGTTTGGTCATGCGTGAGGTGCACTATGGAACCTCTCAAACACTTTCTTCTTCAAGGCGGCTTTGCTACGTAGACCGCGGTTGTGGCGACTTTTAATCTATATTGATGACTTCTCAACAATTGCTTCTATATAAATCCGGATTTCAACAAGCTTACTTCGCTGAGACGACGGCCGAGGTGTAGCAACGAGCTTTGCTCACGACACATCTCACCGGTGTATGAATGTTAAAAAGAATTTTACACTTTCAAAGGCTTGAATGTACTTTTCAATTTCTATAATAGTGTCTTTTAGGGGTCTCTGTACTTATGTGTATAACCTTTGTTTTCTTCATTAAAAAAACAATGACTGCATTTTTTATATGTTGAAATAACCCAACTAGTTTTTTTGCGAAATTTTTGCAACTCTAAAATTGTGAAACGAAAGGTCAAAGTCTAGCCTGATCATGTGAGACAAGAAGTACCATTTTTTATGAAACTTATTACTAACCAAAAATTAATTAAGTTTTTATTATTATAAAGCAAGTGTAAGAGCTAATGTAATAAATTATTAAGAACATATTTTATTCTAATGATATATCAGACCTCCTCACATGTCACTATTTTTAGCTAAAACTGAGAAAAATATAATCTCATGTTTTTTTCTTCCAAAAATCCCCAAGAATCCCCTAAGATATACTATTATGCACTTAATTTGTATACCCTTCGATAACTTCTTCATCATTTAGTTACGATCGACGGCAAAGTGAGATGGGAAATGACCACCACCTCCTCATATCTCGGGCTCTCGCCCTGAATAGAAGGAGGGGGGGGGGGGGATTTCGTTAATTGATGTGGTAAAGATGGTGCATGAGCCGCAGATCGCACGATCATGTCAGTAAATACAATGGTATACATGCATTATTCGAGAATATCTTTCAGTTTAGAATGGTGTTCGAAAACAAAATCTTCCTATTAATTATGAATGCGTACAGTCCCCTCCGCACCTCAATACACAACGCCTGTTTTCCCAGAAATATTGTACTACTAGTATATACTAGAAGCGTTTTGCGCGCTTCGCTATGCTGGTTGTAGACAGGGTGATCTTATTGGGCATACTTCACTAAAACTTCTCATTTGTTGAACCATACATGGTGCAAAGGGCAACATAAAACATAAGTTGAACAGAAGAAAACTTGTCTTGGGCATAAAGCACAAGCTATCTCAAAAGATATCATAAAGAATGCACAACTTCACATTAATTTTGTAGAAAATAAAACTGCTGTGCCATAGTTTCTCTCATTACAATCAGAATACTACTGCTGCTGCTGCTGCTGCTACTACTACTAATAATAGAGGACATGCATTACATTTGGCAAGTGGGTTGCAACCAACACTGCTACGTGGAGATGTATAATTTCTACATGTTCTAATTGCAAGACCTACCGCCATTATTCTCATACTCATTTTTTCATAATGATTTACAATATAATGTATATAGTACGCGGCCACCACAAATAGACAGGGGTATATAACTTTCTGTTACATTTTATTACTCGAGAAATAACAAACTTCTTACCTGCAAGACACCCTTTTTCCCTAAAAGGAGGATAAATCCTCAGCCGTTGCATCTACCGATGGAAACATCCATATACTAATTATTGATGACGTCGAGCAAATTGGTTCATAAAAGGTAAAACGAAAGAACTTGAGGCCATCCACATCCCCAAACCTGCCGCTTGCATGAATAACTTTAAAAGACAATTCTCTTGCATACAATTAATCTAAGCATGAAAACCAGCGGCGAACACTTGAGGTATATATCGAATATATATTTACAGAGACACAAAGACCCCGGAGATTATGAAAACTAAGATTGTAAATACGATAACTCACAAGGCCCATGAACTTAATAGTTAGCTCTCTCTCAAATTGGTCTTGCAAATTGCTAAAAATGTCCTTAGCAATTCACAACTGTTTGAAATGACCTTGAAGCAATGCCCTTTTCGCAAGAAAAAAATGCTTATTTAATTGATGGTTATAACCAATGCATGGCCGATCACCATGACACAACCTACCACTGTTGTCCAAGATGTTACTTCTGTTTGCAGACATTTGAACTATAAGCAAAGAAACAATGTGCACTATACATGTAAGAACTCTTTTTTTGGTGATATGAAGAGGAAACCCATTGGAAATGTAGTCTAGAAAGAATGTACCTACATATACCAGGTGATTTTCAACACGTAGTACAACAAGTTTTGTTTTGTTTCTGTGAAGAACATCGGTTTCCTATCAGATAAATATGTAGAACCAATAAAAATCAATGGCATATGGTGTGCCCTATAGTTTAATTAGTGAGAGAGCATATGTCACATGCTTCATACTAGATTTATATGTGCTTGCTTATATGGGGCACCTACTGCCATTTTATGATGTACTTGGAAGCACGTATCACCAAAAGGATCAGGCCAATTCAGTGTAACCTATCCAAAACCTATCAGAGAAATATTTGTAGTTTGAACATGTGGCTACTGTGGGTCATAGCTCTGTGTAAATAGGACTTCCAGACCAATTTATGGGAATAAACTGGAGAAACAAAACAAATGGTAACGAATTAGTGAGTGCAAGCCCAATGGTTAACTAATCATCAGGTGGTTCCATAAAAAGGCAATCGGTCTTTAAACTAAATTATAACCGTTGTGCTAGCTTTACATTTTCCAACTTAGCAAGTGCTAATACATTATGTGATATGAACTTTCAGTCGTGATCGACTGAGGAAAATGCCATTCCATCAAAGAAGTGGGCGAGTAGTAGTTTAGTTCAAAACATACATTAATACAGGCCATTAGTGGCTCTTCTGCATTTGCACTCCTTATAGCAACTATTCATGGTTCTCCTAAGTTTATTTGTCACGTTCATGCAATTCCAAGTGGGTGAGATTTTCAAGGCCATGCGGCAAGAACCGAGCTAGTGCTCTGCTGAATTGCTGATAGGCTGGACATAGTTTTCGAGGATGTTATGTAAGATGAAGTTGAATGAGCTTTGTAATGAATCCCTAACGAAGAGACTATGGAGCCGGCCACATAGGACCCGTGCGCAAAATCATATAGCCCTAGAACAAAATCAAATAGTGTTTTAGAATTCCGCGCCTCCGCGTCAGGTTTTCATTGCCGCCGTTGTTGCCGCTCAAAATAGGATCCAGGCGCAAGGAGACAATATAGGATCCCTTGCTGTACCATACCTAAATAATCGACGACGACCGCATGAAACAAACAACAAACACACGAAGGTGGGATAATTAGAGAGAGAGAGTGGATTTTCAGCTCCCGGGTGCCTAGGCATCCTCTATGAATAGTAAAATCAAAATAAATAGAAAAAAAATCAAAAAAATCTGAAACTTTGCAACATCAAAGATGATCAAACTTCCTAGGTGCTTGCAAGTTTTCATGCCAAAAAAAACATTCGAGGAGCTCTACAGAGGAAAAACATTTTAGTGCTTCAAGTTTTGAACACTTTTAATATTGAAATCTAAAACTTGTTTGTACACCTTTCTTTACATAATTTTTTGGCATGAAAACTTGCAAGCACCTAAGAATTTGACCATCTTTGATACTGCAAAGTATCATATTAAAAAAAAATTATTTTTTGATTTTACTGTTCATAGAGGGTGTCTAGACACGTGGGAGCTGTTACATCTTTCTCTTAGAGAGAAGAATTAACCAACCAGCACGGAAGGACGGGAAGAGCGGCAACAATCAAATGTAAAGAATCAATGTCCCGGACATAAGCATGTCATCAGCGCGAAGGACGCATGCAGCCGTCGAACCCGTTGGACCAAAGCATCGAGCCCACCGCAACTCCTGCATATTCCGCCCAAAACCACTATGACCACCGTCATGTTCTCGCACCGGGTTCGGGGCAGAATCACATAGTTGCGACAATGACGATAACCCACCAATGTCGTCGACCGCAAGGACCACGATTACCCACACACAGAACAGACCCTGGCGAAGAGATGCAGAACTCTAAAACGCACCGCTCGGTCTCCTCGAGTGGCAACAATGGCATCAATGGAAACACAACGCAACACCTCCCCAATCGGCCTCTCCCCTCCGCAAGAACCAACCGAGTCGCTATGCCGCCGCCCACCAATTTTGACCTGGGCCTAAGCCAACCCTTCGTCCCACCAACACCGCCGACTCATAACAGGTAGACACTCACGTAAGGAATCCATCCAATACCGGTACCATCCACATGACTCATGAAGACAACTAGGTTAAAATCGAGACACCAAATCCCAAATTGCCAGCCTCAGTTGATTGATTGTAAGGACTCGGGAAGACGACCAGGTTAACAACTACTCCTTCAATTCCTAAATATAAGTCTTTTTTAAATATTTCATTATAAGCTACACACGTAGCAAAATAAGTGAATATATACTCTAAAATATATCTATATACATTAATATGTAATTCGTAGTGAAATTTTTTTTTATAAAAAAATTTATACCCTATTTAGGAACGGAGGAAGTAGCGAGCACAGTGAATCAAAGGACGCTCTGCGTGTAATAATTCCACCCGCTCACCCCTCAACTTCTCCCGTAGTCCCGTCAAATGACTGGACGCTTCGGTTGCTGTCCTTCGGCAGCCACCGCCGCTCCGGATCCCATCTAATCGATCACCATTCCCATCGCCTCTCTCTGGTCTATCCTGGCCGGTGACGCCACGCCATGGAAGTTCATGTCCCCGCATCGCCGTCGGCAGAAAGCCAGGAGGAATACGACCCTATAATCCACGGTGACCACAGCGAGGAAGAAGAAGAGCCGCAGGGCCGCCATCGTTCGGATGACGCCCCGAACACCATCCAGGAGGAGGGGCTTGAGCACTTTGCAGGTTCTGAGCAGGAGGCCGCCGCCGATGTGAACAGCAACGCCAACCTCGCCGCTACCGCCTCCAGCGTCGCCATCGCCAGCGCGCCCGCGGCAAGCCTGGCGCCGTTGGTCGACGACGGCGAGGAGGAAGAAGGCGGCACGGACTCGGAGGACTCGGGCGGCTACGACTCCGAATGCAGCGAGTGTGGCACCAGCTCGCGCGGCTACCGGTGCCGTTCGTGCGGCGGGACTCGCGGCGGCCGCGGCTTCAGGTGCCGCGCGTGCGGGCGGGAGCCGTTCGGCGACGGAGGCGACTGCGGCTCGTGCGGCCAGGGCATGCTCCCGCGAGCCGTCGTGTGCGGCGGCTGCGCGCCTGGCCGCGACAACGTCGACCTGTACGCGGCGTCCGTCAGGTGCGTCGTGTGTGGCCGAGGCTTGGCAGCCGGCGCGGATGCCGCACGGCGAGGAACTCCATACCATAGATCATCATCTTCGTTCTAGAGTCTATACTCTCGATGCATGCCGGATGGTGACGGCATCGATCGACGGCAACTAATCTGCGAGGTTTACTACCATGTACTACAAATGAAACAGTTAGTTCACCGGCGTCCATGAAGTCACGATTCTTGTCCAGATTATGTCATTATGTGCTCAAATCTACAGTTAGTACTACATGCATGATGTCGTAATTCATTGAGCGCATGCACGAACGCCGAACGCCGACAAGGCCGAGCGGCGAGGGAGACAAGGTGAATCCAAAACAATAAGCTACGCATCAAGGGCGTATCCTCGCCATAGCCACGTCATCACCAATTCCTGTCTCCGTTCATCTACACAATCTCATCCGTTGCTTTGTTCCAGTGGTGGAGGTATAAAGGCTGCTAGCCCACCCAATCCCCTACCCCCGTGCGTCTCCTCTTCCTATCGTCGCGCCGCCGCCGGCCCCTATCCCGTGCGTCCAGACCGGGCGAAACGGCGGCCGCTGCCGGAGCGGCGGCGACGGCAATGGTGATCTCGGCGGCGCGGCGCGTCCGCAGTTGCTGGAGAAGCTGTTGGGGCGATTGCCAGGGATTGTACCGCGCCGATGTGAGATGCTGGGCGACGGGACGCGGAGGGAGGCGGGCCATGAGGTGTGGGAGCTCGAGCTCGAGGACGGCCAGGCGTTGGGCGGCGGCGGCCTGGACGCGGGCGACAGCGAGCTCCTTGATCCTTACTCGCCTACACACATCGTAAGCGACACTCTCTTGCTTCGTATTTTTTCCTTCTCTCCGTGCGGCTGGATTGGATTGGATGTTGATGAGCTGGTTGGTGGTACCGTGGTGTATTCTACTTGCCTTATTGTTTGTAATTGTGCTAGCTTGCTTGCAGCATTATCAACTTTTTGCGTGAATTCTGCTGTGTATCAGCTGCAGGCCCAGGTAGACACTGCGCCCGCCGCCAGCCGCCAGTTCCCGATCCCGCGCCTCCAGCCCCTGCTATGCGCACGAGACGAAACGGCCGCTGCTGTCGGAGTGTACTTTGGCGGCGAGGAGGCCCAGGGCGACAGGCCGGCGGTGATGCTTGTGATCCATTCCGACGACGGCCGGGTGATCCATTCCCCTCCCTAGATTGTTATCCTTTACTTCTATGTTTTTATGTTCTCATTGATTGTGTGTCGGATTTTATCGCAGGATTGTTGCTGTCTCTATTCCTTGAAGTCCCACACATGTCCGCGTTCAATTTGTGCTCGTCGTCGCCTTCCTACTTTCTTTTATCCTCCTTTTGTTAACCCTCTTTTCTTTTGTCATTAATATTTGTTTGTACGAAAATCTCAGTGTACACCATGGTTTAAAAAAAATGCTAGGTGCCTTTCTGTCTTGATTGGTGGGCTGCCTTCTTTTGGTTAGGAAAGATTTTAGCTCCGGATATCTTCTTATAGGTTAGTGCAAAGTAGGGCATTCACATCATTCATATATATGAGTAGGTTACAGTGATATCCTGAAGTGCAGAGTGGCTGGGCTAATTTACTAATGAAACTCACTAATATATCCTTGGATGTCTTGATCAGCTCAAGGGCCATTAGGGAGCTCAACTCAGAATGTTAATAAAGGTGTAGCTAAAGAAATCATGTCTAAAAACTTGAAACTTTGGCTTCCTTCTTGCTGTCATATGTATTTCGTTCTTAAGGTCTATTTCTTTTCCAGTTTAGTAACAAAGGTTAGCTAAAGACGCCCATGGGTACGTTGAAACCAGAAAGTTTCTTTTGCTCTCCTCCCTGCAAATCTATGCTTAATTCCTGATATATGTAGCTTTTTATATAATTAATAGACTGTATTACGAGTGTGTTTGTGTTCTAAAAACAACAATGGTGGTATCTTGGTAGAACTAACGCATTTGCTTATTATTTACTATCTTGACTAAAAAGACATTGACTGGTTTTTTCTTTTCTTTCTTGCGTATGGAGACATTGACTGATTTTATAGTTGATGTGCACATAATACGCTGCTATATGTTTCGTAGTATTATCCTTCTAAGAACAAGTACCGGTGCTCTGTTTTGCTAATCCAAAAGCCGCAGCTTGTTATTGTCCTTCAACTATGGTGCCAGCATATATGTGTTTTAACTTCTTGTTCCTTGTTTTGCTATGCTTAACCTGTAATACCCACTTCTTGGATAAACTTGTAGAGTTTCCTACCTTTGCCTTGCCTTGCTTTGCATGCTTCAAGAAGCTTTTTAGAATATTCAGTTAATTGATTGTCCATATCCTTAACTGTTCTGCAGCTTATCTGTCAAGTGGGGTTTACACTTTAGACAACTGGGATAATTATGCTGCAATTGCATGCGATGCTACTACTATATTGCTGTGCTCTGAAGTATATTTTGAAAGGCATAACCGATTGGTCAAAATATACAGCTCGAGATACTTTCAGTTTAGTTCATATCATATATGATTTTAGTTTGTTGCACGGTATTTTTATACAAATTTTTATTAGCTATCAAGGCAAGGATAAGACATCAGGACAAAGAAGAGTTACCCTATGCATTTTTGGTGATGTTGCAGAACACTGTTGAGAAGCAACAGCTAGGTAACATCTTTATGCTCCTCCTGCTCGTTTGTCCAAGAATTTATTCTTTAAACCTATCTCTATGAAGCATAGTTTTTATGTTATCTGGTTCTCACTTCTTAGGTATTATGACGCATATCTTCCTTCTTTGTTCGAAGCCTGCACAAGTGAAAACCCTGATGTTATACAAGTTTGAATCCTTATGACCGTTCTACTCTTTTGTCCAAGAATTTATTGTCTAAACCTTTCTCCATGAAGCAAAGTTTTTTTTATGTTATCTTGCTCTCACGTTTCAATTTTTTCCTTCAAAATACTGTTTCTGAAAAGAAACATAACTTACCATTGTTAGGATCGAGAAGCAATGCAGGATAAAAAAAGGAGTTGGTATACGTGCAGCAAGCATAGAATCTGAAAATAAATTAGTGATGCATATGATTTTTCTAAGCAACTATAGAATCTGATTTCTTAATAAAGGGTGCTGGCAAAGATATTAATTTGTAGAGAATAGAGTTGGATACGTCCAGCATTCGTACAAAATGTGAAGAAAAAAGAGATATTAAAACTCCATCTGAAATGTAATACACGCTGGGTTGTAGCAGTCCCTATATCCATTGAACATGACCCTATAGCATGCAATTTTCTGAGATGAAGTCATTGCATGTCTTTATAAATAAAGTTATACACGAAACTTAAAATTAGAAACTTGAACAGGACAACATAGTTTCTTTTAAATGCTAGGTGCCTTTCTTTGTGTCTTGATTGGTGGTCTGTCTTGTTCTCGTTAGGTACTACGGCTACATATGTCAGTCTTGATTATTGTGTGATGAGAGAAATAGTTTTTTTTTTACTTTAAAGTGCATTGGGAAGATAGAAATGCACTTTTTTGTTGACAAATTTTAAAAGCCAAACGTACACTTATTCATGAAAGGAGGGAGCACTAGACTACTAGTCAAACATGGATGTGACGTTGTGGCGTCATTCACATGAATCGGTGTTTCTTCCTTTTGATCACCTCGGGGATAGTTCATGTTTTTCTACAAAAATGCTTATCTCTTTTGCTATTTTAAATCACTATCCCTTGCCATATCTTATTTGCACATTTTTTCCTGTGAACCGATTAATGTGCTCGGTGTCTCAGACAGACATGCGTTTGAATCGTCAAATTACTTGTTGGTTTGAAGGAACACTTATAATATTTATTTTTCTTACCCCGTGGGACAGCATGATTAAATTGTGTTCTTTTTGTGAAGTGTGATTGTTGGTTGCAGGTGAAGTGCTATATGAAACAACTACTTTTTGGAATTGAGCACTGCCATAACAAGATTGTCCTTCACCACAACATCAAGACTTCGAACATACTTCTTAGCGAGGATGTGATCCTTTTCTCTGTCCCCTTTTACTTGCAGTTTGATGGATTTGCTGCTTGAATCTTTATTTGGATATTTCTCATGTTAATGTATCTACAGTTTGAGGAGATGTTATAATGTTTAATGAAATGAAGATTTAGTTTCCAAATTAAATTTTCACTTTGATAATATGAGGAAATATAATGTATTATATGTTGAACTGATATGTATTAATGCACATTCATTTCCCATCGTAAGCAACAATTTACCTTCTCATTTTTTCTTTTTTTTATCTTGCACTAGCTTTGTCTGTAATCACATTCAGGTTGTGGGCTGGTGGTGCTTGAGGTTTTCTCCGCAGCAGATACAGTGACCGAGAGATAAGGAAATGGGAGAAGGCAACGCAGAAAGAGTCATGATCTATGTAAGCATGGCCTTATCCAGGTCTGCTTCTCCTTTTTTGTTAATGCATGGAGTTGGGTTATGCAACATGTGATGCTTCTGTACTTTGAAACATGGCACCACATGGAACAATCCTATGATTAGTTGATTTTTTGCTAGCTTATCGAGTCAATTTGGGGATGAGAAAAAAAATCCTAGCTCATAGCTTGGGTGCTTCTAATGTGTATGAAAATAGCACATGGGAGGCGCAACGATGCACGTCCGCAAGGCAAGTGCGCCACAAGCATGCACTCAGGAGGCCCGCCATTGGCGGGCCCCAACAACTAGTTAACAACAATAGGAAATTTTCCTAATAATTTTCTGATGCACCAACAATAATGGGAAAAATGGCATGATACATTTTTGGTAATGTTAAAAATCTGACGTAAGATCAGTTCTCCTTTTGTGACCTCAAACAGTAAAACTCATTCCACTTCTCTTTGGTCCACTCATTAGGGCACTCATTTTTCCCTTCTCACTTGTATCAATTATATATCTTTAAACGAATAGTAGTATGATGTATATCGTGTGTTCTGGTGACGAGAGCTTTCAAGCGAGACCAGTGTTCAATATATTTCGACTAGATTTGAAATTCTACTTTTAAACCATGATAAACTTTATGGAACCGAAAAAATGACGATAATGTCCTGGCCTACTCCGTAAAACAATCTTGTCATTTCACTATGGTTCACTGTGTTCTATCATTGTCATAATGTTGCATTATGTATCAATGACCATGAACCGATTTGTAGGAATCTCAAAGCTTGTAAATAACAATAGATTTTATTGTGACAAAAGTTAATTCTTCATTGCAGGCCATCTTTCATCCAGTGTGCACCATATTGTCTCATCATGTCTTATCACTAGTAGAAAATAGGCCTTTTGTCCCGGTTGGCTTACGAAGGGGCTCCACATGGTAGCTTTCTAGAGCGGGACCTTTAGTCCCGGTTGGTGTTACCAACCGGTACTAAAGGTATTTTTTAAATATTTTTTATTTTTATTTTTTCGATTTTTTTTATTTTCAAATCTTTGAATTATTTGATAATTTAATCTCTAATCACCCCTCATTCCAAATCATCTAACTTCCCGACCGGTAACCCATCCTCTCACTGCTCGAAATCGAGCACGCTTAACTTTCGAGTTCTATCACCCCTAGTTTCCAAGTCTGCACTTGTTGTTTTCTTGACAATAGTAAGCTATCAATCCTATTAACCCTTGGGTCTTGATGTAACATGATTTAATTTTTTGAATTCTAAACAATTATTAAAATACACAATGATAAATGATTAATAATAATATTGAATTTCAATGAAAATAAAATAAGTAATAATATTATTTTATTCATTTTTTGCAATTTATTCATTTATATGGCATAATTAATATCTTTAAATCTGTAAATCGAAATTCAACAAATAATATACCCATTATTATCAGAAAAACATGAGGAATCCAGATATGACATCATTTAATTTTTTTAAAATAATTTTCATAACACTTTTTTTTCGACATCATATGCAAAAGTTATAACCGTTTTACTTTTTCATAACACTTTTTTTTAATCTTGTTTCAATTCCAGACTTTTTGTACGTTCAACATGCACCATCCAAAGCCACATTATCAAATTTCAAACCTTTCCCACTTCATTCGCTATTTTTTTATACATTTACTAATTTTTTTGAGCTTAATGACCCTGAAATTGAAAAGCACTACAAATGAACTCTCAAAAGGTTTAAACTTGGCATGATATCATCATTTCACCCACATAGCATGTGCTAAAAAGTTGAGAGGGTTACGGTAAAAACTAGATGCACTTCGTGTACAAACTGGACAATCCCTTTTGAAGTATCAGGGTTTTGGACGAAAACTTATCTGTTACAAAGACATTTCGTTTTTTAAAACTTATTTAAACTCCAGAGTTTTTGTGTGTTCAACATGCACCATTCAAAGTCACATCATCAATTTTAAACCATTTCCCACTTCATTCGCTATTTTTCATGCATTTATTAATTTTTTGATCTAAATGACCCTGAAATTGAAAAGCACTACAAATGAACTCTGAAAAGGTTGAAACTTGGCATGGTATCATTATTTCACCCACATAGCATGTGCTAAAAAGTTGAGAGGGTTACGGTAAAAAGTAGATGCACTTCGTGTACAAACTGGACAATTCCTTTCGAAGTATTAGAGTTTTGGACAAAAAATCATCTGTTACAAAGGCATATCATTTTTAAAAACTTATTTAAACTTCATAATTTTTGTGCTTTCAACATGCACCATTCAAAGCCACATGATCAATTTTCAACCATTTCCCACTTCATTCGCTATTCTTCATGCATTTATTAATTTTTTTGAGCTAAATGACCCTGAAATTGAAAAGCACTACAAATGAACTTTGAAAATGTTGAAACTTGGCATGATATCATTATTTCACCCACATAGCATGTTCTAAAAAGTTGAGAGGTTACGGTAAAAACTAGATGCATTTCGTGTACAAACTGGATAATCCCTTTCGAAGTATCACGGTTTTGGATGAAAAATCATCTGTTACAAAGGCATTTCATTTTTTAAAACTTATTTCAACTCCAGACTTTTTGGGCGTTCAACATGCACCATCTAACATGTGCTTAGGAGCAAAAAGAATTAAATTAAAAGCTATTTTTAAACTCAAGTTATTGAAAATCTAGGGTTCGAAGCAAATTTGAAAACTAATTGCACAAACACAAACTATAATTTTTTTGAATCTAATGCAAAAAAGAATCACTCAAAAACATCAAATATCCTAAAAGATATAAGCAATTTAAAACAAAAACTAAAAACAGAAAACAAATAGAAAAAACAAAAAAAAAATTCAAAACCCTTTAGTCCCGGTTGGAGACACGAACCGGGACTAAAGGGTATCGACCCCTTTAGTCCCGGTTGGTGTCTCCAACCGGGACTAAAGGTCCCATTTGAACCGGGACTAATGCCCGACCGGCGCCCTAGCCGCTCGAACTGGGACTAATGCTCACATTAGTCTCGGTTCGTAAGGAAACCGAGACTAATGTGTAGATCGAGCTGTGACGAAAACCCTGTTTTCTACTAGTGTTATTGTGTCTTTACTAGTTTCATATGGATATGCAAAAGTATAGAAGTTTGTAAATAGTGATAGTTTACATCCAGTTTCATTTTGGGGAATCATGTTCAAGGGTACACCATTGTATCCGAGCCATCAAAGCAAAACATAAATTGAACTTTTAGTTTTGTGTGGTTTCGTAAAGTTTCACCACATTTCAAACTTTGTATTTCAAGACTCGTCAATATATATTTAAGGGTGGTCTCGTTTCAAAGTCCCATCACAATGAGCACAAATATGGAAGCAAATCATAAATTGAACTTTTATTTCGCAAGATAAAATAGATTCATGGTCAAAGTCACACAATATGCAGACAAACGCGCTCTCTAGATAAACTATCACAAATCTGTCATAGTCCCTCTTAATGTGCAGCCAGAAAATCTGAACAGAATTATTGCTCTCATGGGATGTAAACTGGGAAAATTCCCTTTCACATATCTTGGTCTACCACTTACTGCCAACAGACTAAAAAATGAAGACTTTCATCCAATCTGTCAGACAATTGAAAGAAGGCTATCTAGATGCTCTACAATGCTAAACATTGATGGCAGATTACAACTCATTAGATCTGTCTTCTCAACTCTTCCTATTTTCTTCATGAGCACTTTGACGTTACCTGTGGGCATTGTGGAACAAATCAACAAATACATAAGACATTTATTCTGGAGAAAATTTGGACAAGAAGAAACTCGTCCTACACTAATTGCATGGGATAAAGTCCGCAAACCCAAGAAATAGGGAGGACCAGGCATTCTTGATGTGGAAAACCATAATCAAGCCCTGCTGATGAAGAACATTCATACGTTTTTAAGCAAAGAGGATCTGCCATGGGTAACCTCATTTGGAACTCATGTTACACTCAACAGCTCCCAGGTGAAAGAATGCTTGGATCCTCATGGTGGAAAGCCACTCTCAAACTTCTGTCAGCTTTCAAAGATAATGCAAACTGCACCGCGGGGCAAAGAGACACCATTCCGCTATGGCATGACAAATGGCTGACTCCTCCACCTGCTAGTAGGTTTCCAGAACTTCACTCATTTGCAAAAGACTCAAAACAGTCCATGGCCTCCATGATCAGTAACAACAACATTAGTGATCACTTCCACACCCCTTTCTATAGTAGCATTTCAACAAGTTATGGAACTTCAAGACATCATCATAGCTCATAGTAACACTTGTAACCTGGACAGATGGAAAGCAACTGAAATAAGAGCAAAATACTCTTCCAAAAAGATGTATCAGGCACTAGTGAATGAGCCTTTGGATCATCAGATTTATGCATAGTTGTGGAAAGGAGCTGCAAGAATTAGGCATAAAGTGCAATTTTGGCTATTTCTCCAAGGTATTGCAAACACAAGAAACCTCCTCAAGAGAATAAATATGCACCTAGAGTGTTATGAGTGTGTCTTTTGTAATGAAGGGGCTGAAGAAACCCCCTATCACTTATTCTGGGATTGTAGTTATGCACAAGATTGCTGGCAAAGAATCATTCCTGACAGAAAAAGAGGAACCTCATTCCTTGATGACACCATCCTAGCCTTAGAAAACTTTCGAAAATCAATTGCTCTTGACATTATCATCATAGGATGTTGGAACATACGGATCCAAAGAAATGACAAGATATTCAGAAGAGAAGCTCAAAATATGAATTATTGGATATTCCTTTGAAAAAAGATTAACTCTGTTGGAACACAGGGTGAAGAATAAAAATCCGGATCTTTTAAAGGATTGGATTGCAACAAATCTTTAGTACAGTTATCACTTTAAATTAGTTTCCATGTTTCCACGAGCAGGCATCGGGTAGTCCACGCATTATAAAGATTGGCTCTTTAAAGATAATGCAAAGTGCAAAATGGTTGGGATGAGCTCTTTAAAGATAATGCAAAATGAAAAATGGTTGGGATGAGCTCTTTAAATATAATGCAAAATGCAAAATGGTTGGGATGATCTCTTTAAAGATAATGCAAAATGCAAAATGGTTGGGATGAGCTCTTCAAAGAGGTAACAAACTTTTGTGTCAAATACAACATTGTAATGCCAAATATGGAAGATACAAGAACTGCTAATGGGCGTTCAAGGACTTGGGTTGGGCAATTGGTAAATTACATCCATCACTTCAATGTGTTGCATGATCAACTTATTGTGGAGTTAAACAACCACTTTGCTAAATGGTCTACTCAATTGCTCAGATGCATTGCTTGTCTTGATCCCAAGAATTCATTTGCCAATTATAGTGAAGACAAGCTAGTGGATCTCGCTAATACGCATGTTGTTGACTTCTCTACATATGAAGTTACTTTTGCATTAGAAACCAACTAGACTCATTCAAAAATCATCAAAAAGTTTCGTGCCAATTGGACTTCGTTTGATAATGTAAACCTGAAAAGCCCAAAGCATGTAGAAAATAACAACTGACCCTTGGCACTTGGTTAATAGGTTAGTGCTAAAGCATAATATGAATTAGCAAATAAATACCAAAAAATATCCTAGAATGATAATATTATAGAATGGAACAATAAAAAATTATAGATACATTGGAGACGTATCAGACGACAAGGCAACAGGGCGCGCCTAGGGGAGGTAGGCGTGCCCTGATGCCTTGTGGGGCCCTCATGGCTCCGACTGACCTAATTTCACCCCCATAAATTCTCTAAAATTGGGAAACCAATAGAGAATCACCTGAAGCACTTTTTCCGCCGCCACAAACCTCAGTTCCGATGGGAGGCCATCTCGAGACCTTTTCTGGTACTCTGCCGGAAGGGGAATCAACCATGGAAACCATCTACATCAACTTTGTTGCCTCCATGATGATGCGTGAGTAGTCCACCACAAACCTACGTGTCCATAGCTAGTACCTAGATGACTTTCTCTCTCTCTTTGATCTATAATACCATGTTCACCGTGATCCTCACGGTGATCTATCCGATGCAATCTTATTTTGTAGTGTGTTTGTTGGGATTCGATGAATTGTGGGTTTATGATTAGATTATTCATTGAAAGTAATTGAGTCTTTTCTGAATACTATTATGCATGATTCTTATAACTTCGTATTTCTCTCCGATCTATCGGTTTGGTTTGGCAACTAGATTGATTTATCTTCAGTGGGAGTGGTGTCTTGTAATGAGCTCAATCTTGCGGTGCTCTATATCCCGGTGACATAAGGGGACAAGACACATATTTGTATTGTTGCCATTAAGGCTAAAACGACGGGATTTGAACATATTGCTGGTGTTATTTTGCCTACATCATGTCACCTTGCTCCAAGCATTACTCTGTTTGTTATGAACTTAATACCATAGATGCACGCACGAGTCGGTCAATCGGTGGAGTAATAGTATTAGATACAGAATCGTTTCGGTCTACTTGTTTATGGACGTGATGGATATATACATGATCATTGTCGTGAATAACACGTCATAACTATGCACAATTCTGTCAATTGCCTAACAGTAATTTGTTTACCCACCAAATGTTATATTGAAGAGAGAAGCATCTAGCGAAAACTATGGCCCCCGGGTCTACTTAAACATAAATACAAAAGTTTAAAAATAATTTCTACAATTTATTTACTTTTATTTTATTTTGCCTTTACATTATTTATTTCTATCAAGATTTAATCCTTGCAATTAACAAGTTCAAGAGGCTTGGCACTTGGACTTCGTTTGTTAACCTTGATTCTCACTGAGAGAAATACTTATCTCTACTGTGTCGCATCTCCTCTCCTATTCGGGGAAAATCTCAATGCAGCTCACAAGTAGCAATGACATGACGATACTATGTTGTATCGATGATGATGAGAGATTCTTATCTCATATAGTTTCAACGTATGTGTATGTGTATGTATGCGTAAATACGTAGAAAAAATAGAGAAAATATTAGCGAAAGCGAAGGTCAAATAGCGACGGTGCAACTAGTTAGTGGTAGCGCAGGTCAGACCAACACTACAAATACTTATAGTTAACACTTATCAGTAGCACCAGTCATATACCGTGCTACTGCTAAATGTTAGATGTAGCACCGAATGGTAGGGAAAATACCAGTGCTACTACTAAGGTTTTCCCGAGTAGTGTTATCTCTATTGTTGGTGCAGTATTTTTTCTGCTCAGACATGCCTCTTATCTACACAGTTTCTCCTTTGGAGGATGATTCCTCATATTTCAACATATGTTTCATATTTTCCTTCTATTGAAGGGCCTCATACTTCCGCAACAATTAGTTCATCACTGCTATATAATTTGGCATCTCGAAAATTTGCAAAGAAACTAGGCAGCGAGAATAAAAGTAGAAGACTTAAATCTTCATCATCATACTTTAACTCCATAGACCGTAAGTCAGAAACGATCTCCTTGAAGATCGATAACTAGTTCTAAATCGAACGACCTTCTTGCAACTTCTGTGTGAAAAACTTCATCTTCATGTGCATCTTATTAGTCAGATCCTTGGACATGCAGATCTATTCCAGTTTGAGCCAGAAGGTTGCTGAAGTTTTCTCCTCCAGCACTTCATGTAAAATATTGTTAGATGGATCAAGATGAATCATTGTTGGAAATATGCCCTAGAGGCAATAAATAAAGTGTTTATTATTGTATTTCCTTGTTCATGATAATCGTTTATTATCCATGCTATAATTGTATTAATTGGAAACATGGATACATGTGTCGATACATAGACAAACACAATGTCCCTAGTATGCCTCTAGTGAACTAGCTCGTTGATCGAAAGATGGTTAAGGTTTCCTAGCCATGGACATGAGATGTCATTTGATAACGGGATCACATCATTAGGAGAATGATGTGATGGACAAGACCCAAACTACAAACGTAGCTTATGATCGTGTCAGTTTATTGCTACTGTTTTCTGCATGTCAAGTATATGTTCCTATGACCATGAGATCATGCAACTCACAGATATCGGAGGAGTACCTTGTGTGTATCAAACATCGCAATGTAACTGGGTGACTATAAAGGTGCTCTACAGGTGTCTCCGAGGGTGTCTGTTGAGTTGGCATGGATCAAGACTGGGATTTGTTACTCCGTGTGACGGAGAGGTATCTCAGGGCCCACTCGATAATACAACATCACAATAAGCCTTGCAAGCAATGTGACTAAGTGTTAGTTGCGAGATCTTGTATTACGGAACGAGTAAAGAGACTTGCCAGTAATGAGTTGAACTAGGTATGGAGATACCGACGATCGAATCTCGGGCATGTAACATACCGAAGAACAAAGGGAACATTATACGGGATTAACTAAATCCTTGACATAGAGGTTCGACCGATAAAGATCTTCATAGAATATGTAGGAACCAATGTGGACATCTAGGTCCCGCCATTGGTTATTGACCGTAGAGGTGTCTCGGTCATGTCTACATAGTACTCGAACCCGTAGGGTCTGCACACTTAAGGTTTGGTGACGTTTCGGTAGAATAGATTTATGTATGGTGGTGACAGAAGTTTGTTCGGAGTACCGGATGAGATCCCTAACGTCATGAGGAGCTCCGGAATAGTCCGGAGGTAAAGATTCATATATAGGAAGTCCTGTTTTGGTCGCCGAAAAAGTTTTGGGCTCATCGGTAGTGTATCGGGAGTGCCGGTAGTGTACCGGGAGACCTCCGGGAGGGGTATTTGGACCCAAGAGGCTACATGGGCTTTGGGAGAGTGGAAACCAGCCCTTAGTGGGCTGGTGGGACAACCACAAGAGGCCCATGTGGCTGGAAGAAGAAAAAACAAGAGAAAAGGTGGGAAAAAAGGCAAAATAGGTGAATCCTAGTCCTACTAGGATTGGAGGTGGACTCCACCTCCTCCACCTCCTTTCGGCCGAAGCCCTTGGCTTGGGAAGCCAAGGCTGCCTCCTCTCCTCTCTTCCTCCTATATATACTGGTGGTATAGAGGGTTTTTGCACTAGAATTTCAGCCACGTGCTACCCGTTCCTCCAGTGCATAGTTTCTCCTCTAGATTGGATTTCTGCAGTGCTTAGGCGAAGCCTTGCCGGAATTGCTCCACCACCATCGCCGGAGCACCGTCAGGCTGACGGAGAACTCTTCTTCCTCTCCACTCCTTCTTGCTGGATCAAGACGGTGGAGATCGTCATCAAGTTGTACGTGTGCTGAACGCGGAGGTGTCGTCCGTTCGGTGCTAGATCGGAAGGATCGTGGTCAAGTTCGTGGGACGAATCGTGATCGGATCGCGGGATGGATCGTGATTGGATCGCGGGACGGATCATGATTGGATCGCGGGACGCACGGCGATTTGGATCGCGAAGACGTTCGACTACACCAATCGCGTTTCTTAACGCTTCCCGCTTAGCGATCTACAATGGTATGTAGATTCACTCTCCCTATCGTAGATGCTCATCATCATGGATAGATCTGCGTGTGCGTAGGAAATTTTTTGTTTCCCATGCAACGTTCCCCAACAGTGGCATCATGAGCTAGGTCTATGTGTTGATGAGATCTCGAGTAGAAAACAAAAGGTTTGTGGGCGTTGATGCTTAGATTGCTTCCTCCCTTGGTCGGATTTTGGTTCAGCGTTATTGTGAGATGAAGCGGCCCGGGCCAACATTACTCGTACGCTTACGAGAGACCGGTTCCCTCGACGCAACTTGTTGCCTAGATGGCTTGCAGGTGGCGGTTTCTCTCACTTTAGTTGGATCGGATTCGACAAAGGCGGTCCTTGAGAAGGTTGACAAGGAAATTATGTGTCACCGTTGTGGTTTATGCGTAGGTGAGAATCGTTCTTTGCTAGAAACCCGTAGCAGCCACGTAAAACATGCAACAACAATTAGAGGACGTCTAACTTGTTTTTGCAGGGTATGTTGTGATGTGATATGGCCAATTACATGATGTGATATATGTGATGTATGAGATGATCATGTGATGTATAGAATTTCATGACTTGCATGTCGATGAGTACGGCAACTGGCAGGAGCCATAGGATTGTCTTTAATTATTATATGACCTGCGTGTCAATCATTAAGCGCTATGTAATGCTTTACTTTATCGCTAAACGGTATCAATAGTAGTAGAAGCATGTTGGGCGCGACAACCCCGATGGCGACACGTTGATGGAGATCAAGATGATGGAGATCATGGTGTCTTACCGGTGACGATGGAGATCATGTCGGTGCTTTCAAGATGGAGATCTAAAGCACAAGTTCATGGCCATATCATGTCACTTCTGAATTGCATGTGATGTTAATCCTTTTATGCACCTTGTTTTGCTTAGTACGACGGTACCATTATAAGGTGATCCCTCACTTAAATTTCAAGATAAATTGTGTTCTCCCTGAGTGTGCACCGTTGCGAAAGTTCGTCGTGTTGAGACACCACGTGATGATCGGGTGTGATAGACTCTACGTTCACATACAACGGGTGCAAGCCAGTGTTGCATGCGCAGAACACTCGGGTTAAACTTGACGAGCCTAGCATGTACAGACATGGCCTCGGAACACAAGAGACCGAAAGGTCGAACATGAGTCATATAGTAGATATGATCAACATAATGATGTTCACCATTGAAGCCACCTCAACTCACGTGATGATCGGACTTGAGTTGGTGGATTTGGATCATGTGACACTCAGATGACCTGAGGGATGTCAATTTGAGTGGGAGCTTTAGTAATTTGATTAACTAAACTCATTATCTTGAACAATAGTCTAAGCAAACTTTGCATATTTATGTTGTAGATCAATGGCTCGCGTAGTAGCACCCCTGAATTTTAATGCGTTCCTAGAGAAAGCTAAGTTCAAAAATGATGGAAGTAACTTTGTTGACTGGGCCCGTAATCTAGGATTATCCTCACGGCTTCCCAGAAATCATATGTCCTTGATGCACCGCTTGGTGACCAACAAGAAGACATGACCTCTGAAGACGTTAAGAACGCTTGGGAGGCACGCACTGGAGATTACTCAATAGTTCAGTGTGCAATATTGTGTGGCTTAGAACCGGGACTTCAAAGACTTTTTTAACGTCATGGAGCATATGAGATGTTCGAGGAGTTGAAGTTTATCTTTCAGAAGAACGCCCGGATCGAGAGGTATGAAACCTCCGATAAGTTATATGCTTGCAAGATGGAAGAGAATGGGTCTATCAGTGAACATATACTCAGAATGTCTGGGTATTCAACTCGTCTAGCGGAGTTGGGAATTGCCCTTCCGCCAGAAGCGTTCACTGACAGAGTTCTTCAATCAGTGCCACCTAATTACAAGAGCTTTGTGATGAACTATAACATGCATGGGATGAACAAGTCAGTCGCCGAGCTATTTGCGATGCTAAAAGTCGCCGAGTCTGAAATCCAGAAAGAACATCAAGTGTTGATGGTCAATAAAACCACTAGTTTCAAGAAAAATGGCAAAGTCAAGGGCAAGGGCAAGAAGGGTAAAACCAAGAAGGATGGCAAAGCAGTTGCTACTCCTGCAAAGAAGCCCAAGCATGGACCCAAGCCAGAAACTAAGTGCTTTCATTGCAAGGGAACTGGTCACTGGAAGCGGAACTGCCCCAAGTACCTGGCTGACAAGAAGGCGACCAACGACAAACAAGGTATATATGATATACATGTTATTGATGTGTACCTTACTAGCTCTCGTAGTAGTGCCTAGGTATTTGATACCGGTTCGGTTGCTCACATTTGTAACTCAAAGCAGGAACTACGGAATAAACGAAGGCTGGCAAAGGACGAAGTGATGATGCGCGTGGGAAATGGTTCCTAGGTTGATGTGATCGCCGTCGGCACACTCTCTCTTCAATTACCATCGGGATTAGTGATGAACCTGAATAATTGTTATTTAGTGCCTGCGTTAAGCATGAACATTATATCTGGAGCTTGTTTACTGCGAGACGGTTACTCATTTAAATCAGAGAATAAAGGTTGTTCTATTTATATGAGTAATATCTTTTATGGTCACGCACCCAATTTTAGGGGTTTATTCATATTGAATCTTGATAGTGATGACACACATGTTCATAACATTGATGCCAAAAGATGTAGAGTTGATAATGATAGTACCACTTTCTTGTGGCACTGCCGTTTAGGTCATATTGGTGTAAAACGCATGAGGAAGCTCCATGCTGATGGACTTTTGTAGTCACTTGATTTTGAATCACTTGACACATGTGAACCATGCCTCATGGGCAAGATGACTAAAACACCGTTCTCTGGAAGAATGGAATGGGCGAGTGACTTATTGGAAATCATACATACTGATGTGTGCGGTCCAATGAATGTTATAGCGCGTGGTGGATATCATTATTTTCTCACTTTCACTCATGACTTAAGTAGATATGGGTATATTTACTTAATGAAACACAAGTCTGAAACATTTGAAAAGTTCAAGCAATTTCAGAGTGAAGTTGAGAATCATCGTAACAAGAAGATTAAGTTCCTGCGATCTGATCGAGGAGGTGAATATCTGAGTTATGAGTTTGGTAGTCACTTAAGACAGTGTGGAATTGTTTCGCAGTTGACACCGCCCGGAACACCACAGTGTAATGGTGTGTCCGAACATCGTAATGGGACCTTATTAGATATGGTGCGTTCTATGATGTCTCTTGCTGATTTGCCACTATCGTTTTGGGGTTATGCATTAGAGACAGCTGCATTCACTTTAAATAGGGCACCATCAAAATCCGTTGAGACGATGCCATATGAATTATCGTTTGGCAAGAGGCCAAAGTTATCGTTTCTTAAAGTTTGGGGATGTGATGCTTATGTCAAAAAGCTTCAGCCTGAAAAGCTGGAACCCAAAGCGGAGAAATGCGTCTTCATAGGATACCCAAAAGAGACAGTCGGGTATACCTTCTATCTCAGATCCGAAGGCAAAGTGTTTGTCGCTAAGAACGGAACATTTCTTGAGAAAGAGTTTCTCTCGAAAGAATTGAGTGGGAGGAAAATAGAGCTTGATGAGGTTATTGAACCTTTACTTCAACCAGAAAGTAGCGCAGCACAGAAAGATGTTTTTGTGGTACGTACGACGGTAGAAGAGGAAGTTAATGATGATGATCATGAAGCTTCGGATCAAACTGCTATTGAACCTCGTAGGTCGACAAGGCCGCGTACTACCCCTGAGTGGTACGGCAACCCTGTCTTGAAGGTCATGTTGTTGGACAACAATGAACCTACGAGCTATGGAGGAGCAGTAATGGGCCCGGATTCCGAGAAATGGTTAGAGACCATGAAATCCGAGATGGGATCCATGTATGAAAACAAATTATGGACTTTGGAAGTATTACCTGAAGGGCGAAAGGCCATTCAGAATAAATGGATCTTTAAGAAGAAGACAGACGCGGACGGTAATGTCACCGCCTATAAAGCTCGACTTGTGGCAAAGGGTTTTTCACAAGTTCAAGGAGTTGACTACGATGAGACTTTCTCACCCTTAGCGATGCTTAAGTCTGTCAGAATCATGTTAGCAATAGCTGCTTATTTCGACTATGAAATTTGGCAGATGGATGTCAAAACAGCGTTCCTCAACGGTTTCCTTAAGGAAGAGTTGTATATGATGCAACCCGAAGGTTTTGTCGATCCAGAGAATGCTGACAAAGTTTGCAAACTCCAGCGATCCATTTATGGACTGGCGCAAGCATCTTGGAGTTGGAATAAGCGCTTTGATGAGGTGATCAAAGCGTTTGAGTTTATACAAGTTTATGGAGAAGCTTGTATTTACAAGAAAGTGAGTGGGAGCTCTATAGCGTTTCTAGTATTATATGTGGATGACATATTGCTGATTGGAAACAATATAGAAATGCTGGAAAGCGTGAAGGAATATTTGAACAAGAGTTTTTCAATGAAGGACCTAGGAGAAGCTGCTTTCATATTAGGCATTAAGATCTATAGAGATAGATCGAGACGCTTAATAGCACTTTCACAGAGCACATACCTTGATAAGGTTTTGAAGAAGTTCAAAATGGAACAGTCCAAGAAGGGGTTCTTGCCTGTGTTACAAGGTGTGAAGTTGAGTAAGACTCAATGTCCAGTAACTGCAGAAGATAGAGAAAAGATGAGTGTCATCCCCTATGCTTCAACGATAGGCTCTATCATGTATGCAATGTTGTGCACAAGACCCGATGTCAGCCTGGCCATAAGTATGGCCGGAAGGTTTCAAAGTGATCCTGGAATGGAGCACTGGCAAGCGGTCAAGAATATCCTTAAGTACCTGAAAAGGACTAAGGAAATGTTTCTCGTTTATGGAGGTGATGAAGAGCTCGTCGTAAAGGGTTACGTCGATGCAAGCTTTGACACTGATCCGGACGACTCTAAGTTGCAAACCGGATACGTATTTATTCTTAACGGGGGAGCGGTAAGTTGGTGCAGTTCCAAGCAAAGCATGGTAGCTGATTCTACGTGCAAAGCGGAATACATCGCAGCCTCGGAGGCGGCGAAGAAAGGTGTCTGGATGAAGCAGTTCATGACAGATCTTGGAGTAGTGCCGAGTGCACTGAATCCAATGAACCTGTTGTCTGACAACACTGGTGCCATTGCTCTGGCCAAGGAACCAAGGTTTCACAAGAGGACCAGACACATAAAGCGACGCTTCAACTCCATCCGCGATTACATCATGGAGAAAGACATAAATATTTGCAAAGTGCACACGGATCTGAATGTTGCAGACCCGTTGACTAAACCTCTTCCAAGGGCTAAACATGATCAACACCAGAACTGCATGGGTGTTCGATTCATTACAATGTAAATCACATAGTGATGTGAACTAGATTATTGACTCTAGTGCAAGTGGGAGACTGTTGGAAATATGCCCTAGAGGGAATAAATAAAGTGTTTATTATTGTATTTCCTTGTTCATAATAATCGTTTATTATCCATGCTATAATTGTATTAATTGGAAACATGGATACATGTGTGGATACATAGACAAACACAATGTCCCTAGTATGCCTCTAGTGAACTAGCTCGTTGATCGAAAGATGGTTAAGGTTTCCTAGCCATGGACATGAGATGTCATTTGATAACGGGATCACATCATTAGGAGAATGATGTGATGGACAAGACCCAAACTACAAACGTAGCTTATGATCGTGTCAGTTTATTGCTACTGTTTTCTGCATGTCAAGTATATGTTCCTATGACCATGAGATCATGCAACTCACAGATATCAGAGGAGTACCTTGTGTGTATCAAACGTCGCAACGTAACTGGGTGATTATAAAGGTGCTCTACAGGTGTCTCCGAGGGTGTCTGTTGAGTTAGCATGGATCAAGACTGGGATTTGTTACTCCGTGTGACAGAGAGGTATCTCAGGGCCCACTCGGTAATACAACATCACAATAAGCCTTGCAAGCAATGTGACTAAGTGTTAGTTGCGAGATCTTGTATTACGGAACGAGTAAAGAGACTTGCCAGTAACGAGGTTGAACTAGGTATGGAGATACCGACGATCGAATCTTGGGTAGGTAACATACCGAAGAACAAAGGGAACATTATACGGGATTAACTAAATCCTTGACATAGAGGTTCGACCGATAAAGATCTTCGTAGAATATGTAGGAACGAATGTGGACATGCAGGTCCCGCCATTGGTTATTGACCGTAGAGTTGTCTCGGTCATGTCTACATAGTTTTCGAACCCACAGGGTCTGCACACTTAAGGTTTGGTGACGTTTCGGTAGAATAGAGTTATGTATGGTGGTGACCGAAGTTTGTTCGGAGTCCCGGCTGAGATCCCGGACGTCACGAGGAGCTCCGGAATGGTTCGGAGGTAAAGATTCATATATAGGAAGTCCTGTTTTGGTCGCCGGAAAAGTTTCGGGCTCATCGGTAGTGTACTGGGAGTGCCGGTAGTGTACCGGGAGACCTTCGGGAGGGGTATTTCGACCCAAGAGGCTACATGGGCTGTGGGAGAGTGGAAACCAGCCCTTAGTGGGCTGGTGGAACAACCACAAGAGGCCCATGAGGCCGAAAGAAAAAAACCCAAGAGAAAAGGTGAAAAAAAAAGGCAAAATAGGTGAATCCTAGTCCTACTAGGATTGGAGGTGGACTCCACCTCCTCCACCTCCTTTCGGCCGAAGCCCTTGGCTTGGGAAGCCAAGGCTGCCTCCTCTCCTCTCTTCCTCCTATATATTGGTGGTATAGAGGGTTTTTGCACTAGAATTTCAGCCACGTGCTACCCGTTCCTCCAGTGCATAGTTTCTCCTCTAGATTGGATTTCTGCAGTGCTTAGGCGAACCCCTGCCGGAATTGCTCCACCATCATCGCCGGAGCGCCGTCAGGCTGCCGGAGAACTCTTCTTCCTCTGCACTCCTTCTTGCTGGATCAAGACGGTGGAGATCGTCATCAAGTTGTACGTGTGCTAAATGCGGAGGTGCCGTCCGTTCGGTGCTAGATCGGAAGGATCGTGATCAAGTTCGTGGGACGGATCGTGATCAAGTTTGTGGGACGGATCGTGATCGGATCGCTGGACGGATCGTGATTGGATCGCGGGACGGATCGTGATTGGATCACGGGACGCACGGCGATTTGGATCGCGAAGACGTTTGACTACACCAACCGCGTTTCTTAACGCTTCCCGCTTAGCGGTCAACAAGGGTATGTAGATTCACTCTCCCTCTCGTAGATGCTCATCGTCATGGATAGATCTGCGTGTGCGTAGGAATTTTTTTGTTTCCCATGCAACGTTCCCCAACAATCATAGACATAGCCTTACGATCTTTACGCTTCTCATCATCGGACCATGCCTTCTATTCTTTACCACCGAACCCATCGAGCCCCTCATCCAGATCGGAATACGTCATCACTGCTCGCATCTTCACTTGCCACAAAGAAAACCATGTGTCGTAATCCAACAGCGGAAGATCAAACTTCATCGATGCCATGTCATTGAAACCCTTGATAAAACAAGGCTTTGATACCACTTGTTAAAGATATGACACGAAAATCAAACGAGAAAGAATGAAATCAACAATAGAGACATGATTTTTTTTAACGTGAAAACCCCTCCAAGGTAAAGGGAAAAAACCATGGGCGCCAGCCCGCGAACTTCACTATATTTGAAGAGTTTACGAATATCGAGGATTTACAATTGATCAACTTATCCCGTGCGACGGCTTACAAAAGGTATATATAACACACGTGACCAAGATTAATATGGATCCGCACCGCGCCGGGGGGGAGGGGGGGATGCCCCCCACCCCAGACATCCCTGACGGGGCCTCACTCCGCCAGCTCGTCCAAAGTTAGCCATTATCTTTATACATGAATTTGGAGCATAACACATAACATAACAAACCATAGTGGACTGCGCACCATCGATGGGGCCCTTCCTAGAGTGAAGCAACACAGGTTTGACTTCGGCAACTTCTACGCCCTCGCGGTCACGGGGCAAATCAAGAGTGTCCACTTCATCGTGAACCATGTCCGGATCAATGTCTCCGTGCAGGTTTGTATGAGCTAGCTAGCTAGTGTCAGTATATACATACATGTTGGTTGATTTGTGGTATGTGTCTGGGACGTGTTTGGTTGCCCGCATTACCTCCAACCAGACCGAATTAGGCCAAAACACACACGCTTGGTTGCAAACTGGGCGAATTAGACCATGCACGTATGTATGCATGAATGCAACAACTGGTGGACTGAAGCCCCGATCCAGAACCTCCACTGTAATGGCGGTTGGGCATCAAAGGCGTTCAACTACGTCACCGATCGATGAAGGCATCAAGAGCTGGGATTGGTATCCCTACATGGGAAACGGCTCGTCCTGCCCAGAGTACTTGGAGCCTGCGATGGGCATCATGAGCTCCTACTTGGTCGAACCAAATGACGAAAACCTTCTATGGACATGGTGTCACAACAGCCCATGGTGGTCATACGCTCTTGCGGGCATCGACGCCACGAAGTTCAAGAACTACGCCCGCGGCGCCTACGGGGCCCCTGCAACGTCAACGGTAACCACAAGGCGTTGCTCGTGGGATACGGCACAACTCCGGGAGACAACGTGCATGATCTGACCGTCAACTACTGTCTGTTGAAGAACTAATGGGGCGAGTTGTCGGGAGAAAAAGGTTACCTGCGCCTCTAGCGCGGCTACGAGGCAGGTGACAGCCTGTGCGACATCATGCTCAAGCCAGGCTAATCCATATGCATATGCCACGTAGTTCCATCGTGAATCTCCCTCCTAGCTAATTCGAGTGTGCAACACCGTTTTCTTCTCATTCACACATGTTGCAATGACTAACGTACATTGCATCCATATACCTTTATAAGCATGCATGCATGCATGTTGCCACAAGATCTTGGCGCGATGCACGCATCATTACATCAGTATTGTGTACCATTATCGTTCATATTCCTGATATGGACTGATGATCTTCTGGCTTGGCTTGCTTGGGTATAGTGGTGTTCCACGCAAAGGCAACGAGGAAGTAGTCAACCAACGGTTCCATGTACACACTCATATTCTTCTCCATATAGTTCAGCCATGGAATTATTAGCGACATGTCAGCATACACCGGGGGAGATTAGAGGAACATGCTGAAATCCATTGTTGTGATGTTGACTGAAAAAGCACGCCACCCAAAAATCATATCCATCTTTATTTTAAACATTAAGCCGTGTCACCTCTACAAATCCATGTTTCCATGTGTGAAGGGACATTCCTTTACTTTTATTTATTTTCTCTTTATTATTTGAGTCATCATATTCTCATTCAAAGCATTAATCCTGAGAGTGCTATTGTCATTATGCATTGGATCTAGTTAATGTCGGATGTGAGCATGACTGGATCTTTTTTACTCTGAATTACAATGTTTAGTCGTTGCTTGAATTTCAAAGGTGCTCTGCATTTATGTTTTGTGGTCTCAGAATAGGCTAGCAAGATCCATTTTATCATATTGCATCATGGTTATTTTGACAAAGTGTTGGTATTTGATATATAGTATTATTGCTCTCTAGCTGATTATTGCCATTGATATGCGTAAATATGGTTTCTAAGTGTTATCATTTGTATGTGTACTTCATGACTTGTGTTGAAAACTTGATTACTAGTTAAGCTTATATACAGAAACAGGAACAAAAGAGTTTGTAAAAGTTATGCTTTATCATTTTCAGTTTATCAACAGAATTGTTTGAGGAAAAGCAATGAGTTAAGCTTGGGGAGTTGATACATCCCAAATGTATCTACTTTTTTAAACAATTTTGCTCTTGTTTTGGAGTCGAATTTGCATAATTTGAATGGATCTAACTCGGACTAACGTTGTTTTTCACAGAATTACCATGGTATTATTTTTATGCGGAAATAATAATTCTCAGAATTGGATGAAACTTGACAGGATTTTTTATTGAATAAATAAATAACACTAGAACGAAGACCTGTCGGAGGGGGCCTATAGACCGCCCACAAGGGTGCTGGTAGGGGCGGAGCCCAATGGGCTGACCCAAGGCACGGGAATACGGGTCCAAGTTTATTTTCAGTAGTGCTTATCATGTGAATCTGCCAATGGCATCAGGTTGGGCCAGATGCAGTGCATCAGGGTCCAAATTGTCGGCATCCAGTACACTGCATGTTGTCCAGCCGCATCCCACCACGCCCGCAGCCCGTAGATCTGTTGTGGTAGTTTCAATTGATCGGTCAAATCCTCTGGTGCATGCTTCTAGTTCTCGTCTCCTCGATCGATCCACTTCTCTTGGACCCATACGCAGCCTCACAGGCACACTTTGCATCCAGGCCTATCGACGCCGCAATGTCCACGACGGCCACCTCCTAGGCGGCCACGCGCAGGCGCACAGACACAACCCAGGACGCGAGTCGATCAATGCGACGACGGCAAATGATTATGTCCTTCCAACTTGCTCTTCATCCCATCGCCATACTGCAACCGACCCAAATTCTAACCAAGGTAGCGCCCATGCTTTTCTATAATTTTTGAAAATCATTGCAACAGTTGTTGTCAAATCTTGCCATTTTTCTGCATGAACTGGTCGCCAATAGACTAAAGTGAAGTGAAAACGGCCAGGGTTAAGTTCTATAATTAGGCTATACTTTATCAATTAGGATTTTTTTCGTCACTCATGTTGTATTACTCATATGTGGATGATGTGGACAAATTTCCTGCAAGTAATTGAAAGTTAGTGTTTAATGACGTATTTGAAAATCATAATTTTAAATCACGGGCGATTTGGCCACTATCGCACCGCAATCACCACTTGACAATGCTATGGGATTTTCATGCAGTCATGCAAAAATCGCGGGAGACCACGGGAGATCTCTGGATATCACGCCAATTTATGCTAAAATTTTGCCACAAAAAGTTGCCACTATTTCCTTTCTCCCAATATTTTACAAGTGTTTACAATTTGGAAATGCAAGAGATCTTTTTGAAGTACTTTTTTCATTTCTCTCAACATTATAGTCTTTTATTATGTCAATAGTAAATGCTAGATTCTTAGAAACACAATTTTAAAGTGGTGCATCGGGTAACTTTGGCTCCAGCTTCGCCCCTGGGTGCAGGGCATACTCCTATCCTTGTGGGCCCCTTACATCTCCATTTACCCAATCTCCAACTCTATAAGTAGCTTCTTGCTGACAAGAAATGAGAGAAGAAGTTTCATCGTGTTTTATGATATGGAGCCTCCACCACCTCTTGTTCTTCTCTACATTACTAGGGAAAACCCTAGTAGTAGCGCTCGAAATATGCATAGTAGTAGCGCTGGGTCCAGCGCTACTGCTATCGCGCTTTTAGCAGTAGCGCTGGCCTGGCAAGCGTTAAGAGCTACTACTATGTGTTGTTAACAGTAGCGCTTGCTAGGCCAGCGCTAATGCTAACTATCTGTAGCGTTTGGACGAAAGAAGCGCTGCTGCTAATCCAGCGCTGCTATTAGATGATTTCCAGCGCTACTGCTAGTATTCCTGCTTTCACATATTTACACCCTCTACGTATTTGTGATGTATTTATACAGGATCTATACAGTAGTTTCATCAGATCATACTAAACATACACTATTATCATCATATCATAGACATACAGTACTCTCGTCATACCATCATCATCATTCAACACAAATATCATCACATCTCGAAAATAGCGATACACAAGAGTGATCATGTCATGTCTCGAATAAGTGCAAATGCATGGTCATGTCACAAACACAAGTTTTCATCATCTCTATCTAAACCATGATGTAGAGGAGAAGAGCGATCAGCATGAGCAAGAGCGCGACTATGTAGTACTTGAGGCACCGGCGGTCCCGCCCCCGCTCATGCCTGAGTGTCCACCTCAAGTAACTACTTTCCGCTTCGGCTCTGCTGTCGAACCCTCTATGGCTAGCACCCGTGTACCTGTACGCCTGGGCCTGAGCGTGTGGCCAGTGGTCGTAGACTCCTCGAACCCTCCCAACAAACACGGCGTGCCAGTCCTTCGCCATCGCTGATCTATGTACCTACATCGACAGTTGATCAATTGAACGATAATATGCAACATAATGTACTTAAGAAAACAAAGAGGCATAATTAGCAAAATGCAAGAAACTTATAGTAAACATAAGTGACGAAGTTCCTCATATATATCCAAACTAATTAACTAGCAAGAGCGATCAGTCCTCCATGTCGGCGGTCCAATCTTCATAGTCAGGGATGAAGCACCCAAGCTTCGTGAAAGACTTAAGGTCTAGACGCTGAGCGAGTAGCAGTGCTCGAACATCATCCCGCGTCATTGTTGGCCCATGGTAGAACATCCCTATTGGTTTGAGGACCTGCTTCATCATCACTTGGGCAAGTTCACACTGTACGTGATAAAACTCATCTCGGAGTCGATGATCCGGTGTCTGTCCTATGCTTGTGGCCCAACTGACAATCTCGGCATCTTCAGTACTAGGTGACATGCGAAGGCGTTGATTATCCCTTCTATACTCGAGCAGGTGATGCATGAGGTAGAATCCATCAGCCTGACTCGTGTGCGGTTGCTAGATGCAGCAGAAGTCGGTCTTATGGCGGAAAACCAGCCCGTCCTTCCTGTTCCTTTTCACCTTTATATATCCACCAGACATGCTGAAGGTAAACAAGGCACTATTGAGAACTCTCTTTACGTGCGTGTAATCCTTTTTCTTGATGTTCTTCGATGAGTCCAAGTATATAGCATGGGAGTATTCCGGGTACAGAACGATGAGCACGGCGCCGCTCCCGCTGCGCAAATGAAGTACACACCTCTAATTAGCCTCCATGCTTTCAAAGGAATGATTAACGACACTTACAAAAGGATATGCGCGGATGACTTACGTGGGATGATAAGGCAGGAGAATCGCTTCCTTGTCCTTATTAGCGATCATGAATCTTCCAAGGTACTTGCTTGCATAGTCACGGTGCTCTTTGCAAACTGTCAAGTAGCTCTCGTGCATATAGAACGGGTCCGCGACACAGATATATCGTATGTTCTCGATCCTAATGAAGTAGTTGAGATACATCGCATACATGTGGATGAACTGGAAATCCATCTTGGTCATGTGGAACATGTTGTAGATGTAGTCGAATCGCAGGATGAACTGATTTGCGAGCCAGGTGCCGACGTACAACTTCCCACCCAACACCTAAGCCGCGTAAAGCGGGTATCCTGGTTTTTGCGTGATCAGAAGGCTTTTTTCTCTTGCCAGCACATCTTCATGGAGTCTCCTTAGATCATTGTTCAGTATGTTATCTAGCGCTTTGGGGGGTAGGATCGGCTCACTGGCGACATGGAAACGATTCTTACCTTCGACAGGTATTCTGTCTACCACCCGGGGCTTTAGAGGCGGCTGGCTACTTGAAGCAGCTCTGGCGCCTTTAGGGCCTTTCTTTTCCGGTCTCCTCCTTGGCTTCTTGGTGGGTGGCAGCAGTAGTGAGCCCAGCATACCTTCCCTAACCACCCTCAAGTGTCGTCGGGCTAAACATTGGACGGGCCCCGGGGGGTTGCTGGGTAGAGGAGGCATCTGGAGGCGTCTCCAGCGAGGATTGCTTGAATAGAGACTTTTTGCATTCCGCCTTAGGATGTTCCGGCTCCGGCAAATCAGGCAGCATCAAGTCATCATCTCCATGCTCATAGCGCGAGTCTTCGTCGTCCTGAGCCATCAACCTTCCATCATCGTAGGCGGTATTGAAATACTTGTCTGGGTCATCCTCCTCCTCCTCCATGTCATCAACATTTGCTTCTTCGACAACGGGGGCGACATGATCTGGCACTAATGGAGGATCTCCCTCACGTCATCTGCTACCACCCACCACGACAGGTGCTAGTAATGTGGTAGGTGTGGTGGTGTTCATACCTTCTTGAGAAGGTGGCGTTGGCATGATACTGGGCGCCTCGAGACAAGAAGAGACTTCGGCCAAGGCAAGAACCAGCTCTTGCATGCGCCAATACTCGGGGGGGGGGGGTCTCGTCGTCATCGGCTGGTACTGGAGGAGGCAAATCCTTGAAGCCCGCTAAGACACTGGCCATGTTAACCTTGAAGACGCCATTGGGCATCTCTCGGTTGTGGAACATGCAGTCCTTTGGCTTCACGATCGTTGCCTTTCCCACGGCCACCTTCTGGCCCTTGATGCCGTATAGTAGGGTGCACGGGGTATCGTCGGCCTACGAAGAAGACATGTCTGCGACGTCAAACATTCGAAAGGCAACTGAAACGGAAGACTATAGACATGCTGGTGAAAAGGGTATGACACGTAATTACCGTGAGGGCGTCGAGCTCAGCCAGCGATGAAGGCCCGCCGAGCATGCAAGATACGGAGGTCGGGCTGCTATGAACTGGAGCGGGACCTTTTGCGGTTGCTTGAGCAGGTGCCGGTGCTGTGGTGTTCGCCGAATTGCTCCCGACAAAGCTGGGAAGGGGAAAGTCCTCCGGCCGTGCATTTGGATAGTTCTTCGTGAAATCGAAAAGTGCCGAAATCAAGCTGATCACCACGTCAGTGATCGCTGCATTAACGGCCCCGCGTAACTCTTCTTTGGTCTTAGCTTTGGTCTTATTGACCGCAATCGCGATCTTCTCGTCGATGGTCTGCTGAGTGATGACCGACCGTCTCTTCCTTCTTTCCTCTGGCTCCTCACGGTAGCACGTCTTCCACGAGGCGCCATCTCCAATGCCGTGCACACGTCCATAGGACGACGGCTTGTCCACCGGGACCTTTTTCAGTATGTTCAGGGCCCGGTTGAATGGGGTGTCCCAGTTGGGCCTCGCCGACGACTGTGACGACTCGTCGCTTTTGGCTGCCTTTTGATGCTGCTCTTTCTACAAAAGGGACATGGATGGTTTACTAATGTGACAAAACTTGTAGTCGAACTGATTGGAATCTAATATGATAATGTGTTAACATAACAATTACCAGAAGTCTCATGAACTCCCTTGTGTTTGGGTCCGTGTAAAAGATCTTGTTGACTTTGTCCCACTTGTACCGGGCCCTGATCCAGTCATGCTCCAGCAGGTCGGTGAACTCTGCCAAGGGGTCTGGGATTCCATGACTTTCACGTTCGGCGTCCTCCTTGGCCCATACGTGCCTCTTCCCCTCGTAACCACGGCTTCCGAGGCGGTGGGGAGGCGTGTTCTTGGCCTGGAGCACCTTCATTTTCTCCGACCTTGCCTTGACTTCTTCTTTACCGCAATTCTCCTTGAATTTTTCAAAGTCCTCTTCCGTTATTGACGGATTATCAGCATGAATCTTGGACCACGGTTCTTTCTTCGCAATCGCTTTTTTCACCCGAACTTTCCAGGAGGACAAGTCGTTGGTGAACGTCACCATCGCCTTGGCGTTTATCTTTGTCATGGCGACGTCGTCCCACGGGTCTTTAAATGTGATTTCATCCCGGCCGGGGAACAGGAACCTATTGTGCAACTTCTTTAGGAGCATGTGCTCCATATGTGGTATCTTCTTCAACAAAACGTCATTGATGTTCGTGGTTTCCCTAAGGATGCATCCTAGTTGATTGCCCCAGCACGAGCGCGCTTCCTCCGGCGTCGTTGGCTCTAACTTCTTGGGGTGCATCTCCGTGACCATAATTTGTTCGATGCCGAGCTCGTTTGGATTTCATGACCTCTTCTTCTTCTTTGGTGCTTTACCGGCTACGACAACATCGTTGCCGGTCTCGAGGGTGGTGTCGGTGCCGGTGCCAGTGCCAGTGCTGGTGTCGGTGTCGGTGTCAGGGTTGGTGCCACTGCCACCACCATGCAACCCCATCTGGTGTTCGTCCAGGTAATCGAAATAGTGGTTTGCTGCCTTGTGGGGGTCTACTACGAGGCGAGCAGAACCCCCGGCTTCGGTGTCGTAGACATGTTTCCTATTCAAAAATTGTAAATAAAAGATATAATGAAGACAAAAAAGGGGCCTATATATATTTGGTCAGAATGTTGATTCATTCCCCTTCCGGCAAATCCCGGGTACTCCATATGTCCTAGTTTCTAGCACAAGTTGCGCCCGAATTTTTTGGCATGACCTTTGCTAAAAAGTGGACATATGGAGCGCCTGAAATTTGGCGGAACGGAAATGAATCAACATTCCGGCAAAACATAGGCCACTCAGATATTTTTCGACATTCAACCAACATTGCAAAACCATCATTGGAAAACCAACATATAACTGTTTTTTAGTTGCTCCAAAACATCTTATATTTGTGAATGGAGAGGGAGTACTAAAGCTTTTTCATCCAATTCATCCATCCATGGAGCGCACTAACTAGTCTAGGTTATGGATAACGACCACCTAGCACGTTACAACTAAGACATTAGTGGCCAATCCCATTAAGTAGAAATTCAGCTACCATTAGAAACCATAGAACAAAAGCACAATCCATAGCTACAATTAAGCTACCATATAGACACCTAAGCAATGGTCAAAAGTCAAATGTTCAACCACAGTAGGTTTGTCCAACTAACAATCAATCAACACAACACGTCACAATCTTTTGACAGCGATATACATCTGTGTCCAAGACAAGTAAACAAGAATAAATGGCACAACCACTTGCCAGCAGTCTTATCTTTGTATCCTACGCCGGTAGAGATTCTTGCGGCTGTGATGCGGCCACCGTGTCAATGACCAAGCAATTTACAAACAACAACAAAGAAACTATGTTCTTGGCTGAAACTCCCAAGCCGTGGGTGGGCCGTGGCGACAGTCTGGAAGCGAGTTTTGTATGTATCTATCCATCTGTGCAAGGATCGTCAGATGCCATGAACAAGAGCGCTAACAATAACATAATAGCCTGCAAATTAAGGTGCCAAACAAGAAACATACTAATGCTACACGCGTGTTGTTGGTCGTTCATGCCAAGAGATTGTAATAAAGAAACCCTAATAGATCGTCCGCCGACGCAGGACGAGATGCGATGTTGAATCCAAAGAGACAGTCAAAATTGGACAAGGGCCGAAGAGAGCAGCTTTGCCCAAATCACTGCCGAAATCAATCCCCGCCCACAAGAAAGCCCTAGCCTAGCTAAAGCGGGGAGGGGTGGGGAGGGGATCGATTGGTTGCGGGAGACCTAAAGAAATCGCCGCCGCCGCGGCCGGCCGTAAGGAGATGGGTTTGAGGGGGGTTAGGTCGAGCAGGAAAGGAACCTTGCGGCAAAAGGTGGCGGCGTTGCGTGCTGACGAGCCTGGCTTGTTGGTTGGATTGCTTCGTCATCCCCCCGTCCGGCCGGTTGTCTGCTCTGGTTGAACGCTTGGTTGGGTTGGCTTCTTCTTCCGCCTCCCCTCCGCCACTTATAGTTGGGACCTGCGGCACAGGGAGGCACCGAAGCTGGCCGGAAACGGCCGGCGACGGCGGTGGTAGAGGGGGGATCGGGAGGAGCACGCGCCGTGTGCGGGGAGGGGGGGAGAGAGAGGTGGGAAGGAGAGATGGGGGAGCCCGCGTGGGGGTTAACCCCAAATAGCAGTAGCGCCGGTTTAGGAACCATCGCTATAGCTAAGGTAGCTATAGCGCTGGTTCCTAAACCAGCGCTACTGCTAAATATTCCAATTTTATTTTTTTTAATTATTTTTCCTTTTCTAGTTTTTAGTTTTCTTTTCTTTTATTATTTTCCTTTTCTTTTCTGTTTACTTTACTTTTCTTTTGTATTGCTTTCTCCCTTTTGTTTTTGTTTTTTTGTTTTTCTCCCGACGACGGCGTCTCCCTCTCGCACACTGCGCGGATATTATCACCAAAACCATGCATGTGGTGGTAACATATCAGTTGACCGATAACGGTTACTTAAGTGCGTACACAAAATAGATACATATATATATAAATGATGGTTTCTGATCAGCTGCGTCGACGACGTTTCACATTGAGCTTCTTCCCTTTCTTGTTCGTTGCCAAGTAATTGAGCCCCTCCTTGTGACTTTTCCGGAGCCATGGAGTACGATCTTTATTAGGTAATGTAGTATTTATTCTTCTTTTCACGTATGCTTGATCGTCATCGTCATCTTCCCTCATTGGGTTGCCGTATTGGTCATAGTCTTCCTCGTTGGCGACTCCATCCATTCCGATGATGCTCCTTTTGGATCTCCTCACGACAACACGGCTGGGATTGGCCGGGTCAGTTATGAAGAATCATTGTGTCACGTGCTTAGCGTGTACCCATGGCTCATTTTTGGCAATGACGTTAACATTCACGGGAGTGCTCTTCGCGTCGGGTATAGACATGATGGTGAAATACTTGTTTTCTCTTACGACATCCTTGGCCCATATGACACGGAACATCGTTGCATCGTGCATTCCAGCATAGTCAAGCTCCCAGATCTCTTCGACCCTTTCGTAGAATCTTTCAGTTGTGTCGTTGGCGTTGTTCACGCATTGAATTGTGACCCCGGAGTTCTGGTAATCACTGTCCATGTCTTTGGCCTCCGTGTAGAACGTGTACCCATTGATATCGTAGGACTGATAGGTCACGAGCTTGGACGCGGGGCCATGTGCTAAGGCATGTATTAGCAATCCGTTCGAACTGCCCTCTTCCGGGGGATTTTCAAAAACTTGCTCTTTGAACCAACGCAAGAAAGTGGCGTTGTGCTCTACAGTAACTTCGTCGTCCGTCTTGAGCATCCCCTTATCATGGTACTTCTTTGTGATGCTTTCTTTGTGCCATGCCGCATAATCACCACATCTAGGTGTTGTAGCACTACTAAGTTAGCCATGTCAAAGTCGTTCCGTCGATCCGAGTAGTCCATGTGCAATTCCCTCTGACCGTTGTTATGACCATCTCCTTCGAGCTTCCCATCGTGCTTCTTGACGGGCAAACCAACAACAGGGTCTCCGACGCCTATATAATTCTTGCAAAAGGAGACACACTCATGCGTCAGATACCCCTGGACAATGCTCCCTTCGGGACGTGACATGTTACGAATGAATCCTTTGATGACCCCATTCATCCTCTCGAACAACATCATGCTATGAAGGAATGTCGGCCCGAGGTCGATGATGTCGTCCACAATGTGGACACACATATGCACCATGACGTCAAAGAACGCGGGCGGGAAGTACATCTCAAGCTCACATAGTATGACAACGATCTCTTCCTGTAGCCTTCGGAGCTGCTTCACACTTATGGACTTTCGGGAGATAACGTCGAAGAAGTTGCAGAGACCAGTAAGCGTGTCACAGACGTGCTTCTCCATTATCCCTCTAATGGAAACCGGGAGTATCTGCGTCATCATCACGTGACCGTCATGAGACTTCATCCCGCTGAACCTTTTCTTCTTGGGGTCTAGAAATTTGCTTATCTTCCCACAGTAACCGGAACTAACTTTGATTCTCATAAGGCACTTGATGAATTGATCGATCTCCTTCGCACTTAAGGTGAAGCAAGAAGGGGGGAAATAATTCTCCTCCTTCTTGTTGACTTTTCTGCCCCTTTCCCCCTCCTCCATCTCCTCCGTTGACTTTTACGGTGGAGATCTTTCCTGATCTTCAAATCTTCCAAGTCTTTCCTTGCCTTCGGCCCATCCTTGGTATTCTCCGGCATGTTCATCAGTGTGCCAAGCAAGCTCTCGAGGACATTCTTCGTGATATGCATTTGATCAAGGCAATGAGGCGTGTCGTGATTGGGCCAGTACTCCAAGTCCCAGAAAACAGACCTCGTTTTCCATACCTTCAGCAGTGGCTCCGGCGCCTTTTTGATCTTTCCCGGCACGGGACATTGTTCCCAGTTTCTCAACAGCTTGTCGATTTCTGCGCCGCTCCTCTTACGTGGAGGTACTCAAAGCTCATCCAACCCATTGAATAGATCTCCATGCTTTCTCCATTGGTCATCCTTCTCGAGCCATCTACGATTCCCCATGTACACAGTTTTCCCGGACCCGCCATCTTTCGTTGATGTAAGCTGCTGAGTCGTTGTATCATCCATGCACCTCGTGCATCCACAGTATCCGTGTCACACCTAGCCTGAGGTGTACCCGTAACCGAGATAGTCATGCAGCGTCGTCATCATCGCGGCTCTCATATGGAAATACTCTCCTTTGCTGGCGTCCCATGTCCATGCCGGTGTTTTCCATAACATGTCTAGCTCCTCTTGTAGAAGCCCCATATACAGGTTAATACTATTTCCCGGTTGTTTCGGCCCTTGAATCAGCATGGTCATGTGTACGTACTTTGTCTTCATGCACTTCCATGGGGGGAGGTTGTACATCCATACAAACACGGGCCATGTGTTGTGGTTGGTGTTCTGGTTTCAAACGGATTCGTGCCATCGGGACTCGCACCAAGCACGATGTTCCTTGGATATTCTACAACAAAACCATATACGGCGTTGAATGCTCTCCACTGGCTACCATCTATGAGGTGTCTCAGCTTCGGATCATCTCCATAGTCGGGCTTCTTCCTCTTCACATGCCAGCGCATGAGCTTTGCTTCCTTAGGATCTATGAAATACCGCTGTAGATGGGGAGTGATCGGAAAGTACCATACAACTTTCTGAGGAGCTTTCTTTCCTGCCTTCTTGTATCGAGAAGCATTGCACACTGGACAGCTGGTTTTTTCCGCGTGCTTCCCACGATAAATGATGCAATCGTTGATGCATGTGTGGTACCTAATGTGCGGCAAATGAAAAGGGCAAACGATTTTCTTGGCCTCCTCGACACTAGTAGGATATAGGTTCCCCACGGGAAGAATTTTATTATGTAGATACTTCAAATGCTCATCGAGGCTTTTGTCTGTCCATTTGTTTTTGGCCTTCGTCTTCAGAAGTTCGAGCGTGAAACTCAAGCGGGTCACCTCAGGATCGCAACCGTCATACAATGGAGTCTTCGAGTCTACTTCAAGTTGCGCCAGCTTGGCCTCCTCTCTAGAAGCATCTCTCTCGCTAGTCGTACTCTTGCGAAGGAGGTCTCGAACATGAGGGTCCTGCACGACTATACTTAGTAGCGTCGAAGAGTGTGGCGTGACCTCTTCTCCTCCATGTGCGGACTCTTCTTCGCCGTGTCTGGAATCTTCTCCAATGCTGTCATTTCCAGACTCTTCCCCGGTGCCATCGTTGTGTCAATCGGTCATCTCTTTGTCGAGCCCCATGTTGTTATTCCCTGCCTTGTGGACGTCCTCATCATCATCAGCTTCTTCACTTATCCACTGAGTATAGCCATCCATGAAACCATTCTTCAGCAGGTGCACCTTCAAAGTTCCACGATCAAAAGGGTCCAAAAAGGACTCCTTCCTTGCATCTTGCACACGGACATCTAATCCTAGTCTGATTATTTGCGTACATGTCCATCACCGCGGATTGCATGTACCACTCCACCTTCCATCCACTCACCTTCATGACCGACTGCACGGTATAACAAGCAAAAGGGTTATAAAATAAATAATGCATGCATGCTTCAAAGTCATATAAAATTTTGGCATGACCTTGCCTAAAAATAGGACATATTGAGTTTGCTCAAAATTCACCGAAACGGAAATAAATCGACATCTCGGCGAAACATAAGCAACTCGAGGGCATGTCACTCACACAAATCTCTCCATATATCCCAAACACACATATTCGCATTCACACACATATTCCCATTCTTGAAATGAACAACTTTTTACTCACCTATATATCTCCTGAGAGCGATACCGATCGAGAGAGCACGTCGTTAATTAGATGGTCAGAGAGACCGATCGAGACATGTGGATGGCTAAATAGCTAGCTAGATCTAGTTCTTGGGGAGGAGAGGCGAATCTAGCTAGCTAACTAATGGAGAGGGAGTTATGTTGGAGGGGGACATTAATGGGGGGAGAGGAAGAGAGGTAGGAGAAAGAGAGATAATGTGAGAGAGGCCATTTATGGAGGAGAGTTATGGTGGAGGGGGACATTAATGAGGAGAGAATTAGAGAGGTAGGAGGAAGGGAGAAGAAGAGCAACAATGGTGGAGAGGGGAGAGGGGAAAGGAGGGGAGAGAGGGCAAAGTGGGAGAGAGGGAGGGGGTGAAAAGGTGGCAGCAGCCGCAACTAGCAGTAGCGCTGCTTACAAAAAAGCACTGCTACTATGTGTGGCACATTAGCAGTAGCGCTTGCATGTCAGAAAGTGCTACTGGCAGTGGCCTTAGAAGTAGCGCTTCCTCCCACTCAGCGCTGTTACTATAAATAGTGTCGGCGGGGTCGTCGGGGCCACCTTATCAGTAGCGCTTTCTTAGCGCCCAGCGCTACTGCTAAGTCCTTAGTTGTAGCACTGCAGGAATACATCGCTACTGGTAATTAGCAACAGCGGTTTTATTTTTCCAGCTCTACTAGTAGGCTCCTATCTATAAGGTTTTCCCTAGTAGCACTAGGGGGCATATTTAGAGCCTATTTTGGGCTCCAGAGAGGGCAAATCATCATTGTAATCATCATCGACAACCTCATGATGCTCATCACAATGAGTGGGTAATTCCATCATAGGCGTAGTAGGTAGATGGAGATGGATGAGATTGATCATGTAATCGAGTCAATTTGTTAAGGTTTGATCCCTACTACCCACTATGTTCTGAGATTGATGTTGCTATGACTTTGCTATGCTTAATGCTTGTCACTAGGGGCCAAATGTCATGATTTCATATCTAAACCTATTATTTTTCATGAATATAAGAGTGTTTTGGCTCCTATCTTGCAAGTTATACACACCTACTTTGTGTTATGATCCGCATACCCAAAGTGACAAAAATTGAGATTCTTTTCGGTGATGATCGTAGCATGATAAGTTTATGTATTAACTATGTGTTAATGCTTTGCTCCGGTTCTCTATTAAAAGGAGGCCTTAATTATCCTTAGATTTCCATTAATACCCGCTACCACGGGACGGTTGGACAAATGATGTTATGCAAGTTCTTATTATAAACACATATAACTATTTACAGAATACATGCCTACATATGATTGATGAATTGAAGCTAATATGTGTCACTCTAGGTTCTGACCGTTACATGGTTTGTATCCATTGGTACTCTCATATTGTGCTTGTTACATTACTACTGCTATTGCCACTGTTACAATTGCTATTACTATTGTTACTGCTACTATCAATATTATCAAACTATTGTGCTACTGATACTTTGCTACAAAGAAATAATATTACAAGTGTGGTTGAATTGACAACTCAACTGTCAAGGCTTATAAATAACTCAACTATCAAGGCTTATAAATATTCTTTGGCTCCCTTGTGTCGAATCAACAAATTTGGGTAAAATACATCCCTCGAAGACTATTATGATCCCCTATTTTTGTGGGTCATCAGTCACATGCTTGCAAGCTACTTTGGATACCATGTTACCGAGAGGGCCCAGAGATATTTCTCCGTCATACGGTGTGACAAATTCTAGTCTTGATCCATGCGACACAACAAACACTTTTCAAGGTACCTGTAGAGCACATTTATGATCACCCAGTTACGGCATGATGTTTGGATACACACAAAGTATTCTTCCGTCATCAGGGAGTTGCACGATCTCATGGTCTAAGGAATAAATACTTGACATGAAGAAAGCTATATCAATTAAAGTATGTGATACAATCATATGCTAAGCTTACGGTTGGATATGTCCATCACATCATTTTCCTAATGATGTGATCCCATTATCAAATGACAACTCATGTCTATGGTTAGGAAACCTTAACCATCTTTGATCAACGAGTAGAGGCTCACTAGGAACATTGCATTCGTTTATGTATCCACACATGTATTTAGTTTTCGGCCAATACAATTCTAGCGTGGATAATAAACATTTTTCATGAACAAGGAAATATGACAATAACATCTTTGTATTGTGTCTAGGGCATATTTCCAACAATATCGTCATTAGCAGCTCATTGGAGATGATAGATCTTAGAAGGAATCAGATGGGTGATATGACCATCATTAGCAGCGCCAGTAACAATGCAAGAGAGTGTTTGCGACAAAATTAAACAAAAGAGGAGAGACTGGGTCACCTTGACGCATTAACAGAAACCATTGTGTGCCCGACTGAGAAAATCCCAGCCGACAGATTCATAAGCTTTCTCAAAATCAAGCTAAAGGAGGATGTCCTTGGATCCCCTCAAGTGCAAGTCATGAACAATTTCAGGGCGGCTAAGAATGTTGTCCAAAATAAAAATGCCCTTTAATGAAAGTAGACTCGGCATATGTGATGAGCCTTTTAAATGGATTTGGAAATCCAAACTTCAAATGAAATTGAATGTTTTCATGTGGCTTCGTTTAGTGGACAGATTGAACACAAGGAACATACTCAAAAGAAGATACATGTGTGTTATGCATGCTTGGGAATGAAGAGACCATTGAACATCTGACATTTGCTTGCCCTTTTAGTCAAAATTGTTGACAAAAATTCGCATACCATACACTTCTGGAACCTCTAGAATAGGCTACAAAACGGTCAAAGGAAAACAATTCTGGTAGGCTTTTCTTTGAGGTCTTCACCATCATAGCCTGGAATATTTGGAGATAGAGTAACAACTTCATCTTCAACCAGATCAGACCCACACATATAGATTGGCTAGAGAGAACTAAGTCTGATATACTTTGGTTAAAACATAGGGTGTTCGCCGATCTCAATGATTATATTACTCCCTCTATTTTTATATAGTCCGCATATTTGTTGGAAATATGCCCTAGAGGAAATAATAAAATGGTTATTATTGTATTGCCTTGTTCATGATAATTATGTGTTGTTCATGCTATAATTGTGTTAACCGGAAACCATAATACATGTGTGAATAAATAGACCACAACATGTCCCTAGTGAGCCTCTAGTTGGCTAGCTCGTTGATCAATAGATGGTCACGGTTTCATGACCGTGGACATTGGATGTCGTTGATAATGGGAGCGCATCATTAGGAGAATGATGTGATGGACAAGACCCAATCCTAAGCATAGCACAAGATCGTGTAGTTCGTCTGCTAAAGCTTTTGTAATGTCAAGTATCGTTTCCTTAGACCATGAGATTGTGCAACTCCCGGATACCGTAGGAATACTTTGGGTGTGCCAAACATCACAACATAATTGGGTGGCTATAAAGGTATACTATGGGTATCCCCGAAAGTATATGTTGGGTTGGCATGAATCGAGACTGGGATTTGTCACTCCGTGTGACGGAGAGGTATCTCTGGGACCACTCAGTAAGACATCATCATAATGAGCTCAATGTGACTAAGGAGTTAGCCGCAGGATGATGTGTTATGGAAAGAGTAAAGAGACTTGCCGGTAACAAGATTGAACAAGGTATAGGGATACCGACGATCGAATCTCAGGCAAGTATCATACAAGTAGACAAAGGGAATTGTATACGGGATTGATTGAATCCCCGACATCGTGGTTCATCCGATGAGATCATCGTGGAGCTTGTGGGAGCCAACATGGGTATCCAGATCCCGCTGTTGGTTATTGACCGGAGAGGTGTCTCGGTCATGTCTACGTGCCTCCCGAACCCGTAGGGTCTACACACTTAAGGTTCGATGATGCTAGGGTTATAGGGAAATAGTGTACATGGTTACCGAAGGTTGTTCGGAGTCCCGGATGATATCTCGGACGTCACAAGGAGTTCCGGAATGGTCCGGAGGTAAAGATTCATATATAGGAAGTGAGGTTTTGGTCAGCGTAAGTGTTCCGGGCATCACCGATAACGTACTGGGACCACCAGAAGGGTTCCAGGGGTCCACCAAGTGGGGCCACAGGCACCGGAGGGCTACATGGGCCGCAAGTGGGAGGGAACCAGCCCCTAGGTAGGCTGGTGCACCCCCCACAGGGGCTCAAGGCGCAGCACAGGTGGGTGGGGGGCAAACCCTAGGGGCAGATAGGCCCTAGGCCCACCTAGGGCGCCGCCCCTCCCACTACCTCTCCTGGCCGCCGCACCAGATGCCATCTGGGCTGCCGCCGGCTCCTAGGGTGGGAACCCTAGGGCTGTGCCCTCCCTCCTCCTCCTCCTATAAATAGTGGGGGTTTTGGGGCTGCCAAGAACACAAGTTTCTTCCTCCCTCGGCGCAGCCCTACCCTTCCTCTTCCTTGTTCTTCGTAGTGCTTAGCGAAGCCCTGCCGGAGTACCACACAGCTCCACCGTCACCATGCCGTCATGCTGCCGGAGCTCTCCCTCAACCTCTCCTTCCTACTTGCTGGATCAAGGCATAGGAGACATCACCGGGCTGCACATGTGTTGAACGCGGAGGCGCTGTTGTTCGGCGCTTAGATCGGATTCCACCGCGATCTGAATCGCTGCAAGTACGACTCCACCAACCGCGTTCTAGTAATGATTCCGCTTTGCGATCTTCAAAGGTATGAAGATGCAATCTCCCCACTCGTTGCTGGTTTCTCCATAGATTGATCTTGGTGAACACATAGGAATTGTTTTGATTTACTACTACGTCTCCCAACAATATTAGCTTTGGTCAAATTCAAACTTAATAGAGTTTGACCAAGTTTGTAGTAAAAACTATAAACATTTACCGTCACAAATCTATATGATGCGAAAGTACATTCAATAATGAATCTAATAGTATTGATTTGTTACGATAAGTGTTTATATTTTTCAATATAAACTTGGTCAAACTTTACAAAGTTTGACTTCAGTCAACTCTAATATGCAGAGCAAATAAAAACGGAGGGAGTACTTGTTTTGTAAATTCACTTTAGACACTTGAGTGTGACTCCTCCTCCTATCTCTATCATGTGGGATTCTTGATCTCCCCCTCATGTAAAAACTATTATTATTATTATTATTTTAATATAGCATAGTAGGAGCCTCTCCTACTATTTTAAGTCAAGAAAAAGCAGAATCGGCAGGGGAAAGCACTCAGCGCAACATGAGAGAGGCATGTCGCAAAACCTTTGGCCAAAAACTTAGAAAAATTGTTGATGAGGGAAATAAGCCTAAAAAGACGAATGGAATAAACCCCTTCATTGGGGAAATAACCCCGTGGTGTGACTCGCCCTATTGGGCCGGGTCAACATGGTGGAGGCTCTAGAGTAAAGCTTGAGAGGGCCGCGCCATGAAGACAAGGCAACAAGATGGCTGGTGAGCAAGCCGCCAAGTGGCCTAGGCGTGAAGAAACTGGCGGCTCAAGGCCCATGGGGAAGAATACGTCGAGAGACTCCTTGCTTGAGAGACAGGGCATGTTAGAGATATGTTAGATTACCAGTCATGTCTCGGTTTGGACTCTGTTGTAAGCCCTACGGTCTCGACCTGTATATAAAGGCGAGTCCCTAGGACAGAGAGACTTAAGTTAGACACCCTCGAAAGCTAGATTAGTGATCTCACATCCTTGTAATCGAGATCACCATTAATACAGACGCAAAGCAGGACGTAGGATGTTACCTCCATTGGAGGGGCCGAACGTGGGTAAACCCGCCTTTCGTTCTCGTTCGATCCCTTTGAGTCGCCACCCAGCAGCGATGGCCTCACTCCTAAGTCCTTGAACGAGGACATTTGACGTGACAAAGCCATGATAGTTGGCGCCCACCATGGGGCTAATGCCTGGTGGGGTTAGGTTGTCAGAGGGAGCTCTTTCGGGTCTCAGGAGCTACATGACGGGTCATATGACCAGGAGTCGTCGGAGCAAGATCTACATCGACGACTCGGGATGGGTCCACGAGGCTGACTCAATTGGGTACGGGAACCGGGTCCCTTCGGCAAGATCCACGTCTTCATTGGCCAGATTGGTGCGGTGGTGCCCGAGTTGGACATCTATGCCAACCTCGTTGATCCGGCTCGGCTCAGCCAACCCGGCCGACATCAATCACGTCCAAGTCATGAGACCAAGATTTTTGGTAAGTTTCGTGAATCACTTCTTATGGCTACTACCTCTGCAACAGGGATCGATATGGCTCGAGACTTGCCCATGCGTCGTGGGTCAGATCTGTCGCAAGGTGCTACGGAGGCTAAGTTTCGGCATTGGCGCGGTAACTAGGATCGTGAAAGCAAGTATAAGCAGTTGAGTCACGACCAATATCATGTTTTCACCACCAGCACTTGTAAGCGTGACAGCAAGATCAAGAGCAGGGCAGTCAACATGGCAGAGCCGGTAGTGCCCAGATACCTCAATTGGTCCGAGCATCCGATCACCTGGAGCAGGGAAGAACCCCCCTCCCCTCGGTTGACAACCCTGGCGGGTTAGCTTTGGTGGTGGCGCCTCCAGTTGGTGGTTACACTTTGACCAAGGTCCTTATGGATGGAGGCAGCAACATCAATATTTTGTACTACACGACCTTTCGCCACATGAATCTGTCTAAAAGCTCGTTACTTCCCTCCACGACGAGGTTTCATGGGATTGTGTTGGGGAACGTTGCATGGGAAACAAAAAATTCTATGAACACCCAAGATCTATCTATGGAGATCAACAGCTACAAGAGGAAGAGTAGATCTACATACCCTTGTAGATCACTAATCGGGAAGTGTTAAGAAATGCATGTGATGTAGTCGAAGGTCTTCGCGATCCAAATCACAATCCGTCCCGCGATCCAGTCACGATTCGTCCCGATCTAGTGCCGAACGAACGACACCTGCACGTTCAGCACATGTACAGCTCGATGACGTCTCCGCCTTCTTGAGCCAGAAAGCAAGGGCGGAGAGGTAGATGACTTCTCTAGCAGCACGACGGTGTGGTGGCGGTGGAGCAATCTCAGCAGGGCTTCGCCAAGCGCTGTCGTAGATGCATTTTCGTTGGAGAAACAGATCTAGGGAGAGAGGGAGGGCTGCACCTATGCCTTAGGGTATGGCTGCTTCCCTCTCCCTCTCTATATATAGGAGGAGGGGGTAGATGGGGTGCAGCCCTAGCCCTTCCTCAAAGGAAGTGGGCGGCGACCAGGAGGGAGGAGTCCTCCCTCCCCAAGGCACCTCCTAGGTCCCTTCCCCTTTAGGGTTTCCTACCCCCTAGCCGCATGGACCCTTGGGGGCTGGCCCAACAAGATTGGACGCCCCATTACAGACCATGCACGTCCTAGGGGATGGAGGGGCCCTTCTAGAGTCCTTCGGAACCCCTTGGAACCTTCCAGAAGCTTCCCGGTACAATATCGAAAAAACCCAAAACTTTTTCGGTAGCCAAAATATGACTTCCCATATATAAACCTTTACCTCCGGATCATTCCGTAGCTCCTCGTGATGTCTGGGATCTCATCAGGACTCTGAACAACCTTCGGTCACCAACATACATAACTCAACAATATCAAATCGTCACCGAACGTTAAGTGCGCAGACCCTGCGGGTTCGAGAACTATGTAGACATGGCCAAGAAAACTCTATGGTCAATAACAAATAGCAAGACCTGGATGCCCATATTGGTCCTTACATATTCTACGGAGATATTTATCGATCGAACCACGATGTCAAGGATTTAGACAATCCCGTATGAAGTTCCCTTTGTCCATTGGCATGTTACTTTCCCGAGATTCGATCGTCGATTCTATACCTAGTTCAATCTCGTTACCGGCAAGTCTCTTTACTCATTCTGTAACACAAGATCCCATGACTAACTCCTTAGTCACATTGCTTGCAAGCTTCTTGTGATACTGTGTTACCGAGTGGGCCCAGAGATACCTCTCTGTCATACGGACTGACAAATCCCAGTCTTGATCCATGCCAACTCAACACATACCCTCAGAGATACCTGTAGAGCATCTTTATAGTCACCCAGTTATGTTGCGATGTTTGATACACACAAGGTACTCCTCCAGTGTCAGTGAGTTGCATGATCTCATGGTCATAGGAACATATACTTGAGACATGCAGAAAACAATAGCAATAAACTGACACGATCATAGTACGTTCATAGTTTGGGTCTTGTCCATCACATCATTCTCCTAATGATGTGATCTCGTTATCAAATGACAACTCATGTCTATGGCTAGGAAACCCTGACCATCTTTGATTAACGAGCTAGTCTATTAGAGGCTCACTAGGGACACAATGTTGTCTATGTACCCACACATGTATTTTAGTTTCCGATCAATACAATTCTAACATGGATAATATATGTTTATCATGAACAAGGAAATATGATAATATCTAATTTATTATTGCCTCTAGGGCATATTTGCAATAGATTGTTCCTGGAAAGTCGACTTATCCGACCGGACGGATCGAACTCGATGTCGCTTTTGGTAATGAATATGACTACAGGTGTGAGCCCTTGATGTTTGAGGTAGTCAAGATAAAGAACACATATCACGCCCTCTTTGGACGGACGACTTACGCTAGCTTCATGGATCGACCTTGTCACATTTATCTCAAGCTCAAAATTCCTGGGCGCAAGCGTACTATCACCATGGATGGAAGCCGGAAGATAGCTCAGGAGTGTGAGGAGGGGAACGCAGCCTATGCCGAGTCAACTTGCGCAACCGAGGAATTAAAGTTTTACACCGCCAATATAGATCCAACTGATACGAGCCCTCTCAAGAAACCCAACACTGAGTCAGAATCTCCACTCAAATTCAAGCCTTCCGAAGATACTAAGCAGATAGATTTCAGGCCGGGCGACTCATCCAATCAGTTCACTATAGGGACCGGCTTAGACCCTAAATTGAAAAGCGCGCTCATTGAGTTCATCCATGAGAATTGAGACATCTTTGCATGCAAGCCTTCTGACATGCCTGGAGTCCCGAGAGAACTCGCTGAGCACCACCTTAATGTGTATCCTAAGATTAAACTAGTACGCCAGTATCTCCCGTGGTTCAATGTGGTAGCCCGGCTCCTAGTTGCCGGGTTTATCATTGAAGTTTTTCATCCTGGATGGATGGCTAACCCAGTGTTGGTTCTGAAGAAGAATGGCACTTGGCACATGGGGAAGAGGTAGCCCGGGTCCTAGTTGCCGGGTTTATCGTTGAAGTTTTTCATCCTGGATGGCTGGCGAACCCAGTGCTGGTTCTGAAGCAGAATGACACTTGGCACATGTGTGTTGACTATACGGATCTCAATAAAGCTTGCCCAAAGGATCCTTTCGCTCTCCCGCGTATCGATTAGACCATTGATTCTATGACAGGTTGTGAACGACTGTGTTTCCTGGAAGCTTACTCCGATTATCATCAGATCAAGATGGACGTTGAGGACCAGGAGAAGACAACCTTTATTACTCCTTTCGGCGCTTTCTGCTATGTCTCCATGACCTTCGGGCTTAAGAGTGTCGGGCGACTTATCAACGATGCATTTAGAACTGTCTTCAACCTCAGATTGGGCGGAATGTTCATGCCTACATTGATGACATTGTGGAAAAATCTCATAAGAAGGAAACACTCTTGGAAGATATCAGGGAGACGTTTGGAAATCTTCGAGTATACCAGATGCAACTTAACCCAACCAAGTGTGTTTTTGGTGTACCCGCGGGCAAACTATTGGGTTTTCTGGTGTCTGAGTGTGGCATCAAAGCTAACCCGAAAAAAATTGAAGCAGTAACTTCACTGACCCCTCCAGTAAACATCAACCAAGTCCAGCGCCTCGCGGGTCACATCGTAGCCCTGAGTCGTTTCATAAGCCGCCTGGGGGAGAAAGCTATTCCTTTTTACCAGGTTTTAGAAAAAAGATGACTTTAAATGGACGGATGTTGCCAATGAAGCCCTTGAGGCACTCAAGAAACAATTGGTTAACCCGCCTATCTTGGCCGCTCCTACTAAAAAAGAGCCAATGCTCTTGTACATCACTGCTAATTCCAAGGTGGTGAGTGTAGCAGTGGTCGTGGAACGGAAAGAAGAAGGCAAGGAGTATCAAGTTCAATATCTGGTTTATTTTGTCAGTGAAGTTTTAACTTTGTGTAAGCAGCGTTACCCCATTGGCAAAAACTTGTGTACGTGACTTTTATTGCAAGCAAGAAGCTGAAATATTATTACCAGGAGCATCCAATCACGGTGGTTAGCTCAGCACCCCTCGGTGATATCATACAAAACTGGGAGGCCACTGCACGAATTACTAAGTGGGCAATTGAGCTAGGCGCTCATCACCTAAAATACGTGCCTCGAACTGCTATTAAGTCTCAAGCACTAGTGGATTTCATCAATGACTGGACAAAATTGCAGATTCCAGAGGATAGACCAGATAATACCTATTGGACTATACATTTTGATGGATCCAGGAAGCTGGAGGGCTCGGGGGCTGGAGTCATAATGTCTTCCCCTCGAGGTGACAATACTAGACTTATGTTCCCTTGTACTAACAATGAAGTCGAATATGAGGCTCTCCTTCATGGTCTTAGGATGTTAAAGGAGATGAATCTAAGCCGGGTCAGGTGTTTTGGCGACTCAGATTTGGTGGCTCAACAAGTTTCAGGGACTTGGGATTCTAAAGACCGCCTCATGGCAGCTTATTACCGAGCAATCTCGAATGTGGTGGGTCATTTTCAAGGCTATCAAGTTGAACATATAGGCACTCGGATCCATGAGGCGGCCGACGCCCTATCATGACTCGGCTCACAAAGGAAGCCAGTTCCCCCAAATATCCTCTTGGATGTCCTTCATAGTCCTTCTATTAAACTGCCATCTGAGGAGGATATTGCTATCCAGACTCAGAGGCACAATTGGTGGTGGCTCTCCACGCTACCCCAGACTGGATTGTTCCTTATTTGGCACATTTGACTCGAGGTGAGCTTCCAGCTAATGAAACCATAGCTTGACAAATAATTCACCAGCCTAAGTCTATGACTATTGTCAATGGCGAGTTACATCGGCGAAGCAGCACAGGTGTTTTCCAGCGCCGTGTTTCCCCTAAGGAAGATCATGAGATTCTTAATGAGATCCATGCTGGTGACTGTGGGCATCATGCCAGCTCGAGATCTTTGGTGTCATAAGCTTTCCGGCATAGGTTTTATTGGCTGACGGCTCATGCGGGCACAGAAGAAATTGTGCGCAAGTATGATGGGTGCCAGAAATTTGGCCGACAGGCTCACGTGCTGGCTCAATAATTACGCATGATTCCAATTACTTGGCCGTTCGCAGTTTGGGGGCTTGACATGGTTGGTCCGTCTAAACCATCTTCTGACAAGAAGACCTATCTCTTGGTGGTGGTTGATAAGTTTACCAAATGGGTTGAAGCAGAGCCCGTCAATAGTTGTGATGCAGAAACCGCAGTCAATTTTTTTGAAAAAGTTGATTTTTCACTTTGGCTACTGTCGAGGATTTGTCACGACAGATGTTCGGGTGAACGGACTTAGGTTCGGGGCAAGACGCAACTACGTGGCGGCTTGAAGGGGTTGATCGGAATCGAGAAGAGACGGAGTTTTACCCAGGTTCGGCCCCTCCGATGGAGGTAAAAGCCTACGTCCTGCTTGTCTGGTATTGATGATGATGAAGATCTCTCGGTTACAAGGGTGCTAATTTCTACCTCTAATCTCTTGTGCCTCTAATCTCTTGTGTTGTCTAAACTTGTAGACTTGTGTCTCTTGAGAACTTGTCCCTCTAGGGGTGCTCTACCCCTCCATATATAAGTGGAGAGGGTAGGTTTACAAATAGAGTCCTACTAGGAGTAGGATTAGGACTAGTCTCTCATGAATCCTACTCCGGGTCTTATTTCCTTTAAGGGAATCCTTCTCTCTTGTGGGCCTTCTCCTGTGGGCCTTCTCTTGTGAGCCGCCTGGCACTGGCTCACGCGCCGGGTCTTGGGCTTGGTCATCCTGTGACCCACTTGCCGGGTCATAAATAAGATGTCATGTCTTTAACGGGTCACTTGTGAGTTGCCTGGCCGGGTCATTAATAAGATGTCATGTCTTCGACCGGGTCTCCTGTGAGTCGCCAGGCCGGGTCATACCGTGGGGTATATCCCCGTCATTAGCCCCCAGGTTAGCTTGAATTTATTCATGGTAAGCTCCTGAAATAAGATTAACAAATATGTTAAGTGGCCGGCTTGCTCCTTTGCCCGGCTTATAAAGTGGCTTCTCAGAAATCCGTGTCTTTTCTCCATATGAATGAGTCGTCTTGATAATCATCTTGCTTGTCAATGTCTTTTGAAAAATATTGAGAATAGAACACCAATATGCCATTGAGTCGGCTTCCAATACTCTTGGCGGGTCATCTCCACCGGGTCATAATCATTGATGATGCCGGGTCATTATTGTTGGTGACTCCGGGTTAAATAACTAGAATCCTGCTGACTTAATAAATATTGGGATGAAAATCCATTTGCTGTAGAACCGTACTTCCATTGTTGTGAAGCGGGGCGGCTTATATAAACTCCGGCGGGCTATGATCTTTTGATAACACCGGGTCATAAGTGTTGGTGACGCCGGGTCTAACAACTGAACTCCATATTTAATATCTTGAAAATTCTCCTCAAAGTTTTTGATATGTCCGTATTACCTATAGCCCCCAAGCTCCGAGATTATCTATGATAACTTGGTGCTTTGCAAATAACATTTTGGACTGTGTAGCCCCCAAGTGCCAGGTTGTCCTACCTGCAGCAACCTGGGACTTATAATTGTCTTATATCTTATAATGCATCGGCGGGTGTAGCCCCCAAGGGCCGGCTCATCAGAAAGCTTCAGCGGGTGTAGCCCCAAGGGCCGGCTCATTAGAATGTGATGCGCCGGGTCTTCAATTTGAATCTCTTAATCTGTTGGAACAACTGAATACTATAGCCCCCAAGTGCCGGGTCAGTAAAAATTACTGGGCTGGGACTTTAGAAAAATATAGAAGGGCCGGCTCATCTCCTCGAGATAATATGGTCTTGTTGACAATGTAATGGTTTGAAAACCGGTTTGCATTAGCCCCCAAGTGCCGTGGTGCATGCTTGCAGCGACATGGGACTTGCATAATTGATATAAACTTGGACTTGGATAATGTAGCCCCCAAGTGTCGGGTCGTCCTACGGCGACTCGGGACTATGTGAGAATAATACGTCTCACCATAATTTGTTGAATGGATCTTTGATCGTGGTCATAATATAACCCGGAATGAATATCCAGGGATAATTCCTTTGTATTTGACATGAAATTCCCGCTCGTGGTTGCGGTGCAACCCGGCAAATATAAGTTTGAGAAATCCGTGAGTGTTGTAGATTACTACAGAGCACAATTAAAGAAATCCAAGAACCGGCCAATTAGATGACACGGCATTATATCTGATAGGGTGGCTCTTGAAAGATAATAATTTCTCCGAGCTGGTTTGAAAAAATCCCAATCATTTATTACTGGTTATGATAAACCATGAAGATCCAGCCATGTTGGCTATTAAAAAAATCCATTTGCTTTTCCAGAATACTTTAACGGCGGCTCATCTTAAGAGATAAAACCTGCAAAAATGAACAAGACATAATATATTCTGCATTGTTGTGAGGGCGGCTTAAAGAAGCTCAACCCGGAGATGTATACCTTTCATAACATTGCTCCTTTTCTCATAACCTTGCTCTGACCCGGCTTGATAAGCCGACATGTTACCTGGAGGTGGGAGGCCCCCTTGAATAATCCACAGCTGACATGTCAACCGGAATGGCATAAAGCCGGCTGTTTTTAGGGTAATGTAAGCTATACCCAAAGGTAAGAATCCTTCTGTTGACAGCAAATATTGTAAGCGCGAACGTCGGGTGTCAATGGGTAATGTAAGCTATACCCAAGGTAAGAAGCCTCCATCGACAGCCATGGCTACTGATGAGCCGGAACGGCATAAAGCCGGTTGTTTGAAGGGAATGCAAGCTATACCCAAAGGCAAGAAGCCTCCTTCAACAACTACAGTTTTAGGCGCGAACGCCGGCTGTCGATGGGTAATGTAAGCTATACCCGAAGGCAAGAAGCCTTCATCAACAACCACGGCTTATTGATAAAGCCAGCTGTTTGAAAGGAGATGTAAGCTATACCCGAAGGCAAGAAGCCTCTTTCAACAGTACAGTTGTAGGCGCGGACGCCGGCTGTCGATGGGTAATGTAAGCTATACCCGAAGGAAAGAAGCCTCCATCGACAACCATGGATTACTGATAAAGCCGGCTGTTTGAAAGGAGATGTAAGCTATACCCGAAGGCAAGAAGCCTCTTTCAACAGCTACAGTTGTAGGCGCGGACGCCGGCTGTCGATGGGTAATGTAAGCTATACCCGAAGGCAAGAAGCCTCCATCGACAACCACGACTTACTGATAAAGCCGGCTGTTTGAAAGGAGATGTAAGCTATACCCGAAGGCAAGAAGCCTCTTTCAACAGCTACAGTTGTAGGCGCGGACGCTGACTGTCGATGGGTAATGTAAGCTATACCCGAAGGCAAGAAGCCTCCATCGACAACCATGGCTTACTGATAAAGTCGGCTATTTGAAAGGAGATCTAAGCTATACTCGAAGGCAAGAAGCCTCTTTCAAAAGCTACAGTTGATAAGCAACTGAGTTTTGGCGTAAATGCCAGTTGTTAGGGTGAGATAAGCGAACCCGTCGGTAAGAAGCCCCCTTCGACAACCGCGGTTAATAAGTAACCGGAAGTGGCATAAAGCCGGCCATTAGGGTGAGATAAGCGATACCTGTCAGTAAGAAGCCCCCTTCGACGGCCGCAGTTGATAAGCAACTGGCATTTGGTGTACACGCTGTTGTCTTAGGGTCATGTAAGATATACCAAAGGTAAGAAGCCTCCATCAACAACAGTGCTTAATGTAACCAAACTAGGCATAAAGCCAACTGTGCAAGGGAGATGTAAGCTATACCCGAAGGCAAGAATCCTCCTTGCAACAGTTTAATAACAGCTGGCTGTGCAAAGAAGATGCCAGCTATACCCGAAGGCAAGAAGCCTCTTTGCAACAGTGCTTAACTAGGCATAATTCCGGCTGTGCAAGGGAGATGTAAGCTATACCCAAAGGCAAAAAGCCTCCTTGCAACAGCGTAAAGCAGACTGTGTAGGGGAGCTGTAAGCTATACCCGAAGGCAAGAAGCCTCCCTGCAACAGCGCTTGATAGGGCATAAAGCCGGATGATAGATCAGCCGTTTTGACGGCGAACAAACCACTTCCACTCAAATTTCTGAGCCGGAAAATTTCATCTTGCAAAGACCCGGGCTTCTCATTGAAAATGACCAAATGTGTCTTGCCATGCCTGTAGCCCCCGAGCCTTAAGTTGACTCGAAGAGGCGGCTTGAGAATCTTCATCTGAAAGTTGAGGTTGACCGTGGCGGGTTATAGATGATCCCGTATGAATTGTTCAATGATCCGGTCGATGGTTCGTTCTGGCTATTTGTTGAAGTGAACCAAATTGTAGTGCTGGCGACTCGTGTGCCTGTCCGTCGGGTGGCTCATATCGATGAGCGCTGCACCGATGTAGATCAAATTGTGGGTGATGTCTTGCACGCATCCGTTGGGCGGCTCGCACAGGCGAGCACTTCACCGATATGTTGATGTAGATCGCAGTGTGGGTGGCATCTTGCACATGCCCATTGGGCGGCTCGTACAGGTGAGCACTGCACCGATATGTTGATGTAGACGTAGAAAACGGCCGCGACATTGTAAGTCGGTGCGGGAGGCGAGAATCGGCCACGGCGTTGTGAGTCGACACGACGGCGAGAGACGGCCACGACGTTGTAAGCCGGCGCGGTGGCGAGAGCCGGCCATGGCATTGTAAACCGGTGGTGATGTTGTGAAAGACGCCACGGTGTTGTAAGCCGGCGCGGATGATGAGAGACAACCATGGCATTGTAAGTCGGCGCGGGAGGCGAGAATCGGCCGCGACGTTGTGAGTCGGCACGACGACGAGAGACGGCCACGGCGTTGTAAGCCGGCGCGGTGGTGAGAGACGGCCATGGCATTGTAAACTACTATCTTGATGTAGACCTGACTGTATGAACGACGGCTTGTATGCGTCCGTCCGGTAGCTTGTCATTGCACAGATGTGGACGCGGCCTCCGATGAAGGCACGCGAGGACCGCACCGTATTCTGGTCATGAGCTAATCGACGTCGGGGCGGTCGATGATGTCATGGGCTCTTAGTCTTCTCTGCGGCAAAGCACAGCCGCGCTCACCACGGTCGTCATCACGCATGTGCCCGTCCCACCGCAGACTATCCCCGTAGACGATCATCATCACACATGTACATAGTTTTTTTAGCCGGTTCCCAACTCCCCTTGTTTCCCATAGCCCAGTCTCCAAAGAGCAGGGTGGCGGATCGGCGGTGGCGGCTCAACGGTGCCGGCCCACGGCAGAGGGACCATGCGTTGGCGGATCTGCGGTGCTGCCCACGGCAAAGGGGGCTCGCGACGGCGCCGACCCGCGGCAGATGCGTAGCTCCCGACAACGGCTCATCTAGTGTGGCATGGAAACATGGGGGAACGAGTGTGCGCGCACACGGGCGAGGCACGGTGGGAGGCGCGGTGAGGCTGTGGCAAAGAATCTGCTCGCGTGCGCTACACCGGTGTGGGAGCTCGCGGTGGCGGTTCGAACCGGACGCGCGGCAGAGGGAGCACAGTGTGGGCGGCTCGGGTGCATTGACCAGAACAGGATGGAGGCAGCAGCAAGACGAGGCGGGACGAGGCGGGGAGGAGTCAAGGCACAGCGGGCCATGGGAGCGCGGTGGCCGGCGGGGCAAAGACGCGGGAAAAGGAAGGCGAAGCGAGGCAGCAGCCGAGTCCGTGGTCAACCCGTCTTTGGGTCGTGACCCCTTTTCTCTTTTTACTGACATGTTCATGAGCCGGATTCGGCTAGCTTTCTTTCCTTAATACCGAATTAGCCTCGTGGTGGTAGTACTTGTGCCAGATGAACTTGGCTTCAGCCTTCACGCGAAGAAATTAGCACCAGCAATGATGAGTTAATGCCTCAGGGTTTGTAGCGTGTCTAATAGACTGCAACGCAAAGGCAGCTTTGCTGCGGAAGAAATTTAATGGTCTCGACAACATGAAGATTCGACAGACTTGCTGCTGAAATCGACCCGTTTAGATGGATCGCCCGGTCGTTGTGGCAACCTACACAAACGCGTCCTTAACTTTTTCCTCTCAATCCAATCTCATATATGTTGCTTTGATTATTCGCCAATGATGTAGGTCCTTTCACATCGGATCTTCTTCATCCAGAAAATCATGACTTTCTCGATCCCTGGAAGAGGTCCCTCCAAGAATACAACACCACCGTGTGCATGCCCCACGGTGGGTGCCAACTGTCGAGGATTTGTCACGGCAGATGTCCGGGTGAACGGACTTAGGTTCGGGGCAAGACGCAACTACGTGGCGGCTTGAAGGGGTTGATCGGAATCGAGAATACATGGAGTTTTACCCTGGTTCGGCCCCTCCGATGGAGGTAAAAGCCTACGTCCTGCTTGTCTGGTATTGATGATGATGAAGATCTCTCAGTTACAAGGGTGCTAATTGCTACCTCTAATCTCTTGTGCCTCTAATCTCTTGTGTTGTCTAAACTTGTAGACTTGTGTCTCTTGAGAACTTGTCCCTCTAGGGGTGCTCTACCCCTCCTTATATAAGTGGAGAGGGTAGGTTTACAAATAGAGTCCTACTAGGAGTAGGATTAGGACTAGTCCCTCATGAATCCTACTCCGGGTCTTATTTCCTTTAAGGGAATCCTTCTCTCTTGTGGGCCTTCTCCTATGGGCCTTCTCTTGTGAGCCGCCTGGTGCCGGCTCACCTGCCGGGTCTTGGGCTTGGTCATCCTGTGACCCGCTTGCCGGGTCATAAATAAGATGTCATGTCTTTAACGGGTCTCCTGTGAGTTGCCTGGCCGGGTCATTAATAAGATGTCATGTCTTCGGCCGGGTCTCCTGTGAGTCGCCAGGCCGGGTCATACCGTGGGGTATATCCCTGTCAGCTACCCTCATAGCATTATCACTGATAATGGTACCAATTTATCTAAGGGATCCATGGAGCAGATTTGTTAGAGGGAGCATCTCCGGCTTGACTTGGCAGAAGTGGCGTATGCACAGTCCAATAGACTAGCCGAACAAGCTAATTAGGAGATCCTCAGAGGGCTTAAACCCTAGCTTATGGTACCACTTGAGCGCACTCCGGGTTTTTGGGTCAAAGAACTCCCTGTCGTACTTTGGAGTATTCACACAATGCCAAACAGATCCACTGGATACACATCTTTCTTTTTGGTGTACAGGGCCGAGGCGGTTCTGCCAAGTGATATTTGTCATAATTCGCCTCGAGTTACCGCTTATGTTGAGGTGGACAATGAGATAGCATGAAAAGATTCATTGGATGCCTTGGAAGAAGAATGTGATTTGGCAGCGTCTAGATCCACCATTTATCAGCAAGTCCTACGTCGATATCATAGTCGTAGAGTCCGAAGCCAAACTTTTCAAGAATGCGACTTGGTGCTACGCCTGATTCAAGATCAGAGAGGGATGCATAAGCTTTCACCACCTTGGGAGGGTACTTCCATTGTCAACAAGAACCTTAACAACGGGTCATATTACCTGGTAGGCTTGCGAGAAGGAAAATATACTTCTGAGGAGGAGACAAGCCGGCCCTGGACATCGCTCAACTGCGACCTTATTATACTTAGAAGGGCCACCAGCTCTCTTTATGTAACTTTCCCTTTACAAGTTTTGTATATACTTCTTTATGTTAAAATATAATAAAGCCGGTACCCTCGAAACCCGGGGTCTCTGTCGTTTCAACCTATATATGAGCATGAGTCTTTATTATTTGTAACATAGGTCACTCGGGGGCTTCCAACTCATTGAGTTTAGCTTTCTCACCCTTTTGACCGGGCAAATACGCCACAATACATGGTTAAACCTGCATGTATGCTTGACGCGACTCTGATCAGATGACCCTATGTACTCTTGTAAGTCAATACTTTTTAGGACCCTGAACTTTTCAAGGTTAAAACATTGGTTGACTCATGTGAGAGACGGCATACAGAAAGGTAGGATAAACCATGGGTTATCATACTTGCTTCATTAAAGCAAGACTTGAGCCTCAAAAGCCTGTCTCTTCTTTGACGAGTCTCATTGAGCCGACCCACTAATATAATTTATATGATTTTTTTATCACATTGGAAATTTCAGGCACGACATTGTCTTTGTTCCGGCTTCTACCTGCGCAGCTGGTCTAACAAATTATGTTCATATTATGGCCGATTTCAAATTTTATATCTTCAATATTATTGAAGATTCAGGGCTTGAGCTTTAGCAATCAAGTTCCTTTGTCGGCTTATTCTTTGACCAGTTTTTCTGTCAGCAAATCAATTTGAGCATAACGACAGAGGCATACAAGGGAAAGGAAAAGAATGGTAAAATCATATCTCGGCAACACAGCTCAAAGGACTTTGCACCAACAAATATGCATACATGCACGAAGGCATGACCTAGGATTCAAGGAAGGTCTCAAACTACCACTATTACAAGCGTGCAATGGAGCTCCAAAATACTCAAGTCTTTCTAATTACTTGGGGGCTCACCCTGATTGGCGACACATTCATCCTCAGAAGTGCCTTCATGCTTCCCCCCGTCGACCACCTCTGGATCGGCACTCGCCGGTTCATGATCCTCATCAAACTAATGACCCTAGTGTTGTCATCGAATTGAATTCATTGACTCAAAATTTGACGTGCCCTCAATACAAGACGATGAGCCAGCTTTAGAGGCGACATATCCTTTATATCTTGGAGAAATCAACTCTGCAGGATCATCCTTGGGTGGGTTAATATGCTCATTGTCAGTGATGTATGCAGCATGATAGTTCGTAAGATCAATCCCTTCAGCTATTAAAGTTGCCAAATGACGCGTCTCTACGACACACTTCACATAGAAGCAGAACACAACTTACTATCTCTCTCTTTGAGTGAATACGGAGCCATCAAGTTTGAACCCGGGAAAGCCGCCTTTTAGCAGCTCCACATCTAATTCAGGCAAGTATGCCTTTGCTCGAGCCAACACCATGTTCGCACCTCCTCGAGCAGCTGATTTTCGGGTCTCGGTCACCCATTGGGGAATGGTGGAAAGCTGATTCAACATGTCCTTGAAATTTATTGGAGGATACTTCAGATTTTTCACCACCATGATGGAATATACAGATCCGGTGAATAGTTTCTCTATATGTGAGAAAATGACTTTCAACTTCATGATAGGGGGCGATACAAGATTATGATTTGTTCGTCCTAGGAAAAGAGAGAGTAAGCTGCCGTTCAATCACAAGCAGATACGCTATACAAAGAAGCAAAACACATACCAAAGATTGTCATCAGCATTTCATTGATATGTTTCACAAGAGTTGCATACTTTTCCTGCAATGACTCAAGTTTCTTGTCTACTTTGTCCGCACACTTTACAAGAGTAGCCTTATCATGTTCAAACAGCTTTACGGCTTGTTCCAGGCGCTCATTTGCTTGGCGTGCAGAATTCTCAAAATGAGCCGCCATGCGTTCCGTGTTAGTTTTTAATTTTCTCTCCTCTTTGAGCCGTTTCTGCAATTTCACAACAACTGACTCAGCATCATGAACATATTCCTGGCAGATATACATACAATATCAGCAAATATTCCCATTATAGTTCTAAACAATTTTATGATGGATCACTCCTTCTATCAAGTCCCAAGCAGGCTACAAGCAATATCCTTGACACTTGGGGGCTAATGCATATGAGTTTTTCTAAACTAGAAATGAAGAAGACCCAACTCATCTTAAGAAGATGAGCCGGGCCTTGAGGGCTACAAGTCGAATTCTTCAAGACATACTACCTCCTTTCCGGTTTATAAGGCTTGCATGTATTCCCAGATCTATAATTTAACCAACATAAAATGAGTTGTATAGTCTAAAAATTATACCATTAGAAATTAGACGATCTAAAGTTTCTAATGATATATTTTTTATGATATATAACTTGTATTACGTTGGTCTATTTGCCAACCTAGATATACGCGCAAGCCTTATAAACCAGAAAGGAGGTAGTACTAAGTAAAGACCCGACTCATCTTAATAAGATGAGCTGACCCTTGGTGGCTACAGGTCAAATTCTTCAATCATTTCAACTAAGGACCCGACTCATCTTGAGAAAATGAGTTAGCCGTTGGAGGCTACATGTCGAATTCCTCAAAATTTTAAAAGCCCGATTCATCTCAAGAAGATGAGTCGGCCTTTAGGGGGCTACGGATTGATCAATTATTTTCCGACCCAGCTTATCTCAATTAAACTGGTCCTTGGAGGCTAATGGCGGTACAAAGATATTGGTAAGATTAGGAGTTTACCTCATACTTCTCCTTCATAGCATTTATCATGCTTACTTCAACTTCCCGGCTCTCAAATAGTCGGGTCAGGTATTGCTTGTGTAGATCTTCAGTGCAAAATACAGATAACTCTGAAATCTCCAGCTTTGCTTTTCCTTTGTCCAAATTAACCAGTTCATCCGTAGCCACAATCCTTGCCAAGGAAGAGAAATCAATAGGTACTTGAAATCCCTCCTTCACAATGATAACATCTGGAAGTTGTGCTTCTGCTGATGTCTTGGGATCATCCAAATGAGTCGCTGGGCTAGAAGGACGAGCCTTGCTTGACTGATTGGCAAATGGCTCATCTGATTCATCTTGAGCTTCAAGTGGTATGTCCACTAAAACCGGATCATCCGGTCTGGACGTCTCAATGTTGATCTTTGTTTCAGCACACGCGTCTAAGTCCATTCTTGGTGTTGTTTTCACTGGTGAAGAGACCGGTATGTTGAGGTCTACAGTACCAGAAGATGACCTGCCAGCCCTTTTCGATGAAGTGGCCTTGGCCCTATGATTATAAAAATCAAAATATTACATTAAGAAAAGTATAGCTCAACAAGTGCACAGTCAGAGGGTTACTCGCAGTTGTTGAAAGCGGGAAGTTGTGACGCTGTTGAGTCGTCTGAGGATGAAGGGGGGCCGATAAAGCAAATTTGAAGGACTAAGAGGTTGCTTAAACAAGACGACTTTAGGATGAGAATTGGTGGGACTATGGGGCACTTCGAAGCAGGGTCTTTGAGACGGCCGGCGGAGCATCGAACAAATCACGATGTGAGCCGCTAGAACCACTCCAGGTCTTGCATTTTGACGCACCAAAGCATTGTGTTTTCTTCAAAAGAAAATTAGGAGCCAAATAAGCATCTGGATGAGTCAACTTAACTTTCAAGACGGCTCATTCTGCCTCTTTGGGAACAAATGTTTCTAAAATAGAGGATGCAGAAGTTACCTCCATACCATTGGCTTGGCTAGAGTTAGAATCATCCTGATAAGAAGGTGCATCCTCAAGTTCATCAAAAAGACGGCCAAGAGAGTCAAGATGTACCTCGGATTCTTCTTCAGAAGATGGCACAAGGGTTAGGTTATCTTTTTTACCTGATGAATAAACTGGCGCTTGAGGTGTGACCTTCCATAAAAGAGATTTCTCCTGCAAAAGCATGTGGTAAGAAACAATGGGTGAAAGTAAATTAATAACAGACAACAAAAGTAGTCAATACCAGACGAGGCGGGTTGAGCAGATAAAATGGACCCAAGCTAGTAACACTTCATTGTTCCTTTGGGTCAGAAAAGAACCTCTTGGTTTCCTTGTCAAGATTGTTGTCAGTCAGATCCTCACGGGTAAAATTTTGAGGATCAGATGAGTCGTCGTTGTAGTCACACATCAAGCCGTCTCTTATGCTAACCGGCTATATCCTCCACTTTAGCCAGCAACAGATCAGGTCAATTCCAGTTAAGCCGTGCGTGGTCAGAGCTCTCAATTTTGCATGAAGAGGAACTGATGGAGCCATCTCATATCTTGGCCAACCAAGAAATTTCACTTTGCTACTGAGTCTCTCCAATCTGAAACCTGGCAGGGGTTTTTCTCCCTGTGGAGCGGTGTTTATGCAGTAAAACACGTCTTGTTCCATCCTTTGGGATGACTCACCAGTTTTTATTCGGGAAAGCCACCGTTCTTTCTCGTCTGAATGGTGACCCCGCCAAGTTCGCAGGCAGAACCGTTCTTTACTTCGTTTTGGCGGTTGATATAAAAAATTCTCTGAAAAGGGTCACAAACGGCTCAACATGGAGATATACCTCACATAACACTTGAAATTGACATATGTTGGTCATGGAGTTTGGGCTGACGTCTTGAGGCATGAGCTCGAATAAATGCAGGAGATCTCTGAAAAACTTGAAGCTGGGAGGATGGAAGCCAATGCGCAGATATTCAGTAAATACAACAACCTCACCCTGTTGTGGCTGTGGAGACGGCTCCTCTTCTGGAGCCCGCCATATTATGACTTTTTGAGCCAGAAAAAAACCTTGATCCACGAGATTGCCTAAAGTAAGCGTGGATTCTCTGGACTTGGCCCAGTTACATGCTTTAGAATTCTTTGGGGACATGGAGAGTCAGGAAGCAACTACAAGGGAAATGGAGAAAATGAGCCGACACGGATCTTAAGTCACGTATACTAATTAGCTGATTTAAGCCGGCAAGATCAAGGAAGGCCGAAAACATACTTCAGTAAACACTTAGCAAAATATATTGGTTCATAAAACGGCTTCCTACAAAAGTTTTATTTCGGATGGATCTAGTAAATGAAAAAAACAAGGAAATGTGTGTTCCTACAGGCGAAAAGACCAAAACTGCAGCACTCGAAGGACAGCTTTGGCACCCCATTTTTAGTTCTACTTTCAGGAGAAACAAGATAGAAACCATACTAGAAGCTATGCGATACTAAAGAAAATGTTGAGTGCATGGATCTACAGGCTACGTATCGGACGAACCAGATGAACTTGGGTCTGAATGCTCGATGAATCAAACCCTAATTGGAAGAAGTATGTACCAGATCTTGTTACGACAGAAATGAAGATGGCTCACCCGCTTCGATGATTGCAAAGAGATTGGGGATGTTGAAGAAGGAACTGAGGGCCTCGACGGCGCTTGCGGAGCTCCGGCAATGTTCGATCGAGGAAGGAGCGGAAGTAAGAGTACGATGGAAAGCTACCACAAAGGTTTAGTGGACTTATTTATGAGGAAAACGAAGCGGCTTGGTAAAAAGACAAAACGGCTGCAATAAATTTGTGGCTGGAAGTACACGTCGATTTTCGCATCAGCCCAGATATGGCGCCGTTTTCAAAAGATTGGTCATGATGACTCTGAAGAACAACAGTCAGCAAAAGTGACGTCACTGATAGACAAACATTGGAAAAAGAACAAGTATAGAAGTATTGTGAGCCGACATTTTGGAGTTCAGGAAAAACATAGATGTTAAGCCGTCAAGACTCAAGAGAGAACATGAGAAATTGACATGAATGAATTCAAATTAATCTGGAGCCTAATGTCTGGGATATAACCCTGTGGTGTGACTCGCCCTATTGGGCCGGGTCAAAATGGTGGCAGCTCTAGAGTAAAGCTTGAGACGGGCCGCGCCATGAAGACAAGGCAACAAGACGGCTGCTGAGCAAGCCGCCAGGCGGCCCAATCATGAAGAAACTGGCAGCTCAAGGCCCACAAGATAGAAGACATCGGGAGACTCATTGCTTGAGTGACAAGGCATATTAGAGAGATGTTGCATTACGAGTCATGTCTCGGTTTGAACTCTGTTGTAAGCCCTAGGGTCTCGACCTGTATATAAAGGCGAGTCCCTAGGGCAGAGAGACTTAAGTTAGACACCCTTGAAAGCTAGGTTACCGATCCAGCATCCTTGTAATCGAGATCATCATTAATACAGAAACAAAGCAGGACGTAGGTTGTTACCTCCATTGGAGGGGCCGAACCTGGGTAAACCCGCATCCCGTTCTCGTTCGATCCCTTTGAATCGCCACCCAGCGGCGATGGCCTCACTCCTAAGTCCTTGCACGAGGACATCTGACGTGACAAAACCACGACACCCTTTAACCTTAGGAACGAGAGAAAGAATCACATAATTTAGATAAGAGATGTTATAAGAACCAAGACAGAAACTATGGATCACAACATAAACCATGTGCTCCCCACACATGCCAGCAGTTCTTGAAGAAAGTAATCAAGAAACCATCAGGTCCAAGTGCAGAGTTGGGAGTTGTATGTGTCAATCACCACATCAATTTCATGTGTGGATAGGGGAATCATAAGTTTAAAATTATCATTAGTAGAAACGCAAGCCTGTAACCGCCAGAGAGAAGGGTTGACAAAGATGCCACGCGCGCAGGATGAGCTGCCAGAAGTTGCGAGTAAAAGTAACAAACATGGCTCAAAATAACATCATGGTCAGAGACAGAAACACCATTGATAAGGAGATGGAAAATAGAGGAACAACGACGCCTACCACTCGCGATCACAAAGAAGTAAGCATTAAGAGTGTCGCCCTTCAGTGTCCCACTGAGGTGACCCTCTATTGCCAATAGGCCTCCTTCTGCCGGTGGAGATTTAAGAGAACACCCTCGAGAGTGTAACGCTACTCCCATGCCGATAGGACTAATCTTTATCAGGTGCATCTTTATTTCTACGATTATCCGGGGCATCCACGCCGCTACTCCCACCCTCTATTGCAAGTTTTTCCGGGGCATCTTTATTTCTATCATTATCAGTGCTCTGTTTCGTCCCAATCTCTAAGGAATATTCTCAATTGTATGAACAGAAATGACAGTCATCCAAAGGCCAAAAGAACGAGGCACCTTACATATTCCAATACGATGACGATTTTTCAAGTTTGTGATTTTGGATCCCTCGTAACACATTGGCATTTCAATAGCATAGGACATATTGTCTGACAAAGGAAAACATGGTTGACACATAGATTACACAATATTTCTAGTTTGACCGGTTCTTCTAAAAAAACTATAGTACCAAATTAGTATATTTAAATAACCCAACGAATAATATTTCAATTTTTATTGTGGTTATCGTTGATGTTGATATGATTTTCTATAAATTTGTTGGAACATGGAAATGGCTGACTTTAATGATGTTTCTTCTATAAATTTAGTCAAAGTTTTCAGAACAAAGGGAAAGAAAAAACAAGTATGTGCAATGATATGTGCCATAAATAGGTCAAGCTACAACAAGTACGAAGCTATACGCATTAAATCAAACATAGAAGAGCACATGCGAGTTTCATTTGTTTGGGGATATATCTTTTTGTAACACTTCACCTAGTGGGAACCAAATCGCACAAATCACTGACGCTAGACTTGCAGTCGCTCATAGTAACCAACCAAGTCACAAAATCATTGATGTTGGATTTTTAATCACTCATAGTATACAGACACATATAGTGAAGGTATCCCGCTCTCGAATTTAAAATACAACACACACAATACACCTACTTCCAACCTGATGGCAGTTTTGCCCATGGGTATATGGGTACCCGCGGGTACCCTACCCAAAAACTACGGGCATGGGCATGACTTGGAGAGGTATCCATACCCGCAAAATATATGGGTAAGGTATGGGCACGAAATTATGCCCATGGGTAACCCAATAGATACCCAAAAAAGATAATAAATAAAAATAAATCTTATGACATGTGGGGTCAACATCCAACTCATATGGCACACCCTAAGTCTCGATTACTTAAATTGGCCATAGCTCACAGGCCTGTAATCACATGCTCACTACTCCTCTTAAGTCCTATGTGACTCCGTGAAAAGATGAAATCTCGACTCTTAACTATTGGACTCTTGTCCAACTCTCGATCTAGCAATCCCTCATTCCCACCACCACCTCCCACTGCGCCATGCTTTCATCGCCCGCTGCTCATACTCCCTTGATGCCTCCAAGAGGCCACCACCATAGAAGTTTGTGTTAATTAGTGCTATACTGCTCACCCATCATCACTTGAATTTCAAAACTATATATCTACCTTAAAAATGATATATATTGTACCCACTGGATAATCATTTGATATAGGATACCCTATGGGTATGGGCATGCGTGCCAATTTATGCCCATGGGTATTGAAATGGGTGGGTACATAATATTTCTGCGGGTATGGGTTTCGGCAAAAAAAGGTTGTACCCGCCCATACCCTGCCCATTGCCACAATACACCTACTACCAACCTGTAGGCTTCCACAAAACGTTTCCATTGTTCTCCTCGGGTGGTTAATCCACCAACTATAGAGACATCAAACTCCACGTTGATGGCACAGACTGATCATCCACCATGCGTTGCGCTGATTTTCATTTCCCCACTAAGCCCCCACACACAAATGCTTCATGAGATGATGTCTCTCGTATATGCGGCTTTGAAATACTGCACCAAGGAAACTTGTTATGCCTCTATAGAGAATGATTCTCACCATTTGTCATCATGTCTTCATGTTCATTTAATAAACATAAAACAGGCTTTCAGGCACGCTATTGCTCCTGATAGTATTTCGCAACCAGCATTTATGTATATCATTGAGATTATCTTTGACTTGATGAGAGAAAATATAGTGTTTCTCTTTAAAGGTTGAACTGCCACCCTATTTGGTTGAGCCAATTCTGCACTCGATTGACTATGAACGTGGTACAGTGAGAATTGGAGAAGAGGATGTAGAAATTAAGTCTTTCATACCGGTCATCACGGGTCTTCCATACGAAACAAGGATGAACGATTTGCCCTCAATGGGTGACGATCTTGATACTAGATTGTTAGAGACTTATATGTACAGGTATACAACGTGAAGAGTATGGGAATAGATTCAAAGATATAGATGACCCGATTGTTTTCAAATTTGCATTTATTTTGATTATATTAAGTCACCTAATGTGCCACAACTCGAAAGTCAATGTTAAAGAAACTATCACTTTCCCGACTACAGTGATGGAGTCCACATGGAAAAAAGGCTGGTGTCACTTCATCTATGAACAACTAATGATTGCTATCGTTGCGTGCAAAAACAATTTTTCATCTTAAATGAAAGATCCAAGAAGAGGACTAATGTTGGTGGTTTACCTGTTTATATTGTTGGTACGCATTTCTTTCTACCTCTTTCATTAATGTTTTAGTACTCCCCCACCAAAAAGAGGACAAGCATCGAGTTGTTGGAAATATGCCCTAGAGGCAATAATAAATTAGTTATTATCATATTTCCTTGTTTGTGATAATCATTTATTATCCATGCTAGAATTGTATTGATCGGAAACTCAGATACATGTGTGGATACATAGACAACACTATGTCCCTAGTATGCCTCTAATAGACTAGCTCGTTGATCAAAGATGGTTAAGGTTTCCTAACCATGGACATGAGATGTCATTTGATAACGGGATCACATCATTAGGAGAATGATGTGATGGACAAGACCCAAACTATAAATGTAGCATATGATCGTGTTAGTTTATTGCTACAGTTTTCTGCATGTCAAGTATATGTTCCTATGACCTTGAGATCATGCAACTCACTGACACCGGAGGAGTGCCTTCTGTGTATCAAACATCGCAACGTAACTGGGTGACTATAAAGGTGCTCTACAGGTTTCTCCGAGGGTGTCTATTGGGTTGGCATGGATCAAGACTGGGATTTGTTACTCCGTGTGACGGAGAGGTATCTCAGGGCCCACTCGGTAATACAACATCACAATAAGCCTTGCCAACAACGTGACTAAGTGTTAGCCATGGGATCTTGTATGACGGAACGAGTAAAGAGACTTGACGGTAAGGAGATTGAACTAGGTATAGAGATACCGACGATTGAATCTCGGGCAAGTAACATACCGAAGAACAAAGGGAATAGCATAAGGGATTTACTGAATCCTTGACATAGAGGTTCAACCGATAAAGATCTTCGTAGAATATATAGGAACCAATATCGGCATCTAGGTCCCGCTATTGTTTATTGACTATAGAGGTGTCTCGGTCATGTCTACATAGTTCTCGAACCCGCAGGGTCTGCACACTTAAGGTTCGGTGACGTTTTGGTAGTATAGAGTTATGTATGGTGGTGACCGAAGGTTGTTCGGAGTCCCAGATGAGATCCTGGACATCACGAGGAGCTCCAGAATGGTCCGGAGGTAAAGATTGATATATAGGAAGTCCTGTTTTGGTCGCCAAAAAAGTTTCGGGCTCATCGGTAGTGTACCGAGAGTGCCGGGAGGGTACCGGAGGACCATCGGGAGGGGTGTCACGCCCCGAGGGGCCTCATGGGCTGTGGGAGGAGACAAACCAGCCCCTGTTGGGCTGTCCGAAGCCTTCACTAAAGCCCATGAGGTTTGAGAAGGAAAAAATCCAAATGTGGAGAGGTGGAAAGAGTTTCCAAGTGGAAAGGAGGAATCCTACTCCTAATAGGATTGGAGTAGGACTCCTCCACCTCCAATTTCGGCCAGATCTTGAGGGTTTGAGGCTGCCTCCTCTCCTCCCTCCCTCCTATATATACTAGAGGATTTAGAGGGGAAAGCTAACCCTAATTGCCACGTGCTGCCCTCTTCTTCCTCTAGATTTGTTTCTCCTCTAGATTACTTCTGCGGTGCTTAGGCGAAGCCTTGCAGGATTACTTTACCACCACCGCCACCATGTCGTTGTGCTGCCAGAGAACTCTTCAACCTCTCCTCTTCCTCTTGCTGGATCAAGAAGGCGGAGATCATCATCGAGCTGTATGTGTGCTGAACGCGGAGGTGCCGTCCGTTCGGCGCTAGATCGGAAGGACCGTGATCAAGATCACGAGACGAGTCGTGATTGGATCGTGGGACGGATCGTGATGGGATCGCAGGACGCTCGGCGATTTGGATCACGAAGACGTTCGACTACATCAACCGCGTTTCTTAACGCTTCCCACTTAGCGATCTACAAGGGTATGTAGATCCACTCTCCCTCTCGTAGATGCTCATCACCATGGATAGATCTTGCGTGTGCGTTTTTTATTTCCCATGCAACGTTCCCCAACACGAGTATGCGTACTGACTGCAATTACTTAGCAAACATGTGCAATAAGGTATAGAAAGAACTGTACTTTGGGATCAACTGAGACACGCATGATTTCTGGCCAATAGCAACCATCGTATAGTAAGCACCTAGACATAAGTTCCTTGCATTATACTACTACATGTGCTAATACTTGTGTCCCCTGCTAGGGCATTCACTTGGACTTCTTTGATATAACAAAGAAACCTCCTCCAGGCAACCCCTATATATTTTATATCACAAACTTACCCTTTTGACATATAAAGAAGGTAGTTTAAGTTTATCCGCATGTAAGATGCTATCAACGCAAATTGTGGTCAGCTACTATCGGGGGTTGCATTAGTTGGCACTAATACCTAATAAATGATGTTTGGAAGTCTCTTCAAATGGGATCACGTCAACACATAATGTTGTAGAATGTTTCAAAGAGCATAAGAGAAAAATGTTGCATGATAAGGAAGCAATGGATACACAAAGGAAAAGATTGATAAAGTCAATCACCTACAAATAAAAATGGGTTAACGCAGTAGTGATCACCTCGGTCGCTAGAGTTAAACCTCACCATCTATTTTTTCATTCTGTGAACTAAGCTAGTGATTAACTAGATTACCCATGGTTACCACATACTTGCTCTACCTTGCCTGTAAAAAGTGATGATGTGCGCAGCACACCAGTAGAAGTGGCTACTAGACCAACCTAGATGGGTGCCATGTCCGCCTCTTTTGTTTATGAGGGTCATAAAGAGTAGCTTGTAGAAGCTGGTGCTAACCAACAACTTCGACTGGAGGACCGATTAGTAGTCCATTCAAAAGAAAGTAAAGAAGATGTTGGATCATAACTATGAGTAGTAAGAGGCAATTACACAAAGATGCTCCTACAGTTGGTATAATCAACACTCATACTCCTTCATGTGTAGTGAGTAGTTCTTGCGCTAACACAGTTTCCATGCCTATAGAATGTGGCATGAAACATAATAGCGGGAAGAGATGATGATTCACCACTTACATATTGTAAACAATAAACAAGAACATATATAGGAGAGGGAATGGTGATCTGTGCGGTGCAGGGTGTTGCCAGCTTGGGCAAGGAGTCGTGCGACCGTGAAGGATCAATAAGGCGGCAGGATTAGACAGCAAGGATCCCGGGGGGTGGTGCCATCACTGGATCATCCTATTAGTAGTACACTACTCTTCAGAGCAGGACAATATATTATTCTTATGGGACCACTGCATCTTCTTACTTTCAATACGAAATAGTTGACAACTTTCACATGTCACATATTCTGATGGAGGTATCACCATATAAACGACTTGTTGTGATCAATTATGCAACACTAATTCACCCACTATTGGTACTTTAAGATAAACAAAGGTGAAATCAAGAGGAGAGAGAAGATAGAACTAGTCACTGACATCAGAGAGGCCGATGCTACAGTGTTAACATGAAACGATGAGGATGGTCTCGCCCTCACGTGTCTTGGCAATCCGTCGCCTAGTGTCATAGAATGCAAGGGGGCGCATGCAGGGAGGATGGAGGGGAGTGAGTGTGACATCTATTGAGGGCAGCAGCGCTGTTCACCAAAGATAAGGGTTCATCATGAGGCAAAGGAACGACTAACACAAGTTCAAATAACACGCACGACTGGATGTCATTTAATTATAATTAAAGTAATTACTGTTAACAGAATTTCCATGGTGATAATACCCTTGAGCTAAAAAATCAAATTTATCTAGGAGGATAATACCCTTGGGTTTTAACATGGCCTAGATTGTTTCAACTATTGGATCACCCATATAATCCACCTCCTAGCCAGTAGTATAATGTAGGGTAAAATATCTCTAATAAAATGCTTTAGCGGAACTATATAATTTCTTTATCTCGCAATAACTCTCTGCCTTACTTTCGCTACATAATAATGTCAAAATTGTGCCCACTTATTTAGGATTTATCATCTTGGTTTACTTTTGGAACCAAATATGTACATGCCCTTATGAAATTATCCTAATTGACATAGCCTTTGATTGTCTTGCAAATGGCAATGCCTGGTTTGATCCTATCGAGTGGGAAACATGTCCTACCGGGTTGGATAGGGTTGTGGAATTTATATTGTACCCTGCATAGAGCTATTCTATTATGATAAAAATGTGCATTGGGTTGTTGATTGCTGGTTGGATATGGTTGTGGAAGTTACTATGTAACCTGCTTTGAGCTATTCTAATTCTAGTAAAAATGTATTGTGGATTGTTGCTTGCTAGTGTTCTTACATCTTTGTCTTCCCGGGTTGGATATGGCCGGCAGGGGTGCAACAAGCCGCACTTTCTATCAAGTATATCTAGTTGCTACTATTGTAACATAAATCAACGAAGCACAATAGAAAGAGTAAGTCTATTTTGTACACATGTGGCAAGATCAATGTGTGTGTGTGCTATCATCACAATTGCCTGCATTTTCAATATATCAACCTATATATCATTTATTCATAACTAGAAAATTTTAGTTATGGATGAATCATACTTTGTTCACCATAACAATTTAATCATTCAAAGAAATTGGCACCATCTAGTGAAATTTACATGACATGTTGTATCTGGATTAAAAAAATTGGACCATGAAGCAACTTGTAGTGTAGGAGCATAATATTTGAATGAATATCTAAGATACCCAAATCAAACCCTATAGGTCACTAAGATCATAGTCATAGTTGTAGTTGTACATACTCGCAAAGTTTAACCAAAGTTCAAGTGAGTCAAAAGGGAGATGTGCATTGAGTGCTACACAAATGGATAAAAAGAAAGTTTGGAGCTTACTTGCATTGAAAAACGAAATTCACCGGATCAAAAATAGAGTACTCGTGAGAAGACACCCTCATATTATTATTCTGCTTAAGAACATTGGTAGTGAAGTGGTATGGCTCAATTATAGTATCAAAACACATTTAAAGTTCTTCATATCAACACTACTGAATTCAATTGTTACAAGAGAAAAGCGCATATTTACACATGGAACGTTCAGCTGAAAATTCACTACTAATATAATGTGTTTACGTACTTAAAAGTATAATAGTTGTACAATCTAAAAATATGGTAAACGTAGTGGGCTCATTATAGACTATGCATAATAACAAAAAAATACTCCCTCTGTAAAGAAACATAAGAGCATTTAAATCACTAAAGTAGTTATCTAAATGATCTTATATTTCTTTAGAGAGGGAGTAACTAATTAAACCGCTAGTCTATTTCTTCCGAAAATGTAACAGTTGTTGTGAATTTCCAGGGATGAATAAAAGTTTGATCTCTCAATACTGACCGCATAATCGAATCGAATAACTAATTTATGTGTTCTGAAATAAAGAACTAAAGGTGATGGTTCCAGTCCTTGGTTACATGATAGTTACACAGACAAACCCTCAAAAACATATAAGCTTACACACACAAGGATGGAGGACCCAAGCAGATGCAGCATGTTCCAAATATTGGGCCAAAAACTTTAGATGTAACGGACTATGTCCCTTTTTCCATGCGAACAGTAGAGAGCAAGAGGCTACCGACCATTTGAACTTGAATGTTGATGGCCTTTCACCTTATTGAGATTGTTGTATTGTCAGCCCATGTATTGAAGAATCCTAACACAACTACCACTTTACATTGGCATACATCTATGCACTCTCAAATGGTAACCTCAATTGTAACTTGAGGTATTACATCAATAAACAGCCGCATGAATGTAATGAAGAATCCTAACTGAATGAATTAAGCAAGAATCACACCATGACTCTTAAACAACAAGAAAACATTTAGGAAGGGCAAAGAAAATAAGATCTCTGACTGGTACCTCACCTATGGCTGCAAATAGGGTGGCAGCCGCATACGCAATCTCCTTGACCTCGAGGGCCATTTTGTCCTAGACAAAAGTCTAACGGCGCACTCCAGATAGTAGTGTCATTTCCCTGGACCATGGCCACACAAACACCATATTCACCCAGACCAACACTTCGTATAGATGCACACAAGCCCAAAGAACATGAGGAGACAGCTGGTTTAAACCAAATAAATGCAGCCAAATTGTAAAGAAAAAGATGGAAATAAAGCAGAAGCAACTGAAGTGAATTAAAAACATGAATAATGTAGTGTGTACTATAAAAACATATAAAAGGTGTTTAAAGCTTACTTGCAACGAATAAAATAAACTTGACTTTTAACATGAAATGTGCTTACGGCCTTTAATTTCCTCGCACCACATCCCACTCGGAACTACTCTATCCATTGCAGCTGTTTCAGAATTCATGTTCACTGATTATATTTTGCAGTGAATGAAAAAATGAACAAGTTTGGATCAGTAGTACTAGCTTATAATAGTTTTGTAACTATGGATGGATGATGTTCACTCTTGTTAGTGTATTTTTCATACACATACAGAGTGCTAGGCACACAGATCAATAGTATGAAATTAAGAACCGGGATTCCATACACGTGAATTTCACAAGGGCATCCTTAGTATTGTATTGAAGCATCAAGCTTCAAATGATCTTGCTTACAACTGAATTGATGGGCATGTCCGCATCTCAGATCAGTGCATGTTTGTCATAGAAACTGTATGAAGAACATAGATATAATGCCCTCAAATTATAGGTTCAAAACTGCACATTGATAGATCTGATAAACCATGGATTTTCATACAACACAAAATTAATCCAATAATGCATCATCAATGAAAATAATAAAGGGGGAGAGATATGATGAGGAAGGGGAGTCTTTCTTCATCACCGGAGCCTGGACGTAGTTTTTCTCAGTTCCTGTCCTCTTGGGATTGCCCTTGTTCTAGCCGACCGCAAAGGAGGTTCTCCAGATCTGGAACCAAGAGGGGATGAATTAATGGTCAAATACAAATCGGAACATATACTTAAGAATAAGGGCAAGTGAAGGACCTGCCGTTGCTTAGGCATGTTTGGTTCCCTGCATCGAGCCCAACCTGGCCCGCGCAGGAAGGTAGAGGCCTCTTTGGTTGCCATGTTTTACTGTTGGGCCTGCATCGCACGCTTCTCAAAGTAGCCCAGAGCCTGGCTTGCTAGAAACCCTTGGATCGGCAGTTTCTCGTGAGCCAGGTTGAGTGCGGCTCGAGGTCGCACGGGCGTGCGACACGAGGGCGAGGGGTATGGCGAGAGATGGAAAATCTGGCGTGTCGTCCTGGTGCCAAATTAGCCTCACCCCCCTTTCTACTCGCTCACGCATAGCCACTTTCTTCCCTACTGCCTCACCACCGGTGGCGGCTGTGATTTCAGATCTGTGCTAGAGGCAGCGGCGGAGAAAGAGGCGGCGACGTTTGCGGCAGATCTGGTGCTTCCCTTATTGTTAGCCATGGCTCCCCATACGCCGTCCTCATCTCCGATGCCGGTAAGAAGCACCCCCTCCCCCTTTGTTAGGTCGATGTTTAGGCCGTTAGGCAAGGTGTAGGATCGATTTCCCACTGAACGAACCGTCGATGTCGACTAGGTTATGGACGCACAGATGAGGCTGATAATTCAGGCAACAGCACTGATAAGTGTGATTCAGGCATGGGTCATGTTCATGCACCAGAGAGTTGTTCGTCGTGTTGGGACACTTCTGATCCGCTATGGTCCAATGTTTATCCAGGATTGGGAGAGGATCTAAAATCGGAACTACATCTACAACTGCAATGACGTCAAGGCTCTATGGATGCTTCGAATGAAAAGAGCACCATTTGCCACGCTTGTCGAGACCTTCAGGATCAAGGGGCTGCTACAAGATAACATCAACACCTGTGTGGAAGAGCATGTGGCAATGTTCCTCCATGTTGTTGGCCATAACCAGAGGTTCAGGGTCATTCACAACACGTCCAGGAGATCAATGGAGACCATCTCTAGGTACTTCAAACAGGTGCTTTTTGCTGTTGGGGAGCTTAGAGGAGAGATCATCAAAAGACCATCTAGCCGGACTCCATCCTAGATTCGAGGAAGCCCAAGATGGTATCCATACTTCAAGTTAAGCATTGAAAATATACACTTTTCATGGCCTAATATGCTTGTATTGTTCAAATTGAGCACCAACACAGGCTTGTGATGCCATTTTCAGGATTGCATTGGGGCAATAGATGGTACTCATGTCACTGCCAGAGTTCCTAGGTCACAGTCTGTAGCATACAGGGGGAGGAAGCACTACACAAGCCAGAATGTGCTTGCTGCTATTGACTTTGATCTAAAGTTCACATATGTGTTGGCTGCCTCGGAGGGGTCAGCGCATGATGCTAACATTTTGAGTGACAACATGACTCGACCTGATGGGATCAAAATCCCTGACGGCAAGTTCTACCTTGGAGATGCTGGCTATGCATGTCGGCCGGGTGTTCTTCCACCCTTCAGGAAAACCAGGTACCATCTCAACGAGTTCAGTGGTAGGAATTATCCTAGTACTGGACAGGAGTTGTTTAATCTCAAACACTCCAGCCTTAGAGTAAATGTTGAGAGGGCATTTGGAGCTCTAAAGAATAGGTTTAAGATCCTGGATCAGAAGCCATTCCACCCATACCACACTCAAGTTAAGATTGTTCTTGCTTGTTGCATTCTGCATAACTAGATCCTCTCATGGGGCTTTGACAAACACATGCCTGAGGAGGAGGAGGAGGAGGTCAATCTTGACCATGTTGTTAGCTCCGGCCATGGTGTGGAGGCATTTGACAATCAAGCTTGGAAGAACAAAAGTTTGGAGTGGGCAGAGTCAATGTGGCTTAACAGTGGTCAGTGCATGATTTCAACAAGAGGAAGAAGAACAAGAAGAAGCAGCAGCAGTAGAAGCAGAAGAAGAAGAAGAGGAAGAGGAAGAGGAAGAGGAAGATCCGGTAGCAACAACACCGATGAACTATCCCCTATTTAGCCAATGGCTCTTAATAATTGGTTCTATCATTTGATAGTAGTTAGGATGAACTTTCATTTGTTTAACTAGTTGTTTAGATTGTGTGCGGTAAGCTCACCACTAGTTAGAAGTGGTGACAACAACTTATGCAGGTTGAAACCAAACACCATGTCATATGTGTGCCTAATGCAATGCGGGAAACTAAACGTCGGGTCAAAAATAGTTGTCTCATGCAACTAAGGTACATGGAGGCAACCAAACTATGTGCATCTCGGGCCTTTTTTCCTGCATCCCCTCAAACCGGCTCATTAGAGCCAGGCTAGCCGGGCCAGGCTCGATTGCCAATGTAACCAAATGCGCCCTTAAGGAATTGGTATGTTGTTGTTGTCGTGAGGAGACATCATCCGCGAGAAGAGAAGAGGAAGGGCATGGGAAGCATCCACGAGAAGAGAAGAGAAAATGCATGCGAGGGGGAGGAGAGTGTAAAAAGGATGGAGGCGTCGCGTGGGCTTCTCCGTCTGCATGCCTTCCAATACTTCATTTTTCCATCTGGTGCGGCCTTTTATTGGGGTTCTTGTGTCGTGCCAGTCACCTCCAAATATGATGTTGTTTTGCGGTCTAGGAAATTTTTCCTAGAGCATCTACAATCGGACTTGGCCAGGGGCAGACGTGTCTAAGAGCATGGTTAAAAGTATAGCCAGCTACTGGCTATAAGCCATTGCCATGTCAGTTATAGCCCATCTCATAGTAAACATGTACAATAGTTGATTAGAAGAGTGTACTACTTATTTATTATATGGCCAATCTTTCACTCTCACAAAATACCTAGGAGCACGTACTAGAGCTGGCTCTTCATCAAGAGTCCGCTTACCTTCGCTCTCCTCTTCTCTTTCCTCCAACTAAGCAAAAATATACTAGTTTATTTCTTATAGCCCGCTGACTCATCTCTATTGTACTTGCTCTAAGACTACCCACGATGGGAGTAACATAGGTAGGAACATAGATGTCACCTAAGAGAAAAATATGATGTGGCAACTAATTAATGAGAAGAGAGAGAAATTGAGTTACTTAGCATGTTACTACCCCTATGTGTAACATAACGCATACCAAGGCAAGATGAGTCTATAAGCTAATAAATGAAAGGCTCAATGTTACTACCCCTATGTTACTATCCACTATGGAGGTAGTAACTTAGACTAGTAACATATGCATGTTACTACCCTATGTTACTCCCCATTGTGGGTAGTCTAAGCACGCTCGTAGTAGGCCATAGGCGTATCCGGATGGTCCCTAATATCTCGTGTCTAGCATCCACGTATCTCAAGTATGGACTCTCAAACACATGTAAATTCATGCACGTCCATCATACACGGCAATGTCACACGTAAATAATAAATTTTTGGTAGCGAAAATGCATACTACCACCTTTCCGGTTTATAATGCTTGCGTGTATTCCTAGATCTATAATTTTACCAACACAAAATGAGTTGTATAGTCTAAAATTATACCATTAGAAAGTAGACTATTTGATGGCCTCTTTGATTCGTACGATTTTGAAAACGCGGTAATAAGAAAAGTATAGGGTTGGCATGGCATGTCCATTTGAACCTTATGAGATTAGCAAGGAGTGTTTGATGCAATGGGAAAACAAAGGAATTGTAAAAAAAGGTTGGAGTGGATGTTAGATTTCCTATGAAATGTAGTACAAAAGATTCCATAGGAAAAAAATCCTATGGGACACAACCCTATGAATCAAATGACTAATGTAGGAAAAATTCCTAGGGATCTAAATCCTCCAAAACCCTATAGAATTCCTTTAAATCAAAGGAGCCCTAAAATTTCTAATGATATACTTTTTGTGATACATAAATTGTATTATGTTGGTCTATTCATCAACCTATATATACGTGCAAGCCTTATAAACCGGAAAGAAGGGAGTAGTTTAAGGTGCACCAATGTTGGGTCTTTCCAGACAAGTTTTAATCTCAACCAAATAAACAAGGGGGTCCCCATAACAACCCGAGCGTGTTAGGAGCGCAAAATATGGAAAACATAGCACCGGTAACAAGAACTATGGCGGTAACAGCGGAACAAAACACTTAGCAAAAGGCCAAGCCTTCCACCAATACCAAGACATATATGTGCATTAAATTAAATAACAGAATATTGTGATATCCAAATCCATGATATCACATGGATCAACCTGCACCTGCAACTAAGAAAGCTATAAGAGGGGTTGAGCAGCGGTAACTTAGCCAATCAAAGGTTTGCTAGGATGTGGAGGTTAGAGGCTGTCATGGCATTTGGGAGGCTGATATTCAAGTGGTAGGTAGCGCGATTGTAACGATAAGAGCAAGAAACTAGCAAGCAAAAATAGTATCGGGATCCGGGTACGATCATCTTGCCTGTTGGTTCTTCAGCGAAACAGGTAGCGGGATCCTCGTAGTGGTACTCTCCTGGGTCCTCGTACTCAGTATCAATACTCGCGTCTACCCAAAAGACAAGAGACACCAATAAACATACCACACCAGCATATGTGTCAATCACATGATGCATGATCAAGTTTAATGCATTACCACAAGTTTGAAAACATCTAGACAGGTTTTGGATACATTTAAAAGTAGATTAATGATCTGGACAAAACCTTAAGATGACTTTGTTGAATATGCATGAATATGCCAGAAATGAATGCCTCATGAAAAAATGAAGGAAAAACATATAAAGAACGTCTCAACCGGAGCTACGAATCTCACGGTACGCTCACGGGAAGATACGAGACGATATAACGGTAATCACAAGGAGGAACACAAATGGGCTGTTCCTTGGTGTTCCAAGGTTGCCTCTGAAAAAAAGGACAACAGCAGCTATCACTAGGAACAAGAATCACTCAATTACAATAAGCACAGCAACCACAATCATCAAAACAAGCTAGGCATGCACTTCAGTTTTTAACAGAAACTAAGCATTTTGAAACAGCCATAGCTGGAGCTACAGGGAACCAAACAGAGCAAATAAGGTATCAACAGAAATCTAAAAACATGCTTGATAAATAACTAATCTACACATTTCACAAGGAGCTATAGTTTGCTGGCAATTCACAGAACAACAGGAGACAAAAATAACACTATTCTAGGACTTAGCCAAATTTAGAGCATGCAAGAACAGCAGTTATTATCTTGGCATAATGACAGCAGTGAAAAGCATATCTAAAGGATGAATCTAAGCATGAAATTTAACAGAGAGCTTATTCATATCATCCACTACAATAAAGGATGAGCTACAGCTAGATCTACACAGATTAGATGGAATCATCAATTCAAAACAGCAACAGGCTGAAAACTGGGCTCCAGACTTAGCCAAATTTCAGACTGGCGGAAACAACATCATCATAGCAACTTAGCAGCAAGATAGCCACTGATTTGGTGACCTAGCAAAAATAAAAAAACTACTGGGATGTTCCCAGCAACTTAAGCTAGCTTTTTCATGTTGGGAAGAACTTAAAAACATGCATGGATTAAATCATAATAATTGGACAAAAGGGCATCACAGCATAAAAATGCAGTTTTATGAAGTTGCCCCAAAGTCAAATCTGACCTCACAGTTGCATTTCTGGGTTAATTCTACCCCAAAATCATTACTCATACTCATATACTTTCTTGGAGAAAGTGTGAGTTTGTGGGGGTCGAAAATCAAGCATAAAAAGGGGAGGTGAATTATGTCACTTATGTACATGAATGAAAATGGCCCAAAAGGGCATGTACTCTATTGATACTTGCTGGAAATGGATAAATAGCATTTTAGGAACATGATAGCATGGCATAACATCATTTGCAAGAATGAAACTAGCTAGAGGAAGAGATATGCTCATATGCACTAAAGGGACAAACTCCTACACATGGATTCTACTCATGCTCAAAGTATAAAACCACACACACATCTACTAAGCTTCATATAACCACAACACCAAGCCTACTATGGGATAAACCTATTTATATAGGCAAGGAGAAAAAAACTACCACACCTACACAAGTCATTAAGCCACCACATAAGAGAAAAGGAACGACAAAACTTGCCCTCATCTACACATGGTGGTGTGAAGACACACACACATAACACACGTGCACATAAGTGCATCACACACACACACAGGTGTGTGTGCACGTCTACACACACTCACACACACAACACCTCACATATATAAATAAACAGAGGGAACAACTACCTAGATAAACCTACACATAAATATAGGCTGGATCTAAGCTAAAACAGAAAAAACAAAACAAAAGCAACAGAAAAGAAAAACACACAAAAAAAGGGTGCCGTCGGGGCTCGAACCCACGACCCACTGCACCTGCACGGAGCTGAAGAGGAAGCAGATCGCGTGCGGGAGGAGGAAGAAGACGCCGGAGCAGAGCTTCTCAACCCGAACAAGGACCCGGTTGAAGAAGACGAAGCAGGGGACCTTCCACTTCCCTAGCGCCGGGAATGGGGTGCAGGATCCATCCACTTGCCCTTGGACACGGCTGCGATGACTTGCCTACGTCGGAGACTCGCCGGAGCCGACGATCCCTTCGGTTTTGCTCTCTGAACCTCGCTCGCACTTACCTGACAGAGGAGGAAGAACAGAGGAGAAGAGGGAGAAGGTGGCGGCGGAGAAGAGGGAAACCCTAAGGAGAAGGCACGCATGCTGAGGGGGGGGGCTTTATGCCCACGGACTGACGGCGACGGTCGACGGAAAAGGCGACGGCGGAGGCTCTCGGCTCTCTCTCTCTGAACCTGACGGCAAGGGGAACAGAGCAGGTGACCGTTCCCCGAGCGGGCTGGGCCGCGGGGGAAGGCCCACGCTGCTCTCTCTCTCATTTAAACAAAACAGAAGAGGGTTTTATATTTTAAAAAATAACAACTTACTTAGAAAAACCTATAGAAATAATTAAGAGGATTTTTTGGGCAAACAAAAATAATGTTGTAAACCAACTAATATGCACTATTTGATAAAAATGTTAAGTTGATTTTTAGGCCAAGTAAATTTGATACCTTAAAGAAAATAACAACTCCTGTTATTTAAACACAAAATCATACAAACCCCAAACATCAAAAGAGCCACTCTCTAAATTAATAAAACATATAGGGCTACCACTTGAACATTTTAAAACATTTTAATTTGCAAGTTAAATCTGCCATGAAAAAAAATTATGGGGAAAAGAGGGGTATTGAAAGGTTTTTGCAAAGGGAAGAGAAGAGGTGCTCACTTGATTCAACCACAAACAAGCCACCTCCACACACATCACACACAAGTCACACTCACATTCATACAAGGGCACATGAAAACCCAACATGGCAAGTTGAATGAAATGATGCATGAATGCAAAACAACACATGGGAAAAGGTGCAATACATTCATAGCTCATGACACAAGGTTCAGACAATGGGGTTACATGCCACAAAAGGAAGGGACATCACTTGGGCTGTCACAACTCTCCCACACTACAAGAGGATCTCGACCCGAGATCTATGAACGAAAGAAATCCGGAAATTCGTAACGGAGAAGGTCCTCGTATTCCCAAGTAGCTTCTTCGTCGGAATGATGAGGCCACTTCACCTTGAGGAATTTGATGGACTTGTTGCGAGTCTTACGCTCAGTTTCTTCAAGAATTGCAAATGGATGCTCACGATAAGAAAGATCTTCTTGGAGATCGATGTCTTGGAGGTCAATGGTTCGCTCAGGAGTCTTGAAACATTTCCGGAGCTGAGAAACATGGAAGACATCGTGCACATTTGCGAAATTTGGAGGAAGCTCTAGTTGATATGCAATACCACCTCTCTTGGCAATAACTTTGAAAGTACCAGCAAAACGAGGAGCTAGCTTCCCTTTAATTCCAAACCGCTGAGTGCCCTTCATGGGAAAGACTCTGAGATAGACTAGATCATCCACTTGGAAGGAATAATCCCGATGTTTGTTATCATAATAACTCTTCTGTCGGGACTGAGCTGCTTTGAGGTTCTTGCGAATGACATGGCACATTTCTTCTGCTTCAGTGATCATGTCATTGCCCAATATCTGACGCTCACCGGTTTCAGACCAGTTAAGCAGGGTACGACACTTTCTGCCGTAGAGAATCTCGAAAGGGTCCTTGCCTGAGCTAGCTTGAAAGCTATTGTTGTATGAGAATTCAGCATATGGAAGGCAGTCTTCCCACTTCATGCCGAATGAAATCACATAGGCTCTGAGCATATCTTCAAGGATCTGATTGACTCTCTCAACTTGACCACTTGTCCGTGGATGGAACGCAGTGCTGAAATGGATCTTGGTACCCATAGCAGTCTGGAAGGACTCCTAAAACTTGGAAGTAAAGAGACTTCCATGGTCAGAAGAGATGAGCTTAGGAATACCATGCAAAGACACTATCCTTGACGTATACAACTCTGCAAGCTGAGCTGCCGAGATAGATTCTTTGACTGGCAGTAAATACGTAACTTTTGATAGCTTGCCGATAACCACAAAGATGGCATCGTTGCCTCTCTTGGACTTGGGAAACCCAGTGACGAAATCCATCTCCACATGATCGAATTTCCACTCTGGGATAGACAAAGGCTGCAGAAAACCTGCTGGACATTGATGCTCCTCCTTCACTCTGTGGCAAACATCACACTCGTTCACGAACTGAGCAATTTCACATTTCATGCGAGTCCACCAGATTGTTTGCTTGAGATCCTGATACAGCTTTGAACTACCTAGATGAATGGATATAAGATAATTGTGTGCTTCGTCCATGATAACTTTTCTGAGATCACCTTTTGGAACCATAAGACGGTCCTCAAAGAACAAGGTATCTTTGTCATCAATACGAAAGAACTTATACTTCGGAATGCTCTTGGCCACACCTTTCTTCACTTTCTTCACCATAGCGTCAAGAAGCTTCGCTTGGCGAACCTAATCTTCCAGAGTCAGAGAGACTTGAAGATTGTCAAGAAATCCCCGTAGAATCATCCGAAGGTTGAGCTTGTGGAATGCTTCACAAAGCTCGGGCTGAAGAGGCTTCAAGATAAGACTATTGCAGTACGCCTTATGGCTGAGCGCGTCTGCAATGACATTTGCTTTCCCTAGAGTATACTCAATGCTTGGATTGAAGTCCTCAAGCATTTCCACCCAATGAGATTGCCGAAGATTAAGATTGGGTTGAGTGAAAATATACTTCAAGCTCTTGTGATTGGTGTACACCTCAACTGGTCTACCCAACAACAAATTCCTCCAAGTCATCAGAGCATGCACAACTGCCGTCAACTCAAGATCATGAGTGGGGTAGTGCTTCTCGGCAGGCTTCAACTGACGCGAGGTATAAGCAACAATCTTCTAGTCTTGCATGAGAACAACACCAAGACCTTGGAGAGAAGCATCACAGAAAACTTGGATAGGCTTAGACTGCTTAGGAGGAACAAGAACTGGAGCTGAAGTTAGTCTCTGCTTGAGCGTGTTGAATGCCACATCACACTCAGGAGACCAAACATACCTGACGCTCTTCCGGAGGAGATTGGACAGAGGCTTAGCAATTTGAGAGAAGTTCTCCACGAATCTTCTGCAATAACTAGCAAGCCTGAGGAAACTCCGAAGCTGCTTCACATTCTAAGGAGGTTCCCACTTCAAGATTGCCTCAACTTTCTCAGGGTGCACTTTAATTCCCTCGGCAGAGATGACATGCCCAAGGTACACCACTGTTGGGAGACGTAGTAGTAAATCAAAAAAATTCCTATGATCACCAAGATCTATCCATGGAGAAACCAGCAACGAGTGGGGAGAGATTGCATCTTCATACCTTTGAAGATCGCTAAGTGGAAGCGTTACAAGAACGCGGTTGATGGAGTCGTACTCGCAGCGATTCAGATCGTGGTGGATTCCGATCTAAGCGCCGAACAACGACGCCTCCGCATTCAACACAGTGCAGCCCGGTGACGTCTCCTACGCCTTGATCCATCAAGGAGGAAGGAGAGGTTAGGGAAGGGCTTCAACAGCAGCACAACGGCGTGGTGGTGGTGGAGTAGCAAGGTATTCCGGCAGGGCTTCGCCTAAGCGTTGCGGAGGAGGAAGAAGAGAGATAGGGCTTTGCCGTGAGAGAGAGAGTTCAGAACTGTTCTCAAAAGGCCAAAACCTCAAGTATATATAGGAGGAGGTAGAGGGAGGGCTGGCTTGGACTCTCCTCCAAGGAGGAGAGCTTCGGCCGAATCAAAGGAAGAGTCCACCTCCCACAAGGGAGGTGGATCTCCTCCTTTTCAAACTCCTTTGCCCTTATCTCTAGATCTCCAGCCGCATGGGCCTTTCTAGAAGGTCTTAGCTAGCCCAATAAGGTCTGGCACACCTCCTCTAAGGGCCCACAAATTCCTATGGTCGTCACAACCCTCCCGGGGGTCCTCCGGCACCCTCCCGGCACTCCCGGTACAATACCGATGAGCCCGAAAACTTTCCGGTGACCAAAACTGGACTTCCTATATATCGATCTTTACCTCCGGACCATTCCGGAGCTCCTCGTGACGTCCGGGATCTCATCCGGGACTCCGAACAACTTTCGTTAATCACATAAACCATTTCCCTATAACCCTAGCGTCATCGAACCTTAAGTGTGTAGATCCTACGGGTTCGGGAGACACATGGACATGACCGAGACACTTCTCTGACCAATAACCAAAAGCGGGATCTGGATACCCATGTTAGCTCCCACATGCTCCACGATGATCTCATCGGATGAACCACGATGTCGGGGATTCAATCAATCCCGTATACAATTCCCTTTGTCTATCGGTATGATACTTGCCCGAGATTCGATCGTCGATATCTCTATACCTTGTTCAATCTCGTTACTGGCAAGTCTCTTTACTCGTTCCGTAATGCATCATCCCGTGACTAACTCCTTGGTCACATTGAGCTCATTATGATGATGTCCTACTGAGTGGGCCCAGAGATACCTCTCCGTCACACGGAGTGACCAATCCCAGTCTCGATTCGTGCCAACCCAACAGACACTTTCGGAGATACCCGTAATGCACCTTTATAGCCACCCAGTTACGTTGTGGCGTTTGGCACACCCAAAGCATTCCTATGGTATCCGGTGTTGCACAATCTCATGGTCTAAGGAAACGATACTTGACATTGAAAAGCTTTAGCAAACGAACTACACGATCTAGTGCTATGCCTAGGATTGGGTCTTGTCCATCACATTATTCTCCTAATGATGTGATCCCATTATCAACGACATCCAATGTCCATGGTCATGAAACTGTGACCATCTATTGATCAACGAGCTAGTCAACTAGAGGCTCACTAAGGACATGTTGTGGTCTATGTATTCACACATGTATTATGGTTTCCGGTTAACACAATTATAGCATGAACAATAGACAATTATCATGAACAACGAAATACAATAATAACCATTTTATTATTGCCTCTAGGGCATATTTCCAACAGTCTCCCACTTGCACTAGAGTCAATAATCTAGTTACATTGTGATGAATCGTACACCCATAGCATTCTGGTGTTGATCATGTTTTGCTCGTGAGAGAGGTTCAGTCAACGGACCTGCGACATTCAGATCCGTATGCACTTTACAAATATCTATATCTCCCTCCTGAATGTAATCACGGATGGAGTTGAAGCGGCGCTTGATGTGTCTTGTCTTCTTGTGAAACCTGGGCTCCTTCGCAAGGCTAATAGCTCCAGCGTTGTCACAGAATAGAGTCATTGGGCCCGACGCACTTGGAATTACTCCTAGGTTGGTGATGAACTCCTTCATCCAGACTCCTTCCTTTGCTGCTTCCGAAGCAGCTATGTACTCCGCTTCACATGTAGATGCCGCCACGACGCTTTGCTTGCTGCTGCACCAACTGACTGCCCCTCCGTTCAAAATATACACGTATCCGGTTTGCGACTTGGAGTCGTCCGGATCTGTGTCGAAGCTAGCATCAATGTAACCCTTTACGACGAGCTCTTCGGCACCTCCATATACGAGAAACATTTCCTTTGTCCTTTTCAGGTACTTCAGGATATTCTTGACCGCTGTCCAGTGTTCCGCTCCGGGATCACTTTGGTACCTCCCTACCAAACTTATGGCAAGGTTCACATCAGGTCTGGTACATAGCTTGGCATACATAATAGAGCCTATGGCTGAAGCATAGGGGATGACACTCATCTCTTCTCTATCCTTTGCCGTGGTTTGGCATTGAGTCGTACTGAATCTCAGACCTTGTAACACAGGCAAGAACCCCTTCTTGGACTGATCCATATTGAACTTCTTCAATATCTTTTCAAGGTATGTGCTTTTTGAAAGACCTATGAGGCGTCTCGATCTATCTCTATAGATCTTAATACCTAATATGTAAGCAGCTTCTCCAAGGTCCTTCATTGAAAAACACTTATTCAAGTAGGCCTTTACACTTTCTAAGAGTTCTATATCATTTCCCATTATCAGTATATCTTCCACATATAATACGAGAAATGCTACAGAGCTCCCACTCACTTTCTTGTAAATACAGGGTTCTCCATAAACCTATACAAACCCAAACGCTTTAATCACTTCATTAAAGCGAATGTTCCAACTCCGAGATGCTTGCACCAGCCCATAGCTGGAGCGCTAGGGCTTGCATACCTTGTTAGCATCTTTAGGATCGAGAAAACCTTCCGGCTGCATCATATACAGTTCTTCCTTGAGGAAGCCATTAAGGAATGTCGTTTTGACGTCCATTTGCCAGATCTCATAATCATAAAATGCGGCAATTGCTAACATGATTCAGACAGAGTTTAGCATCGCTACGGGTGAGAAAGTTTCATCGTAGTCAACTCCTTGAACTTGTCGATAACCCTTAGCGACAAGCCAAGCCTTATAGACGGTCACATTACCATCCGCGTCAGTCTTCTTCTTAAAGATCCATTTATTTTCAATGGCTCGCTTATCATCAGGCAAGTCCACCAAAGTCCATACTTTCTTCTCATACATGGATCCTATCTCGGATTTCATGGCTTCAAGCCATTTGTTGGAATCTGGGCCCGCCATCGCTTCTTCATAGTTCGAAGGTTCACCGTTGTCTAACAACATGATCTCTAGGATAGGGTTGCCGTACCACTCTGGTGTGGAACGTGTCCTAGTGGACCTTCGACGTTTAATAGTAACTTGATCTGAAGTTTCATGATTATCATCATTAACTTCCTCTCCAGCCGGTGTAGGCTCCACAGAAACAACTTCCTGTGCTGCGCTACTCTCCGGTTCGAGTGGAGGTACAATTACCTCATCAAGTTCTATTTTCCTCCCACTTACTTCTTTCGAGAGAAACTCTTTCTCGAGAAAGGATCCATTCTTGGCAACAAAGACTTTGCCCTCGAATCGTAGGTAGAAGGTATACCCAATAGTCTCTTTGAGATATCCTAGGAAGACGCACTTTTCTGCTTTTGGTTCGAGCTTCTCAGGTTGAAGTTTCTTCACATAAGCACCACATTCCCAAACTTTTAGAAACAACATCTTAGGTTTGTTTCCAAACCATAATTCATACGGTGTCGTCTCAACGGATTTTGACAGTGCCCTATTTAAAGTGAATGCGGCAGTCTCTAATGCATATCCCCAAAATGATAGCGGTAAGTCGGTAAGAGACATCATAGATTGCACCATATCCAATAGAGTGCGATTACGACGTTCAGACACACAATTTCGCTGAGGTGTGCCAGGCGGCGTGAGTTGTGAAACAATTCCACATTTCCTTAGGTGCGTGCCAAACTCGTGACTTAAATATTCTCTGCCACGATCAGATCGTAGGCACTTTATTTTCCTGTCACGTTGATTCGCTACCTCACTCTGAAATTCCTTGAACCTTTCAAAAGTTTCAAACTTATGTTTCATTAAGTAGACATACCCATATCTACTCAAGTCATCAGTGAGGGTGAGAACATAACGGTAGCCACCACGAGCCTCGACACTCATTGGACCGCACACATCGGTATGTATTATTTCCAACAAGTCTGTTGCTCGCTCCATTGTTCTGGAGAACGGAGTCTTAGTCATCTTGCCCATGAGGCATGGTTCGCACGTGTCAAATGATTCGAAATCAAGAGACTCCAAAAGTCCATCAGTATGGAGCTTCTTCATACGTTTGACACCAATATGACCAAGGCGATAGTGCCACATGTAAGTGGGACTACTGTTATCAACCTTACACTTTTTGGTACTCACACTATGGACATGTGTAACATCAGGTTCGAGATTCATCAAAAATAAACCATTGACCAGCAGGACCTGACCATAAAACATTTCTCTCATATAAATAGAACAACCATTATTCTCAGATTTAAATGAGTAGCCATCTCGCATCAAGCGAGATCCAGATACAATGTTCATGCTCAAAGCTGGTACTAAATAACAATTATTAAGGTTTAACATTAATCCCGAAGGTAGATGTAGAGGTAGCATGCCAACGGCGATCACATCGACCTTGGAACCATTCCCGACGCGCATCATCACCTCGTCCTTTGCCAGCCTCCGCTTATTCCGCAGCTCCTGCTTGGAGTTACAAATGTGAGCAACTGCACCGGTATCAAATACCCAGGAGCTACTACGAGCGCTGGTTAGGTACACATCAATAACAAGTATATCACATATACCTTTAATGTATGCGAACGTTAGAACCTATCACACCCGATCATCACGTGGAGCTTCGGAACAACGATCCTTAGCAACGGTGCACAGTTAGGGTGAACACTTTTCTTGAAATTTTAGTGACAGATCATCTTATTTACTACCGTTGTTCTAGGCAAATAAGATGTAAACATGATAAACATCACATGCAATCAATATAGTGACATGATATGGCCATTATCATCTTGCTCCTTTGATCTCCATCTTCGGGGCACCATGATCATCACTGTCACCGGCACGACACCATGATCTCCATCACTATGTCTTCATGAAGTTGTCTCGCCAACTATTACTTCTACTACTATGGCTAACTTTAGCAATAAAGTAAAGTAATTACATGGCATTTATGATTGACACGCAGGTCATACAATAAAATAAGACAACTCCTATGGCTCCTGCCGGTTGTCATACTCATCGACATGCAAGTCGTGAATCCTATTACAAGAACATGATCAATCTCATACATCACAATGCATCACATCACATCCTTTGGCCATATCACATCACAAGGCATATGCTGCAAAAACAAGTTAGACATCCTCTAATTTGTAGTTGCAAGTTTTTACGTGGCTGCTATAGGTTACTAGCAAGAACGTTTCTTACCTACGTCAAAACCACAACGTGATATGCCAATTGCTATTTACCCTTCATATGGACCCTTTTCATCGAATCCAATCCGACTAAGGTGGGAGAGACAGACACCCGCTAGCCACCTTATGCAACAAGTGCATGTCAGGCGATGGAACCGGTCTCACGTAAGCGTACGTGTAAAGTCGGTCCGGGCCGCTTCATCCCACAATACCGCTGAATCAAGATAATACTAGTAGTGGTAAGCAAATTAACAAAATCGACGCCCACAACTGCTTTGTGCTCTACTAGTGCATAGATTCTACGCATAGACCTAGCTCATGATGCCACTGTTGGGAGACGTAGTAGTAAATCAAAAAAATTCCTACGATCACCAAGATCTATCCATGGAGAAACCAGAAACGAGTGGGGAGAGATTGCATCTTCATATCTTTGAAGATCTCTAAGTGTAAGCGTTACAAGAACGCGGTTGATGGAGTTGTACTCGCAGCGATTCAGATCGCGGTGGATTCCGATCTAAGCGCTGAACAATGGCGCCTCCGCGTTCAACACACGTGCAGCCCGGTGACGTCTCCTATGACTTGATCCAGCAAGGAGGAAGGAGAGGTTAGGGAAGGGCTCCAGCAGCAGCACGACGGCATGGTGGTGGTGGAGTAGCAAGGTATTCCGGCAGGGCTTCGCCTAAGCGCTGCGGAGGAGGAAGAAGAGAGGTAGGGCTTTGCCGTGAGAGAGAGAGAGTTCAGAACTGTTCTCAATAGGCCAAAACCTCAAGTATATATAGGAGGAGGGAGAGGGAGGGCTGGCTTGGACTCTCCTCGAAGGAGGAGAGCTTCGGCCATATCAAAGGGAGAGTCCACCTCCCACAAGGGAGGTGGATCTCCTCCTTTTCAAACTCCTTTGCCCTTATCTCTAGATCTCCATCCGCATGGGCCTTTCTAGAAGGTCTTGGACAGCCCAATAAGGGCTGGCACACCTCCTCTAACGGCCCACAAAGTCCTATGGTCGTCACACCCCTCCCGGGGGTCCTCCGGCACCCTCCCGGCACTCCCGGTACAATACCGATGAGCCCGAAAACTTTCCGGTGACCAAAACTGGACTTCCTATATATCAATACTTACCTCCGGACCATTCCGGAGCTCCTCGTGATGTCCGGGATCTCATCCGGGACTCCGAACAACTTTTGGTAATCACGTATACCATTTCCCTATAACCCTAGCGTCATCGAACCTTAAGTGTGTAGACCCTACGGGTTCGGGAGACACGTGGACATGATCGAGACACTTCTCCGGCCAATAACCAACAGCGGGATATGGATACCCATGTTGGTCCCACATGCTCCACGATGATCTCATCGGATGAACCACGATGTCGGGGATTCAATCAATCCCGTATACAATTCCCTTTGTCTATCAGTATGATACTTGCCTGAGATTCGATCGTAGGTATCTCTATACCTTGTTCAATCTCATTACCGGCAAGTCTCTTTACTCGTTCCATAATACATCATCTCGTGACTAACTCCTTGGTCACATTGAGCTCATTATGATGATGTCTTACCGAGTGGGCCCAGAGATACCTCTCCATCACACGAAGTGACAAATCCCAGTCTCGATTCGTGCCAACCCAACAGATACTTTTGGAGATACCCGTAGTGCACCTTTATAGCCACCCAGTTACGTTGTGACGTTTGGCACACCCAAAGCATTCCTACGGTATCCGGGAGTTGCATAATCTCATGGTCTAAGGAAACAATACTTGACATTGAAAAGCTTTAGCAAACGAACTACACGATCTAGTGCTATGCTTAGGATTGGGTCTTGTCCATCACATCATTCTCCTAATGATGTGATCCCGTTATCAACGACATCCAATGTCCATGGTCATGAAACTGTGACCATCTATTGATCAACGAGCTAGTCAACTAGAGGCTCACTAGGTACATGTTGTGGTCTATGTATTCACACATGTATTATGGTTTCCGATTAACACAATTATAGCATGAACAATAGACAATTATCATGAACAAGGAAATACAATAATAACCATTATTGCCTCTAGGGCATATTTACAACAACCACTTCACTGAGCCAAAACTCACACTTGGAAAATTTGGCATAGAACCGATGCTCTCTTAACTTGTCAAGCACAAGACGGAGATGCTCTGCATGCTCTTCTTTTGTCTTCTAGAATACAAGGATATCATCCAGATAGACCAAGACGAATTCATTCTTGAAAGGAGAGAAAATGAAATTAATCATTCTTGAGAAGGTTGGAGGAGCATTAGCAAGACCAAATGACATGACGGTGTACTCATAAGAGCCAAAACTCGTCCTGAAAGCGGTCTTAGGAATGTCTTCTTCGTGAATGCGAATCTGATGATAACCCATGCGAAGATCAAGCTTCGAGAAAACCTTGGCACCTTTCAGTTGCTCAAACAACTCATTGATGTTGGGAAGTGGGTACTTGTTTCTGATTGTCTTCTTGTTCAATGGCCGGTAGTCAAGACAAAGACGATCCGTGCCATCTTTCTTCTTGACAAACAAAACACCACAACCGCATGGAGATAAACTTGGTCTGATCAGACCCAGACGTTCTTGCTCATCTAGCTGCTTCTACAACTCTTTCAGCTCTTCGGGGCCAAGTTTATACGGGCGTTTGCAGACCGGTTCAGTTCCAGGCTCGAGATCAATCACGAACTCGACTGGACGGTGTGGATGCATTCCTGGCAATTCCTCTGGAAAGACATCTTCATACTCACAAACCACCGGAATTTGAGAAATCGCCGAGATTTCACCCTTCTCATTAAGAGCATAGAGACAGATTGTGTCATTGCAAGCCGCGAAAATAATCACATCTTCTGAAGGATGAGTCAGCTTGACTTCTTTTGCTTTGCAATCAATATGAGCCTTATTCATAGCCAGGAAGTCCATGCCCAAAATGAGATCAATGTCAGAATTACCGAGAACATAAGGAGAAGCCAAGAAAGAATAATTACCCATCTTGATAGAAACATCTGGAACAATGGAGTTGGTCTTCATGGAAACACCCGGAGGAACAATACCCAACGGTCTACCCAATGATGCTGACGGGAAATCATGCTTAATGAAAAATGGCTTTGACATGAAACAATGCGATGCACCAGAATCAAACAATACTTTTGCAGGGAAATCATTAACTGAGAGATTACCCATGATCACTTGAGAAGAATCCTCAACCTCTGCTGCGTTCACCATATTCACTCTTGCGGTCTTGGGGTTATGCTTCACCATAGCATTGCCTGGAGGCTTGACAGGAGGAGGAAGCGGAAGACGTTGCTAGTTGCACTTGTTAGCATAGTGGCCCTTCTGAACACACTTGTGACAAGTCACCTCAGAAAGCGGACGAACATTGCCTGGAGGAGGAACAAGAAATCCCTTGGATGCCTGGGGTCTCTGCTGGAATCCTGGGTTGGGTGGGTGAGAAGAACCACGACCACCGAACTGCTTCTGCTGCTGAGGAGGACGAAACGGAGGAGGATTAGGCACCCAATACTTCTGCTGCTTTGGAACCATCTGAGAACCGGAAGAAGAAGAATATGAATCCCTTGAACGCTTCTTAGAGTTCTCCAACGTGAGTTGAGTTGCCTCGACCTTCAAAGACATGTTATAGAACTGATCAAACTCACGAGGCTCTTGAAGAACTAGGCGTGGTAGAAGCTCATCCTTGAGACCACCTCTGAACGATAGATCATAGCCTTGTCATCTGGAACATCTTGCTTGGCATAACGGGCTAGATTCTGGAACTCGACATTGTACTGATAGATAGACTTGCTTCCCTGCTTCAGATGCCTAAACTTCTCACGCATCTCCTCGACAAAGCTTGTCAGAATGTAATGAGCCCTGAAGTCACAACGGAAATCGTCCCAAGTAACAACACGATCGCCCCTGGAATCCTTGTACTGCTGCCACCAATCGGCTGCTTGACCCTTGAGCTAGAACGATGCAAATCTGACAAAGTCCTTTGGCCTGACATTGCTGCACTCAAAATGCTTACTCATATCACGAAGCCAATCATCAGCATCAAGAGGTTGCTCACAACAGGTGAAAGTCTTGGGCTGGTTGGCAAGGAACTGATTGAGTGTCGCAAACTTCGGCTGATTCTGAAAATTGCCTTGAAAATCTTGCTGACCCTGCTCCCTTTCTTGCAACAACCTGAGAAACATCTGAGTGTTCGCATTGGTTGCGGCCATCACAGCTTGCCAAGCTTCTGGAGGAGGAGGCGGCAGTGGTAGTGGCGGGGGTGGCGGTGGAACATCAGTCTGCTCCTCACCACGGCCCGGATTGTTGCGAGTTGGTGGAGCCATCCTGAAGATGGCAAGACGCATCAACACCTCATTGATAAGATGAATCAAAAGCTGAATCAACTGCTCGAAAGAAATTGAACAATTAACAACATAGCCTTCCTACTGAAAAATTAGTAAGAATGCTTCTTCGATTTATGATAACATCACCGGAAATTAGAAGCCACTTGCAATAACACAAAGTATTGAGCTAAGCGCTCGGAACAAATGTATATGCCCACATACATCTGCAAAAGATGATCCTAGATAACTACAAGATTTCCCACCTAAGAACTTCCAAAAACTTTCTGGTTATTCAATCCGGTGTGGGGGATACAAGGAGGAAATATCTCACACAACTAACAATCCTACACCCCAACTATATCCATCCTTCAACACATAACCAGAGGCTCTCGCAAATTCATCTAACTCGAATCCTCGAACTCACAACGATACTAAACCATGGTGGTACCCAGGACGCCTTCCCAGTACTGGGTGACTCCGACCTTATCTCACCACGATAAGTATTGAAGTAATTCCGAACACTCTCCGTCCTGAGATATCAAGGAAGCTGAATGATAACGATGTGCCAACATTCCCTAGAGCTCGACTCCCCGGAAGAAATCAAGTCAGATAGGAGGCACCAAGACAGAACCCTGTCACATTGGCATCATATATACTCCAAAATACCCACGTGATCCTAAAAAAAATTTGAGCAAGAAGAGGAGTAGAATCAAAATTCCTAAGTCGAATACCTCACCAGAGCATAGAAGAGGAGTAAAAAGACTCCTACTCTCCGATATTACAAGACTCAAAGTAGTTTTACTAGACTCGACTCGCCAAGTTCGATCAAGCAAAGGCTCCTATGGTCATATGGCTCTGTACCAACTTGTCACGCCCAAGACGCGCGCCTATCCATTTTAAGACACAAGGGTCTCGCAAGGGATAGAGGCGCATCTTGCCGTTAGCAAGTATAGTAACATTGCAGCATACATTATAGAAGAGATGAGTATACAAGTTGGCTTACACTCGCCACATGCTAAATTACAATTCCACTCAGAGTTCAAATCATCAAGATGAAGACAGGGTCCGACTACGGACGAAATCAAACGATAAAACAGATGCAAATGAAACTATCTCGTTGTCCCAAAGATCACGACCAAGTCCTTTACTCATCCGGATACGTCACATACATCCTGCCTCTTTCCTCATCATACTCCCACTGGAGATGGGTAAGATCATCCTACACGTACTCATCTGACTCTGTACCTAGAGTGTTGTAGTAAACTGTGAGCCACAAGGACTCGGCAATCATGCACCCGGGTACCGAGACTATTCAAGCTCAAGGTTGGGATGGGGGTAAGTGTTTAGTTTGCAGCAGCACTAAGCATATATGGTGGCTAGCTTACGTAACATGAAAATAGATACGAGTGGCCTCCGATGAACGATTGAATCTAGTATGACCTCTATGAGATCCTGAACACCTACTTACGTCAATCATAACCCCACCGTGTTCTCTCTCAGATCATGTCCACGAGCAGAGATGATCACGGTTACTCACATAGTTGGTGTATTTTATTTAGAGTTTACTTCAAGTTTACTATAACCGGGTGTTAAACAAATCTCCAAGTTGCCACATAACCGCGGGCACGGCTTTCTGAAAGATTTAACCCTGCAGGGGTGCTCCAACTAGTCCATCATAAATTACCACGCTTCGCGGGAATAGCCTCGACCACGGATCTCGTAGTCTTCATAGATAATTCCAAAAGGAATTCCAACACCTCAAGAAAACCCGAAGAAAGTCAGACCCCATGCGCAAGACACTCGATAAAGGTAAAACAAATCCAGCAAGACCACCCGACGTGTCGACGAACCCGATAAGAGCCGCGTATCTCGTTCTCAGGACACGACGGATAAGCGAAGCATACGGTAGCCTGATAGAAATCTCCCGAGTTGCCATGGGTTGGCCCCGCACGGTGCTCTAGTTTGGACCAACACTCATGAGGAGCACTGGCCCGGGGGTTGATTAATTATCCACGGGTTTGCAAGACCCTATGCAATTTTATTAAGTTGTTAGCAAATGTAGTACCAATGTTGGGTCTTGCCAGACAAGTTTTAATCTCAACCAAATAAACAAGGGGGTCCCCATAACAACCTGAGCGTGTTAGGAGCGCAAAATATGGAAAACATAGCACCGGTAACAAGAACTATGGCGGTAACAGCGGAACAAAACACTTAGCAAAAGGCCAAGCCTTCCACCAATACCAAGACATATATGTGCATTAAATTAAATAACAGAATATTGTGATATCCAAATCCATGATATCACATGGATCAACCTGCACCTGCAACTAAGAAAGCTATAAGAGGGGTTGAGCAGCGGTAACTTAGCCAATCAAAGGTTTGCTAGGATGTGGAGGTTAGAGGCTGTCATGGCATTTGGGAGGCTGATATTCAAGTGGTAGGTAGCGTGATTGTAACGATAAGAGCGAGAAACTAGCAAGCAAAAATAGTATCGGGATCCGGGTACGATCATCTTGCCTGTTGGTTCTTCAGCGAAACAGGTAGCGGGATCCTCATAGTGGTACTCTCCTAGATCCTCGTACTCAGTATCAATACTCACGTCTCCCCAAAAGACAAGAGACACCAATAAACATACCACACCAGCATATGCTTCAATCACATGATGCATGATCAAGTTTAATGCATTACCACAAGTTTGAAAACATCTAGACAGGTTTCAGATACATTTAAAAGTAGATTACTGATCTGGACAGAACCTTAAGATGACTTTGTTGAAGATGCATGAATATGCAAGAAATGAATGCCTCATGAAAAACTGAAGGAAAAACATATAAATAACGTCTCAATCGAAGCTACGAATCTCACGGTACGCTCACGGGAAGATACGAGACGATATAACGGTAATCACAAGGAGGAACACAAATGGTCTGTTCCTTGGTGTTCCAAGGTTGCCTCTGAAAAAAGGACAACAGCAGCTATCACTAGGAACAAGAATCACTCAATTACAATAAGCACAGCAACCCTTCGGTTTCTCTCTCTGAACCTCGCTCGCACTTACCTGACAGAGGAGGAAGAACAGAGGAGAAGAGGGAGAAGGTGGCGGCGGAGAAGAGGGAAACCCTAAGGAGAAGGCACGCATGCCGAGGGGGGCTTTATGCCCACGGACTGACGGCGACGGTCGACGGAAAAGGCAACGGCGGAGGCTCTCTGCTCTCTCTCTCTGAACCTGACGGCAAGGGGAACGGAGCAGGTGACCGTTCCCCGAGCAGGCTGGGCCGCAGGGGAAGGCCCACGCCGCTCTGTCTCTCATTTAAACAAAACAGAACAGGGTTTTTATATTTTAAAAAATAACAACTTACTTAGAAAAAACCACAGAAATAATTAAGAGGATTTTTTGGGCAAACAAAAATAATGTTGTAAACCAACTAATATGCACTATTTGATAAAAATGCTAAGTTGATTTTTAGGCCAAGTAAATTTGATACCTTAAAGGAAATAACAGCTCCTGTTATTTAAACACAAAATCATACAAACCCCAAATATCAAAAGAGCCACTCTCTAAATTTATAAAACATATAGGGCTACCACTTGAACATTTTAAAACATTTTAATTTGCAAATTAAATCTGCCATGAAAAAAATTATGGGGAAAAGAGGGGTATTGAAAGGTTTTTGCAAAGGGAAAGAGAAGAGGTGCTCACTTGATTCAACCACAATCAAACCACCTCCACACACATCACACACAAGTCACACTCACATTCATACAAGGGGACATGAAAACCCAACATGGCAAGTTGAATGAAATGATGCATGAATGCAAAACAACACATGGGACAAGGTGCAATACATTCATAGCTCTTGACACAAGGTTCATACAATGGGGTTACATGCCACAAAAGGAAGGGACAGCAATTGGGCTGTCACAGATAATTTGATATGTGGGTGGACCGGTTCTTGGGAGCTGCCCTTACTTGGACAAACCTCCCACTTATGATTAACCCCTATCGCAAGCATCCGCAACTACGAATGAGGAATTAAGGTAAACCTAACCATAGCATGAAACATATGGATCCAAATCAGCACCTTACGAAGCAACGCATAAACTAGAGTTTAAGCTTCAGTCACTCTAGAAACCCATCATCTACTTATTACTTCCCAATCCCTTCCCCTAGGCCCAAATAATGGTGAAGTGTTATGTAGTCGACGTTCATATAACACCACTAGAGGAGAGACAACATACATCTCATCAAAATATTGAACGAATACCAAATTCACATGATTACTTATAACAAGACTTATCCCATGTCCTCAGGAACAAACGTAACTACTCACAAAGCATATTCATGTTCAAGATCAGAGGAGTATTAATTATCATTAAGGATCTGAACATATGATCTTCCACCAAGTAAACCAACTAGCATCAACTACAAGGAGTAATCAACACTACTAGCAACCCACAGGTACCAATCTGAGGTGTTGAGACAAAGATCGGATACAAGAGATGAACTAGGGTTTGGAGAGGAGATGGTGCTGGTGAAGATGTTGATGGAGATTGACCCCCCTCTCAATGAGAGGATCGTTGGTTATGACGACGGATATGATTTCCCCCTCTGGGAGGGAAGTTTCCCCGGCAGAACAGCCGTGCCGGAGCTCTATATTGGTTCTGTTAAAGTTCCGCCTCAAGATGGTGGCGCTTCGTCTCGAAAGCTCTCTTCTGATTTTTTTTTCCAGGTCAAAACGCTTCATATAGGAGAAGATGGGCGTCGGAGGAGTCACGGGGGCCCCACAAGCCTGCTAGGGGCGGCCAGGGGGTGGTCGCGCCTAGTAGGCTTGTGGCCTGCAAGTGGCCCCCCTCTGGTTGATTCTTGCGCCAGTAGTTTTTATTAACCCGAAAATTTTCCCGAAATTTTTAGGACTTTTGGAGTTGTGAAGAATAGGTATCTCAGATTTGCTCCTTTTCCAGTCCAGAATTCCAGTTGTCGACATTCTCCCTCTTCATGTAAACCTTGTAAAATAAGAGAGAAAAGGCATAAGTATTGTACCATAATGTGTAGTAACAACCCATAATGCAATAAATATCAATATAAAATCATGGTGCAAAATGGACGTATCAACTCTCCCAAGCTTAGACCTCGCTTGCCCTCAAGCGAAAGACGATATCGATGAATATGTCCATATGTTTAGAGATAGAGGTGTCGATAAAACAAAATACGGACATGAGGGCATCATGATCAACTTTAGAACAGCAATACTAATTGTATGAGATTCTTTATACTAGAGTGAAAATTCATTCACAAGATAAAGTATGAATCAAGAACTCTATTGACAACCAACAAACTATGATCTCAGTCATTGAAGCAATTGACAATTTATCATAACATCGGAAAGAGTCAATATAAGAGCTTGTAAAACAAATCCACATACTCAATCATCTTTTAGTCTTTTACAATCGCTAGCACTCACGCGGTACCCACGAGATCAAAGCTTCAATCGAACACGGAGGAAGATAGGGACTTATAGTTTTGCCTCCCTACTATTCACCTCAAGGGTGATGTCAACAACAATAACTCATGATCGCCTATATCCGAGTGGATATATAAGTCTAGATAGTTCCCCAACACATAATGCTTGCCAAGAGAGAAGCAAAATATAAGAAGTGGTGAGGATCATCACGACTCTTGCATAAAGGTAAGTACTTAAAAAGTAGAACTAACAGATAGGCCCATCGCAGAGGGAAGCAAAGGTTGTCATGCGCTTTTTGTTTCTCGATGCACAAACCCTTAGTGCAGAGGAACGCCGTTTTAGATTGCCCTTTGTGGTAGCAACCTTTATTATGAAGTCTTTCGCTTTTATTTCTTTACTATCACAAGTTCGTACAACGCTTATTTCCCTTACAATAAAAGATCACACATACTTAGGAGCAATTTTTACTGCCTTTTGCACCGATGACAACTTACTTGAAGGGTCTTATTCAATCCATAGGTAGGTATGGTGGCCTCTCATGGCAAAACTGGGTTGAGGTGTTTGGATGCACAAGTAGTACCTCTACTTGGTGCGGAAGTTTTGGATAGTATGAGGTGGAAGCAAGCACTACATGTTGGAGGATCTAAAACCATATAACTTCTATCCGGAGGCAAGCATACATAACCTATTATGTTGTCTTCCTTGTCCAGTATCAACTTCTTGGCATGTAATATTTTAATGAGTGGTCACAATCATAAAAGATGTCCAAGATAATATATTTATATGTGAATCTCTCTTTCTTTATCACTTCCTTTCAATTGCACCAATGACCACTTACTATGTTAACTCCCAACAAATTTCAATCAACATACTTTTTATATGTGAAGTCATCACTCCCCATAAGATCATTATGTATACTCTTTGCTTTTGTTCTATTATATTTATTCATTACTTTTAAGAGCATAGTGATCTAGCAAAGCCCTCTCATGAAAACTACTTTTTATTATATAACTCTCGGACTTGCTTACATAAGGGGAAGAAAAGCAAAAACTAAAAGGTAGATCATAATAAAACTTTTATTCTACTAGATCAAAACAAAATCAAAAAGGATTGAACTAGGAAAGATAAGAAAAAGGCAAAAGGAAAAAGGTGTGATGTGATATGATACCAGGGCACCTCCCCCAAGCTTAGCACAAGCCAAGGGGAGTGCCCATACCCATGTTCTCAGGTGTCCTTCTTCGGAGGTGATGGTGGTGGAGTGGATGATGAGGTTGGAAGCTTGTCTAATTTCCTATTAAGCATGAAATTTTGTTCCCTCAGGTCATCTACTTCCTGCTCGAGCTTCAATATCCTTTGACATAATTCTTGTTTACTCTCCTACAGAAAACGAGAAGGAATAAATAAAACTTTGGGTTTTATTCTTGCATTTGGGAGGCTTGATTTCCTGAACTCCATGTGCATGTCTCCCAGTTGAGGCACAGGAGTCTCCTCTTCATCTGAGCTTTCTTATCTATACTTGTCTTCTTGTTCCTCCTCCGAGAATAATCCATAAGGATCTAGGTCCCCATAGAGCTTGGGATTGGCAAGATAATGCGATATGTAGCTCTCCCCATCAGACTCTTGGGACGACATCTTGCTCTAAATCTGCTGTAGAAACAACTTAAAACGAAAACAAGAGGTATTGTCGTGATACGAAAGTGCAAACCTTCAAGAGATTATATAATGAATTTTTCCCGACCCGAAGGGGTGTTCCACAAGAAAAAGGAGTCCGGGGGGCGCACGGGGTGGTGACAAGCCCCCTAGGCGCAGCCATGGGGGTGGCCGCGCCTAGCAGGCTTGTCACCACCCCATGCATCCTTCAAACTACTTTTTATTTTCCTAATTTTTAAAATATTCCAAAACTGAGTAAAATTGTTATTGGGAAATTTTTGGAGTCGGTTTACTTACCGTACCACATACCTATTCCTTTTTGGAGTCTGGGACGTTCCGGTAGGTCTCTCTAATATGCTCTTCGGGAGTTATTTAATTGGCTTCAACATTAATGGGAGTACCTGGAATATAATGTTTGATTCTTTGCCCGTTTACCACCTTCGGATTTGTGCCTTCGGCGTTGTTGATCTTGATGGCACCGGAGCGATATACTTTCTCGACAATGTATGGTCCTTCCCATTTAGAGAGAAGTTTTCCTGCAAAAAATCTTAACTGAGAGTTGTATAACAAGACATGATCACCTACATTGAATGCATGTTGTCGTGGGAACGAGCCTGACAGTAGAAGGTAGGGGTACAAAGGGAGAGGGCAGAGTCCTAGCTATGGCGAGGGTGTACACACAGATGCATGAGTTCAGGCCCCTCTCGTGGAGGTAACAGCCCTACGTCTCAGTGCTCGGGAGCTTTGTCGTGTGGAATATTGAGATTACAGTGGTTGCGAACCCTTGTGCCAGAGGGGAGGGGTGGCTCATATAGAGTTCGCTGCCCCTCATAATTGTCCGGCATCTAAGGGTCTGATCGTGGGTTTTAAGACTGACGTTACTGGTAACGTACATAATAAAAGCTACTAATGATGAAAGGACTAACGCCTACCCGTTGGCCTCCTGGTGGTGGCTTCTGGTCTTCTGGCGTCGACTGGGAGTGAGGTATTCCGAGTGACAGACGACTATCGAGTGGAGGAAGAAGTCTCTGAGTGGATTGCTTGTCGAGTGACTTGAGCGCCACATGGAATCTAGTTGGAAGCTTATTTGTGATCTTCGAGTCCTCCAATGTAGTGTCCGTAGGTAGGGTATGTAGGTCATGCCTAGGACCCTACCCTAGGTACATATCCTTGTCATTAGCCCCCTAATGGATCGGGGTTCGAGTGGTGAATGGGGGTATCAATGTCAATTCAGAACAAGGAACCACGTCATCCGAATGATAATCAGGGCTTCAACGAAACTTGCGTCGACTGAACTCTTCGTCATTCGCCCGGATCCATTCAGCCTTGAAAGTGCCTGAGTGAATGTTCAATGTTAGTTCTGTTCCGAGTGAATTGAAGGAATCTTTAGAGGTGACGGGTCAGTCTGTCAGACCCGGATCTTCCGGGATACGAAAATTTGGGAAGCGCACGTGCGTGCGACGATGACGCCACGATCAGGGCAAGTGGAGGCATGACGCCTCGATTCTCGTGCCGGTCATTTCGCCATGTACAAGGCGTCATTTGCGGTTGGCGTGTGCGGTGATCTAGCGGGCCCACCGGCCAGTGAGGCACTCGACAGGGTATAAATCCCGAAGCACCGTGGGTTGCACAGTAATTTTCCCAAAACTCCCTCTCTTCCTCCGCCTCCCATGTCGTTAGTGCAACACTATGTTTCTCTCCAATGAGAGCAGCCACCGCGATGACGAAGGGCGCCACAGAGAAGCTGGAGTGCGCCAAGAAGGGGGCGGCAAAGAGCAAGGGCAAGAAGCCCTCGACCACTCGGTTCTACACTGGCTTCTGGAGGACGGAGCCTGGAGGTTGTCGAAAGGAGAGCGCGAACCGGAGCCGCGCGACAGAGAGCGGGTTCTCCTCCTCTCCCACACCGAAAGAGGTTTTTCTATGCCTCCCCACCCATTCATTAGAGGATTTCTGAACTTCTTCGGTGCTCAGCTCCATCACTTCCTGCCGAATGCCATTTCCTATTTGTCTGCTTTCATTACCTTATTCGAGGGCTTTCTGGGCTGTCCTCCTCATTGGGGACTATTCAAGCACATCTTTACGGTTAGATCTCAGACTGTGAAGAAAGCCCTCCCTGCGGATGAGAAAACTCATGTGTTGCAGTTGTGTGGGGGTCTAGGACTTCAAAAGAGAGCTCGTAGTTCCTTCCCTTCTATGACCTTTCCTGAATCTGTTAGAGGTTGGTAGTCGACTTGGTTCTACTGCAAAGACGTAGCTTCTACCGACATGTCGACTGGTCTTTCCCCCTACACAACTGATCGTCCAGCCGTTCCCAAGTCCTTTAGGGTGTCTGAAGAGGAATAGGTCCAAGTGGGAATCTTGGTGGATGCTGTGGTGAAACTGTTTCGAGGTGGAGTGACCGGTATGCATCTCTTAGAGACATCCCTCAGTCGACGGATTCAGCCGCTCCAAGCCAAGGATCACACCATGTGGCACTATGCGGGCCCTAAGGACTCGACCAGGACGCACCCAAAAGAGGTTCCGCAAAAAACTGTCGAGCAGTGGCTTCGCAGCATCACCGGGGCATGTGACAACCCCTTGGGAGCTAAGAGGATCCAACCCTACTCGGACGAAAACCCGCCGAAGAATCTGGTAATTGCACTTTGTCGACTGAAGTACTTATAATGTCGAGTGATAGGTTGATTTTTGGACTGACTTCCTTGTTTGAATCATGCAGGAGTGGACAAACATGTATTCTCATGTACCCAATGGGAACCAACCTGAAGATGGTGTGGTGAGCGAGGGCGGCAGCGTGGACGGCGACGGCTCTTCTGACTCTAAGGACGAACATGAAAACTCGGGCGAAAATGAGGAAGAACTCGAGTCCCCTCCTCGATCTAAACACTGCTCCAGGCCCAAGCGAGAGGAACCTGAAGCGGAGCTGCCCTTCGACCGTCGAGTCAAGTGAGCGATCGGCGAAGCAGTCCAAGCCGAATACGACCAAACCTCGCAAAGCACTGCCTCGCATGAGGATGGTTGTGCCTATCGTCTCCACATGAGTATTTACTTTCAAATTCTTGAGTCGAATGTGACTTCGCATTCTTGCTGACCGAGTGTCGTTTGATCCATCAGAGCTGCTACTTCAGTAACGTCGCCTCCTCGTGACGGAGAGGAGGCAATGGACATTGACACCGCTGACGCTACAACTTGCCACAGAGGTAAACAAATCTTCAGGTTGCTCGAATGGGATTCGCCACTTGCAAAAGTTAATGTTGTTGATTGATATTTGCAGAGATCATCCAACTGGAAGATGATGAGGAACACCCAGGCACCTCGCGCGCCCGCACTCGAAGAGCCTCATCCATGCAGACGCTTCAGAGGTCGACTGCAGAGTCCTCCCAGGGGATGAGCGACTCGACACGGATCAAAGCTGACCCTACAGTGCCTCTAACGAGTGCCCCTCCAGCTGTCTCAACCATCGTGATGTCGACTCCAACCGGACCTGCTCAGACTACCTCGACTGCCCCAGCTATTACGTTGATCCTGCCGATGACGGCTTTCCCTCTGCATCGCGTTCCAGAAGATCAGACCGGAGCTGCGAGGGAGGCCATGATCCAGGTGGAGCAGATGATGCTGCGTACCAAGGAGGCGTACGAGGCCAACAAGCTGGCTTACAACACCGGCACAGTGCTTCACACAAATGTCCGAGTAAGTTCGATTGTAAGTACATTTCCGATTGAATTCATGTCTTTCTTGACTGTACACCCACTGTGTGTTTATTTTCCACTCGTATAATGTTTGAAATTTCTCCACTCGAATAGATCAGGTCTTAATCGAGTAGGTTTCGGGTCAGTGGGGGCACTCTAAGTGCACCCACTAGGTATAGTCCCCGAGACCGCTGTCGGGTGCTTGCATCGGCAGAGGTCTTAGAGTCTGTCGTATGCTTGATATGTTTGCCCTCGATCGCGCCACTCCGAAGCTACTTTGTAGGTTTCATGGATATCATTGACAAACCATGATATGACGCTACATAAGGATAGACTGTGCTTCACGGAGTGGGGTGGGGCGTGTCACTCGACAGATCGAGTGACGGATGTTCCAATGATGGATATTTTCGCCACTCGACAGATCGAGAGTTTGCAAATCCAATGGGGGCACGCTAAGTGCACGCACTGGGTGTAGTCCCTGAGACTGTTGTTGAGTGCTTGCACCGGCAGGGGTCTTAGAGTGTGTCGTATGCAGGATATGTTTGCCTTTGACCGCAGTATTCCGAAGCTACCTTGTAGGTTTCATGGATATCATAGATAAACCATGATATGACGCTACATAAGGATAGACTGCACTTCACGGAGTGGGGTGGCACGTCACTCGACAGATCGAGTGACAAATGAATGTTCTGACAAGGTAGACCTTGTCGACTGTTTCAGTAATCAGTGGGGGCACGCTAAGTGCACCCACTAGGTGTAGTCCCCGAGGCTACTGTTAATCGTAGACGATAAGCAGTAGTCTTGAAAACTTGAAATCGGAATTTCTGTCGTACACGGAGTACTAGCGTCGCTCGACATGTCGAGTGCATTTTTTACCGCCCCGCACCAAAGCCGATACGGCTTTGCTTCAAAGGTGCGGAATGGGGCCGACGGGTCACTCGACAGATCGAGTGTTAACCGTCTGGGTGGGGGCACTCTGAGTGCACCCACTGGGTGTAGTCCCCGAGACCACCGTCGAGTGCTTGCATTGGCAGGGGTCTGATACAGATTGCCTTGAACTTGTTTACGGTACGCGGAGCACACGGGCCACTCGACATGTTGAGTAGACCTTTGGTCGAATTCTTCTTCCCCTAGATACATGTTTCATGGATATCATTGATCAACCATTACATGACGCTATTCCAAAGTAGTGGGGGCCGACAGGTCACTCGACAGATCGAGTGTTAACCGTCTGGGCGGTGTGCACCGCCTAGTCGATCGCCTTTGATCTTCTGCACTTCGAAGTGTTGGTATTACTTGTCGATTGAATTTCTTTCTTTGTTGGTTTCAGAGGGCTTGCGAACTTGGAACGTAGTACAAGGACCTTGAAGATGAAATGAACCGACTGCGTGTGGATCTGGAAGCCTCCAACAATGCTTTGGAGCGAGCGCGGGCTGAACTGAAAACTTTGGGAGGTAAATACTATCGAACCTCTGCATTCCCATCCTCACTTTTCATGCTTTGAACCGAGTGCTCTCACTCGAACAGACGTACGCAATGAAAATTGTCGACTCCAAGCGCGACTCAACAATGTTGTTTCTTTAGATACCATGAAGAAAGCGCCGGAGGACAAGGACAAAGCGCTCGCTGACCCCCAATAGGTGGCGAAGGAGAAAACTGAAGCAGCCAACCAGAAGCTGACTGCTGCCAAGAAAATGGAGGAGGAGAACTCGAAACTAAAGCAGGAGCGCGTGGACCTCATCAAGAGAACCGAGGAGATGACCAAGAGGAGCAATTTGTTGGAGAAGCACTTGGGAGAGTTCTCGAGGAAGATGTACATCATGCTCGACGGTGAGTATCTCTTGTCGACTGAATTTTATAAAATCTTTGAAGATTGTAACTCACCGATCCTCCTCCCATTCCTTCTCTCCAACATAATTCTGCCAGGACTTGGAAAGAGAGACAGAGGAGATCGAGCCCAATTTGGATCCATCCAAGTCGCCTATTGGAGATGCAGTGGCTATGAACATGCTCAGACTCAACTTTAGGCTCCAGGGCGTTCAGGCATATCTCGTCCGACTGAAATTTGCGATGGGGAGGATCGACAAGGAGCTGTGGCCTGAGGACACTCTTCAGCTCGACCTCACCTCCATGATGGCACACCTGAATGACCTCCCCAATCGAGTGCAGGCCTGGAAGAAATCTGCTGCTCGCTGCGGGGCTGATGTGGCGCTCTCCCTCGTTAGGGTCCATTGCAGGGACATGGAGGAAGACAAGTTGAAGGAGCTCTGAGTGGTTAAAACGAAGAAGCTTTAGTTCAAGGACTTCATGGAGACCTTCATCGACGCAGCCACTAGGATCGCAAATGGCATCGACTTGGACACTTTCGTCGAGCCAGCCAGCCCGTCGGGTGCTTAAAAAACATGATCTTTGAAAGAAAGACTTTTATTTGCCTTGGTATGCCGAGTGGAATTGTATCCGCTTTAAAACTTCATTCAGACCTTAGGCCTGAGCATGTTTGCTTTTCCGCGAAACATTTATCCATGCTTAAACCTTTGTATTTATTCGGCTTTCAATCGCTTGTTCGACTGCATTTGATTTCTGACTTAGGCGAAAGCTGGTTCGCAGCTAAGCCCCCAGGTGTGAGGATTGCTCAACACTCGGAGTAGGTTTTAAGCCTAGGCGAAGATTTATTCGTAGCTAGGACGTCGAGTGGATGAATTACTATCCATTTTGTGCGGAATCTAACTTAGGCAAAAGCATGTTCGCAGCTAAGTCCCCGTGTGTGAGGATTGGTCAACACTCGGAAAAGAATTTTAAACTTAGACGAAGGTTGGTTCGTAACTAAGTCGTCGAGTGAATGAACTGCTATCCACCCGACAGGGTTTTCAACTTAGGCAAAAGCATGTTCGCAGCTAAGCCCCCGAGTGTGAGGATTGCTCAACATTCGGAGTAGAATTTTAAACTTAGACGAAGGCTGGTTCATAACTAAGTCGTCGAGTGAATGGACTGCTATCCACCCGACAAGATTTTTAACTTAGGCAAAAGCACGTTCGCAGCTAAGCCCTCAAGCGCGAGGATTGCTCGACACACAGAGAATTCCCAAGTGTGAAACTGTACGATCGGAATCGACAACAAACTGCGGAAGTTTTGATTTGCATAGATGAAATATTTTTATTTCATCAAAACTCTTTTGTCTCTAAGTATAAAAGCGTCGAAGCAGATCTGCATTCCAGGCCCGCGGCTCGTCCATCTGTTTCTTGAGGTTGTACAGGTGATAGGCTCCGTTGTTCAACACTTTGGTGACGACGAAGGGACCTTCCCATGCCAGAGCAAGTTTATGAGGTCATTGTTGATCCACTCGGAGCACCAAGTCTGCCTCATGAAACGACCGACTCTTGACATTCTTCGCATGGAAAGGCCGCAGGTCTTGCTGATAGGCTGTAGTCCGGATCAGAGCCATTTCTCGCTCTTCCTCCAAGAGATCAACACCATCTTGCCTGGCATGTTTAGCTTCAGCTTCGGAATAGAGTTCCACCCGAAGGGAGTTATGAAACAAGTCACTCGGTAGGACGGCTTTGGCTCCATAGACCAGGAAAAAAGGAGTCCATCCAATCAACCAATTAGGCGTCTTTCTTAGACCCCATAATACAGACGGCAACTCAGTTACCCAGGCACCGGCGGCATGATCCAAGTCGCGCATGAGACGAGGCTTCAGACCTTACAGGATGAGGCCATTAGCCCGCTCGACTTGTCCATTGGTTTGAGGATGTGCAACAGATGCATAATCCACCCGAGTGCCTTGGGAGGTATAGAATTTCCTGAATTCTTCCGAATCAAAGTTGGTGCCGTTGTCCGTGATAATGCTATGGGGAACGCCATATCGAAAAATTATCTCCCTCATGAATGTGACCGCCTTGCGGGAGTTCAGCTTCTTGATGGGATTGGCTTCTATCCACTTGGTAAACTTGTCGACTGCTACCAGCAATTGAGTGAATCCGCCATTTCCGGTCCGAAAGGGACCAACCATGTCGAGTCCCCAAACAGCGAACGGCCAGACAAGGGGAATTGTCTTCAAAGAAGAGGCCGACTTGTGTGACAAGTTTGCATAGAACTTGCATCCATCACAATGATCTAGGATGTCTTTAGCCATCTCATTAGCTCGTGGCTAGAAGAAACCAACTCGGTATGCTTTAGCGATGATTGTCCGTGAGGACGCATGATGGCTGCAAGTCCCCGAGTGGATTTCGTCCAGAATCACTCAACCTTCTTCTGGGGAGATGCAACGCTGCGTCACGCTAGTTGCGCTTTCTATAAATAGATGATCCCCGATCACAGTAAAGGCCTTTGACCTACGCACAATCTGTCGAGCTTCTGTTTCGTCTTCAGGGAGCTCTTGTGTGAGGATATAGGCAATGTAAGGCACCATGCAATCGGGAATGACAATCAGAATCTCCATGACCAAATCAATTACTGCAGGGACATCAACTTTAGTCGGATCAGTGGAACTCAAAGCTTGTGGGGGCTCTTCGGCGAAAGGATCTTCTTGCACAGAAGGAGTATGCAAGTGCTTTAAAAATACATCACTGGGGACAGGCCGTCGAGTGGACCAATCTTTGCTAGTTCGTCGGCCGCTTGATTCTTCAGTCGGGGAACATGATGAAGTTCTAGGCCTTCGAATTTCTTTTCCAACTTTCTAACAGCATTACAATACCCAGTCATAGTGGGGTTTCTAACATCCCACTCCTTCATCACTTGATTCACCACCAAATCCGAGTCGCCATAAACCATCAGGCGCTTGATGCCAAGTGAGATAGCCATGCGCAACCCATATAAAAGTGCTTCATACTCTGCCTCGTTGTTGGAGGAATCAAAGTGGATTGGTAAGACGTAACTGAGCTTGTCTCCCTTTGGAGATATCAAGACAACACCAGCACCGGACCCATTCAACATTTTAGAGCCGTTGAAGAACATGGTCCAATGTGCCGAGTGAATCTGGACTGGCTGTTGCTGTTCAATCCACTCGGCCATAAAATCTGCCAGTGCTTGGGACTTGATTGCTTTCTTAGCTTCAAACTTAATGTCAAAGTGTTCGAGCTCGATTTCCCACTTAGCCACTCGACCAGATGCGTCTCGGTTGTTGAAAATCTCGGACAATGGAGCATCACTGACGACTGAAATCAAGTGGTCTTGAAAATAATGCGCCACCTTCTTCGTCGATAGATAAATACCATAAACCAGCTTCTGGTAGTGTGGATATATTTGCTTTGAGGGGGACAAAACTTCATAGACAAATTAAACTGGCCGTTGGATTTTGTAAGCTTTACTCTCTTCTTCCCGCTCGACAGTTAGCACTGTACTGACGACCTGATTAGTGGTCGCGATGTACAGGAGCAAGGGCTCTTTGCTGTAAGGAGCGGCAAGCACCGGTTGGGTGGAGAGCAGGACTTTGAGCTCAACAAACGCTGCTTCGGCTTCTAGAGTCCACTCGAATGTGTCGAACATCTTCATCAATTGGTACAAAGGCAGTGCCTTCTCACCAAGATGAGAAATGAATCGACTCAATGCTGCCAAGCAACCTGTGAGTTTCTAAACGTCGTGCACTCGCACGGGAGTCTTCATTCAGGTAATAGCGCTGATTTTCTCAGGGTTGATGTCAATCCCTCATTCGGAAACGAGAAAACCGAGTAACTTGCCGCCAGGGACGCCGAAAGTACACTTGGCCGGATTCAGCTTTATGTCGTATCTCCTCAGATTGGCGAATGTTTCGGCCAAGTCAGCCAGCAGGTCGGAACCTTTGCGGGACTTGACCACTATATCATCCATGTACGCCTCAACATTCCGAGGGATCTGGTCGAGTAAACACTTCTGAATCATGCGCATAAAAGTAGCGCTCGCATTTTTCAGACCGAATGGCATAGTGATGTAGCAAAAACACCCGAATGGGGTGATGAAGGCTATCATCTGGGCCATACGGACGGATCTGATGGTACCCAGAGTAAGCATCTAGAAACGATAAACGCCTGCATCCCGTAGTCGAGTCAACAATCTGATCTATGCGGGGGAGCGGAAAATGATCCTTCGGGCATACCGATTGAGATGTTTGAAGTCAATGCACATACGCCATGACTTATCCTTCTTGGGCACCATCACAACATTCAAGAGCCACTCGGAGTGGTAAATTTCCCGAATGAACTTGGCCTGCAAGAGACAGGCCACTTCTTCACCGATTTCTTTGCGCTTCTTCGCCGCTGAACGATGCAAATGCTCCCTGACGGGTTTAGCTTTCGGATCAACTCTCAGACGGTTCTCAGCCAGTCCCTAGGAACCCCCGGCATGTCAGCAGGCTTCCATGCGAAGATATCCCAGTTCTCACGGAGGAACTGGATGAGCTCGGCTTCCTATTTGTTGTCGAGTGTTGATGATATATTTGTCGGGGCAGCAGTAGGATCCGTTGGGTGGATGTGCACCTTCTTCACCTCCCCTGTCGACTGAAATGCCGACTCAGAAGCGGGCTTGTTTGCACGGATCAAATCAGCAGGGTCAGCGCTTTTCGTGTACTCTTCCAGCTCGACCATGGCCATCTGATGATCGGCGATCTTAGAGCCTTGCTAGAGGCATTCTTCAGCCCGCTGTCGATGGCCAGTGACCGTGATCACGCCCTTAGGGCCTGGCATCTTCAACTTGAGATACACGTAACATGGTCGGGCCATGAAACGAGCAAACGCGGGTCGACCCAAAATGGCATGATAGGCACTCAGGAAATCCATGACTTCAAACGTCAACTTTTCTTTTCGGAAATTTTTATCGTTCCCGAGTGTCACGTCCAACGTAATCTGGACGAGTGACTTGGCCTTCTTCCCTGGGATGACTCTATGAAATTGCATGTTGCTTTCACTCAGTTGGGACATTGGAATGCCCATCCCTTTTAGGGTATGTGCATAGAGATTGTTCAGACCACTGCCACCGTCCATGAGGACCTTTCAGAGTCGAGTGCCCCCCCCCCCCGGATCAACCACCAGAGCCTGTCGACCGGGAGTGGCCACATGAGCAGGATGATCCGTTTGGTCGAATGTGATGGCGTACTGGGACCACTTGAGGAAGGTGGGGGTGGCAGGCATGGCCATGTTGACTTCCCGGTCGATAACCTTCAGCCGGCTCTTGCTCTCTACATCAGCAAAAATCGCAAGCGTTGCGGTGACATCTGGGAATGTTTCTTTGTCTTCATCATCACCTTTCTCAGGAGACTTATCACACGGCGAAGTCTCTTTGAATTGCTAGATAAGAGTCCGACACTGCCGAGTGGTGTGCTTGGGCAAAATCACATTGCCTTCCTCATCTTTCCTTTCTTAGGGGCAAACTGTCCTTTAGCTTTCCCCTTATTCTTTGCTTGAGTGGCCAGAGCGGCTGCCTCCGCCTGGACCGGACCATCAGCTTTCCGCTTCTGTTTCCGATTGGGGTTACCACCAGTATCACTGCCGACTACTTTTCCTTTGCTGCTACGGAGATGGTCTTGTTCCTCGCCATTGGCGTACCGAGTGGCAATCTCCATCATCTTGCCAAGTGAAATGTCACCCGTTCGACCGAACTTCAAATAAAGCTCTTTGTATCTCACACCAGCCTTGAAGGCACACACAGCTTGATGTTCCGAAACGTTCTCCACAGTATGATGCAGAGTGGACCAACGCTGAATATAATCTCTCAAAGTCTCATTGGGCTTCTGGACACAATGTTGTAAGTCGACCAGCCTGGCAGGATGCTTGCAAGTACCCTCAAAGGTTCGGATGAACACTTGGGCAAGATCCTCCCAGCAATATATACTGGATGGGGCCAAGCGATTCAACCAAGCATGAGCTGAACCATCCAACATCAAGGACAGGTGTTTCATTGCAACATTTTCATTGCCGCCACCAATCTGTACAGCCACTCAGTAATCATCCAACCAAGTCTTAGGCTTTGACTCGCCAGAAAACTTCCCAATCCTAGCCGCCAACCTAAAGTTGGGGGGAATCTCTGCAGAACAGATGGCTCTACTAAAACACTCAGGACCAGAAACCACAGTTGAGCTGCCACTCGGAAAATCTCTATCTTATCCTTCTCTGTGGGCTCTGCCCCTGTCGATCCACTTCTGGGTGAGTATGTCGCGGGCATCAAAACCTGCGTTCCGCTCATCACCAAACGAGCGCCTATCGTCCTAGTGCCGGGGCACGTGCAGACAAACCCGCGGAGGAGTGGGCACTCGACGGTGGTCTTCATGGTGAAACTGATCTCTGACTTGCTCTTCACGAAAGCCTCCAACCCTACGGTGCAAGGGCGATCCTGGGCTGTGTGCCGACTGAATGGTTTCTGCCCAGGGTGAGTTGTTGTGTATCATGTTACGTGACTGAGACACAACAAAATTCTGATGTTGCGCCGCATCTAGCAAAGCTCTTATCTGCATCAATCCTCTACCAGCCTCTGACCGCGATGGCTGAATAGAATCTGCTATCCTAGCAGCGGATGCAACATTTAACATAGGAGTTCGATATACCTCAACGTTGTTATGAGATCCAGTCGGAAACAGCAGTCACTGACGTCGGCCGGTATGTGGTGGGCGCTGGCGAGCACGCTCGTTGAGTTCCCTCTGGAGCTCTTCCAGCCAAATACGTGTGGCCTCCAAGGCCTGGGCCTCGGCAGTCATACCGACAATGGGGGTATGAAGAACTTCCCCCTCGCGACGTAGCTATTCAATCGATGGGCCGCCAGCCTCGTGCTTGCCATGGCCAAAGCCAGGCAGTGGGCTTTGATGGGAGCCTGCCATTAAGACCTCTGCAGCGGGATCGCAGCTCTCGCACTAGGAAGGCACATCGAACGGATCGGAATCCGACTCGAACACGCCATGAAGGGACTCAGCGGGCTCGAGCGCTGCAATCTGCAGAGAAGTTTGGCGCGCCGTTGCATGACTCACCCATCGCTGGAGTCGTGAGCGATCATGTCACTTGCGATGACGATCCATGAGGGGAGTCGACGAGTATGGAGTCGATGGTTGTCGCAGCAGCACGCCGCAGGGACTCGCGTGGAAATGCGTGGCCCCACGGACCGGGAGCGCCTCGACGTCGAGAGGTGCTTCCTGAAGCCATGTCGAATCGTCGGCGATGAAGGTGAGCGCGCCGAAACGGATCTCGTGGCCCAGAGCGAAAACACCGCCAGAAAACATGTCGAAGGATGAAAAACGCAACCTCGTTGGAAGTCGCTTAGACGCCTACCCCACAGTGGGCGCCAAATGTTGTGGGAACGAGCCTGACAGTAGAAGGTAGGGGTACGAAGGGAGAGGGCAGAGTCCTAGCTACGGCGAGGGTGTACACACAGATGTATGAGTTCAGGCCCCTCTCGTGGAGGTAACAGCCCTATGTCTTAGTGCTCGGGAGCTTTGTCGTGTGGAATATTGAGATTACAGTGGTTGCGAACCCGTGTGCCAGAGGGGAGGGGAGGCTTATATAGAGTTTGTTACCCCTCATAATTGTTCGGCATCTAAGGGTCCGATCGTGGGTTTAAAGGCTGGCGTTACTGGTAACGTACATAATAAAAGCTACTAATGACGAAAGGACTAACGCCTGCCCGTTGGCCTCCTGGTGGTGGCTTCTAGTCTTCTGGCGTCGACTGGGAGTGAGATCTTCCGAGTGACAGACGACTGTCGAGTGGAGGAAGAAGTCTCCGAGTGGATTGCTTGTCGAGTGACTTGAGCGCCACATGGAATCCAGTTGGAAGCTTATTTGTGATCTTCAAGTCCTCCAATGTAGTGTCCTTAGGTAGGGTATGTAGGTCATGCCTAGGACCCTACCCTAGGTACATATCCTCGTCACACGCTTTTGTATCCTTTTATCATGCCATCTCTTAACTTTCTCTTTAAACAGCTTGGCATTCTCATAGGCCTGGGTTCTCCATTCATCAAGTGAGGTAATGTCAAATAACCTCTTCTCACCATCAAGTTTGAAATCATAATTGAGCTCTTTGATTGTCCAATAAGCTTTGTGCTCTAAGTCTAGAGGTAAGTGACATGCTTTACCATAAACCATTTATACGGAGACATACCCATAGGATTCTTGTAAGCAGTTCTGTAAGCCCATAATGCATCGTCAAGTTTCTTAGACCAATTCTTCCTAGATCTATTAACCGTCTTTTGCAAGATCAATTTAATTTCTCTATTGCTTAATTCTACTTGACCACTAGACTAATGATGATAAGGGGATGCAATTCTATGATTAACATCATACTTACAAGCAATTTACGGAAAGCATCATGAATAAAATGTGAACCACCATCGGTCGTTAAATATCTGGGGACTCCAAATCTAGGGAAAATAACTTCTTTAAGCATATTAATAGAGGTTTTATGATCAGCACTACTAGTTGGAATAGCTTCTACCTACTTAGTAACATAATCAACAGTAACTAATATATGAGTATACCCGTTGGACGTTGGAAAAGGTCCCATATAATCAAAACCCCAAACATCAAATGGTTCAATAACAAGAGAGTAATTTATAGGCATTTTCCTGACGTCTACTAATATTGCCAATTCTTTGACATTCATCACATGACAAGACAAACTTACGAGCATCCTTGAACAGAGTAGGCCAATAAAAACCAGATTGCAATACCTTATGTGCAGTTCTATCTCCAGTGTGGTGTCCTCTGTAGGCCTCGGAATGACACTTCTGTAGGATCTGTTCCTGTTCATGCTCAGGTACACAACGTCTAATAACACCATCTACTCCTTCTTTATCAAGGTGTGGGTCATCCCAGAAGTAATGTCTTAAATCATAGAAGAACTTTTTCTTTTGTTGGTATTTTAAACTAGGCGGTATAAATTTAGCGACAATGTAATTAGCATAATCAGCATACCAAGGAGCATTACGAGAAGCATTTATCACAGCTAATTGTTCATCAGGAAAGCTATCATCAATAGGTAATGGGTCATGAAGAACATTCTCTAACCTAGACAAGTTATCTGCTACGGGGTTATCAGCACCCTTTCTATCAACAATATGCAAATCAAATTGTTGTAGCAAAAGAACCCACCTAATAAGTATAGGTTTAGCATCTTTCTTTTCCATTTGATATTTAATAGCAGAATGATCAGTGTGAAATGTTACTTTAGAATCAACAATATAGGGTCTAAACTTATCACAAGCAAACACAACTTCTAAAAAATCTTTTTCAGTGGTAGCATAGTTTCTCTGAGCATTGTCTAGAGTTTTGCTAGCATAATGAATAAAATTTAATTTCTTATCAACTCTTTGACCTAGAACAGCACCTACGGCATAATCTCTAGCATCACACATAATTTCAAAGGGTAAGTTCCAATCAGGTGGTTGAACAATAGGTGCAGAAATCAAGGCATTCTTAAGAATTTCAAAAGCTTCCACACAATCATCATCAAAAACGAATGGAACATCTTTTTGCAAAATATTAGTGAGAGGCCTAGAAATCGTAGAGAAGTCTTTAATAAATCTCCTATAGAAACCAGCATGACCAAGGAAACTTCTTATACCTCAGATATCCGAAGGACACTGCATTTTCTCAATAGCATCAACTTTAGCCTTATCAACTTCACTACCTCTTTCGGAAATTTTATGTCCCAAGACAATGCCTTCATTCACCATAAAGTGGCACTTCTCCCAATTCAAGACAAGACTAGTTTCTTCACATCTCTACAAAACTCGGTCAAGGTTGCTCAAACAATCATCAAAGTTACATAAACGGAAAAATCATCCATGAAAACCTCAACAATCCTTTCACAAAAATCATAGAATATAGCAGTCATACATCTTTGAAAGGTAGAAGGTGCATTACATAAAACAAAAGGCATACTGATACGTTTCCGTGGTATCTATAATTTTTGATTTTTTGCATGCCAATATTCTACAACTTTCATATACTTTTGGCAACTTTTTATACTATTTTTGGGACTAACGTATTGATCCAGTGCCCAGTGCCAGTTCCTGTTTGTTGCAGGTTTTTTGTTTCATAGAAAATCCATATCAAACAAAGTCCAAATGGGATAAAAACATACGGAGATTTTTTTGGAATATATGTGAATTTTGGGAAGTGGAATCAAGAGAAGGCGGTGCCCGAGGGGGCCACAAGCCTGCCAGGCGCGCCTTGGGGGGTAGGGCGCGCCCTGAGGGCTTGTGGCTACCCCTTAGGTCGGTTGGATCTGTCCATCGGCTGCAAGAAAGATATTTTTATAAGGAAAACCCCCTCAAAATTTCAGCCCGATCGGAATTATAGGTCTCCGGATATTTAAGAAACATTGAAAGGCCAGAATCTGGGAGCGCGGAAACATAAGGAAACAAAGAAAGAGATCCAATCTCGGAGGGGCTCTCGCCCCTCCGCGGCCATGGAGGCCAAGGACCATAGGGGAAACCCTCCTCCCATTTAGGGAGGAGGTCAAGGAAGAAGAAGAAGGAGGGGGGCTCTCTCCCCCTCTCTCCCGGTGGCGCCGGAACACCGTCGGGGCCATCATCGTGACGGCGATCTACTCCAACAACTCTATCATCTTCACCAACACCTCCATCACCTTCCCCCATCTATCTACAGTGGTCCACTCTCCCGCAACCCGCTGTACCCTCCACTTGAACATGGTGCTTTATGCTTCATATTATTATCCAATGATGTGTTGCCATCCTATGATGTATGAGTAGATTTTTGTTGTCCTATTGGTTGATTGATGATCATGATTGGTTTGAGTTGCATGTTTTGTTATTGGTGCTGTCCTATGGTGCCCTCCGTGTTGCGCAAGGGTGAGGGATCCTCGTTGCAGGGTGTTGCAATGTGTTCATGATTTGCCTATGGTGGGTTGCTTGAGTGACAGAACCATAAACCCGAATAGGTGGATTGTTGCATATGGGAGTAAAGATAACTTGATACCTTATAATGCTATGGTTGGGTTTTACCATAATGATCTTTAGTAGTTGTGGATTCTTGCTAGAGTTTCAATCATAAGTGCATATGATCCAAGTAGAGAAAGTAAGTTAGCATATGCCTCTCCCTCATATAAAATTGCAATAATGATTACCGGTCTAGTTATCGATTGCCTAGGGACAATTCCGCAACGCCTACAACCACTTTCCCACGCTCGTGAAACTAACTTAGTTGTTTCTTTATCTTAGCAGCCCCTAGTTTTTATTTCCGTGCTCTTTATTATCGTGCAAACCTATCCTATCACACCTACAAAGTACTTCTAGTTTCATACTTTTTCTAGGTAAAGCGAACGTTAAGCATGCGTAGAGTTGTATCGGTGGTCGATAGAACTTGAGGGAATATTTGTTCTACCTTTAGCTCTTCGTTGGGTTCGATACTCTTACTTATCAAGAAAGGCTACAATTGATCCCCTATACTTGTGGGTTATCAAGACCTTTTTCTGGTACCCTTGCCGGGGAGCAATAGCGTGGGGTGAATATTCTCGTGTGTGCTTGTTTGCTTTATCACTAAGTAGATTTTATTTGCTGTTCTAAGTTGCTCTCTATCTTTAGTTATGGATATGGAACACGAAATACCAAAAAAATAGGTGTACTTGCTACTCATGGAGATGGGGAACCTCCTACAACCCTCGATGCTCGTTATGTGGAAAAATGTATGCACTACTTTGATAATCCTGAGAAAAACCCATTCAACTTGATAATGGGATACACATTGGATCAACGTGAATACTTTAGGGATTATCGCTTATCTCAAAAAGGGAAACACTTATGGGATCGAATTAGAATACTGGGATGGTTTGCTTGGGATGCATGCTCGAGATGTGACTTTACTTGTTGCTCTAATATAGAAGCTCGACACCTTCCCTTTCAATGCAAATTTTATGATAATGAAACCTTAGCTTCATATGCTAAAGGTATTTATGATTACTATGATGTGGAACGAATAGAAGAATTCGTTGTTTTTAAAGGTGCTTATGAAATTGCTTCTTTGCTTGAAAAGTATGATGATGATGTTTCTTACGAATCTGAAATTTTTTCCATACTTAAATATTGCTATGAGAATTATGATTGCAATTCTGATATTATTGAATTTATTGAAAGAATGACGGCTGCTTTGGAAGAGAATAATATCTTGCAGGAAACTATGGAAGAAGAAATTGCTGAAACTGTGAACTCATTAGATGAAAAAGATGAGGAGAGAGTGAAGAACAAAAGGAGGAAGAGCGGATTAGCTAACCGTGCCCACCTTCTAATGAGAGTAACTCTTCAACTCGTACATTGTTTAATTTACCTTCGTGTTTACCGAAGGATGAATGCTATGTTGATTGCTATGATCCCTTGGATTCATTTGAAATATCCCTTTTTGATGAACTTGATGCTTGCTATGCTTATGGCCATGATGCCAATATGAAAGATGCTTATGGAGATGAACTTGATATAGTTCCTTATGTTAAGAATGAAATTGTTTCTATTGCACCCACGCGTGATAGTCCTATTATCTTTTTGAATTCTCCCAACTACACTATATCGGAGAAGTTTGCACTTATTAAGGATTATATAGATGGGTTGCCTTTTACTATTACACATGATGATTTTGATAGATATAATATGCATGTGCTTGATGCTCCTACTTGCAATTATTATGAGAGAGGAACTACATCTCCACCTCTCTATGTTTCCAATATGATAAAATTGCAAGAAACTGCTTATGCTATGTATTGGCCTTTACTTTGTGTGCATGAATTGTTCTTTTATGACATGTCAATGCATAGGAAGAGATTTAGACTTTGTCATTGCATGATATATATTACTTTGTGCTCAATACTAAATGGAAAATCATTGTTAATTAAAATTGGCTTTGATATACCTTGGGATCCGGGTGGATCCATTACTTGAGCACTTTATGCCTAGCTTAATGGCTTTAAAGAAAGCGCTGCCAGGGAGACAAACTGGAAGTTTTAGAGAGTCATTTAATTCTTTCGTGTTCGTTTATATAGTTTAAAAACAAAAAATAAATAAAGAGGGGAACCTAAAACTTTTTCAAAAAGAAAAGAAATTGAAGTCGAAGCAAATGCTTCAACTCCACTAGTATCATCGCCCCCGCCTCAGCTTACTGCTGAAGAGCCCGTCGTTGAAGAAATAGATGAGACATGGACATTGGCAACACAACACCTATCATCAATGATGAATATTGGGAAGCTGCTCACCCAAACTCCCCCAATGACCACTCCTCTGTCACAGATTCCTCGGGCGAGCTGCTCACCCAAACTCCCCCAATGACCACTCCTCTGTCACAGATTCCTCAGTCCCCAGCCCAGACTGAAGAAATTAACAAAGGATTTGATGACTTGGCTACTATAGCCACTGAAGAAATTCCAGCTGCATCAGCTAATGACGTTGCTGCTCCAACTGTCACTAAGGAAACTACTAGTCAAATTCCTCGGACTGAAGAAATTCCTCCTATGCCAAAGGAGATTGTGGTCCGGTTCAAGCCAAACCTTCAGCCACAGCCAAGGATGCCATTCAAAGGCTCAAAGCGCCCCAAATTCCTCATGTCAAATTTCTTCAATGAGCACATTTTCTTCACAGGACCCAATCCATATGACTCAGCAAGGGCAGGGCGCACCAGATTCTGGACTCCAACACAGATGAACTATTATGCATTAGTATTGTTTGACAAGAAGAAAGTCTTCGAGCATCACCAAATTCCTCACGCAGATATGGAGACAATCCCTTCCTTCACACCGGTGCTCGCAGTTCTTCATGATGCAGGAATTCTTCCTTTCTGTGTGGACATCTGCGATTGGAATGAAGAGATAATTATTCAATTCTATGACAATCTACACATCACAGGTGATGCTTCTGACATCAACTCCTGGGTCTTGGACTGGACGACCAGATCTACTCACCTCACTGCTCTAGCATCCGAATTGCTTCGGTCAGTCCTAGTTCCAATTCCTTCAGAAGAAGCTCGCTGCATGTTTGATGAACCTGCTCTACCCAATCAACTGATGCAAGTGCTAATGAAACCGTTGGCTCTTGGAAAACCTCAACGGACAACCTTCCTTGTGAAGGATTTGCTATATGTGCCCAAGACGGTATATCGCATCCTCACCAACACCCTATGTCCTCAGAAGGGCCACAACTCTGAAGAAGAAGTAGAGGGAGTCATGAAGAACATGCTATTCAACATCATTCATGGGATTCCCATCAACTTCCATGATTTCTTCCTGAGGACATTGGCGAATGCAGCACTAGCCCCATTTGAACTGAAGCCTTATGTTCCCTAGATCATGAAATTCATCAGATCAAGGTCTTCAGTTCCCTTCAAGGCGGACTTCCAGAATCACTTCGGCTTCTTGCCCCCGATTGAAGTCCTCAAGAGCACAATTGACTCACTTGAAGGAAAAGGCAAAGCTGTCATTGATGAAGGCACTCGTCCATTGGATGGTTAGTTTCACAACGCTGCATCTTACTCCACCAATGATGACACAGCTACCCAGGATTCTGCTGCAAAAGCCTCAGCGCAAAAGCCTCGAGAGTCTGCCCCTCGTGTGATGACTGGTCGTGAGCTTCTCATAAGTCTTCATCAGAAGGTTGATCACAATCACAAGTGGGTTAAGCGTCAGTTGGCTTCCATTGTTCAGAACATGACTGTGACGCAGAACTCTGTGAGGAAAATCACTACTATGTGCATGAAATCTTCGATCGCGCGTGGTCCATTCTCGCACACCTCAAGACTCCTGGGGAACTCAAAGCCATGGACTTTCAGCAAGACTTTGACTGGTCCCATCCTCCTCAGAAGAAATTCAAGAAGGTTTAGGTTCCTCAGATGGTTACAAGTTCATATTCTTCATCGCGTGAGATGGATGAAGCTAAGGACATTGACGACACTGCGGCAGGCCCTGCATCGACAAACGACCCCGACAACGCTGGTGCTCCTTCCTCACCAACAAGATGAAATTCTTCAAGGGGCGTTAGTCCTCACTTTTTCGTCCCTTTTGGTCTTGGATGACAAAGGGGGAGGAAATTTGAGTTAGTCTTCAAGCGGGTCTATGTATATGGGCTGTTTTTTTTGTTTAAGTTACAACTCTCGCTCTTCTCAAGCTTTTGTTGGTTGAGTTGTAAACTTAAGTCCGATGGTGGTCTGCTTTTGAACTACTTTCCACATGCTTATTTCCTCAAGCACCTTAATCCATGCATGCTGAATTTCGTCAGACACCATTTTCATCATGCATTTCAAATTCTTCATATCATATGTTCAAATGCGTGTATGAATTACAAGATATAGGGGGAGTTCTCCATGTTTTTAACCTACCATGTGCATTTGCAGTCCAAAGCAAATTCCTCAAATATGCACATCTTCAGGGGGAGTTCTTCTATATCTTGCAATCAAATTCCTCAAACTCGGTATTTACACTTCATAGTATTATCCCCATTGAAAACTTAACCTATTTGTCATCAATCACCAAAAAGGGGGAGATTGTAAGTGCATCTAGTGCCCCTTAGTGATTTTGGTGTATTGAAGACTTATAGGTTAAGGAACTAATGTGTTTGTGAGTGTACACAGACTCTATAAGTTGATGAGGAGTTTGATATATTCGGAGCTTACGGACCCCTAAAAATCTATGTCTTCTACTAAAGACTTTGCTGAAGACTTTGGTGAAGACTTTGCTGAAGACTTTGGTATTCCCTGAAGACTTTGAAAATGAAGAAGTTGGTGTGACCTTGAAGATATGAATGAGGACTATGAAGCGTGAGGACTTTTGTTTTCGTAGTTTCATTTCCTTTATTTTGAGTCATAGGAAATACCGTACTGTTAAAGGGGGCCGAGGTAATACTAAGGAAATTTTCCAACTGATGCTCAACTCAAAATCCTCAACCTATCCAATCCTTTGAGTGAAGCCTTGGAAATCTCATGCAGTTCAGTCAAGTTCTTCAGTGACAGAGACGAAGTTCTTCTGGTCTCTGATGAAATTGATCTCACTAAGGAGTTAGGATTTCACCAGTGCGAATTGCCTACAAGTGAGGAACATGATATGTCTGAGGACTTTCATAGTTCGAAATTACGACCGTTGTTGTGCTTAGCGCTAGCTGTCCCCAATCACAAATATCCACATAACGGTCATATCATTGGGGGCATTTATGTCTTATCATGTCAGGTTGCATCCTGGCTATAAATAGACACCCCCCCCCCAACCACTAGTTGGTTGGCTGCTCTGAGAGAGAACTGACACTTGTCATTTGACAGCAACCCATCCTCTGAGGACTTTGAGAGAAAATCATTAGTGGGGAAAAACCCACAAACAAACCACCAAACCCAAAGTGATTGAGCATCACTAAAGAAATTCCTGTGTGGAACCGACGCTTGTTACCTTTGAGGACTATGTATCCTCCAGACGTTTAGGTGTCATGGTCTAGTGCATCCTGCAGTCAATTGGGGATCACGGAGTGACCTTGATCTAGAGCATCCAGCAGTCAATTGTGGATCGCCGGGTGACCAGTTTGTGAGGGTTTTGGAAGTCTACCTTGAAGACTTACCATGAGTGTTGGGCGAGGACTTTGTGACCTTAGCTCAAGGAGAATACAGTAAGGACTGTGTGTCCTTTGGTTTAAATACCAGGCCACTACAAACCAGACGTACAACTGTCACAGCAGTTGGAACTGGGTCATCAAACCATTGTCTTCATCGAGATACCTGGTTCTATTTCCTCAACCCCTCTATTCCTCGTATACTTGTTGATGAAATTGATTGTTACTATTTGAAGAATTTGATTGAAGACTTTCACAATTTCCTCACCTCAAATTCTTCAAGTTACCTTGTTCCTCGCCTGCTTATCTTGTATCACGCTACCTGTAATCTATGCATGTTTCATTTCATCATGTTGACTATGTTGTCGCTATGTTTCTTATGCACTTGAGTACTTAATCCGCTACTAGTTATTCATCACATTTCAAATTCCTCAAGTTGAAATTCCTCAAGTGATGAATTTGTAAAAATCTCCTATTCAGCCCCCCCTCTAGTCGATATAATGCACTTTCAAGTTCTTTATGACTAATGTTGAGTCCACGCACCTTTGCTAGCCTCTATAGTACGTGCAACTTTCGCCGGTGCATCAAACCCACCTTCCTCAAAACAACCACCATACACCTTCCTCAAAAAAGCCAACATACCTACCTATTATGGCATTTCCATAGCCATTCCGAGATATATTGCCATGCAACTTCCACCGTTCCGTGTAGTATGACATGCACCATCATTTTCATATTGCTTTGCATGATCGTAAGATAGCTTGCATGATGTTTTCATGACTTATCCTTTTTTGATGTCATTTGCTAGGCTAGATCGTTGCACATCCCGGTATCCTACTGGAAGCATTCATATCGAGTCATATTTTTGTTCTAGGTATCGAGTTGTAAGTAAATAAAAGTGTGATTTTCATTATTAGAGCATTGTCCCGTGTGAGAAAAGGATGATGGAAGCTATGATTCCCTCACAAGTTGGGAGGAGTCTCCGGACTTTACAAAAAAATAAAAGAGGCCAGCTAAGCCCAAATGAAAAAAAGAGGCCAAAGATGCCCACCAAAAAAATAAAATAAAAAATAAAAAATGAGAGAAAGAGAGAAGGGATAATTGCTACTATACTTTTCCACACTTGTGCTTCAAAGTAGCACCATGATCTTCATGATAGAGAGTCTCCTATTTTGTCACTTTCATATAGCTAGTGGAATTTTCATCATTTGCACGACCACATAGTTTTCTGTTTGAGCTTTCATACACTTATAGCTCTAGTGCACCCGTTGCATGGCAATCCCTACTCACTCACATTGATATCTATTGATGGGCATCTCCATAGCCCGTTGATACACCTAGTTGATGTGAGACTATCTTCTCCTTTTTCCTCATCACCTCCACCATATTCTACACCTATAATCTTATATCCATGGCTCACGCTCATGTATTGTGTGAGAGTTGAAAAGGTTTGAGAACATAAAAAGTGTGAAGCAATTGCTTGACTTGTCATCGGGGTTGTGCATGATTTAGATACTTTGTGTGGGGAAGATGGAGCATAGCCAAACCATACGATTTTGTAGGGATAACTTTCTAAGGCCATGTTATTTTGAAAGGACACGATTGCATTGTTGGTGTGCTCGAAGTATTACTATTTTTATGTCAATATAGACTATTGCTTTGAATCATTCATATCTTAATATTCGTGTCATGATTAGATTATATGATCAAGATTATGCTAGGTAGCATTCCACATCAAAAATTATCTTTTTTTATCATTTACCTACTCGAGGACGAGCAGGAATTAAGCTTGAGGATGTTGATACGTCTCCATCGTATCTATAATTTTTGATTGTTTCATGCCAATATTCTACAACTTTCATATACTTTTGGCAACTTCTTATACTATTTTTGGGACTAACATATTGATCCAGTGCCGAGTGCCAGTTCATGTTTGTTGCATGTTTTTTGTTTTGCAGAAAATCCATATCAGACGAAGTCCAAACGGGATAAAAACTTACGGAGATTGTTTTTGGAATATATGTGAATTTTGGGAAGTGGAATCAACAGAAGGCGGTGCACGACGGGCCCACAAGCCTGTCAGGCGCGCCTTGGGGGGTAGGGCGCACCCTGAGGGCTTGTGGCTACCCCTTAGGTCAGTTGGAGCTGTCCTTCGGCCGCAAGAAAGATATTTTTATAAGGAAAATCCCCTCGAAATTTCAGCCCGATTGGAGTTACGGATCTTTGGATATTTAAGAAACAGTGAAAGGCCAGAATCTAGGAGCGCAGAAACAGAAGGAAACAGAGAAAGAGATCCAATCTCGGAGGGGCTCTCGCCCCTCCGCCGCCATGGAGGCCAAGTACTAGAGGGGCAACCCTCCTCCCATCTAGGGAGGAGGTCAAGTAAGAAGAATAAGGAGGGCTCTCTCCTCCTCTCTCCCGATGGAGCCGAAACGCAGTCGGGGCCATCATCGTGACGGCGATCTACTCCAACAACTCCGTCATCTTCACCAACACCTCCATCACCTTCCCCCATCTATCTACAGTGGTCCACTCTCCCACAACACGTTGTACCCTCCACTTGAACATGGTGCTTTATGCTTCATATTATTATCCAATGGTGTGTTGCCATCCTATGATGTCTGAGTAGATTTTTGTTGTCCTATTGGTTGATTGATGATCATGATTGGTTTGAGTTGCATGTTTTGTTATTGGTGTTGTCCTATGGTGCCCTCCGTGTCACGCAAGCGTGAGGGTTCCTCGCTGTAGGGTGTTGCAATGTGTTCATGATTTGCCTATGGTGGGTTGCTTGAGTGACAGAAGCATAAACCCGAGTAGGTGGGTTGTTTCATATGGGAGTAAAGAGGACTTGATACCATATAATGCTATTGTTGGGTTTTACCTTAATGATCTTTAGTAGTTGCGGATGCTTGCTAGAGTTCCAATCATAAGTGCATATGATCCAAGTAGAGAAAGTATGTTAGCTTATGCCTCTTCCTCATATAAAATTGCAATAATGATTACCAGTCTAGTTATCGATTGCCTAGGGACAATTCTGCAACTCCTACAACCACTTTTCCACACTCGTTAAACTAACTTAGTTGTTTTTTATCTTAGCAGCCCCTAGTTTTTATTTCCGTGCTCTTTATTATCTTGCAAACCTATCCTATCACACGTACAAAGTACTTCTAGTTTCATACTTGTTCTAGGTAAAGCGAACGTTAAGCATGCGTAGAGTTGTATCGGTGCTCGATAGAACTTGAGGGGATATTTGTTCTACCTTTAGCTCCTCGTTGGGTTTGACACTCTTACTTATCGATAAAGGCTACAATTGATCCCCCATACTTGTGGGTTATCACATACGTCTATAAACAAAGGTACCAAAAGGGCAAGTAAAGGTGGTCTTCTCTTGGTCCTCTTTTGACACAGGTATTTGAGAGAAACCAGAATAACCATCTAAAAAGCAGAAATGTGTGTGTTTGGATAATCTTTCTAGCATTTGATCAATGAAAGGTGGAGGGTAATGATCTTTTCTAGTAGCTTTATTCAATTTCCTAAAATCAATTACCATTCTATAGCCTGTAACAATTCTCTCCAAGATCAATTCATTTTTATCATTAGGAACTACGGCAATACCTCCTTTCTTAGGGGCACAATGAAGGGGACTAACCCATCTACTATCAGCAATAGGGTAAATGATACCTGCCCCGAGAAGCTTTAATATTCCATTTCTTACCACTTCCCTTAAGATCATCAAGAGTATATCCAATAGCAGCACGGTGCTTCCTCAGAGTTTTCAATAATCTTTGTTCTTCATGCTCTAAAAGGTTAGCACTAATAATAAGAGGATATATCTTCTTTTCATCAAGATAAGCATATTTCAAAGTATCTGGTAACTGTTTAAGCACAAACATGGGATCACCCTTGGGTGGAGGAGGATCCCCAAGTATTTCAACGGGCAAGTTGTGTTTCATAATAGGATGTTGATCAAAGAAAATCCTATCTATTTCAGTCCTTTCATTCATATGCATATCATTTTCATGGTCTAGCAAATATTGCTCTAAAGGATCAGTAGGAGGAACAGAAATAGAAGCAAGACCAATAATTTCATCCTTACTAGGCAATTCTTTATCATGGGGTTGTCTACAAAATTTAGATAAATTAAGCTCATGAGACGTATCCCCAAAACTTACGGTTACCATTTCCTTCGAACAATCTATCCTGGCATTAACGATATTCAAGAAGGGTATAACAAATATGATGGGACAAAAATCATCTTGTGGGGAACCAAGAACAAGAAAATCAATAGGATATTTTATTTTCCCACACAAGACTTCAACATCTCTAATAATCCCAATTGGAGATATAGTTTCTCTATTAGCAAGTTTAATTGTAATATCAATTTCCTCTTACTCAGCTGATGCAATATCATTCATAATCTCTTTATATAAGGAAAAGGGAATTGCGCTCAATCTAGCACCCATATCACATAATCCATGATAACAATGATCTCCTATTTTAAAAGAAACAACAGTCGTGCCAACAATGGGCCCATGTTTATCTTTAGCATCAGGTTTAGCAATTCTAGCAGCTTCATCACAAAATTGAATAACATGCCCATCATTATTATCAACCAAGAGATCCTTAACCATAGCAATACTAGGCTCAACATTAATTAGCTCAGGGGGTGTAGGTGTTCTAGCATAGCTCTTACAAACCACAGTTGAAGCTTTAGCATGATCCTTTATTCTAACAGGGAAATATGGTTTCTCAATATAAGCAGTGGGAATAACAGGATCAACATTATAAGTAATAGTTTTCTTTTCAACTTTAATAGGTTCAAATACTTTCACTTCAATGGGAGGATGATATTTAAATCACTTCTCCTTAGGGAGATCAACATGAGCAGCAAAAGATTCAGAAAAAGAAGCTACTATCTCAGAGTCAAGTCCATATTTAGTGCTAAATTCACGAAAAGCATTGGTGTCTACGAAAGATTTGACACAATCAAACTTAAGGTTCATACCTGACTCCTTACCTTCGTCGAGTTCCCAATCTTCGGAGTTGAGTTTAATTCTTTCCAATAAATCCCATTTGAAGTCAATATCTTTCTTCATATAGGAACTAGCACAAGAAGTATCGAGCATGGATTGATCATTACGAGAAAGCCGAGCATAAAAATTTTGAATAAAAATTTCTCTCGAGAGCTCATGATTGGGGCATGAATATAACATTGACTTAAGCCTCCCCCCAAGCTTGAGCGATTCTTTCTCCTTCACGAGGCCAAAAATTATAAATATAATTTCGATCACGATGAACTAGATCATAGGATAGAACTTCTGATGAAATTCCATTTTCAATTGATTGTAGCTCCATGATCCAATATCATCACATAGCCTATACCATGGCAATGCCTTCTCCTTCAAATATAAAGGAAAGACCTTCTTCTTGACGTGATCCTCGGGTAGACCTGCAAGCTTAAATAATCCACAAACTTCATCCACATAGATTAGATGCAAATCAGGATGTAGTGTTCCATCTCCTGCATAAGGATTAGCCAGTAGTTTCTCTATCATACTCGAAGGAATTTCATAATAAATATTTCCAGTAGGTTCAGTAGGTTGAGGGACAACTCTTTGTGTTTTCGGTCGAGGTGAAAATACCCCGAACAAGCCCCTCAAAGGATTACTTTCCATAGTGACAAGTGACAGTAAATTTCAGCACACTATATAAATTTTTCCTTACCAGATTCCACTTACGAGAGGCGCTTCACTCCCCAGCAACGGCGCCAGAAAAGAGTCTTGATGACCCACAAGTATAGGGGATCTATCATAGTCCTTTCGATAAGTAAGAGTGTTGAACCCAATGAGGAACAGAAGGAAATGACAAGCGATTTCCAGTAAGGTATTCTCTGCAAGCACTGAAATTATCGGTAACAGATAGTTTTGTGATAAGATAATTCATAACGAGTAACAAGTAATAAGTGTAGCAAAGGTGCAACAAGGTAGCCCAATCCCTTTTGTAGCAAAGGACAGGCCTGGACAGACTCTTATATAAAGCAAAGCGCTCCCGAGGACACATGGGAATTTTTGTCGAGCTAGTTTTCATCATTCTCATTTGATTCGCGTTCGTTACTTTGATAATTTGATATGTGGGTGGACCAGTGCTTGGGATCTGCCCTTACTTGGACAAACCTCTCACTTATGATTAACCCCTATCGCAAGCATCCGCAACTACGAAACAAGAATTAAGGTAAACCTAACCATAGCATGAAACATATGGATCCAAATCGGCCCCTTACGAAGCAACGCATAAACTATGGTTTAAGCTTCTGTCACTCTAGCAACCCATCATCTAATTATTACTTCCCAATACCTTCCCCTAGGCCCAAATAATGGTGAAGTGTTATGTAGTCGACGTTCACATAACACCACTAGAGGAGAGACAACATACATCTCATCAAAATATCGAACGAATACCAAATTCACATGATTACTTATAACAAGACTTATCCCATGTCCTCAGGAACAAACGTAACTAATCGCAAAGCATATTCATGTTCAATATTAGAGGAGTATTAATTATCATTAAGGATCTGAACATATGATCTTCCACCAAGTAAACCAACTAGCATCAACTACAAGGAGTAATCAACACTACTAGCAACCCACAGTTACCAATCTGAGGTGTTGAGACAAAGATCGGATACAAGAGATGAACTAGGGTTCGGAGAGGAGATGGTGCTGGTGCTGGTCAATATGTTGATGGAGATTGATCCCCTCTCGATGAGAGGATCGTTGGTGATGACGATGGCTTCGATTTCCCCCTCCGGGAGGAAAGTTTCCCCGGCAGAACAGCCCTGCCGGAGCTCTAGATTGGTTCTGTCCAAGTTCTACCTCGAGACGGCGGCGCTTCGTCCTGAAAGCTCTCTTCTTATTTATTTTTCCAGGTAAAAAAGCTTCATATAAGAGAAGATGGGCATCGGAGGAGCCACAGGGGCCCCACAAGCCTGCTAGGCGTGGCCAGGGGGTGGCCGCGCCTAGCAGGATTGTGGCCTGCAGGTGGCCCCTCTCTGGTTGATTCTTGCGCCAGTATTTTTTATTAAATCCAAAAATATTCTCTGTAAATTTTCAGGACTTTTGGAGTTGTGAAGAATAGGTATCTCAGATTTGCTCCTTTTTCCGATCTAGAATTCCAGCTGCCGGCATTCTCCCTCTTCATGTAAACCTTGTAAAATAAGAGAGAAAAGGCATAAGTATTGTACCATAACGTGTAGTAACAGCCCATAATGCAATAAATATCAATATAAAATCATGGTGCAAAATGGACGTATCAGTCCACATATGCTCCACAAGATCATTGAGTAGTAGTGCATGCACCTGATGATCTCGAAGATTCTGATGCATATACAGAAAGTTCATAAGTTGATTTGCATCTTGATATTTCAGGATTTGAACTTGTTCTTGAGGCACTTCAAAATCATTGATTTGGAAAACACCATCTCCCTCATCCTCGACAAACACGTTGTGCAAAATAACACAACAGGTCATCATTTGCCACAAAGTTTCTGATTCTCACATCAATGCAACTCCACGTACAATCCCCCAACTAGCTTGAAGCACTCTGAATGCCCTCTTCACATCCTTGCTAGTTGCTTCATGGATTAACGCAAAGTGACTTTATTTCTACCGTGTCGTTCGAAAATGGTCTTCACAAACGTCGCCCACTAAGGATAGATGTCATCCGCAAGATAGTATCCCATGTTGTAGTCACGTCCGTTGATAGTTTAGTTGTAGGGAGGTGATTTCCCACTACAAAGCCTCCTGACCACCGAAGACCGTTGAAGCTTGTTAATGTCGTTGTGAGAAACCGACATTCCAAAGAAATCGTGCCAGATCCGTAAGTCATGTGATTCCACTGCTTTCAGTATGATTGGCTCTTTTGGTCTGACCTTGATACATTCGACACAAACCTTTGAGAAAGAGAAAGAAGAGAGAAGAGAGAAAATGGGTGGAGGGGTGAATTTGGTGCAATTTGTGCTGAGGTAGGCCTGTTCGGCGGACACATCCACGCACCCCCATATACGTCCTAGATTTGGGTTGGATATAAGACCCTCGTCTAGGTCGCATTTTTCTGATTGGTCGGTGACCGGGCTGTCCACCCGGACGTTTGAGGCGGTTTTGGGGCGTCCGACTATAGATGATCTTACAAGAGAGAAACTTTCTATCTTGTATTCATCATCATTACAATACATAGAACAACAAAGGTTACAAAGGTTACACTTACGTTTGTGGACCACCTAGCGACGACCACAAGCCATTGAGCGAGTCGAAGGTGCGTCACCGTCATCGCCCCTTCCTCGCAGAAGCTAGGCAAACGTTGTTATAGTATACAGTCGGGGAGTTGTCGTGCTAAGGCCCTAAAGGACCAACGCACCAAAACATCATCCACCGCCGCATGATCAAACATGTAGACATACAACCAAAGACAAACAAAGGATTGATTCAAGGAGATCCATCAAAGACGACCACCGATCAAATCCCATGAGATCCGACGAAGACATACCACCACACTCCCTACGATGAGGATGGTGATCAGACATGGGAGACATTTCAATACATTATAACTACACACTTTTTAGCCCTCTCGGGCTATTAGTGTTTTTGACCATCAGATCACTAGTCGTGAGCATTTCTGTTTGTTGGATGTTCTTCTAATCCCGCCTAGGATTTCTCTTCTCTTCATATCACTCGCTACAGGAACTAATCATTGCTCCCGCAACAAAATCTCTAATCTGCATTGAGTGGGCATATTAGGCCTTCGACGTGTGGTAATCGCTTTTCTATCTGCGACTGAAGTGATTGAACAAACCATCGACCACACGTGCGTGTAGAGTGCGAGAGTTTTGTCTCGCATTAAGTGAGACGGAAGAGCATTTAGCGCATACATAGTAATAAAATAGAAGTAATACGGACAAAAAGGGAGCTTTTCATGGATAGAACCCGAGTAGCTACGGTGCTGGCAGGTGTTTCTAGCCACTCGGGCAGGGTCGAGTTCATGTTAGGATAGCACACACGAACAAGAGGAACTTGAGGGAAAACGCAGGGTTATTCTGTTTTTTTCTCCGGATTTTCTTTTTTTCCGTCGTTACTGTTTGCTTTTTTCTGTTTTTTCTTTGGTTTCTATTTGTTTCTTTGAAGGTTTTGTTGTTGTTTTTCTTTCTCCTCATTCTTCGGTATTTTATTTCATTTCTTGTTTTTTTTTTCTTTGTTTTTTCTTTGTTTTTTCTTTGTTTCTTCACTGTTTTTTATACTTTTTCAATTATTTTTACATTTTTTTTCTTCAGTTTTTTTCGTAATTTTTCCATTGGTTTCTTTTTTATTATGATTTTTTTCTATCTATTTGTTTCAGTCTACATTTTTAATATACGTCAAGAAATTTTTTAATGCACATTTAATAAAAACATTATACAAGATTAATATTTTTAATACATGGTCAACATTTTCTATACACATTTAACATTGTTTTTGTAATCCCTGATATATATTTTTCAAATAAACGTTTAACAATTTTATAATACATGGTAAGCATTTTCTTTCTATACACGTTTAACATTTTTCAAATGTTTGATCAACGTTTTTTAAATACTTGTTCAATATTTGTAAATGCTTGATTACTATTTTAATATACATGATAAAAAATCGTTTAATACATGTTCAACATTTTCCTATACACATTTTTTAAATGCTTAATTAATATTTTTCAAATGCTTGATTAATATTTTCAAATAATTATTCAACTTTTTTTCAAATGGCTGATTAACATTTTTATATACATGGTAAACAAATTTCATAATTTTTTTAATACTTGGTCAATATTTTTTATACACATTTAGCATTTCCAAATTCTTTCATAACATCTGTGAAATACTTGTTCAGCATTTTTGAAATGCTTAACTAACAATTCTTATATGCATGATAAGAAAAAAATAGTTTTCTTATACATGGTCAACATTTTTTATATACACATTTAACATTTTCAAATGCTTGATTAACATTTTTCAAATACATGATCAAAAATATATACATTTTTCATATACATGATAAACATTTTCTGTATACACCTTTAACATTTTTCAATTGCTTGGTCAATAATTTTTAATGTTTTAATAGATATTTTTTGTAATAGATTTTATAATATTATATGTATAAACAAAAGTAAAAAAATAAGGCAAAAAACAAAACATAAAAAACAAAAAACAAAACAAAGAGGTTGTAGCCTCCCGCACGGATGGGCCGGCCCATCTGGGGCTTCCCCAATACGAGGCTTGCCTCCTTTCTTGCTTACAGTGGGACATAAGGGCGTCCATAGTAGGGGGACTAGCGGTCCAACTGTGCAGACTCAAGGGCCTAAAATAGCTCGTTTGGCGCTAGGGAAACTATAATCGGTCAGGGCCCGTTATTTATATCCATCACTGCACACAATGCGTCCTTCGGTTGATGAAGTCTACTCCGCACTACAACTAAAATTTACGTGTAGCGTTGTGTTTTGGCTCGCGCTACTACCAAGTAGCAGTAGCGCCGCCCCTTTACCCCACGGCACTATTAGGTGATTACGTATAGGGATTTTCCTAGTGATAGCCTTTTGTTGGTGCACACAATGAAAAAGGAAATTCTGGCAAGACGACATGCGTAAGTTATTGTTGGAACTTCAGTTTTATCTACTGATGTTACATATTGATCGAAATGTCTTTTGGAGCTCGGCTTTCATGGAGTGTTGTGCTCTCTCTGCTGCCGAACTCCTTGCTCCTCCTCTCTTGCTGCACCTTTGCTCCTTCTATTCAACTTGCTGCTGCTCTCTCTCAACCTCCCTTTGGTGAAGATAATGTTCAGAATTGTGTAATGTTCAGATTTGATAAGAGCCTGCAACCTGTCACATTTCGCCATCCGTCGTCGTTGTGTAATCGTTCCCAACCGGGTCCATCTCTCTTCTAGCATGAGGCGGGGCGAGCAAGAATCCAACAAAACTCCATGCTGTAGCGGAATCCCACTTATTTCCAACTAACCCACACAAAATTTACTGGACGTTAGTTATCACCCACTAAACATTAGTGGAACTAAGTGGGGCTGTGGTGGGATACCCACGGTCTGTCCCACCTACAGCCTGAGGCTTCATGGAGCTCGGTCACCAAAACGCCCTACTCCATATTCATCGATTATATTATCTATTATATATATATATATATGTATATATATATATATATGTATATATATATATATATAGACACACACACTAAAAGCATAATACAAATAAAAATAGATAAATAACCTAGCAAATCGTAAAAAAATAGAAACATTCAACCTTTAATTTAGTAGATCATGAAACCGCAACCGTTAGATCATGATGGCTATAGAAATTCACCAACCATGCCGTCATAAACGAGGCTTCTCGATGATAAACTAATTTTGTCCGTTTGTTCAATCCCACAAGCAACAATTTGCCCACCCGTTCTCTGTGTGTGTGTGTCCTATACAGCCGCATCAGCCATCGCCTCCGATCTTGCATATGCCTTCTCTTCTGGTAGCATTACGGGCATTGCAGCCCGTAACCCTTTGGGTCTGGTCTTTGTCTCTACATGCAAGTGATTTTTAAATTGTCGATCTGTGGATGAAGTTGAATCCTACGTTACTCTGGTAGACCTGTGTGTCAGCGGCAAAATCTAGGGCCCTCTGACAAACAATAAATAGGCCATATTTCTTGGGGGACTATTTCCTTTGTTCGAAAATACTTGTAGTAGGAATGAACGTGTGTAGGTGTATTTTAGTTCTAAATACTTTTATTTTAATATATTTTTATGACAAGTAATTTCGAACAAATGGAGTAGAAAATAACATAAAAATTTGCATTGTGTATGGTAAATACCACCATGACATAACGAGATATATCCATCCTAGCAAATCATATAATTCTAAAATGTGAATCGATTAGAATAAAAATATAAAGGCTAAGAGCATCTACAACCGGACCCCTCATACCCTTCTCAAACGTCGGGGTAGGTTGCCCGGTCATTGACCGGTCATAAAAATTCGACCCAGTCGGACGCCTCAAACGGCCAGGCTGACCGGCACCCCTCGTATCCGGCCCAAATATGGAGCGGATATGGGGCGCCCGAGCGCTCCGGGCACGCTCGCCACGTCGTCCTGTCACCTGGGTCCCACGCAGAATCACTATGAAAACTGGCGGTCCGAAGCTCATCTACTCCGTCGGACCGATGTTGCCACGTGTCGCCGCTTCGGCGGGACGCGTACTCCCTAGCCCGACTATTTAAGCCGACGCCAGCATCGAAACCCTACCCCTCCACCATTTCATCCCCATGTCCATCCCCGTCGTCACTTTCCACTCCCCGTCCGCCGCCCCCATCCCTAGCCCGGCTATTTAGCCTTCACTAGTAGAAAAGAGGCCTTTAGTCCCGGTTCGTAAGGGCCTTTAGTCCCGGTTCTGCAACCGGCACTAAAGGGTAGGGACTAAAGCCCCCCTAGTCCTGGTTCGATACGGACCGGGACTAAAGGCCCTCCACGTGGCTGCGCTCGAGCGTTGGGGCAAGAGGACCTTTAGTCCCGGTTGGTGTTACCAACCTGGACTAAAAGAATTTTTTCGAAAAAAAATGATTTTTTTAAAATGAAGTTTTTTTTCCGGAGGGACTAAAGCCCCCTAGTCCTGGTTCGATATGGACCGGGACTAAAGGCCCTCCACGTGGCTACGCTCGAGCGTTGGCGCAAGAGGACCTTTAGTCCCGGTTGGTGTTACCAACTTGGACTAAAAGAATTTTTTCGAAAAAAAATTGATTTTTTTTAAATGAAGTTTTTTTCCGGAGGGATTAAAGCCCCCTAGTCCTGGTTCGATACAGACCGGGACTAAAGGCCCTCCACGTGGCTGCGCTCGAGCGTTGGCGCAAGAGGACCTTTAGTCCCGGTTGGTGTTACCAACTTGGACTAAAGGAATTTTTCGAAAAAAATTGATTTTTTTTAAAAAAATGAAGTTTTTTTTTCGGATTTTCAAATCTTTAACAATTTAATCTCTAATCATCCTTCCTCACAGCTCCGCGTGGAACACTCATTCCAAATCATATAACTTTCCGGCCGGGCACCCATCCTCTCACTGCTTCAGCCCCAGCATGCTTAACTTTCATGTTCTATCGCCCCTAGTTTCCAAGTCTGCACTTATTGTTTTTTTGACAATAGTAAGCTATCAATTTTATTAACCCTTAGGTCTTGATGTCACACGATTTAATTTTTTGAATTCCAAACAATTATTAAAATAAACAAAATAAGTAATAATAATATTGAATTTCAATGAAAATAAAATAAGTAATAATATGATTTTATTCATTTTTTGCCATTTATTCATTTAATATGGCACAGTTAATATCTTTAAATCCGTAAATCGAAATTTGACAAATAATATATCCATTATTATCAGAAAAAATGTGAGGAATCCAAATATGACATCATTTATTTATTTTTAAATGAAAATATTTTTAAAAAATATTTTTATTTATTTTTATGGAAAAAATCTTCTTTTTGAAATGACTTTTTTACTTTTGGAATTTTGAGAATCTGAGAAAACTTCACCGGGTAACCCCGGTGAAATCGAGTCCCAATTTTTCTATAGTTTTTTTATATATTAAACTTTTTTTCGACGTCGTATGCAAAAGTTATGGTTGTTTTACATTTTTTCCTTTTTTTGCAAAAATGGTCAAAATTCATATTTCCAAATTTTTATGCCAACTAGAAACTAAAACCTAACTACATCTCAAAGGATTTTATTTTTTGAAGATTTATCATTTTTGTTTATTTTCTACAAAACTGAAAAAGGCGACCACAGGGGAGGGGGGTAGAGTTTGAAAATTTCAGAACCCCTTTTGTCTGGGTTGGTGTCCATCCAATCATACCGTCGACTATATCTGCTAGCACCGTCCCAGTCAAAGTCACAGCTAAAGTTAACCAAGCCAGAGTTAACCCTTTCTAACTTTATTTGCTTTTTTTCATGCATTTAATGATTTTTTAGCTAAATGGCCCTAAAATTGAAAAGCCCTCTAAATAAACTCTGAAAAGATTGAAACTTGGCATGGTATCATCATTTCACCCACATAGCTTGTGCTAAAAAGTTGAAAGGGTTACGGTAAAAACTGGATGCACTTCGTGTACAAACTGGACCATCTCTTTCGAAGTATCAAGGTTTCAGACGAAAACTCATCTGTTACAAAGGCATTTCATTTTTTTAACTTATTTCAACTCCATACTTTTTGTGTATTAAATACGCATCATTCAAAGCCACATCCTTGAAGTTCAACCCTTTCTAACTTCATTTGCCATTTTTCATGCATTTAATGATTTTTTTTAACTAAATGACCCTGAAAATGAAAAGCACTACAAATGAACTCTGAAAAGGTTGAAACTTGGCATGATATCATCATTTCACCCACATAGCTTGTGTTAAAAAGTTGATAGGGTTACGGCAAAAACTGAATGCACTTCGTATACAAACTGGACCATCTCTTTCAAACTGAACGTACTATTTTTAAACTCATGTTATTTACAATCTAGAGTTTGAAGAAAATTTAAACAAATGCATATTTAAACCATTCAAATTTGAAAACTAATGGCACAAACAGAAACTAGACAAAATTTTGAATCTAATGCAAAAAAGAATCACTAAAAAGATCAAATATTCTAAAAGATATAAGCAATTTAAAACAGAAACTTTTAGAACCCTTTTAGTCCGGGTTGGTGTCTCCAACCGGGACTAAAGCCTCAACCCCTTTAGTCCTGGTTCGTTGCACGAACCGGGGCTAATGATGCCCCTCCCGAACCAGGACTAATGGTCTCATTAGTGCCGGTTCAAAACCTGGTCGGGACTAATGCTATAGACAAAAGATCTGCTTTCTACTAGTGCATATCCCCCCCCCATTGCCGCCACTTTCTAACGCCAGAGCGCCAGTTGTAGCTCCTTGAGAAGGTCTAGGCATGGCGTGAAGCCCGGGTCTCCGCGGGGCTACCTTCGGATGTAGTGGATCCGGAGGAGGAGTTGGGGGAGGAGGAGGTTGAGAAGGAGGAGGAGGATGTAGGGGACGCTCGGGACACGGAGCAGCAGGCCATCCTCGACTCCATCCACTCAGAGTCGGATGCAGAGGCCAGACGGTGTCGTCGGCAGGAGATTAAGGCAGAGCAAGCCGTAGACAAGGCGGAGATGTTCGCCTACCTGAATGAGCTTGAGGAGGAGGACGAGGAGAAGGAGCCCTCCAACGTGCCCGTCTACCCGCCGCCCGGCACCGACGTCGTGGACATCTTCGACGACGAAAACTAGGGTAGTACGTAATGTGTAGTACGTAGGAGTTTCTTTTTCATGCTTTGTATGGATCCAGGGGGTTAAATATGAGAGGCTTGGATATGGATGAGCAGATTTGAGGACTGGCCGGTCAGTGTTCGCGGAAGCGTCTGCGGGCATTTGAGGGTCCGAATTAACAAATCATGGTTGTAGATGCTCTAACAAATCATAGCAATTCATCCACTAGTTGTTTTTGCACATATCCATCAGGAATTTAGGGGACTAGAATTAGAAAACCACAAACCTCCACAATTGTGCCAAGAGGCAAAAGCATCCGAGAAGAAACTGCTCATAATAGAGGGAAACTAACAAAGGTTGGAGGGGCCGAACCGATGATCTTCAGTCTCGTGGGATCATCTCCAAGGATTGTCAGTTACTTGCCATCGAAGCTTCAAACTAGGGCTTTGGACGGGCCCAACTTTTTTTGAGGGGAGGGGGGGGTGAGTCCAGATATGTAGACGAAGAACGGGTGCCCTTGCGATCTTTGTTATGTTGCGTACGTGGCCAGAGGCACCAAGGTGATCGCTATTCGTTAATCTTGATCAATAGTCAAGGCATGGTGGATTCATTCTGTGCGTCTCTTTGTTGGGAGCACTCGTGCGACCTAAACACTATTTCGCGCCTTAAGCGAAGGTTCAACCGTTTTTTTCTGGGCTATTCTGTTTTGCTTTTCTCTCAGCACGGGTTTTGCTTGGTTTTCTCATTTTTCCTTTTTCATCTTATTTTCCCGTTTTCTGTTTATGTTTATCTTTTAAATTTTATTCAAATACGAGAACTTTTTTGGACAGATAGATAAACGACGTTCATGATTTTTCTGGATTCCCGGCGCATGGAGAGAACACCGACAAGGAGATCGAGTGGTGAGTAGGGCGTTTTGAAGCTCGGCCTTCATGGAGGCCGGATTTTTCGAAAAAATCAAAATTCATACTTTTCAGTTTCAAAAAAATCTGGAAAAAAATCATACAAGTAAACAAGGATGTTATGTGTATGTATGTAAAATTTGAGGATGAAATACTCTAAAATGCGGTAGTGCAAAAAAAGACAAATTTATGAACTTTGAGGATGAATAGTAAATTTACTAAAAGCCTTAGATTTGTTCTTTTTGTGTAGCACTCATTTTAAGGTGTTTCGTTCTGAAAATTTATACACATATGCTTTATGTCTCTAAGTATGTGTGTATTTTTTTTTCAAAAAAATTTGAAACGTGAAAATTTAAATTTTGATCAAGTCAAACTCGGGCTCCATTGAGCCCGAGCTCTAAAGAGCATTTTCGAGTGGCGAGGGACAAAGCCATCCATGAGATCCGCAGTGCCCCGGGGATACGGCAGCCGATGGATGGAGTTCCATCGTCTCCCTCCCTTCTCCAGACGAGGATCCCCTGCCGCGCGGCACCCTGCAGTTCGGCCACTGGCACGTGGGCCCGCCAACAACCTGGCCCATATGTTAGTGGTCGAACGGCAGGCTGCCGCGCGTCAGAGGAGCCGGCTCCCCCTTCTCCCACAAGCCACAGGCACTTTGCTACTCGTGCTTATGTACGTACGCGTAAGAGCAACTCTAAACGGCCGACCCAAACGGACGCGGCCTTTGTCTGCTTTTTGTCCGTTTGGGTCGGCGAAGCGAACGCCCGTGTCCGGTTTGCGAAATGGGTCGGTGCGTGCGTCCAACGGGAGGCCGACCCAAATTTGCCACGAAAAAATAAATAACACGTGGCATAAAATAAACGTAATAAAACAATAATTAAACATAACTGGTCGATCAACCGCCGGCCAAAGTCCACTTAAAACATAACTAAATATAAAAAAATAAAAAAATAAAAAAGTATGCGCCCGCTGCCCCCTAGTCGTCCACGTTGCCCTTGCCCTTGTCGTCGCCATCGCCGTCACCGCCGGTGAGCTCGACAAAGACAGGAGGCACAACTCTCCTCCAGCGCGGTCTGGAGGGCTAGCTCGAGGGCGGCCTGGTACGTCTGCTCCGCCTCCTCCTCCTCCGGCAGCACCTCGGGTGGCGGCTAAGGGACGGCGTGGTCGACATGCACGCCCCGCCGTCGCTCCTCCTCGTGCTCTAGCGCGAACCAGCGCTCCCAGTTGGGGGAGACCGGCGCGTAGGCAGGCATGGCGCGCTGCTCCGGTGTGAGGGTCTCACGCCGCCGGCGAACCTCCTCGGCGTGCACTCGTTGCGTGCGCGGCACCGCCGGAATGGGGATTCGCCGCGGATCGAGATGCCAACCGTGTGGCAAGTTGACATTGTTGGGGAACGTCGCATGGAAAACAAAAAATTTCCTACGCACACGCAAACCTATCCATGGTGATGAGCATCTACGAGAGGGAGAGTGGATCTACGTACCCTTGTAGATCGCTAAGCGGGAAGCGTTAAGAAACGCGGTTGGCGTAGTCGAACATCTTCGCGATCCAAATCGCCGAGCGTCCCGCGATCTCATCACGATCCGTCCCGCGATCCAATCACGATCCGTCCCGTGAACTCATCACGATCCGTCCCGCGATCTCATCACGATCTGTCTCACGATCTTGATCACGATCTGTCCCGCGAACTCATCACAATCCGTTCCGCGATCTCATCACGAACCGTCTCGCGATCTCGATCACGGTCCTTCCGATCTAGCGCCGAACGGACGACACCTCCGCGTTCAGCACACGTGCAGCTTGATGACGATCTCCACCATCTTGATCCAGCAAGAGGAGGTGGAGAGGAGAGAGAGTTCACCGACAACGTGACGGCGCTCCGGTGATGGTGGTGGAGTGATTCCGGCAGGGCTTCGACTAAGCGTTGCGGAAAACCGATCTAGAGGACAAACTGTGCACCGGTGAAACGGGTAGCACGTGGCCGGAAATTCTGTCCAAAAACCACCCAATCCACTAGTATATATAGGAGGAGAGGAGAGGATAGGCAGCCAAGGCCTTTGGGTCGGCCGAAATAGGAGGTGGGAAGCAATCCTACTTCACCTCCAATCCTAGTTGGAGTAGGATTGCCTCCTATTGGTTGATTTTCCACTTTTTGCTTTAGGACTTTCTCTCCTATGCCATGGGCCTTTGTGGCTATTTTCCCAGCCCACTAAGGGATGGTTAATACTCTCCCACAGCCCATGGACCTCTTGGGGTCGAAGTACCCCTCCCGGAGGTCTCCCGGTACACTACCGATGAGCCCGAAACTTTTCCGGAAACCAAACTGGGACTTCCTATATATGAATCTTTACCTCTGGACCATTCCGGAGCTCGTCGTGACGTCTGGGATCTCATCCGGGACTCCGAACAAACTCCGGTCACCACCATACATAACTCTACACTATCGAAACGTCACCGAACCTTAAGTGTGCAGACCCTGCGGGTTCGAGAACTATGTAGACATGACCGAGACACCTCTACGGTCAATAACCAATGGCGGGACCTGGACGTCCACATTGGTTCCTACATATTCTACGAAGATCTTTATCGGTCGAACCTCTTTGTCAAGGATTCAGTTAATCCCGTATAACGTTCCCTTTGTTCTTCGGTATGTTACTTGCCCGAGATTCGATCGTCGGTATCTCCATACCTAGTTCAACCTCGTTACCGGCAAGTCTCTTTACTCGTTCTGTAATACAAGATCCCGCAACTAACAATTAGTCACATTGCTTGCAAGGCTTATTGTGATGTTGCATTACCGAGTGGGCCCCGAGATACCTCTCCGTTACACGGAGTAACAAATCCCAGTCTCGATCCATGCCAACTCAACAGACACCATCGGAGATACCTGTAGAGCACCTTTATAGTCACCCAGTTACGTTGCGATGTTTGATACACACAAGGCACTCCTCCGATATCCGTGAGTTGCATGATCTCATGGTCATAGGAACATATACTTGACATGCAGAAAACAGTAGCAATAAACTGACACGATCATATGCTATGTTTGTAGTTTGGGTCTTATCCATCACATCATTCTCCTAATGATGTGATCCCGTTATCAAATGACATCTCATGCCCATGGCTAGGAAACCTTAACCATCCTTTGATCAACGAGCTAGTCCATTAGAGGCATACTAGGGACATGGTTTTGTCTATGTATCCACACATGCATTTAAGTCCCCGATCAATACAATTATAGCATGGATAATAAACGATTATCATGAACAAGGAAATATGATAATAACTAATTTATTATTGCCTCTAGGGCATATTTCCAACAGACATCTGGATATTGCAACGGCCGGCGGTACTGCCAGTGCCACTGCGCCTGGTGGACTGGGATGTACAGCTGGTCCCGCTCCGACGGCGAGCTGCGACATGGCGGCGGCGGCGGCGGCGCAACGGGCCCACGCGAAGAGCTCGCGTCGGCGCTGCCCTTCCCTCCCTTCCGGTTGAAAAACCCTATGACGCGTTGGCTGGCTAGGGTTTGGCCGGTCGCCGACGTGGGGGCAAGCGTGGCCAGATGTGGACGGAAGCGGATGAGGCCGGCCCCGCCGCACGCTTCCATTAAAAAGACGACCCCCGGCCACCTTCCACCCACTGTCAGGCGGGCCCCGGAGATAGCTGGTCGCATTTAATACGATCGGGGGGCGATTTGCCGGCCGACAGGTGGGGCCAAGGCGGACATGAGGGGACGCGTGGCGCGTCCGCTTGGCGTCCGTGCCGACGCAAATCCGGCCTAAATTTGGGCCTAAAATGGGTCGGCGCGGACGCCAAACGGACGCGATTTGGGAATAGGTCGACACGTTGTACGCTGTTTTCGTCCATAACAACCCAAACAAACACGGACGGATAAAATGAATCGACGCGTTGGAATTGCTCTAAATGAAAAAAATATTGGCCATTTATCCGTGCCCTACGCAAGCTGGAACGTAGAGAAAAGTGTAGGTTTGTTTATGCCAGCCAAGGCATCGGGGGGAGCGGCACGGGCACATAAGCAGTGGATGCAGACGAGTTGGGCAGGGCATGCTTGAGAGGAATATCTCTTTCGTTCAAGGAGCACGTGCTCAAATAATGGCCCGCTACAATTGTTTGTCGACGTGGCAACCGGCGCCGAGGGATTATTGTGGCCTAGACGATTATTGTGGAATGAATGAAGAAACAAAAGATGCTTGACATGTCCTGAAGAATCCGGGCGGGATCGAATTGATTGTTCGGATGCAGAAAAAGAAACAAGATATGCCCTCGTCTAAATCTAAACCAAACAACTTCTTATTTGTATGAGTATCGTAACTTTGCAAACAAGCAAGAAGTAATTTCTCTGTTCATTTTTATAAGACGTTTCAGGTAACAGACATTGAACTGTTTCGACTACTATCTAAAATGGCTCCAGCATCTTATAAAAGTGAACAGATGGAGTAGCATTTGCCACGAGTACTATATCATATATTTTTTAAGAAATTACCAAGATGAATTCTGGTTTCTAAGAGCATCTGTAACTGGATCTCTCAAACCTGCCTCATACGTCCGGGTAGGCCGTCCGATCACTATCTGGTCATTTTTTTTTATCCAGACGGATCTCTCAAACGGCCCTTAAACCCGCCTCAGCCGGCTTTGCAATGAGGAATCACCGCCATGCAACTACACCATCACCGGCCGAGACTACAACATGGGATACTATCTTGCCGATGGTATCTATCGCCAGTGCGCGGCGTTTGTGAAGACCATATACGAGCCGCGTAGCAACAAACAGATTCACTTTGCAACAATGCAGGAAGCGGATAGGAAGGATGTGGGGAGAGCATTTGGTGTGCTTCGGGCTCGTTGGGGAATTGTGCGGAGCGCTGCAATGATGTGGGAATCAGAAACTTTATGACAGTTGATGACATGTTGGGTTATTCTGCACAATATGATTGTCGAGGATGAGGGTGAAGGTGTAGCCTAAATCAATGATTTCGAAGCTCCCGAAGAACACGTTGAAATCCCGGAGGATCGAGATGCGACCCATCTTTAGAATTTTCTGCAGATGCATCGAAATCTTCGAAATTACCAGGTGCACACGCAGCTACTCAATGATCTTGTGGAGCACATGTGGATCCATAATGGCAACCAAGGAGGCAATGCTTGAGTTTAGCACTTCAAATAAATTTTATGTAAACGCTATGTACGTTTGATACCAACGCTACTTATTTTACGTGCGACATGATCGACATGCATATATTTGCATGAATTTAAGAGTCTGGATTTAAGATATGTGAACACACGGAACAAAATATAAGGGCCCGTCTGGATGCGCGCATGAACGTGTTCGGACGCGTCCACGGACGTTTGAGAGACCAGATTTGTTAAATCCGGCTGTAGATGCTCTAAACCCTCTCAAACCATTTTTTGCCGATGTGTGTTCAGCGCAGCTGCAAGCGGGCCTTGACTTTCTTCGCTCCGCGTGGCCGGTGCGCGCACATGGCCGGAGCAAAGAAGTATTTTGCCACGAGTACCATCTCATCTTTGTAAAAGAAATACCAAGATGAAAGAAATCTGCTTTTCTAGACCCTCTGAAACCATTTTTGCCGATGTATGTTCATCAGCGCAGCTGCAATCGGGCGGGTCAGCGCGCGGTTTGTTTGTCTGTCTGGGGGCCTTGACTTTCTTTGCTCCGCGTGGCCGGCGCGCGCACATGGATGGCTCCGGCTCCGTGATCGCTTGCGGAGAAACACCCAGCCCGCACGCCCGCGCGCCGACCGACGCCGCGTTCCACGGCGACCAGACCAGCCGATGGCCACGGCCGGAGGGAGCATCCTAGCTGCCGGCCGTGCGCTCTGCCGATCTGACCTGAGAGCGTCACACCTCGCCTGCCTGCCACTCAGATCAGATCGCACTGTAAACAAACGGTTTTGCACTGAGATTGCTGCCTATCACTGTCCATCGAATCTGCAGCAACAACTGAGAACAGCACTCGATCTTGACAAAGCCAAAAGGGAGCTAGCTGCTTACTAGCAGTACTTGCTGCAGGTTCCAGGGGATTTGCAAGCCTTCAGGACGCCACGCTTGAGAGATCGAGACGGCAGCTTCCGAGCTCGTCCATCGCCCAACAAAAATCCGCCATCTATGCCCACCCAAGGCACACAAAAAAGCGTCTGTCTGCCCGTGCCAAGGCAGAAAAGCATGGATGTGCACGAGTCGGACAGTGGAGTGGATGGAGACGAATATCTCGTGTGCTTAAACAAAAACAGCGGGCCAATGCGCATTGTCGAGCGAGGTGGCGATCGAGTTAGCCACGCGCCTAGACGTTTTCCGTGACGTGGCTGCCGAGACAATGAACAAACAGATTATCGCGCCCGTGTTTTTCGACGTCTAGTCCTGCTGAGCACTTCCTTACTCGCACATTTGACATGTGTGGCGGCAGATGAGCAGTGCAACAAGAGCTCTCCGGCCCGCGGCCAGTACGTACGTAGCTAGGGAACTCTGCAATGCATGGACAAGCAAGCACCAATGTGGGACGGAGCAAAGCAGCAGCGGTTTGTTTGCCACTTCCTACTTGCACTGCATGGGCGGTGCAGGGCCGGTCGGGACGCCACATGCATGCATTCCCGGCATGCCCACCGCTTCCGCCCTCCAGGGACCAACGTATCCGCGAAGCCGCCGATCGTGCGCTCGCCACTCTCACCTGACACAGTCTATGGCAGCCTGAAATCTTGAATGCAGAAAATTAGCGCCTAGTTTTATTAAGAGAAAGATATTCTCTTTGTCCATAAACTCTTGGTAGAGTAATTTGATCTCTCAGCTACGGAATCAGGCAACTTAAGATCATCTACAGTCACCCTCAAATACGTCTCAAACGTCCGGACGGGTCGACCGGTCATTAACCGATCATAAAACATCGACACATCCAAATGCTTGAAATCGGCCTTAAATGTCTGGGTTGTCCGAGGCTCCTCATATCCAACCTAAATTTAAAGAAAATATGGGGCAGCCCAGGCGTGTCCGCCACGGCGTAGGTGAAAGGCCCGACCCACCATCAACCCTATTGATGTAACATAAAATCCCCAATCCAACGACTCGCTCTAAACCCAAGCTCACTTCACTCGCCTCTCTCACTCCGTCCTCTCCTCTTTCCTCTTGGATTCCGATCTATTCTGACGCAATATCAAGGTCCAACAACCATTCCGACTCCGATCTCGACTATGAAAAGAAGCTGGCCCTCTGCATTGCCTTGGAACGGTCCAAGGTGTACACCGGGGACAACGTGGACGTCGGAGTTGGACCCTTCCGGCCCATGCACACCTTCGTCAGGACATCACAGTCTGCACCGCTCCCGCGCCATTCCCTTCCCTCGCCGGCTGCTCCTTGTGCCGGCAGCACGTGTGCTAGTGACCGTGCCGTCAGTCCGTATGCGCACTCCGAATCGAAAACGCGCGCCATCTGTCGTGAGAGTCAACGGGCAAGGGAGAGGGAGGTGGTAGAGCAGCTCCGACGTCCACGTTGACCATGACTACTGCACATGCTCCTCGACGCTGTACCTTGCTACCCCTCGCCGCCGCACCAGCTTCCCTACAAAGTCAAGGTTTTATGACCGGTCATTGCTCGGTCGTCCGTCCGGATGAATTTAGAATATGTGGCATTAGATGCTTTTAGCGTGGAGAGACGGTGACCAGGAGGTGTTGCCGATGTGCACGAACGACCTTCGTGATCTGATAAGAACTGGACGTATGGCTGCCCTGAGTAATTGTGTCTACTCCTTAAAGAAATCACTACCGTACACACATTGGAGAGCTATATGGACAGATACATAACCGGCGTTCACGATTTTCTGGATTCACGGGGCGCATGAAACAACACCGACAAGGAGATCCGAGTGGTGAGCGACAAAACCGTCCACGAGATCCGCCGTGTCGATGACGGGCAAGCAGACAATCCTCTCGCCCTCTCCCCCTCCCGTCGCCCCCGCGAATGGCCGAGCGGGGCAACCCTAGCAGCCGGCCTCTCTCCCTCTCCCTTTCGTCTCCCTTCCCGGCGCCGTTGGGCAAAGCCCTGGTGGCGGCAGTGACAGCAGGAAGCTTCTCCCCCGTTGCTCGGCCCAGGGTTGGCGCGGGCCGATCAGGTCGGGCGGGGCCGTCGCGCTCCTGAGGGGCCGGCGGCACGGCGGTTGGCGCGGGTGGTGACGGCGTGCGCGGAGGCACGGGCGACGGCGCCATGCGTGCGGGCTCGATGTGCGGTGGCTTCACGTGGGACTCCCTGCCGGTTGCGTGCGCCGTCGGGTCGCCCGATCTAGCAGCCTGGTGGGCGGCGCGGGCGGCGGACGTCGTGATGGCCTGGTCCGGGTCGCTATGGGGAGTTGCGGCTCGCTCGTCGGGCGGGTTGCATGGTGGGCGGTGGACTCGGGCCGGCGACCGGGATCTGGGCAGATCTAACTGTGCGGCTCGGGTCCGGCGAGGTGGTGCTTCTCAGGGTCCCCCGGGCAGCAGCGGGGCGGCCTGCTTCTCCTTGGCAATGGCGGTCCGTGATTTCGGCGGTCGGTGGTGGCGGCTTGCCTCTCCGGCTTGTCGGGACGGTGCAAATATGATAGGCGGTAGTGGACGGCGCTCGGGGGTGCGCGGTGTAGGGGGGCGACTTGGTCCGCATGGGTGCTTGCTTGTGCGTTAGTGCTCTTCTCCATTGTTGTGTTGTGATGGCGTCGGTCCGAGGTGGCTCGTCAAGCGTCGTCGTGTCGTCGTTCAGATCAGCATCAGTGAACACCGGGTTGTCTCCCCCTCCCCCCCCCCCCCCGCCAACCGGGACCGGCTGGGGACACAAGCATGGGTGCTTCCGACTATGGAGGTGATGATCCAAACCCGATGGCTGATGCCGGGCTGATTCCAGCAGGGCTTCGCCTAAGCATCGCTGAAACCGATCTAGAGGAGAAACTACGAACTAGAGGAGAGGCAACACGTGGCTTAGCATTTCTTTATGTGTCCCAAGTGCTAGCCCCACCCCTTTATTTATATGCTGAGCCCTGGGGTCAAAAGTTGGAGAAAAATCCTCCTCAAGGTCGGTTTTCCCACAAGGCAAGAGTCCTCCTCGGACTCCAGGACCAGATGCCAAGGTCCTCGGCGTCTGGCCCTAGACGCCAGGGTCCCTGGCGTCTGGCCCCTGGCCTCCACAAAACAGCTTTTGCACCTTCCTAAAGCTTCATGGGCTTTACCCCTTGGCCCAAATAAAGTGTTTTGCACCCCGAACATCTCGGGAAACATCCAAAACTATTCCGGTGAATTTCGGAACCCTTCTGGACCATTCTGGAGCTCCTCGTGATGTCCGAGATCTCATCGTGGACTCCAAACAACCTTCGGTCACCACCATACATAACTCTATACTACCGAAACGTCACGGAACCTTAAGTGTGCAGACCCTGCGGGTTCGAGAACTATGTAGACATGACCGAGACACCTCTACGGTCAATAACCAATAGCGGGACCTGGATGCCCATATTGGTTCCTACATATTCTACGAAGATCTTTATCGATCGAACCTCTATATCAAGGATTCAATTAATCCCGTATGTTGTTCCCTTTGTTCTTCGGTATGTTGCTTGCCCGAGATTCGATCGTCAGTATCTTCATACCTAGTTCAATCTCGTCACCGACAAGTATCTTTACTCGTTCCGTAATACAAGATCATGTGGCTAACACTTAGTACATTGCTTGCAAGGCTTATTGTATGTTGTATTACCGAGTAGGCCCTGAGATACCTCTCCATCACATGGAGTAACAAATCCCAGTCTTGATCCATGCCAACCCAACAGACACCCTCGGAGATACCTGTAGAGCACCTTTATAGTCACCCAGTTACGCTGCGACGTTTGATACACACAAGGTACTCCTCCGGTGTCAATGAGTTGCATGATCTCATGGTCATAGGAACAGATACTTGACATGCAGAAAACTGTAGCAATAAACTGACACGATCATATGCTACGTTTATAGTTTGGGTCTTGTCCATCACATCATTCTCCTAATGATGTGACCCCGTTATCAAATGACATCTCATGTCCATGGCTAGGAAACCTTAACCATCTTTAATCAACGAGCTAGTCCATCAGAGGCATACTAGGGACATGGTGTTGTCTATGTATCCACACATGTATCTAAGTTTCCGATCAATACAATTCTAGCATGGATAATAAACAATTATCATGAACAAGGAAATATGATAATAACTAATTTATTATTGCCTCTAGGGCATATTTCCAACATTATGTTTCATGCTATAACTATTATGCTTCTTGAGTCTGCAATAACCACGAGGCTCGAAGGAGGAATCATATGCACGTGTGGAATAATAAACGGTAAAATGTATTCCTAGTCTGGCCTCTAAGACTAGCTCAAGTGTTTCATGATGGTTCTGTTTTCCTGATCATGAGCATGTCTATGCCAGCAGTTTTGAGGGTGCAATGTTGGTAGAACACTTGTGTTGAATCGACCCGAATTGATGTTATGCTATGAGATACATTCATCACAAGTTAATGGTTTATAACACAGAGATGATTAACGTTTGCATGATTCCTTAGACCATGAGAGTATCGAGTTTCTTCATGCTTGCTTCATGAACTTTCGGGTTTGTTAAACGTCATCCGTAAATGGGTGGCTATTACGGCGGCTTACGGGTTCATGGAAAAGTATGTCAAGTAACTTGATAGCTCAAGATTGGGATTTGCTCCTTCGACAATGGAGAGATATCTCTGGGCCCTCTCGGTGTTACGGTATCCATCATCGTCTGGCCAGACACTATGTGATTTGATCACGGGGATGCCGAAACACGGGAACGAGAAAAGAGAACAATACCGGTAACAATGTAACTGGCATAATGGACAAGTTGTTGATCCACGGGGATGCCAACATGTCTCCCCTCAGGTATTTGTAAGATATCGCGAAGCAACAGGAACAACACATGACAACTGGAGGTTCACTCGAATATTTATTCGTGTGTGTATAGGGGTCAATATGGGTGTCCACGGCTCCGATGTTGATTATTGATCGGAAGGGGTTCCGAGTCATGTCTATACTTCACGGAACCTATAGGTTCACACGCTTAAGGGTCATTTGTTCGCTGTTGGGAGGTTGGAAATCCTAGCTGCGGGGATCTACACCGTCGATCGTCATCGACTCTACTTCCACTGCGCTACGAGTCGGTAACGAAAAATATCAAACCATGTATGCAGTCTCCATAGTGGTCCTGGGCTGGTGCGTAGGTCAGAATATTTTTGTTTTCTGCTGGGTTCCCCTATAGTTGCATCATGAGCCGTGCTACGCAAAGATGCATGTTGCGATGTAGAGTACATAGAGATGTATGGGTGTTGCACAATATAATTAGGTAGTAGATGAGTTCTATTACTGAAAATTATTTGTGCGGGTAGCAGATGAAATCTGTTACTCGATGTTCTTGTTGCTCCCGTGGGATTTGCATATTTCTGATCTTGATAACAGCATGGTGGAGTTTCAATGTTCTTGCAATCGGCGATCCTGATTGATCAACGAAGTGCTAACAGTTCATTGAATTCCACTGTAGTTAAAAAGAAAGATGAGATATCATAGACAAAAGGACAATGCAGATATGATCTGCACGGGGGTCATGCGTATGACGAAGTTCAGTATGGGGCTTGAGATTTTATTATGTCGTATTTCATACACCCTGCGGTGTTAATCTAGCAACTTGAATTATCATACTTTATGATGGACATTGGTAGCTTTGTTTTGTTTTGAAACCTTAGAAGCCACGAAAAACAAGTTCTTGCATAAACCGATTAGAGGCACCAAACTTGGTTTTGCAGGAGGGTTTGCATGTGCATATGATATGATATAGCTAGTCTCATATTAATTCGATTATGTATGAGATGACTATACAATGTAATTTGATTAACATGACCTGCGTGTCATGATTCGGCATGATGGCTGGAGCCATATGATTGCACTTTAATGACCACCGTGTCAACCTTATGTAATGCACTTATTTTATTAGCTATAGGGATAGCAATATTATCTGGTGCATCGACAAGGTGGTGGCAATCTTCGCGAAGGTGAACACTGACACGAATGTCGAAGACGAAGAAATACAAGACTTCTCCGTCAGAAAGGGCTATACCATATCATGCTATTATGAATTGCCTGACATGTTTATCCCTTATGATGCACCCTTCTTGATTGCGCGATAGTCGCTTTTATTTGGGTGATCTCTCACAAAAATATCAAGTAGTTAGTGTTCTCCCAAGTGTAGTAGCGTCAAAGCATCCTTCCTTTCGAGGTGCGCCACGATCTACATGGGTATGAAGGATTGTACGGGTGTAAGGCGGGTGAGGTCAGATCCTGCAGCAAGATCACTTGCTTATCTTGACGTTCATGGCAGGATCGTCTTGAACTCGGAACACACGCATCGAAAGATGAACAAGAGTCACATAGAGATGTGATTGGCAAGTTTGCCTACCAATTGAAGTTCGCGCCATCAGTGTTCATCTCGAACATTGGCGTTGAATGGAAATGTGGGTCTTGAATCACTCACAATCAATTATGAGAGATATTGATTTGAGTGGAAGCGCACTATAGAATTAACTTGTTTAATTCTCGGTGCAATTAATCATGAACTTTGTCTAAGTTTGGTTTGCATAATAGTTGTAGAAGAATGGCTCGCATTTCCACCTTCCCTATTAAAATTGAATAGCTGTTAAATATCTGGTTAAAACTTTACGGTTGGAAATGTAATACGAGGATTGTCCTCAAGAGTGTCGAGAAGGACTTTGTCCTATCGGATACTTTTGGTATTCTCCCGCTAATGCTATGGGTGATATGAATCTCGTCCTTCGATCCAAAAGCTAAAATTCTGCTATGGTCAAGTGAAATATGTTTGCTTCCATGAGACCCAAACTTCGAAAGTTTGGATAGTTACGTGATATTCATGGAATCTGAAAATCATTTTTAGAGACAGACAAAGGCTAAAATATATGAGGTATCCAAAGCAATGTTTATTAGCAAAACATTAGTAAAGTGTTTACTATACATTGGACTGATAAAAAAAGGGGATCCAGAAGAACGCATGTCATATGATATGAAGGTGAATAAAACAAACAACTTAAAGAGAAAGGAAGTGTTCGAAGGGTGTTAGTGAAACTTTTCACGCCTAGGAAGTCCAGGGCTAACGCCACTCTTAAGTTGGGTGCTTCTTCTGAGAGTAGGAGAAATACTGAAAGTCAAACTGTTAGAACTATGAAGGCAAAAGGAAAGAAGACTGGAATATCCAACTCATGTATGAATGTTATACAAGTTTTTGATGTATAGAAGGCTGGTCAAAGATATAGTTCTTAGGAATTATACATGTTAATCACTAATTCTTGGGTATTTTGAGTTAATCACAAATATACCCGCTCGATTGCATTCTGTTGCAACTCGATGTAAGAACTACTATGGCCTGAAAGACTAGCCAGGAATGAGGTTTAGATACACGCGGGGAACATAGTAAATGTTACTATGCCTTCCATCTATGTATTCCCTATGTATTAACTTCCATAATTCATTTTAGAGTTTCGCACTCTAGCCCTTTTCATAAGGTATCTTGCAAGAAGGGTGTTCATAAGAGAACTTTTGATGTTCGGTGTTATGAATAACATAAGGGCCATACTTTCATTATGTATGAGACGTATGTTATGAATATTGATAATAATACATTACCTCTGGGTTTACTTTCATAATTCATTTTAGAGTTTCATACACTCTAGCCCATTGCACAATGTTTGTTGCAAAAGAGTTGTTCATAAAAACAACAATTGTTGTTCAGTATTATGAATAACAAGAAGGGACATGCTTCCATCATAGATGGGATGTATGTTATGAATATTGATGGAAATATGATACATCCATAACAGTGATGCTAAATGTCGCAAGACTAAAATAATACCACAGAAGTGTGGCACTGCATTTGGTCACATTGGAGAAATCCGCATGGAAAATTTCATTATGATGGATTTTGAAGTCGTTTGATTTTGAATCATATGACACTTGCAACTTTCCTCTGAAAAGTGAAGTGACTAAAATACTGTTCAAAGGCCATAAGGAATGAGCAAAGAACATATTGGTGATCATACATTATGATGTGTGTAGTCCAATAAATGTTGTTGCAAGTAGTGGATTTATCTATCTTCAGAAATGACTCAAGTAGATATATGGATATTTACTTGTTGAGACGTAAGTCTGGATCTTTTGAATTCATTCATAAGGTTTTCAAAAATGAAGTAGAAGTTGTTGTAACAAGAAAATTATGTTTCTACAATTCGATTGCAAAAAGGAATATTTCAGTTACAAGTTTAGCGAATGTCTGATGAGTTGTGAAAGGGGTTTCATAACTTGCACCTCCCAGAACACCACTGCAAGTGGAGAGTCCGTGTAGATGTAATCGAACCATTCATGACATGGTAAGATCAAAGATGACATAAATAAATTTGCCATTATCCCTTTTAAAGTGATGCTTTAGGGACTGCGGCTTTTACACTGAAAAGAGCTCCATCGGGTCTGTTGAAATGACGCCATGGTATGGTACGCCCAACCATGTTATATCTTTTCTTAACATTTGGAATATGGGGCTTGTGTAAAAGGTTACAAAGCTATTCCAAATCAGACAAGTGCTGCTTTGTAGGTTATCCCAAGTCATTGGGTATTCCCGCACCACTATACCGAGGCAAAGGATTTTGCCACAAAATGGTATGCTTTTAAAGAGAATAGTTCTTACAAAAGGTGAGTGGGAGGACAGTGCAACTCGATGAGATAACCAGTATCTTCATCATCAGGTCAAAGGAAAGGAACCTTGGAAGTGATTCTGGAGTTTCCTACTACGACTGATACGAAAGTCTCTGCAATAAAATGTATGGACTTCGGTCGAACTTGCAGCTGAACCACGTAGGCAAGGCTCGTGCAAACCTCTCAGGTGCGCAAATGAGATATTGTTGTTGGACAACAGTATACCTACAATACACAAGGAAAAGGTGATAGGCCCTGACTCTAGAATTGGCTAAATGCTAATACAATCCGAGATAGTTTCCATATAAATATTTCAAGATTAAAATATTTATACACCTGTCGGAAGGCTTAGAGTCTAACGGATATTTATGGAACTAAAAACTGATATGGATAAAAAAATATCCATAAAGCTCGACTTGTTGAAATAACAAGTTCAAGGAGTTGACTACGATGAGGTTGTTTCACCGTAGCGATGCTTAAAGTCGGTTCGGGTTGAACTAGCAATTAATACATATTTCAATCATGAAATATGAAACATGGATGACGAAAGGATTTCCATCTGATGGGAATGTAATCAAGGACTTGCATGTGTTACAGTCCAAGATATTTTTTCAGTCCAAAGGATGCTAGTAAGTATGCAAACTTCAGAGTTCCAGCAATGGACAGAAGAGAGCAAAATGGAGTTGGAATCTTCGTGTTTTGATGAAATGGTCGAAAAGTTTTTTTTGACTTCATCAATGGGTAACCAAGATGCTTGTGATTCAAGAAAATAAGTGGGAGCATGATAATATTTCTAAAAACCTTGTGTGCTTGACACATTGTTAATTGGAAATAAATTTCTAGACATGAATTAGAACTTCATTTTAAAATAGTTTTTTTATGAAGTGCTTGGGATAAATAGCCTTGATATTAGGCATGATGATCTATGAAGATAGATTTACCTAATGGGGCTGAGCAAAAGATACATATTGACAAAATGCTAAAACCTTTTAGCATTGAAAACGTCAAGGAGTGATTCTTGCCGAAGTCACATGGAAAGAGTTTTTGCAAGACTCGGTGTCCCAAAACACTGATGAGCAAAATACATGATGGTGATTCCACACACTCTTGTGTTTGGATTAATCATGTATTCCATGGTATGTAAAAACAACCAGATATGTCCAATACTCCAAAGTTGTTGTGAGTATAGATACCAAAGTGATCAAAGTACCGATCATGGGACAACAGTGAAAGATGTCATTGAGTACTAGAGCAGTATTGATGACATGTTTTCTCGCAAGCAGAGATTATGAAGATCTCGTTGTAAGTAATTACATCGACAGTCGTCATCAATGCTCCATGTGATTTTTGATTTAATTTAAGAGTTTTGTGTAATACACAACATGGTGGCACGGTAGTTGGAAATTGTTCCAAACAAGATATTGTGGCGAATTCTATAACAAAGGCTAAGTATGTTGATGCTTTAGAAGTGACAAAGAAGTTGTTGAATCATATAGTTCATTCGTGAACTTAGTATGGTTCCAAGATGGCTTTGGTCTATGGGACACTATTGCAGATAGTTGCTCCATAGCTCAATCTGAGGAATTGGGTTTCGACCAATGATTCACACATATGCAAAGCCAAGTCCACAGAAAATATGAATTTTGTGAAAGCGTGAAAACGCAAGGATATGCAAAGTTACACACGGATCTGAAGTCGTCAGATCCGTTGGACATCAGGCTATACGACATGCGAAGCATATTTTTACACGAGTGTGCCACATGTATAAAGTGCATTAGCATTAACTAGATTATCGACTCTAGTGCAAGTGGGAGTCTGTAGGAGATATGCCCTAGAGGCAATAATAAATGTTATTGATTATCTCCCTGTTCATAATTAGGTTTATGTTCCATGCTATAACTGCTATGCTTCTCGAGTCTGCAATAACCACGAGGCTCGGAGGAAGACTCATATGCACGTGTGGAATAATAAACGGTAAAATGTATTCCTAGTCTGGATTCTAAGACTAGCTCAAGTGTTGCATGATGGTTCTGTTTTCCTGATCATGGGCATGTCTATGCCAGCAATTTTGAGGGCGCAATGTTGGTATAACACTTGTGTTGAATCGACCCGAATTGATGTTATGCTATGAGATACATTCATCACAAGTTAATGGTTTATAACACAGAGATGGTTAACGTTTGCATGATTCCTTAGACCATGAGAGTATCGAGTTTCTTCATGCTTGCTTCATGAACTTTCGGGTTTGTTAAACGTCATCCGTAAATGGGTGGCTATTACGGCGGCTTACGGGTTCATGGAAAAGTATGTCAAGTAACTTGATAGTTCAAGATTGGGATTTGCTCCTCCGACGATGGAGAGATATCTCTGGACCCTCTCGGTGTTACGGTATCCATCATCGTATGGCTAGACACTTTGTGATTTGATCACAGGGATGCCGGAACACGGGAACGAGAAAAGAGAACAATACCGGTAACGAGGTAACTGGCATAATGGAAAAGTTGTTGATCCACGGGTATGCCAACATGTCTCACCTCGGGTATTTGTAAACTATCGCGAAGCAACAGGAATAGCACACGACAACTGGAGGTTCACTCAAATATTCATTCATGTGGGTATAGGGGTCAATATGGGCGTCCACGGCTCCGATGTTGATCATTGATCGGAAGGGGTTTCGGGTCATGTCTATACTTCATCGAACCTATAGGGTCACACGCTTAAGGGTCATCTATCTGCTGAATACTAGACAGGGAGTCTAAGAGAAAATCGCCGAAAAAGTTTCGGATAGCAGAAAAGTTCTGCAGAGAAAACATCGGAATAGTTTCGGTAAAACCGAAAAGTTGTTTCGGAGTATACCATTAAGTCAAATTGGTTTCGGCACATGTTTGGAAATTATTGGAGGGTACCAGAATTGTTCTGGTAACTTCTGAGATTTTTCGGAGAAAAAACCAGAAATGTTCTGGATTGCCGGAACCGCTTTACTTGCTCTTCACAGATGAAAATTACTAAACCAAAAAGTTGTTTCAGAGTACACCATTAAGTCAAATTGGTTTCGGCACACGCCTGATAATTCTTGGAGGGTGGCAGAATCGTTCAGGAAACTTTTGGGAATTTTCCAGAAGAAAACCGGAAATGTTCTGGAGCTGCCGGAACCGCTTTGTTTGCTTTTCGCAAATGAAAATCACCAATCTGGATTTTTTCGGAACACGTCGGAAATTATCTTAGTGGGTACTGGAAATGTTCTAAGCCCACATAAATATTTTCGGTTCGAACAGACACTGAAAAATGTCATCGTGAATAGTGAAAGTGCTTTTTGGGTGGCTTCTTGGAGAAGCCACCTTGAGGGCGCTTTGGTATTTTCCCACTTGTCTTCTTGGAGAAGCCACCCTTGGGCTTGGCCTATAAATAGGGGTGGAGTGGGCTGCCTAAAGACTTACTCTTTCTCACATACAAGTGTCATGCATGATCTGGCTTTCTCTCTCCCTCCCAGCGAAATAGTTCCGTAGAGCCGAAAGGTTGTCTGAGTTCCGATGGGAACTAGTTCTGGACGGCGACGCCCTGCCGGATAGATGACATCGTATGTGTGCAACTCTGTAAAGAGATCGTAGTTTCGGTCTTAGTTCGAGAGTGCCTCCCAAAGGGCTGTCCGAGTGGCTGTCCGAGTTTTGAAGGTCCTCCCAAAGGGTTGTCCGAGTGACTGTCCGAGTTTCGATGGTCCTCCCGTAGGGCTGTCCGTGACACCGACCGAGGGACTGTCCGACCACCTCCCAGAGGGTTGTCCGAGGGGCAAATGAGGGTATACATCCTCGCGGTTGGGAGGTTGTAAATCCTAGCTGCGGGGATCTGCACCGCCGATCGTCATCGACTCTACTTCCACTGTGCTACGAGTCAGTAATGAAAAAGGTAAAACCATGTATGCAGTCTCCATAGTGGTCATGGGCTGGTGCGTAGGTCGGAATATTTTTGTTTTCTGCTGCGTTCCCCTACATATGGATGCTAGGGCGGCGGCCCCGATCGCCGAGTCTCACGGTTGGCTTTCTCGCAGGCTTCATGGTGGCGGTGTTGGCTCCATCTTTGGGTCGTGAGGACGACTAGGGATGTAGTGGCGTGGCGGGAGGACCAAGACTCCTCTAACAGTGCCTAGATCTGAGGTGGTAGCTGGGTCTCCTCGTGGTGGTGCAGGCGAGTGATCAAGTGAAAGTTTTGTGCTTCTGGTGCCGACGACGCCGACGCCTATGGGTGTCGCTTGCTTCTTGAAGACGGCGTCGTGGATCCCGTTCCTATGCCAGGGTCATGGTGAAAACCGTTGTCTGTTCTTAGACTCGGCAGCGGTGATGCTTTGCATCGTAACCCTCCTGGGGGTGTTGTCTTTGAGCTCAGGGGCCCCTGTTCGAGCATCGACGAGGTGTTAGGCTTGTTCTAGGTTTTTTTGCTCTATCTTTCGATCTGCTTTGTAAGGGGTCCTCCCCACCACATTGTATCATTTGTCCATGTACTCTGGTTCGGTGTTTTATGTATAAAGCGGGACAAAAGCCTGTTTCGAGAGATCCAGCGTGCCCCGGGGATACGGCAGCGACCAGCTTCCGGTCCAGTTCCATCATCTCCCTCCCTTCTTCCCCAAGCCATGGGTACTTCGCTACTCGTACAGTCATGCGTATGCGTAACTGAAAGAATACCGGTCATTTATCTATGCCCTTTACGCAAGTGAGAGAGTAAAGGCTTCGGGTGTGTGGACGGTTTTACTATGGGGTTTTTCAGCACCACTAGTCTCTTGTGGTGAAGGATCTAGTGACGGCGGTGTTGGACTTTCTGAACGGTGGTGAGCTTCCATGGGAATCAATGACACTTTGATTACACTTATTCCAAAGGTACTGCATCCTCGGCTCATATCTCAGTACCATCATATCTCTCTCTCTCTCTGTCCGGTGCCATACAAAATAGTTGCGAAAACAATCACATATAAAATAGCTACGAAAGCAATCACTGACGGGTTGAAGGATTGGATGGATTTGATTGTTGGAGAAGAACACACTGCTTTTGTTCCTCGCCATTTAATAACGGATAACGTACTTGTTGCTTTTGAAATTATTCATTCATTGAGAAGATGGAACAAGGGGAAAAACTATTCGTGTGCGGTTAAGTTGGACATGATGAAGGCCTTTGACTGGGTAGAAGGACACTATTTGGAGGCAATTTTACTTAAACTTGGTTTCGATATGGATTTTGTTCGACTAATTATGAAGTGTGTCATGTCAGTCAGATTTACTATCCGCATGAATGGATAATTGTTGCCCTACTTTGCTCCATCCAACGGACTGAGACAGGGCGACCCAATTTCTCCTTTTCTTTTCATGCTTTGTACTGAAGGGCTCACCTCACTCCTGAACTTTTTTTGAGGTGACTTCGTGGACAGAGGGATTCGAGTTTCAAATAGGTCACCATGGGTGAACCATGTCCTTTTTGCAGATGACAGACTTATTTTCATCAGTGCAAGTGAACAGAGTGCATGCAGGTTAAATCTAATCTTGCAAATATATGCAGACTACTCTGGGCAAAGTGTTAATAAATAGAAAAGTTTAGTCTACTTCACCTCTAATACCCTTGACTTTCAACATGTTAGAGTGAAGGGGAGACTTGGTATTGCTGTTGAGGCGTTCAACGAGCGATACTTAGGATTGCCTATTGATGTTGGTAGGATCATCACTAGCATATTCAATCATCTTGTTGAGAGATCCCACAGTAACATGCATGGCTGTCGAAGAGGGACCTTGCGTGTGCAGGGAGAGAGGTTTTGTTGAAATCTAATGTTCACGCCATCCCTACATTCAGCATGTCTTGTTTCTGTCTGACAAAGAAAGTGTGTAAAAGCTTAACATCTAGCATGGCTCAATACTGGTGGAGCAGCTCCCTGGACAGAAGATTGTTGCATTGGATTTCATGGAAGTCACTTGCATCCCCTAAGGCTCAAGGTGGAATGGGCTTTAGAGATTTCAAGGTGTTTAATCGTGCATTTCTCGGTAAGCATGATTGGAGGTTATGGTGAGCCCGGAATCTCTTTGCTCTCGTGTCATGAAGAGCATATATTTTCTGGGGATGGATTTTATGCATGCCACTATGCCACATTCAGCCTCACCAATTTGGCAAGCTATTATTGTTGGGCGTCAGGCTCTTCGACAGGGCTTATAATGTGTGTGGGTGACGGGAGGAATAACTCTGTTTGGCAAGATAATGTTGGTGAATGTTGCATGGGAAACAAAAAAATTCCTACGCACATGCAAGATCTATCCATGGTGATGAGTATCTACAAGAAGGAGAGTGGATCTAAATACCCTTGTAGATCGCTAAGCGAGAAGCGTTAAGAAATGTGGTTGATGTAGTCGAACATCTTCGTGATCCAAATCGCCGTGCGTCCGGTGATCCAATCACCATCCATCCCGCGATCCAATCACGATTTGTCCCGTGATCCTGTCGCGATCCGTCCTGCGATCCAATCATGATCCGTCCCATGATCCTGTCGCGGTCCTTCCGATCTAGCGCCGCACGGACCGTAGCTACGCGTTCAGCACACGTACGGCTTGATGATGATCTCCGCCTTCTTGATCCAGCAAGAGAGAGCAGAGAGGTAGATGAGTTCTCTGGTAGCACAACGACATGGTGGTGGTGGTGGAGCTGACCCGGCAGAGCTTCGCTAAGCTATACCGAACAGATCTAGAGGAGAAATGATCTAGAGGAAGAAGAGGGCATCATGTGGCAATTAGGGTTGGGGATTCCCTCAAAAACCTCTAGTATATATAGGAGGAAGGGGAGAGGAGGCATACCTAGCCCCTCCTCCAAGGAGGTCTTCGACCGAGGCAAAGGGAAGAGTCCACCTCCCACAAGGGAGGTGGACTCCTAGTAGGACTCCTCCCTACTTGGCCCCTACTCCTCCTCCTTGCACATAGGCCCTCTTGGGCTGGCTTCCCAGACCACCAGGGGCTGGTGCGCCACCAGTAAGGCCCATGTGGCCCTTGGGGTATGTGGGCCCCACTTGGTGGACCCCCGGAACCCATTCGTCACTCCCGGTACACTACCGGTAGTGCCCGAAACTTTTCCGGAACCCAAATACCACTTTCCTATATATCAATATTTACCTCCGGACCATTCCATAGCACCTCGTGACGTCCGAGATCTCATCTGGGACTTCGAACAACATTTGGTCACCAACATGCATAACTTAATACTACTAAAACGTCACCGAACCTTAAGTGTGTAGACCCTGTGGGTTCGAGAACTATGTAGACATGACTGAGACACCTCTACGGTCAATAACCAATAGCGGGACCTGGATGCCCATATTGGTTCCTACATATTCTACAAAGATCTTTATCGGTCAAACCTCTATGTCAAGGATTCAGTTAACCCCATATGTTGTTCCCTTTGTTCTTCAGTATGTTACTTGCCCGAGATTCCATCATCGGTATCTCTGTACCTAGTTCAATCTCGTTACCGGCAAGTCTCTTTACTCATTCTGTAATATAATATCCCGTGTCTAACTCTTTAGTCACAATGCTTGCAAGGCTTATTGTGATGTTGTATTACCGAGTGGGCCCTGAGATACCTCTCCGTCACATAGAGTAACAAATTTCAGTCTCGATCCATGCCCACTCAACAGACACCCTCGGAGATACCTATAGAGCACCTTTATAGTCACCCAGTTACGTTGCGACGTTTGATACCCACAAGGTACTCCTCCGGTGTTAGTGAGTTGGATGATCTCATGGTCATAGGAACAGATACTTGACATGCAGAAAACTATAGCCATAAACTGACATGATCATGTGCTACGTTTATAGTTTGGGTCTTGTCCATCACATCATTCTACTAATGATGTGATCCCGTTATCAAATGACATCTCATATCTATGCCTAGGAAACCTTGACCATCTTTGATGAATGAGCTAGTCTATTATAGGCATACTAGGGACATGGTGTTGTCTATGTATCCACACATGTATCTGAGTTTTCGATCAATACAATTCTAGCATGGATAATAAACGATTATCATGAACAAGGAAATATGATAATAACTAATTTATTATTGCCTCTAGGGCATATTTCCAATAGTCTCTCACTTGCACTAGAGTCAATAATCTAGCTCACATCACTATGTGATTTACATTGTTATGAATCTCACACCCAATGAGTTCTGGGGTTCGATCATGTTTTGCATATGAAAGAGGTTCTTAGTCAACGGGTCTGCGACATTCAGATCCCTGTGTTCTCTATAAATCTCTAGGTCATACTGTAGATATTACTACCACGCTCCACTTGGAGCTATCCGAAATGGCTGCTCCACTATACGTATCCAGATTGCTACTTAGAGTCATCTGGGTTGGTGTCAAAGCTTGCATCGACGTAACCCTTTACGACGAACTCTTTATCACCTACATAATCGAGATACATTTCTTTAGTCCTCTAGTTAGTAAGGATATTTTTGATCGCTGTCCAGTGATCCACTCCTGGATCACTCTTGTACCCCTTGACAGACTCATGGCAAGGCACACACGGGTGCGATACACAACATGCCATACTATATAGATCCTATGGCTAAGGCATAGGGGACGACCTTCGTCCTTTCTCTTTCTTGTGCCATGGTCGAGTTTTGAGTCTCACTCAACTCCACACCTTACAAATTAGGCAAGAACTCTTTCTTTGACTGATCCATTTTGAACTCTTTCAAAATCTTGTCAAGGTATGTACTCATTAAAAAAATCTTATCAGGCGTCTTGATCTATCTCTATAGATTTTGATGCCTAATATTCAAGTAGCTTTATCCAGGTCTTCCTTTGAAAAACTCCTTTCAAAGAACCCTTTATGCTTTCCAGAAATGCTACATCATTTCCGATCAACAATATGTCATCCACATATACTTATCAGAAATTCTATAGTGCTCCCACTCACTTTCTTGTAAATACAAGTTTCTCATAAACTTTGTATAAACCCAAAAACTCTGATCACCTCATCAAAGCTTATATTCCAACTCCGAGATGCTTGCTCTAGCCCATAAAAGGATCGCTGGAGTTTGCATACCTTTTAGGATCCGTAGGATTGACAAAACCTTCTGGTTGTATCACATACAACCTTTCCTCAAGGAAACCGTTAAGGAAACGATGTTTTGACAATCCATCTGCCAGATTTCGTAATTGAAAAATGTAGCAACTGCTAACATAATTCCAAAAGACTTTAGCATTGCTATGGGTGAGAAAGTCTCATCATAGTCAACTCTTTGAACTTGTCGGAAACTTCTTTGCGACAAGTCGAGCTTCATAAATGGTGACATTCACCATCAGCGTGTGTCTTCTTCTTAAAGGTCCATTTGTACTCAACGGCCTGTCGTTAAACGTGCAAGTCTAAAAAAGTCCATACTTGGTGTTCACACATGGATCCTTTCTCATATTTCATGGCTCCTAGACATTTGTTAGAATCTGGGCCCATCATCACTTCTCCATAGCTCGTAGGTTCATCGTTGTCCAACAACATGACCTCTAAGACAGGGTTGTCGTACCACTCAAGAGCAGTATGCGTCCTTGTCGACCTACAAGGTTCGATAGTAACTTGATTCAAAGCTTCATGATCATCATCATTGACTTCCTATTCAGCTGATGTAGGCTCCACAGAAACATCTTTCTACGCTGCGCTACTCTTTGGTTGAAACAAAGGTTCAAAAACCTCATCAAATCCTATCTCCCCCCACTCAATTCTTTCGAGAGAAACTCTTTCTCGAGAAAGGACCCATTTTAGTGACAAATACTTTGCCCCCGGATCTGAGATAGAAGGTATACGCAACTGTTCTTAGGGTATCTGATGAAGATGCACTATTCCACTTTGGGTTCGAGCTTATCATACATAAGTGTCGCATTCCCTAACTCTCAGAAATGACGCTTAGGTTTCTACCAAACCATAATTCATACAGTGCCATTTCAATGGATTTAGATGGTGCCCTATTTAAAGTGAATGTAGTTGTCTCTAATGCATAACCCTAAAACGATAGTGGCAAAACGATAAGAGACATCATAGTACGCACCATAACCAATAGAGCACGACTAGGACATTTGGACACACCATCACACTATGGTGTTGGCGTGAGTTGTGAAACAACTTCCACATTGTCTTAAGTTGTATACCAAACTCGTAACTCAGATATTCACCTCCATGATCATATCGTAGACATTTTTTTATCTTCTTGTCACGATGATCTCAAACTTCACTCTGAATTTGCTTGAACTTTTCAAACATTTCAGAGTTGTGTTTCATTAAGAAAATATACTCATATCTACTCAAATCATCAGTGAATTTAAGAAAATAATGATATCCACCACACACAACAACACTCACTGGACCTCATACATCAACATGTATTATTTCCAGTAAGTCACTAGCCCGCTCCATCATACCGGAAAACAGGGTCTTAGTCATCTTGCCCAAGAGGCATGGTTCGCATGTCTCAACCGATTCAAAATCGAGTGAGTGCACAGATCCATCAGCATGGAGTTTCTTCATGTGTTTTACACCAATACGACCTTAGCGGCAGTGCCACAAGTATGTGGTACTATCATTATTAACTTTACATCTTTTGGCATTAATATCATGAACATGTGTATCACTACGATCAAGATTCAATAAACCATTCTCATTGGGTGCATGACCATTGAAGGTATTATTCATGTAAACATAATAACCATTATTCTCTAACTTAAATGAATAGCCGTATTGCAATAAACATGATCTAATCACGTTCATGCTCAACGCAAACACCAAATAACATTTATTTAGGTTCATCACTAATCCCGAAGGTACAGAGAGCGTGTGATGTTGATCACGTTAACCTTGGAAACACCTCCAACACACATCGTCACCTCACCCTTAGCTAGTCTCCGTTTACTCCGTAGCTTTTACTTCGAGTTACTAACATTAGCAATCGAACCAATATCTAATACCAAGGTGCTACTAGGAGTACTAGCAAGGTACACATCAATAATATGTATATCAAATATACTTCTGTCGACATTCCCAGCCTTCTTATCTACCAAGTATCTAGGGTTGTCCCGTTTCAGCGACCGATCTCCTCATAATAGAAGCACTTAGTCTCGAGTTTAGGTTCAACCTTGGCTTTCTTCACTGGAGTAGCAACTAGCTTGTCATCCATGAAGTTTCCCTAATTGCCCTTCCCCTTCTAGAAACCAGTGGTTTTACTAACCATCAACACTTGATGTTCCTTCTTTATTTCTACCTTCGTGGTATCGAACATCGCGAATAGCTCAGGGATCATCATTTCCATCCCTGGTATGTTCATAGTTCATCACAAAGCTCAATTGGCTTGGTGGCAATGACTTGGAGAAACATATCAATCACTGTCTTATTTGGAAGATCAACTCCCACTCAATTCAAGCGATTATAGCACCATGACAATCTGAGCACATGCTCACCGATTGAGCTATTCTCCTTCATCTTGCAGGCAAGGAATCTTGTTGGAGGTCTCATACCTCTAACACGGGCACGAGTCTGAAATCCAATTTCACCTCTTGGCACATCACATATGCTCCGTGATGTTCAAAACGTATTTGAAGCCTAAATTCTAAACCATAATGCAAGACAGACTAAAGTATCAAGTAGTCATCAAAACGTGTCTGTCAGATGTTCACCACATCCACATACGACGCTTGAGGCGGTGGCGCACCGAGCGGTGCATCAAGGACATAAGCCTTATGTGCATCAATTGAGGACAATCCTCTGATCACGGACCTAGTCCGCATAACTGCTACCTTTATGTTTCAACTCTATTTTCTCTAGGAACGTATTAAAAACACAGGGGAGCTACAGCGCGAGCTATTGATCTACAACATAACTTTGCAAAGACAACTTTAGACTATGTTCATGACAAATGAGTTCAATTAATCATATTACTTAAGAACCCCCACTCAAATTTACATCCCTCTGGTCATTCGAGTGATACGTGTTCCAAATTCACCAACCCAAGTCCGATCATCACATGAGTTGAGGTGGTTTCAATGGTGAACATCATCATGTTGATCATATCTACTATATGACTCATGTTCGACCTTTCGGTCTCTTGTGTTCCGAGGCCATGTTTTTACATGCTAGGCTCGTTAAGTTTAACCCGAGTGTTCTGCACGTGCAACACTGGCTTGCACCCATTGTATGTGAACGTAGAGTCTATCACACCCGATCATCACGTGGTGTCTCAAAACGACGATCTTTCGCAACGGTGCACACTCGGGGATAACGCACTTTTCCCTTGAAATTTTAGTGAGGGATCACCTTATAATGATACCGTCGTCCTAAGCAAAACAAGGTACATAAAAGGATTAACATCACATGCAAATCATAAGTGACATGATATGGTCATGATCTTGTGCTTTTGATCTCCATCCTTAAAGCGCCGACATGATCTCCGTCTTCACCGGCATGACACCATGATCTCCATCATCTTGATCTCCATCAACATGTCGCCATCGGGGTTAACGCGCCCACCATGCTGTTACTACTATTGCTACCGCTTAGCAATAAAGTAAAGCATTACATAGCACTAAATGATGGACACGCAGGTCATACAATAATTAAAGATAACCCTATGGCTCCTACCGGTTGCCGTACTCATCGATATGCAAGTCATGATATTCTATACAAAACATGATCATCTCATACATCACATATATCTCATCATGTAATTGGCCATATCATATCACAACATACCCTGCAAAAACAAGTTAGACGTCCTCTAATTATTGTTGCATGTTTTACGTGGCTGCTACGGCTATCTAGCAAGAATGATTCTTACCTACGCATAACCACAACGGTGATACATAAATTGCTATTCAACCTTCTCAAGGACCACCTTTGTCGAAACCGATCCAACTAGAGTAGGAGAGACAGACACCCACCAGCCATCTTTATGCAACAGAGTCACATGCCAGTCGATGGAACCAGTCTCTCGTAAGCGTACGAGTAAGGTTGGTCGAGGCCGCTTCATCCCACAATACCGCAAATCAAGAAAACACCAAGGGAGAAAGCAATCTAAGCATCAACACCCACAAATTCCTTTGTGTTCTACTAGTGATCTCATCTACGCATGGACCTAGCTCTTATACCACTGTTGGTGAATGTTGCATGGAAAACAAAAAAAATTATACGCACATGCAAGATCTATCAATGGTGATGAGTATCTACGAGAGGGAGAGTGGATTTACATACTCTTGTAGATCGCTAACCGGGAAGCGTTAAGAAACGTGGTTGATGTAGTCGAACGTCTTCGCGATCCAAATCACCGTGCGTCCCGCGATCCAATCACAATCTGTCCCGCGATCCAATCACTATTCGTCCCGCGATCCAATCATGATCCATCCTGCGATCCTGTCGTGATCCTTCCGATCTAGCGCCGAATGGACGGCACCTCCGCGTTCAGCACACGTACGATTCGATGACGATCTCCGCCTTCTTGATCCAGCAAGAGGGAGCAAAGAGGTAGATGAGTTCTCCGACAGCACAACGGCATGATGGCGGTAGATCTTTATCGGTCGAACCTCTATGTTAAGGATTCATTTAATCCCATATGTTGTTCCCTTTGTTCTTCGGTATGTTACTTGCCCGAGATTCAATCGTCGATATCTATATACCTAGTTCAATCTCCTTACCGGCAAGTCTCTTTACTCGTTCCGTAATAAAAGATCCCGTGGATAACTCTTTAGTCACAATGCTTGCAAGGTTTATTGTGATGTTGCATTACCGAGTGGGTCCTGAGATACTTCTCTGTCACACAGAGTAACCAATCTGCTACCTCTTGAGCTTGCGTTGGTTTTCCCTTGAAGAGGAAAGCGTGATGCAGAGAAGTATATAAGTATTTCCCTCAGTTGTTGAGAACCAAGGTATCAATCCAGTAGGAGGAACAAGAAGGTTACCAGTGGATGCACCTACACAAACAATCAAACTCTTGCACCCAACGCTATAAAGGGGTTTTCAATGCCTTCACGATTATTTGCAAGGATTGGATCTGATAGAGATAGATGTAAGAGATTGTGGAAAGTAAAAGGTAAATAAATTACAGCAAGATATTTTTGGTATTTTTGGTTTATAGATTTGAAAATATATTATGGAAAGTAGACCCGGGGGCCATAGGTTTCACTAGAGGCTTCTCTCTTGAAGGCAAGTATCACGGTGGATAAACAAATTACTGTCAAGCAATTGATAGAAAAGCGAAAAATTATGAAGATATCCAAGGCAATGATTATGCATATAGGCATCACGCCCGTGTCAAGTAGACCAAAGCAATTCTGCAACTACTACTATTACTCCACACATCGACCGACTCCTATCTGCATCTAGAGTATTATGTTCATGAAGAACAGAGTAATGCATTAGGTAAGATGACATGATGTAGAAGGGTAAATTCAAGCAATATGATGAAAACCCCATCTTGTTACCCTTGATGGCAACAATACAATACGTGCCTCGCTACCCCTACTTTGTCACTGGGTGAGGACACCGCAAGATTGAACCCAAAACTAAGCACTTCTCCCATTGCAAGAATTACTAATCTAGTTGGCCAAACCAAACCAATAACTCAAAGAGAATTGCAAAGATATGAAATCATATATATAAGAATTCAGAAAAGACTCAGATAATATTCATGGATAATCTGAACATAAACCCACAATTCATGGATCTCGGCGAACACATCGCAAAAGAGTACTACATCGGATAGATCTCCATGAAGATCATGGTATTGAAGCACAAAGAGAGAGAAGAAGCCATCTAGCTACTACCTATGGACCCGTAGGTCTGTGGTTGACTACTCGTGCATCATCGGCGGGGCAATGGAGTTAATGTAGATGCCCTCCGTGATTGGATCCCCCTCCGACAGATTACCGAAAAAGGCTCCAAGATTGGATCTCTCGGGAACTGAGGCTTCTGTCGGCGGAAAAGTATTTTTATGGCTCCCTTTTGTATTGGGGGATATTTGGGTATTTATAGGATGAAGATTAGGGATAGGAGACCTGCCAGGAGGTGGCAAGCTTGCCAGGCGTAGCCAGGGGGTGGCCGCACCCCCTGGCTTATGACCTCCTGGGAGAGTCCCTGCATTGCACTCCAGGCCTGGTAGATCTCTTTCGTTCCAGAGAAAATCATTCCAAAGATTTTATTCCGTTTGGACTCCGTTTAATATTCCATATCTACAATACTCAAAAACAAGGAAAAAACCCGAAAACTGACACTAGGCTCTAGATTAATCGGTTAGTCCCAAAAATAATATAAAATTGCATATTAATACATATAAAACATCCAAAACAGATAATATAATAGCATGACATCATCAAAGATTATAGATGCGTTGGAGACGTATCAAAATCCCAGTCTTGATCCATGCCCACTCAACAGACACCCTCGGAGATACCTATAGAGCACCGTTATAGTCACCCAGTTACGTTGCGACGTTTGATACCCACAGGTACTCCTCCGGTGTCAGTGAGTTGCACGATCTCATGGTCATAGGAACAGATACTTGACATGCAGAAAACTGTAGCAATAAACTGACAGGATCATATACTATGTTTATAGTTTGAGTCTTGTCCATCACATCATTCTCCTAATGATGTGATCCCGTTATTAAATGACATCTCATGTCTATGGCTAGGAAACCTTGACCATCTTTGATCAACGAGTTAGTCTATTAGAGGCATACTAGGGACATGGTGTTGTCTATGTATCCACACATGTATCTGAGTTTCCGATCAATACAATTCTAGCATGGATAATAAACGAATATCATGAACAAGGAAATATGATAATAACTAATTTATTATTGCCTCTAGGGCATATTTCCAACAGATAAATGGATCCCCTTGACACATAGCATGAGGCCAAGGTTCAGACTTGCGCACTCACTAATTCAGAATGTCAATGAACTTATTAATGAAGATAATTGGACATGGCACACAGAACTAATTCTTGACACTTTCCTGCCACCGGACGTGGATGCAATTCTTAACATTCTACTTGTAACGGAGGTGGTGATCATTTCTTTGCTTGGGCTTCTTAAAACTCGGGAGTTTACTCTGTTAAATCGGTGTACCGTGCTCTAGTGACTCAGAAGGAGCGTACAACTCTAGAGGAAGGGACGGCTACCGGAACCTCACACACAAATGAACAGATGTGGACTACCCTATGGAAGCTCAAAGTGATGCCAAAGGTGAGAGTTTTTTGGTGACGGGTGGTTCGTGGAATCCTGCCCGATGAAGCTACCCTAAAGCATAGACATATCAAGCCATTGAGCGCATGTAATTATGCTTGGCTAAGGAGGAGGACCTAATGCATGCGTTGATTCACTGCTCACATGCAAGGCGGTTCTGGGATGAAGCACAATCTTGCTTTGATTTTCGATTGCCGAGGTTGCATCCTACTACTTGGTGATGAGAGATTCTTTGTAACCAGGAGTTTACGGGTCATGATTGGGCAAAGATTATCTTGGTTATGTGGTCCATTTGGAACTCACGTAACAGATGGACGCACAACAAGGAAAAGATGTGATCCGGTTCATTATGTTCACCGCATTAGGGAGGATCTAGCTCTACTTGACATACCCGAACACCAAGTGATTGGTCTTCCGGGTCATGGTTGGCGTCCGCCTGATCAAAGTTGGGTGAAGATCAATACAGATGGTGCACTGAACTCCGAGGCTAGCATAGCAGGGGGTGATGGTGTCGCTCGATCAGCCACGACTCTGTTGGGTGCTTGGTGCAAGCCCCATGTGGGGGTGACTAATCCGATGATCTCCGAGGCCTTATCACTGAGAGATGGGGTCATTTTTGCAAATTTGAGAGGATACTCAAATGTGATAATGGAAACAGATTGCCTGGAGGTGGTGAACCTCTCGAACACTCGTCACAACTCACGTTCTGTTGTGGCACCGATACTTCTAGAGACTGGAGAGCTAGCATTGTCGTTTAATTCTTTAGTTGTTCAACATGTAAGCAGGACAGCTAACCTTCCGGCCCATCTTAGCGCTAAGCGTGCTTGCTCGTTAATGGTCACCGAGAGCTGGTTGGACTCTGAACCTCCTTTTCTATTGACCAGCCTTTTGGCTGTTTGTCCCAGGAATTCTTTTGTTTTAATAAAGCTCTCTAAATCCCCCGCAAAAAAGTGAGAAAGTGAGAAAAGTGTCGGTTAGTTTATGTCAAGGCATCGAAGGAAACATCACTAGTAGCAGTGGACGCGGACGAGTTGGTCAGGGCATGGCGTGGATGAAGAGGATTATCTCGTTCTAAGGAGCATGTGCTTAAACACCGATCCATTCTTGTATTCTCTCTGTTTCACAATGTAATACGACTACGTTTTTCGAGATGTTTTTTTAATGGTACAATTTTCGTTTCCGACGTCGTCGTTCTCGTTGGTTAAATATATGATCACACTTAGATCTCTAAAAATGCGGACAGTACTGCATTATGAAACGAAAAAAGTATTGTTTGTCAAGGTGACGACCGGCGCCGAGGGAAGCGGCGAGTTAATTAGTCACCATGGCCCAGACGACTATGGAATGAAGGAAAAAACAAAAGATGCTTGACATGTCGTGAAGAATCTAGGCGTGATCGTATTGATTGATTAGGATGCAGAAAAAGAAAGAAAAAAATATATTTTCTTCATCCCAATTATACTAATTTAATATTAAATTTGCGAAACTTATTTTGAAACGAAGGAAGTATGACCTCCGGCTTCTCATCCCATCTAAACTAAACAACTTATCCGTACGGGTATTATATCATCTTCGTAAAGAAGCAAGAAGTATTTGCCACCAATACTATACCATCTTTCTATGTAAACAAGAGGAATGCGTGAACAAAACGTAGCTGCAATCGCAGGGGGAAGGGAGATCTGCGGACGCGCGAAGGCGGAGCAGCGCATCAGCGCGCGGTTTGTTTGTCGGTTTGGGGGCCTTGACTTTCTTTGCTACGCGTGGCCGGCGCCCGCACATGGCTCCGACTCGGTGATCTCTAGCAGAGAAACACCCAGCCCGCCCGCCGGTGACCAGACCAGCCGATGCCGGGGGCCGCGAGGCGGAGAGAGCATCCTAGCCGCCGGTGGTGCGCTCAGCTTACACGGCCTATAATATAAATATAAATACTACGGTCCATCAAATCTGCATCAACAACACAACTGATATCAACACTTGATCTTTTTTTTTGTGTGTGTGTGTAATATCAACACTCGATCTTGACAAAGCCAAAAGAGAGCAGGTTCCAGGGAATTTGCAAGCCTTCACGACACCACGCTTGAGATATTTGAGACGGCAGCTTCCGAGCTTGTCCAATCCAAGGCACGTAAAAAAAGCGTCTGTCTGTTCGTGCCAAGGCATCAAAGGATGGATGTGCACGAGTCCGGACAGTGAAGTGGATGGAGACGAATATCTCGTGTGCTTAAACAACAAAAACAATGGCCCATCGCGCACTGTCGAGCGAGGTGGCGATCGAGTTTGCCACACGCCTAGACGTTTTCCGTGATGTGGCTGCCGAGAGAACAAACAAACAAACAAACAAAGAGAATCGCGCCGGGCGTGACGTGTTTTTCGATATGGTGGCAAACAGCTAATGACGTTGCAGTCGGTAGACCCGCAGAGCCGCAGCAGCGGTTTGTTGGTCTGTAATTTGCCTTGACTTTCTCTGCTTGGCGTGGCCGGCGCGCCACATGGCTCGGTGATCACCCGCTGGGAAACACCCACACCCGATCGCCGCGCTCCACGGTGACCAGCCCGACCAGCCGACGCCCACGGCTGCGAGGGCGAAGCATCCTGGCTGCCGCCACTCAGCTCGGGGTTCGATGACAAGGATCACTGCTCTACAGTGGTTAACTTTCAGCAGCGTTGCTGCCAGTTCAAATCGGTGCCCTTATCGGACCAGCCAGCGTCCTGTAAGTGAAATTGTTTTACGCTAAAAATACTGACACGGCCTACAACACATGGTCCACCAAGTTTGTAGCACTAACAAAGATTAACACTCGGTTTTGACAGAGCCAAATGGGGGTTACTACTTAAGTTACGGCAGGTTTAAGGGGATTAACCTTCCCTTCACGACGGCAGCTTCCGATGGAGTTCGGTCTCCCTTGCCGTCCGATGGAGTTCCGTCTTTACGACGGCCGAGCGTTAGTGGATGAAATTTAAAAATGTTGTTGGAGAAAGAGATCTCTGTTTGTTGATGCTAAGCCGCCACGGCAAGGCAAGACACATAGGCAGTGAATATGGATGGAGACGAATATCTCGTGCGCTTAAACAATGTCCCATTGCGTATCGTCGTGGTGACGAGTTGGACTACGTGGCTGCCGAGTGAACATACAGAGCATTTGGATGTGATGTGTTTTCCCACTTGCAGTACGGTAGTACTCCCTTCGTCTAATATAAGATGAAAAATGTCTTAAATTACGGGACAGAGGAAGTACATTCAGATTCCGGCCTGCCTCTCCTTCTCAAGTCTGAACCACCGGAGCAGTTTCTCGCGCACACATCTGAGATGCGTGGCGGCGGCAGATGACCATTGCCACGGTGGCCAGCCGATCGGTGCGCATGGCCAATCTGACCTGACCTGCCACTCACTCAAGCCTCAAGATGATCACCAGCCGGGGAGCAGAGAGAAGAATCAGGCGAGCGAGATCGCTGCCGGGTTCATGCAATAATCGGCCATCAGGACACGGGAGATTTGATTAGTCCGAAGCGGCGGGCGCGCGTGTCGGGATTATGCCACGGGAAACCGAAGCAGGCGCCGCGGACTCCCTCTCGCTCGCTCACTCGGCCGACAACGGGCCGGCAGGCAGACAGGCCGCGCCCCCTCCACCCCCGACACCCTGTCCCCCTCCCGCCGATTCTCGCCGATCCCGCCCATGGCGCGCGCGTATATATACGCCCGCACCCGCCGGCGGACCGGCATCTCATTCCCTCCCACCACCACCACGGCTCCATCAACCAACCAACCAACCCACCATCATCGTCAAGGTTCTGCGCAAGAATCAGACGCCAACTAGCTCTGGCTGGGCGGGATCGACGCGGCATGGAGCTGGAGCTCGGGCTGGCGCCGCCAACCAACACCGGCCGTCTCCTCCTAGGCGGCGGGAAGAGGGGCTTCGGCGAGGCGTTCGGGGAGGAGGAGGAGCGGAGGGCGGCGGTGACCACGACGCTGCCGCTCTTCGACGACGGCAGCAGTAGCAGCAGCAGCAGCAGCGACATCGGCGACGGCGGTGTCCATGAGGGGATGAACAAGAAGGCGCTGGTGGGGTGGCCGCCGGTGAGCTCCGCGCGCAGCAGGGCGTGCGGCGGCAGTGGAGTCAGGCACGTGAAGGTGCGGAAGGAGGGCGCGGCCATCGGGAGGAAGGTGGACCTGTCCCTCCACGGCTCCTACGCCGACCTCCTCGCCACGCTCGCCCGTATGTTCCCCGACCCCGCCGGCGACCGGGCGGGCTGCCTTCACGCCAAAAGCGAGATGGTGGTCACCTACGAGGACGCCGACGGCGACTGGATGCTGGTCGGAGACGTGCCATGGGAGTAAGTCCTTCATCATCATCCCTAGAGTATAACTGAATAACCGACACCATTGCGCATGTAACTGAATAACTGACGGTGTCATTTTTCTGCAGGGATTTCGCGCGGTCGGTGAAACGCCTCAAGATTTTGCTCTGAAGATGAAGAAACAGAATGACACTGCTAGATTTCGAGAAATGTTTCTCTTTTCTTTTCTTCGTGAGATTTCAGCTACGCATCCTCACTGGCTGCTCATGTTGCAGACATCTTGTAATACTATAAATATACCTATATAATATATACAACATTTCCTACTCTGTTTTCTTTCCCGTTTTCATTCCCAGAACGTGTAAACATGTTATGTTTTTCCAACCAGAATACAGTTTCAGTTGTCAAACTGTGTCCTCTATGGAGAAGGACCAATTCAATTATGTCATGTTCGAACCGATGCTCTGTCAGATAAAATTTGTTATTTCATTCATTCCCAGTTGGTTTCTTTTCTCAGTGGAATCAGATGAGCTCAATTTGTAATTTGTAAAGCATCAGGGGCCAGCAATTGTTGCAGATAAGCAGCTGTTACAGCTACTAGCAAGCAAAGACGCATATGTGCCCGGTCAGATTCTGCAGGAACACTGGACATGAATGTGACCTGGCGGGAGAATGTTTGCTCGGAAAGCAGGATCGGCGTGGCGTGCTCGTGCTGGCAACCAACTTGGCTTTGCCTTGTGACAGCGTTGGGTTTGGAAAAAAGCTTCAGTCTTCCCGATAGATAAAGACAGCAGGCGCCCTTTTGGGATTCCCCTTGGTTGGATGGGAAACAGCCCAAGGAGATTTCAACATGTAGAAGAAAAATAAACGGACAAATTACTTATCTCTGCATAAAAGAAAGGGTCAACAGACAATCTTTTTTGCACGAATCTTATAGCAATCAATTATGTGGTTGAAGACTTTTAGATGTGAGGTAATATATTGCATCTATATATGAAATAGCAAACCCGTAAAAATAAACAAACAACGGTCGGTGTTTTCTCCTGGCATTTGATGAAGAAAGCTTCGAAAGTGAACTTGCACAAGCTGTACCAATCTCATAAGTTTTGACAAGTAGCATCAGCCGTCCAGTTGGAATATGAAAAAGCCGTAAGATGACTTTTTTTTTTTGTTGTTGCAGAAAGGCCTGAGTCCATATATGAAGAATCAACATGCGTAAAAATAAGATTACACTCGAATATTTGGGGGTGCCGAAATTTTCTTCCTCCTGCATACACCGTCAGCGCGCCGTGAGCATAGCTCGATGTCGTCTTTGGGCCTCCGCCTTGACGGAGCTCACTTTATGAAAATCAAGTGTTTGTAGAAGCAGCGGCGGAAGACTATGACACGTGACAACTTTTTTTTCTTTCCAAAATGAAGTTTTTCCCATCTGCTCACCAGATCAAGGCGGAATAATGCAAGAACACACAAGGACAAAACAAGAGATCACACGGGCTCTACCGAGTAGCGGCATACCTAGGGGGTGTGCCATGGCACACACAATTTTTTGGAAAATGTTATTTTACCATGTAATAATTAGCTGATTTTTAAGACCCATCCAAGCCAAATAAAAATAGAACTCAATTTTTTGAAGTGTGGACACCCTCCATTTTATTTCTGTGTCCGACACTTCTTCAGAGAGCCCACAAATCAATTTTCTATGTGTACAACTCTACCAGATGAAGCTAGTTTATTTGTGAGCGAACAAGACACTAGTGGCTAAATGGGTTGACCCACTGCGTTTTACCTCCTGTCCATTTCTAAGAGCGACGAATAGGAGTTCCCCATGCTTAGAGGCATCTTGGGGGTGAAAGTAGCGTTGTCGACCTGGTGCAAGCGGCCATAGCGGGACCTCCTATTCTACACCCTAGGCGATAGATTGTCGCTAAGACGCATGGGTGGGTTCACCTACCTAGCACTTCATGCACCTCTCTATCGATGGTGGGGCCCACAATTTTCGGTATGGTTTCCAGCGAGTATTTTTTTTATTTGCTTGCTAGATCTCAGTTTGTTTTCGACCTTTTTATTTCAGGAATACAATGTTGAAAAAAAATCAAAAAAAATCATGCGCACATTTTAAAATGTTCACGAGTTGAGAAAACATTCGGCTATTTTAGAAAGTTCTGATGAATAAACAAATGTTTCAAGAATTCAAATGATGTTATCAATTTAGAAAAGAATGCATTTATTTCAAAAAATGCATTCAACTGTAATTTCAAGGAAAGTTCATCAATTGTTTTTTAAACAAATAGGTACTTCGAAATTCGTAGTAAAAATATTTTTCTTCATTTTTCAAGAAAAAACACTGAATTTCCAAAATATCCGTTAATTAAAGAATTTTAGAACGAAAACTGAAAAAGTGAAAAGGACCAAAGAGAAGAAGGGAAAAAAACGCAGCACTGTAATGCATAAACGCAGTTCCATTTTTCCATGCTCCGGAATTTCGAAACACGTAGCATAAACGAAATCGAAACCTCAAAAAAAAAAAACTCCACCCCCCAAACCGATGGAGGGAAGGTCACCCACGCAACGAGCGAGATGGCGGGAAAGCAAAACCCCTCTTCCCACCGGCATGTGGGACCAGACCCACCCACGGACCCACCCGCCAGGCCAATCTTCCGGGGGAAGGTGGCGCGAGCGGGAAAATAAATCGCGGCGCGCGCCCAATTTCTCCCTCCCATTCCCCCCAAACTCTTCCCCTCCCCCCATCCCCTCGACCCCGACCCCGCCGCCGCCGTCGCCCGCCCCCCGCCGGACGCGAAGATGCTGGAGCTGCGGCTGGTGCAGGGGAGCCTGCTGAAGAAGGTGCTGGAGGCGATCAAGGATCTGGTGACGGACGCCAACTTCGACTGCTCCGGGACCGGCTTCTCGCTGCAGGCCATGGACTCCTCCCACGTCGCGCTCGTCGCGCTCCTCCTCCGCTCCGAGGGCTTCGAGCACTACCGCTGCGACCGCAACCTCTCCATGGGCATGAACCTCGGCAACATGGCCAAGATGCTCCGCTGCGCCGGCAACGACGACATCATCACCATCAAGGCCGACGACGGCTCCGACACCGTCACCTTCATGTTCGAGTCGCCCAGTAAGCGAATCCCCCTCCCGTCTCGATCTGTTTCCCCCCTTTGCTCCTCGTGGTTCCGTCGGTGACCCTGATCTGGATGGATGGACGAGCAGATCAGGATAAGATCGCGGACTTCGAGATGAAGCTCATGGACATCGACAGCGAGCACCTCGGGATCCCCGACTCGGAGTACCAGGCCATCGTCCGCATGCCGTCCTCCGAGTTCTCCAGGATCTGCAAAGACCTTAGCAGCATCGGCGACACCGGTACGCTCATGTCCATCATCTACTGTAATTTTTGTTCTGCTGCGCTTGTCATCTCTGTTTCTCTCGCCTGTCTGACGGCGGCTTCTGTTCTGCGCGTTGCAGTTATTATCTCTGTCACCAAGGAGGGTGTCAAGTTCTCCACTGCTGGAGACATTGGGACTGCAAACATCGTTTGCAGGCAGAACAATACTGTTGACAAGGTATCTTTCTTGTGTTGTTTCTCTACTAGTTAGTAAACTCAGTATGGGTATGTTCTCCTTTTGGGCATTTATATTGTAATTTTCCGGTGTATTGCACAGTGAGAGCTAGGAATCCAAATTGCAGGGATGCATTTATTTTAGCAACACCTCGATGTTATATTTGGACGATTTGGTAGTTATTGTTGATGCTGTTGGTCACTTTCGATAAATTAGCCCAAAATGTCTTATTTGCATCATAGATACACACTACCCTACTGTTTGTTTCCTTACATAGACTGAAATGGCAGTCTGCAGTCCATTATAATTATGTTGCTTTCAAATGTTCGGTTTGCGTACAGTGTCATAGTTTTTAACTAAAAAATGGTGTTATTGCATAGCTTCGTCCACTGAAACTTGTGTGCAACAAATCTAGTGAAACCGAGTTACATATTTTTCTAAGATGATATTTATCACAATACAAACTACTTTGGATGAACCCTGTACTCGTTAGTGCACTACCAACTGAAGTAGTGGGCATAGTTACTTCAGTGAACAAAAAATATATTCAGCTTGAGCCATGTATGGAGTATCCAGCTTGCCTATATTTTACGCTTGCAAATACATTTCAGTTTGAGCCTTGGTTTTCATACTGGAGTACTATTTAGGGACATGTTTCAGTATGATATCTAATGATTGTCTTGTATAATTGCAGCCTGAAGAATCTACCATTATAGAGATGCAAGAGCCGGTGTCACTCACCTTTGCTCTGAGGTACATGAACTCCTTCACCAAGGCAAGCCCACTGTCGGACCAAGTCACCATCAGCCTCTCATCTGAGCTGCCGGTGGTTGTCGAGTACAAGATTGGAGAGATGGGATACATTAGGTTTTATCTGGCGCCCAAGATCGAAGAGGATGAGGAAATGAAGGCATGATTGCGTTCCAAAGATATGCTTACCTTGCCTACTTTCCCTAGTTGTTTAAACTGCCGTTTGCTTGACTATTGTCTGTAAGCAAAAAGGATGTTATGCTTGTTTTGGCTACTCTTGTATCCCGATTTCCAGCGATGAATGTTAGATTAGTGAATTATGCTCGTCCATGTTACACCAGTCCTGTTATGGTTAGATTTAGCATTTTTCCTTGTCAGGGATTTGTGGCGCTGTGTGGAAACAAGAAACCATAATTTCTAGCTGCTTGTACTAATTTTTCTTTCACAGAAGTGGCAATCCATCTTTTATCAATTTGGTTAAGTGTGAGCTATCTGTTTTTTTGTTAGTTTGCATAGTCTTTGGCTGTGTTCACATTATATGCCATGGTTAGTCCTATTCACATATTCTGTTTCCGGTCATGTGAAACTACTCATGGCTAAAAAAACTGCACAGACACAAAATAGCACAATCAATATAGTTTCAAGTTTTCATTGGTTAGTTGCTGACAGTATGATATGACTTGACTGCTGCTGGTACTCCCTCTGTCCCATAATGTAAGATGTTTTTGCAAGCTAGATTAGCATGGTTTTTAAGGCGTCGCTATAGCGACAAGCGACGATATAACGCTGTGGTGCTGTCCCGGCCCATGGCGTCCAGGCTTGCATACTTTTGGCCCGCGGAGGGAGAGAGACAGAGAGAGGCAGCCATGGCAGGGAAAATTAGCTACCTCATCGTCTCCGACGGCAAGGACGAAGAGCTGAGGAGTCTGTGGTGGATGAGGCGCTACGGGGAGAGGGAGAAGAGGACCAGCATGGCCCGGGGAGGTGGGGGAGCACCGGCCAGTAGGGAAATAAGCATGATGCCTCTTATACAATGGGGTATGTACAGAGTGTACTATATACATCTAATAGCAGTCCTGTATAACTCATATAGATTATAGATTTAGATGGATTATATCTATAAAGTTGTGATTTAATTTGCTATCATTCGCCATAAGGTTGTATCTATGATGTCGCCACGCCATACGCCATAAGTGTTATAATGTTATGAAGGGGGTCGGTCGCCATAAAACACGTTACGCCATAAAAACATTGTAGATTAGTTTGCAAAAACATCTTATATTGTGGTATGGAGGGAGTAGTAGACAAGGTGCTCTGCCGAAATGAAACAAAACAACCCAATGGGCAGATATTCTATAATTCCCAGCTTGGATGTCAATTTTGATTATGAAGTTACTTTCATCCTCTTGCTTTCAGACTGGAGTCAGTGTTACCGCTCTGGCATCTGTCCAGGATTGTGAAGACAACTGTCAACTCTTAATCAATATACTAATGATTACAGGCATGAAATCCAAGCTGGCCAGAGGAACTAAGGATACCAAGTTGACCAAAGGAACTAAGGATGCCAGGCAAATGGTTTGAACAATTTCAGAGACCTAAGTAGATTGTTAATGGAAGCGGTGAGCCGAAGCTGTAGTGGCTTAACTGATTCCGCACAACTAGTTTAGATGACACTGGTGTAATCAAAACTCAAATCAAAATAAATGGCTCGAACAATATGTTCTAGGAATCTCAGATACATATAATCAGGGGCGGAGCCAGCATAGACTCATTGGGTTCAGTTGAACCCAACGTTCTTTTTGTGGCAGGTGCAAGCGTACAGGGTTTATTGGATATGAACCCATTAAGAAATGATGGATGAACCAATCAAAACAGAATTCTTCAACGTAAACAGCCAATCAAAAGCCCCAAAGCCCACAACTTATAAACTGATTCCATGCCTAGGCCTGCTCGTACGTTGATTCTCTCGTACGATCACAATGTACTTGGCAGTCGGTGGCGGCAAACCACTTTTCTGGTCGGCTGTTTGGTTCAACTGATCTTTCTCCTCCTCTTCTCTCTCTCTCTCTCTCTAGAAACTGATTTCCCCCCAATTCAGATGAATAAGACGATCTGCCTCCAATACGGGTGTTTGGAGTTCCACCATCGATCTGTTATACTAGCTGTGGAGCGGCAAGCCGGCGATTGTAATCCAAATTGAAGTAATGAATTACATCTCCTCTCTCTTGTGTATTCTTTTTGCCCTAGTTTTGTGTTTGTTTATCACCTGTGCTTTGATTAATCTAGGTTATGAAACAACATTTTTCGAAAGAAACTTGATCACCAGATCCATATAATTATGCAGGCCCTTCAAGGTCAGTCGTTAGAGGCAGGCAAGGTGCATCAAATACTCTTCGATTTTTAATGTAACACGATATGTGTTAAATCATATTATATTTTATTTATTTTGTTGTTTTTGGGTGCATACTATTATTGTAAGATGGCGTAAATAAGACTTTACACTTAATTAACTCTTAAATCCTCAAAGCGAATTAATGAATGAACCCAATGACCAAATTTGCTGGCTCCGCCCCTGCATATAATGTGTTCTCTGAGTTCTCCCAGAGTATGAGAAAATCAAGCTTGGCCCAAGAAGCCCTTGTTGCTGGTTTGCTACTGAAGTACTACAAGTTACACCAAGATGGTAGATCAAGTCTTCAACTGCTAACTTTGCATAAAAATGCTTAACATCAGAGCAGCATTACCAACATAAAAATGCCAAGTTGGATTAGTATTTTGTGTGTGTGTTTGACAGGAATTGAGGAAGCAAGAACCTATATTCCCTCAGAGGGACAAATTAAACTGCCAAAACGTCTCACAGAGTAATAGTTTCAGTGTCCTTTTCGTTAGCTCGGGTAGCCTTCGGTTGGTTTGACGTTGTTTCACCAGATAAATATCTTCCATGTTTACACTGCAGCTGTTGTCATTTCCTTTTTAGAAGCTGCACTACCACAAATAAGCGCATCATTCATCAATAGAGTTCGAAGTTTTAACAGATTAGTTTCTGACAGTCCAAAACATCGCCACTCCCACCGTGATATTGAATTTCTGACTAATTCAGTTGCTCCTCATGGACAGTGCCAACAAAATTTAAAATAATTCCTTAGAAAACGCTGTCATGATTTTGTTTTTTTGTTTTTTGCAGAAGTTGCATATGTAGATACTAACAGTAGTGAAAGCAGAAGGCGGATTTTGCTCCATGGCACCCTGAAACTGGTCCATTTTGGAAGTGTTCGACGCATAGAAGGGCCAAAATGAGCAAAACTCTAGGCATGGACGCAGGGTAGAGAATGCACAGATACCCCCTACATCCGAAAATACTTGTCGGAGGAATGGATGTATCTAGATCTATTTTAGTTCTAGATACATCCATTCTTATCATTTTTGTGACAAGTAATTCCGGACGGAGGAGAGTACATCACAAGAACTTCAGGCAGGGTAAGGATTTTCATCTTGAGAACAGTTTAATTCCATAATGAAATAGTAACACCAATAGGTGAGAGGGGTCGATAAACCCGGCCCTAGAGGAGTGATGTTTTAGGATACAACAACCGGTGTATTTAGGACGACAACCAAGGAAACCCGGACAACTTATTTTTGCAATACAGATACTTAATGGTTGTGATTGTTGTCAGGAAGCCTCGTTCCTTGACACCCAAATCGATGGCCAAAAGGGTAGGTTATGATCTCGGGCCGATGTCCTTGAGTGCACAAATATGCTCTTCTCCCACGGCGGACATGACTGTCACCATCAGGTCCTTCCCTTGCTCAAAGGCATCCTTCATCTGCACCATTGAGAAATGGAATATCAGAGCTGATGGTGGAAATCGTTTACGTGTATAAAGACACAATAGCAAGAATCACTCTAAGCAGCCCATTGTGGTGATTACTTCGGCTTTTTATTCATAAGAGTGGTTGCAATACACCTAGTCTACGCAAATTAGAGAAAAGAAATATTACACTCTCTGCAGAAGTTCCCGAAACAAACAAGAAGAAATTGCTAAGCTAAAGTAACATGAGAAAACAACTCAGTCAACTTAGTAAGCTACCAATTCAATCTAAAAATAGCTTGTAAGTTACTCGGCACTTTTAAATAGAAGTCTAGAGGGTATCTCAGACCTATTTCATATGCAAGCAAGAAATGTGCACGGATTAAATGGTTCGTACAAACCTGGTCACGAAGGGAATCATCAGTTGGGAGCTTTATGTCATCTTTGGTGTTACCATTTTCAGTCAGCAGACTCACCTGAAAGAAGTGTCAACTTCTCAAGGTAAACGCACATCCAGCAAAAGATGATGAAAATATAGGAGACATTAATAAAATAATCCAACTTACAACTCCATCATCATCAGCTATATCAATGAGCTGGTAATCAGTGAGATACACATGAGGAACCTGTAAAGATAACAAAATTCATATTCTACCATCAACAGAAGCCATTTTCACAGCAACAAGTCCAAGAAATGTACTGACATCACAGTTGTGAGAAGATGACACGCTATATTCAAATTTCTCGCCAGTGAAGATGTCAATAGCAACAAATTCGCAGCTGGCATGACCCCCAGACTTAGATGTTGAAATCTCCACAACCTGCAAATTTGTTCAAATGCTTGTCATTAGAAATCTATTAGCAAGAACAATGAATAAGGTATCAGGGCAAGAATGAGCGAACAGGAGAGATTTTAATCCTAATAAATATATAAAAGCATTAAAATCTGGAACAACCGAAGGAATTCATTGACATTTATTTATTTAAAGTGTCAAGTACATCTGGAATGCATACAAAAGTATAGCTAAACAGGGTAATTGCACCGTTTGTAGCATTGGTGAACTGATTATCTAATGATACACTAAGAGGCAGCAAACAGCAAGTACCCAAAAATGACAAGTATAGAACATACAAGAAAACAAGTGGCCCAATCCAGGCTTCACATATTTGGTCTCCAGTCATGTTTCAGCCACGATTGAAATCAGCGGTGCTGCTTTTCAAATCAGACAAATAACTTCTCTTTTTAATTTGAATGAAATCCAATGAAATTTTAAGAAAATCAGTAAAGTTGAATATTTCAGTACCCACCGAATAAGCAAAGTTTCAGAATTTCAGTACCCCCAGCTATGTACCTTTGCAGTAAAAGGTACAAAAGATGTAGACAGATTTGCAATCGTGCTCTCCAACAAATAAAATAATACATGCCAATAAGCAGCATAAATACATGGACTTTTTATGGAATATGGACCTTTTACTGAATACGGAGTATTAAATATGGGCGTCTTTATTGAACCTATTTTCCTGAATATGGACCTTTTATTCATCACCTTCACTAATTTAACCGCAATCAAATTGCTACATCTCAGTTACCGATCTCTGACATGGGGGGATGACACAATTCAAACAATTAGGAATCCAAATCAGAGTAGAACAGACGAATAAAAAGTCTCAAAGTCAAGAAAGATCATTACTGGACTTTCTTTTTTTGCTTTCATCAGAAAAATCTGATAGGTCTAATTAACTGCCGAAGTAAAGGTGATCAGGCCGAACCGAAAAATTCAAATGATGCACATACACGGCTAACTCGTACCTCTAACTTGGCCTACAAATACAACATTCCACAGCAACATCGAGCACTACTCATAATAAGCACAGAAGAACATGAAGAACAATCGTGTCGGGTTGTATATATATACCCTACAGGGGCGGTTCTCGACGACGATGTACCCTCCCTTGCGGAAGGTGCTGGCCTTCTGCGTGTAGGTCTTCGACGCAACCGCGTCGGCCCTCGACTCAAACTGATGTTCCTCGTCCGACATCTCCTCTCTTTGATCAGGACCCAAAAGAATCTCTACAAATTCCAACAAATACGAGACAGGATTGGAGCAACGCAGCGCTGGCCCTGAGCATGTGCAACCGGTGCACAGGCACAAGGCCCCCGATTGTCAAGGGGCCCACCCCAAGTATGTTTAGGTCGGAGAGCAACGCACACCACCGTTAATCCTCGGTTTTTTCAAGATCGTTCGATGTTCATTTAAATGTGTCGTTACAAATTACCACATGAATACTCCCTCCCGATTGGGCCATGGGCCATGCATGCGGGATGTGAGCTGGGACTCCATGCATGCGTTCGCTGTTCATTTAAATGTGTCATTACAAATTACCACATGAATACTCCCTCCCGATTGGGCCATGGGCCATGCATGCGGGATGTGAGCTGGGACTCCATGCATGCGTTCGATGTTCATTTAAATGTGTCATTACAAATTACCACATGAATACTCCCTCCCGATTGGGCCATGGGCCATGCATGCGGGATGTGAGCTGGGACTCCATGCATGCGTTCGCTGTTCATTTAAATGTGTCATTACAAATTACCACATGAATACTCCCTCCCGATTGGGCCATGGGCCATGCATGCGGGATGTGAGCTGGGACTCCATGCATGCGTTCGCTGTTCATTTAAATGTGTCATTACAAATTACCACATGAATACTCCCTCCCGATTGGGCCATGGGCCATGCATGTGGGATGTGAGCTGGGACTCCATGCATGCGCGCGAGCGGATAGGCTGGACAGTTTCGACCACTAATCTATGCTAATTAATACTATCAAATCCTAGCTCGTTTATCTTTTTTTGGGGGGGGGGGGGGGGGGGGATTGTATTACTCAATCACAATGTTCTTACAATCCTCCATCACCAAATCTAAGACCAAAGGGGGACCCGAACCGATCCACGTCAGACTTAAAACAGAAAAACTGCTCACACGCGAAATCCCAACTCTTTTTTTAGGGAAAGTACAAATCCTCTTTAAATCACGCATGTTCGATTATTTATTTTTCTTCATTCGATTTGATAAATTAAGTTGCTTTATGTTTCCAATGCAATTTCAGTTGAAGAAAGTTTTGAGTTGGAAAATGACAAGCGCGATCTTCGATTAAAATGTTTATCCTTAGAACATATCTTAGCTTTCATGAACTGACATGAGTAGTTTGTATTTTGTAATGTATCTGTGTAAAAAAATGTGAGAATATATTTCTTTGACTCTCACAATAACTTTTCCTAGAAAATTAAATCAAACAGAAAACTAAGTGATTTTACAATTGTATGTGCATCAAGGCCCCGCTCTATTATCTCGCACCAGGGCCCGTCGAATATCAGGGCCGGCCCTGGAGCAACGGAGGAATCACTTGGTGCACAAGAGAACCAGAAACCCTGCCATCTTGGAGAAAATAGATCCCCCCCCCAACCCCGGCCCCAAACCGAAGCATGTACTGAAGCATCTGAAGTGTGGGAAACCTAAAATGTATACCTCCGTTGGTCGCCGCCGGCGAGCGGCGTGCTTCAACAGCCATGAATGCTTGCGGGGACTGATGATTGAACGGTGCCTCGGCGGAACAGCCGCAGCGCTGCCTCCCATCTCGCCGTCGGTCGGAAGCCTCTCGCGTGCTCGATGGGACCGCGCGGCCGCATCTCCAGCTTCGCCTCGCCGCCGTCTCGCTCTTTTTTTTTTCTTCATCTTTTTTTTTTAGATTTTTTTTCTTCATCTTGGGGAGCAGAGCGATCAGCCCTCTTTTTCCGTCTGAACACGATGGACCGACAGGCAGGCCCAGTTAACTGGCGGTCTCAAAATTTTCCTTTAGAAAATAAAGTCCCATCCCTCCTGTTTCTGAAAAACAAAAAACAAATCAGCCAAAGAACGAAATTACTAGATAAGGACTACCCCTTGCAAAGTTCACTTCCTACCTTCTCAGACGTTGACAAGTGATGTACTGCATGTGCATCATTTATCGATACGTGCGAGTTTTCCTCCCTTTTTTCTAGATTTGTTTGTCAAAACATTTTTTTTTAGTTGTGCGTCCAAATCCTGAACTATTTCCATTGTTGAATTTATTTTGTATATATCTTCAAAACCAGATGCCATGTTAATAGGTTTCAATTAAGTTTTTTTCACCGAAAAACCAAAAAGAAACCTGATAGAAAAGAATTGCAAAAAGAAAAAAAGCAGCAAAAGGAAAAAATACAAAAATAGAAGGAAAAAATAGAGCCCTATAGCACGGATGAGGTTTTTTTTGTACCTTTTTCTCCTCTTCTAGAAGCACAACTGTACCTCTTCTAGAAGTACAATTGTACCTCTCATGAAAGCAAATATGTGTTCCTCGTGAAAGCATATTATTTTTCTCTTTTCAAGCACAGGTTTTCGTAGTTGCCTCCTCCATCGCTAGTACCTCCTTCTCCGTGTCTCTTTCCCTTGTCGTTGTTGTGCAAAGCCAAACTACTTGGTCGCAGTGTATTCCAAGCGTGGGCAGGCGGGCACCATAGGCCGTTGAGCAACAAAGCTTTTGCGGGAGGTGTAGCAGCGAGGAGTCGTCCTGTCAAGTGCGTAGCATGACACCGAGCAAACGCGCATATTGGGGCACACCATTGGGCCGGCTCAATTAGCTAGTTAGCTGATATTTTTCGATTGGCATAGAGCATGATACTAGATTCGTTTTTGAAGTCCCCCCCCCCCCCCCCCTAAAAACCAACTAACAATATTCAGGATATTGAGAAAATCTTCCCAAAATTTAATAACGTTGGCAAACTTGAAAAAATGTTAATGGAATTAAATAGTGGTCATGGATTTTAAAAAAATTCCATAATTTTAAACTACTTGTGAATTCAAAAAATATTTGTGAATTTAAAAAACATAGAAACTTTAGAAAGAGTTAATGAATTTAAAATTTTGACCATGATTTGTTTTCTTTTCAATTTCAAAAAAATGTGGATGAAAAACTGTTGCTGAATCTTGAAAAATATCCGTTTAAAAAAATGTTCAACGATTGATTTTTTTTTGTAAATAAAAAATATATGCCTTAATATAAAGAATATTCGTGAATTTAGAAATATTCAGTAATTTTAAAAAGTGTCCATGAATTTAAAAATGTTAATATACCTAAAAATTGGTTGTGGTTTTTCAATATCCTCTAAATTTCAGAAAATATTCCTGGATTACAAAAAAGCCTTAACTGTAGAAAATGTTCATGAAATTGTGTTTGCAAATTTAAAAACTGTTCATGAATTTTTGAAATGGTTGCAAATTTGGAAAAACAGACAAAAGAAAAGAAAAAATGTGAAAAGAAAAATAAAGGAAACCAAAAGAAATTCGGCAGAAAAGAAACACATGAGAAAAAGAAGAAAACACCAGTCCAAAGAAGGTACTAAAACCATTGTAGGAGTGCAATTTTTGCCAATTGTAAAGTCTTCCGTGTGTTACGCGGGGAATAGGATCCACTGAAAGGTGAGCACATTTATCTTGTTGGTAATTCTCAAAAAAAAAAAAAACTTGTTGGTGGCTCTCTTGGAGTATTGGTCATGCACTGTGGCGATACAACGGTGTGACATAGGCACTCTCGTCCCGCACAAGTGTTAATGACGTGTCCTTGACTTCATCTAGATAAGTGGAGCCATGTGGGATTAGTAGAGTCGCCCTCTCCTATATTCAATGATAAGTAGAGACTAATCTTGTGAAGTGAAGGACTACCAATGGAAGATGGCCTTTAATCCGGGCCTTGTGTTGGCGGGTGGGCACGAGTAGTAATGATCTAGGCCAGCTTTGCGAATGCTAGATGGTACCTGGGAAGTTGCGCCCAGAGTTCATTGCAATATACTTTCATGATATTTACTTATTTGAAACATGAATATCTGCATGAATAATAAGAGAACTAAAATCTAAAATATATATGTTTTTTTTGTATTTATAGATGTGGGGCTATTTCCATGCGTGTTTGCATGTTTGCACGACGATGTGACATGTGTGCATGTTGAGAAACAATAGGATAATGGGAGCTAGCTATTTGGATAAAGAAGATCTATGATGTGGTTTTATGATTTACCCTATGATGCAATTTCATGCATGGTTTTCTGCATAGTACTGCATGTCATAACTACAACTACGCAGCTATCAAAAGATCGAAAATCCCTTTTGGAGCCCGAGCTCCAATGGGACCGGTTTTTGAAAAATTCAAAATTCATATTTTTACATTTTTAAAAATTCTATTTTTATAAATATACTTGGAAGCATAATGCATAAGTGTATAAATTTTATGATGAAATACAATGAAATGAAGGCTTTGCGAAAAAGACAAATCTGGAGTTTTTTTAACACATGATACTATTTATCCTTCCTGGCTATGAATTTTTTTTTTGTACAGATCCCATTTCAAGGTATTTCATCCCGAAATTTTACACGTATACACTTAACATCCTTGTTTGCTTGTACAATTGTTTTCAGATTTTTTTGAAACGGAAAATTTTGATTTTTTTTAAACGGCCTACATGAAGACCGAAAGCCAAAACGCCTCACTCTCAAAAGATCTGCTATTAAGATGGTGACTAGAACACCGCTACACATTTTGGATGAAAAATCTGTTTTCATTTGGGGCTGAGAGGTTTAACCTTCATTTTCAAAACAAAAAAGAAGGGGAAATATCGAAGACCCTGATAAGTGCCACATAGGTGACACAAACACATGGCAACTCCGTTCGTCTTTGATGTTTTTTTTTGGATGGCAACTTTAATTGTAAAAAGCCTCAGGTCCGGAGTGCTTCATGTCACACGTGTGACACTTATCATTTAGGAAAAACAAAAGGTTTCAAGTTTCATGGACTAATTACCCGCAGCACAAACACTTACAAGGATTCGTACTAGTAGCTAGTTTGAGTTCATTACGGGTTTGGAGATGGCCTTCACGCTACATATTCACATGATCATTAGCATTTCTTGATTTCATATCAAGAATGCAGTCTGGCTGATATATAACTGCTACTGCTAGTATTAGGCAAGTTGCATCTGATGAAGACCATTACTATCTTGGCGATCACCATTCACTCTCCTAGTGCATGTCTGGCAAAATGGAGCACCAGAAATTCCAGCTCAGCTGTCAATTTTGATCGCGAAATTACTTCAATTCTGCCCTTAGACCTGAGTCAGCATTGCTGTTTTGATATCTGTCAAGGATTGTAAAGGGAGCTGTCAATTATTTATATAATAAACACTAACAAGTGATAAGAATCTTGCGGAATAGCACTAAATGTATCAAATACTAAGTTGATCCGAGAGAAAGGATACTGTATTAACGGTTCATATTTCAGAAATCTAAGTAGACTGTTAATGGAAGTTGCAAGCTTAAGATGGCTATCAAATACTCCCTCCGTTCCTAAATATTTGTCTTTTTGGAGATTTCACTACCGACTGTGTATATAGACATAGTTTAGAGTGTAGATTCACTCATTTTTTTTCCATATGTAGTCCGTAGTTGAATCTCTAAAAAGACAAATATTTAGAAACGGAGGGAGTAGCTTCTAGCATAGCCAGTTTAAAGGCTGATATAATGCATTCCCTACAAACATCTAGCTTGAGCCAAGAAATCTTGCTGAAATCTCACTGAAGTAGCTTCAGTAGAAAGCTTACAGCAAGATTTGACTCCTTAACTCCTTAAAAATTGCTTACAGCAAGCAGGTGGATTATACTTCAAGTATATTTGACTCCTTAAGGGCTTGTTCCGTTGACAGGGAAATGGAGAGGATTTGGCAGGGATTGACGGGATTTAATCCGCTATAAGTCAAAATCCCCTTCAATCCACCCCAATCCCCTTGGGAGGGGGTGTAACCGAACAAAGCCTAACTCGGTAAAAATTGCTTACAAGAAGAATTGCAGCATGACTAACAAAAAAGGACCCTATAAAAAAAAAACCTCTCCCACCATGAATGTGTACATGCCAGGATGGAAAATTACCTACGCAAGTGAGGCACAAACAGAGCGCTTTCCGGATTGTTTGGCAACATGTCTTGTGATTGATTTTTCCAGATTGAGGATGTATCGAAATGGCCAGCCGTCGCTGCAGGTGTTTCCTGCCTAACAGGCTTCATCTCATGTCCTATTAAAGAAACATAGAGAAATGTCAGAAAGAGGACACATATGTTCAATAATTGATCCTGCTAACTACTCCCTCCGTTCCTAAATATAAGACCTTTTAGAGATTCCACTATAGACTACATAGTGATGTACATGGACATATTTTAGAGTGTAGATTCACTCATTTTGCTCCGTATGTAGTCCATGGTTAAATCTCTAAAATGTCTTATATTTAGGAACGGAGGGAGTAGTTATTTGAATTTTATTACGATGTCTAACCTGGCAAGGAGGTGGTCTCCTGAGTTGAACTTAGCCGTTGCTTTAACATTGCCTCCTCTTGAAAGATCATCTGGTAGGATAAGGAGAAAACAAGTGAAAAATTGTATAATGGAAGTACTGAAAATGTGCTACTCTGCGTTTGCAGAAGAAGGGGGTTCATAGCAAGCTTATTCTCTGCACTCAACAGAACACTTACCTCGGCCGATACGGTCAACTGAAGGGATCGAAGGTGGGACTCCTGCGATGTCCCGAGAAGGAACGGAGGCTCTCGAGTGGTCGTGCAAGGAACACTCGATAACACAAGAGGGTCGTGACGCGGCCGGTCCTGATTGGGAGGACCAAATGAATGTCGAGACCCCGACATTGTTCCTAAAAAGTGATTCATAGGCAGCAGGGCAGCTGGTGGGTTTGATGATGTGTCGACGCTGTTCTGGTTAAGTGCGGCGCACATTTGCGATGTCGGCAGATGGTCAGGTGCTCTTGGTAAGTTCACCGAGGGACGATATACGCCATTCCTCATAGACAACATCTGGAACAGAATCATAAGATCAAAACAAAGGTTGAAATGCACCGAACCATAGCAATCGAACACAAATCGAAATGCATAAATGGGGTATGCATTGATGCTTTCCCTGGTAAATAGACACGCAGAAATTGAAATTATAATGACTAATGTAATTGCTGAGCTACTTGATAATCACAGCACAACAATAAAACTGAAACCTAATATTTAGTTTTCGTATATTCAAGGGCAAAACAAATAATTCCTTGTTCAACCTACTGACGCAACAGCCTAGCTAAATGAACATGTCTTGTCCAGTTTCTTGTTGTTTTGGGGCCAAATTAGGGCCATCAAACCGGGGCAGCCATATCACATTTTTGGTTCAGTGTTGACCAGCAAATGTGATTCTTCAGGTGAGCACATATAAATTTTTTCACTAGCTATCGAACATTCAGACAAGCAGTAGCGATGCAGCTCAAACTTGTCTGTAGAGAAAATTCAGCAGAGCAGCATTTTGCCGACCTGCACTTGGAGCTGGAGGTGCTTGAGGTACTCGATGGCGTCGTCGAGCATGGAGGCTTTGTCCGTCTGCAGCCGCCGCCGGCGCCGGCGGCCATGCACCGTCACCTCAGTTAGCTTCCAGTAAAAAAAAAGCAGAGAGTAGTAGTATGATTTTTGGTTGACCGACGGACTGACGGACGGACCTTGCTGGAGTTGGGCACGAGGCTCTGCAGCGCCTTCATCTTCTCGTTGATCTTGCACCGCCGCCTCTTCTCGGAGAGGTTGTGCACCTCGGCGGCGCGCGCCCTCTTGCCGCGCGGCCTCCCCGCCGGCTCCGACTCCGACGACCCCAGCGCCTCCTGCAATCAAAGTCGATCGGAAGCTCGTTACCGCGACTAGCAAGCAAGCAAGCGATTCCGGCGGCGGCCGCGCACCCACTGCACTGCACTGACCTCGCTGTCGCCGCGGTCGACGGGAACAAACCCCATGGCGCCGTGGTGGCGCATGATGAAGTGCAGGTGCTCCTGGTCCATTCGTGCCGAGCTGGCGACCGTCGCAGCGCCGCACTCACCACGAGCCGCTGAACTACTGGTCGCCCGCCGGTGGCAGAACCGAGAAGGGGCCAAGAAAAAGAGCTCAGCGACTGCTCGGAGCCGCTGGTCACGAGGAGGAGGGAGAGACCATGCCGATGCCGCGACGGCGACCGCACGAGCGTGCTCTGGCGCTGCTTTCCTGGGGGCTTCGGGCCGTGGAAAAGCTGCACGGAGCCTGCCTCTCCTTTTCACGCGGGCTCCGGGCTTTCCTCCACCACCTCGGTTCCCTCACAGCCCCAAGCGCTCTCTCTCTCTCTCTCTCTCTCTCTCTCTCTCTCTCTCTGTGTGTGTCGCGAGGACCAGGACGAGGAGGGAGGGACATCGCAACTCGCAGGCGCATTGATGGAGGTGGTTTGCTGGCTGGCTGGCTGGGTTCGGCTGCCGCGTCGCCCGCCCGCGTACGCTGCACCGCGCCGCATTTACGCGGGGGCCATCAATGGCGTGCCGTGCTCGCCTCGGCTTTCAACGCGCAACAGTCTCGCCTCGTGACCTCGTGCTGCCGCTGCTGCAGTGGACTGGAGAGGTTGCACGAGAGAGAGAGAGGATCTATCGCGTGCGTGCGTGCGTGCGTGCGTACGTGCATGTCAGCGCGGCGCTGCTCGGGGGCACTGTGGCGTCGTCAGCCGTCAGCGTACTCGTCTTCCCCGTGCTGTGCCATCGATGCGGCGATGTGACGTTGGAGGAGCTTTTCCATCCACCAGGACCGGTTTGAGTGGCGCCAGCATTACGGATTTACCGGGGGGCTCCCGGGGTAAATTTGGTTCGAGCCAAAGTGCCTTGGAAATAGTTTTTCCGTTTCATCGAACTTTTTTTAACACAATATGGACGAGTATTTGACAAAAAACTATCACATGTCAGGTCACCGTTTCACAGAACTACCACATTTTGAAAAATGATCGAAAACTTTAGATTAGCACTAATCTCGTGACAAAAAACTGCCAAGTTGAGTTGACGATAAATTTAATGATTTTAAAGATGAATCCGAGAGGGCTAGCCCACCCGTCGGGGTGACGGACGCGTTAACGGCTAACGGTGCTCGCCTGCCTCCCGTTAGTCCCGCGTGCCGGTCGGACCAAGTCGGATCAGGACTAACCTGGCCGACCAGTGACCTCCTCCTTCCTCACTAACTCTCTCCCGAGCTCACTCACTCACTCTGCTACCTCTGCCTCCCTTCTTCTCTTCGCACTCCGATGACGCCGTGACCATGCCGTCGTGGCCCAACAATAGCAAGACCTCTGACAATGATGAGTACATGAGCGAGTTCAGTAGCATGCACATGGAGTACTTTGTAAGTCAGCCAACTCTCTTCTCTCCTCTCCTTTGCTAGGGTTAGGGTTGGGGCTTGAAGATAATTGGGATTTCTTCCATTTAAGTTCATATATGTGAGTTGTAGTTGATATATATGTGTTTGCTGCTGCAGCAAACTCCAGATACTGTTATAGACCCAAGCTTCTGTGGGCTTGTGATTGAATATGAACCTAAGTGCATCCTGCACAGGCAGAGGCCTAGCAAATTTGTGGCATTTGAAGGCACTGACAGTGGTAGACATTTGTGCTACTGAGGTAATGAACCAAGTTGTCATGGTTGTGATTGATTCACTTTGCGCTTTTCTAATTGTGCTGCTTTTTTCATTGCTATGTCTAAATTCTGTACTTGTAGCAAAGAGCAATGGGAACATAGCACGATTTTGTATTTGTAGTATAAAGTTAGCTAGTGTAGCTACATATGTGATAGTGTTTATGATTTGTCATTGTGAATATGTTTCTTACTGAAGAGTATAGCTCACTGTAAATTTAACTGAATTTTCAGGTTGGTGTGAACTGTGGTGTTGGGGAGTGGGTAGATGCCCCTTGGCCTGTAATTTTGCAAAGGTGCTTAACCAAGCTCTGGGATATGTACCATGAGAAGAACCTTGGTAGAGTCGAGGATAATGAGTCTGATGAGAGAGAGGTTGTGGAACTAAAGAAGGAACTGGATTCTCTAGGCAATCAGTGTAGCCAACTTGTGAATGATGTTTCCAACTTGTTTGATTCTCCGTATGGAATGAAATCTCGTGACATGGGTTACACAAGCTAGGCAATCAATGAATTGTAGGAGAAGAAGAAGCAACTTGAGGAGCAGGCAAAAATTGAGCTTCAAATGGAGAAGCTTAAGCTCAAAAATGAACAGAGGTGCATCCTGAAGAGTCAAGCTGATATAATCCAAAACACTGGGAAGGCCATGAAGGATATAGAGGTGGAAATGGACCTCCTTAGAGAAGAGAAGAAGAAGCTCTTCCCGAAACAAGATGGTGGTGCTTCGTCCCGAAAGCTATGTTGTGATTTTTTCCAGGACGAAACCCTAAATATAGCAGAAGATGGGCATCAGAGGGCTGCCAGGTGGGCCATAAGCCCCAGGGGCGCGCCGAGGGGGGTAGGGCACGCCCAACAGGCTTGTGGATGCCTGGTGGGTCCCTTGATGTATTTCTTTCGCCCAATATTTTTTATATATTCCAAAATAATTCTCCGTAGATTTTCAGGACTTTTGGAGTTATGCATAATAGGTATCTTAGATTTGCTCCTTTTCCAGTCCAGAACTCCAGCTGCCGGTATTCTCCCTCTTCATGTAAACCTTGTAAAATAAGAGAGAAAAGGCATAAGTGTTGTACCAAAATGTGTAATAACAGCCCATACTGCAATAAATATCAATATAAAATCATGATGCAAAATGGACGTATCAACTCCCCCAAGCTTAGACCTCGCTTTTCCTCAGAAAGCCGAAATCGATAAATATGCCCACATGTTTAGAGATAGAGGTGGCGATAAAATAAAATACGAACATGAAGTCATCATGATCATATTTAAAACAGCAACATATATTGACATATAAATTTTTATGCTAAAGTAATAATTCATTCACAATGGCAAAGTACGAGTCAAGAACTCTATTGAGAACTGACAAACTATGATCTCAATCATTGAAGCAATTCTAATTTATCATAACGTAAGAAAGAGTCAATATAAGAGCTTGTAAAGCAAACCCACATGCACAATCATCTTTTAGTCTTCCACAATTGCTAACACTCACGAGGTACTTATGAGTTCAAAGTTTCAGTCGGACACAGAGAAAGATAGGGGCTTATAGTGTTGCCTCCCAACTATTTACCTCAAGGGTAATGTCAACAGTAATGACTCATGCTCGTCCACTTCCGAGTGGATATATGTGCCTAGATCATTCCCCAACACGTGACACTTGCCAGAAAATAAAGGCGAAAATAGACAAGGTGATGGAAATCACCACGACTCTTGCATAAAGGTAAGAACTAGAAAATAAAAGTGACAGATAGGCCCTTCACAGAGGGAAGCAGAGGTTGTCATGCGCTTTTATAGTTGGATGCACAATCTCTTAATGCAAAAGAACATCACTTTATATTGCCCCTTGTGATAGAGAACTTTATTATGCAGTCCGTCGCTTTTATTTCTTCCCTATCAAGAGTTTGTATAAAGTTTATTTTCCTCGCATTAATAGATCACACATATTTTAGAGAGAATTTTTTATTTCTTGCACCAGTGACAACTTACTTGAAGGATCTTATTCTATCCTTAGGTAGGTATGGTGGACTCTCATAGCAAAACTGGGTTAAGGGTGTTTGGATGCATAAGTAGTATCTCTACTTGGTGCGGAAGTTTTCGCTGATATGAGGTGGAAGAAAGCGACACATGTTGAGGGATCTATAACAATATAACTTCTATTCGGAAACAAGCAAACATAAACCATTATGTTGTCTTCCTTGTCCAACATCAACTTCTTAACATATAATATTTTAATGAGTGCTCACAATCATAAAAGATGTCCAAGATAATATATTTATATGTGATCCTCTCTTTCTTTATTACTTCCTTTTAATTTCCCCAATGACCAACAACTATGTTTGTCAACCCACAACATGTTTCAGTCGACATACTTTTTATATGTGAAGTCATCACTCCCCATAAGATCATCATATATACTCTTTGCTTTTATTCTATACTTATTTCTACTACATCCTTCTCAAGATCAAGATCATGCCAAACAAGCAAAACCCTCAACTTAAAAGAACCTTTTATTTTATGACTCACAGACTTGCTTACATAGGAGGAATCATAAACCAAAGACTCAAAACTAGATCACACGAAAACTTTATTCTACTAGATCAAGATATAACCAAAAGGATTGAACTAAGAAAAGATGGTGAAAATAAAAATAAAAATAAAAGTAAAAGTAAAAGTAAAAACAAAAGATGTGATGGTGATACGATACCGGGGCACCTCCCCCAAGCTTGGCACAAGCCAAGGGGAGTGCCCATACCCATGTGTTTAGTTGTCTTGTCTCGGAGGTGGTGATGTTGGAGTTGTTGATGAGGTTGGAAGCTTGTCCTCCATCTTCCACGGCATAGGCTCACCATCATAAAAGGATGAACAAGTCTACGGAATCCTCAAATCTGCAGCCAAACTCATTCTTTTAAATCTATATTCATACTCACAGTTTTGGTTTTGCAGGTCGTAGATCTGGGCTTGGAGGTGCTCGATTCTCTCGTAAAGCTTGAAGATGTGATCCACAACGTCCTTGGCATCTAGCTTATGTTTATGGGTAAACTCCGCGATCATCATTTGATTAGCATTGAGTCCCCGTTCCATCATCCCTTGGCACCTGAAGACCTGCCGCTCCATTGCTTCGAGCCTTGTCTCCATGCTTCCGGTTTTCTTTGGCCCCTCCACATCACGGATGTGCAGCACGCCCTCACGCACCTCAGTAGTTTGAGGGTGTTGTAGCACCTTCGCAAGGTAGGGGTTGATGACCTTCTCGGAAAACTTGTCCTTCGAAACACTTGGGGACACCATGTTGAACTAAACTGCTGCAGAAACAACTTAAAATAGAAACATGAGATATTGTCATGATACGAGAGTCGAAACCCTCGGGAGATTATATAATTTTTACCGACCCGAAGGAGTATGCCACAAGAAATGGAGTACGGATGGCACACGAGGTGTCCACAAGCCCCTAGGGCGCGCCCAGCAGGCTTGTTGCCTCCTCATGCACTATTCGGACTACTTTAAATTTTCCAATTTTTTTAAATATTCCAAAATAGATAAAAATTGCCATTGAAAAAGTTTTGGAGTCTTTTTGCTTACCGTACCACATACCTATTCCTTTTCGGAGTCTGAAACGTTCTGGTAAGTCTCCCTAATGTACTCCTCCGGAGTTATGGTATTGATGACATTGGTTTCTACATCTATGGGAGTACCTGAGATATAATGCTTGATTCTTTGACCATTCACCACCTTCGGGTTCGTGCCTTTGGCGTTGTTAATCTTGATGACACCAGAACAATATACCTCCTTGATAAGGTAAGGACCTTTAGATTTAGAGAGAAGTTTTCCTGCAAAAAATCTTAAATGAGAATTGTATAGCAAGACATGATCACCTACATTAAATTCACGCTTTTGTATCCTTTTATCATGCCATCTCTTAACCTTTTCTTTAAACAACTTGGCGTTCTCATAGGCTTGGGTTCTCCATTCGTCAAGTGAGCTAATGAAAAATAACCTCTTCTCACCAGCAAGTTTGAAATCATAATTGAGCTCTTTGATAGCCCAATAGGCTTTATGTTCTAGTTCTAGAGGTAAGTGACATGCTTTACCCTAAACCATCTTATACAGAGACATACCCATAGGGTTCTTGTAAGCAGTTCTATAAGCCCACAATGCATCGTCAAGTTTCTTAGACCAATTCTTCCTAGATCTATTAACAGTCTTTGCAAAATCAATTTAATTTCTCTATTGCTCAATTCTACTTGACCACTAGACTGAGGATGATAAGGAGATGCAATTCTATGATTAACATCGTATTTAGTGAGAAATTTACGGAAAGAACCATGAATAAAATGTGAACCACCATCAGTCATCAAATATCTAGGGACTCCAAATCTTGGGAAAATAATTTCTTTAAGCATTTTAATAGAAGTGTTATGATCAGCGCTACTAGTTGGAATAGCTTCTACCCACTTAGTGACATAATCAACCGCAACTAGAATATGAGTATACCCGTTAGATTGTGGAAAAGGCCCCATATAATCAAAACCCCAAACATCAAATGGTTCAATAACAAGAGAGTAATTCACAGACATTTCCTGACGTCTACTAATATTACCAATTCTTTGACATTCGTCACAAGACAAGACAAACTTACGAGCATCCTTGAAGAGAGTAGGCCAATAAAACCCAGATTGTAGTACCTTATGTGCAGTTCTATCTCCAGCATGGTGTCCTCCGTAGGCTTCGGAGTGACATTTGCATAAGATCTATTCCTGTTCATGCTCAAGTATACAACGTCTAATAATACCATCTACTCCTTCTTTATAAAGGTGTGGATCATCTCAAAAGTAATGCCTTAAATCATAGAAGAACTTTTCCTTTTGTTGGTATGTGAAACTAGGAGGTATAAATTTAGCATCAATGTAATTGGCATAATCAACATATCGGGGTGCATTATGTGAAGCATTTACGACAGCTAACTGTTCGTCAGGAAAGCAATCATCAATAGGTAGTGGGTCATCAAGAACATTTTCTAATCTAGACAAGTTATCTGCCAGAGGGTTATAAGCACCCTTTCTATCAATGATATTCAAATCAAATTCTTGTAGCAGAAGAACCCACCTAATAAGTCTAGGTTTAGAATCTTTCTTCTCCATAAGGTACTTAATAGCAGCATGATCAGTGTGAACAGTTACTTTGGAATCGACAATATAATGTCTAAACTTATCACAAGCAAACACGACTGTTAAAAATTCTTTTTCAGAAGTAGCATAGTTTCTTTGAGCACTGTCTAGAGTTTTACTAGCATAATGGATACCATTTAATTTCTTATTGACTCTTTGTCCTAGAACAACACCAACAACATAATCACTAGCATCACACATAATTTCAAAGGGTAGGTTCTAGTCAGGTGGTTGAACAACAGGTGCAGTAATCAGAGCATTCTTAAGAATTTCAAATGCTTCCACACAATCATCATCAAAAACAAATGGGACATATTTTTGCAAAAGATTTGTGAGAGGCCTAGAAATATTAGAGAAATCTTTGATAAACCTCCTATAAAAACCAGCATGACCAAGAAAACTTCTTATACCTTTGATATCCGTACGGCACGACATCTTTTCAATGGCATCAACCTTAGCTTTATCAACTTCAATACCTCTTTCAGAGATCTTGTGCCCCAAGACAATACCTTCATTAACCATAAAGTGGCATTTCTCCTAGTTCAGGACAAGATTAGTTTCTTCACATCTCTCCAAAACTCGATCAAGGTTGCTCAAACAATCATCAAATGAAGTCCCATAAAAGGAAAAATCATCCATAAAGACCTCAAGAATCTTTTCGCAAAAGTCAGAGAATATAGCCATCATACATCTTTGAAAGGTAGCAGGTGCATTGCATAAACCAAAAGTCATACGTCTATAAGCAAAGGTACCGAAAGGGCAAGTAAAAGTGTTTCTTTCTTGATCCTGGCTTGATACAGGTATTTGAGAGAAACCAGAGTAGCCATCTAGAAAGCAAAAATGAGTATGTTTGGATAATATTTCTAGCATTTGATCAATAAAAGGTAAAGGGTAATGATCTTGCTTAGCAGCTTTGTTTCATTTCCTAAAATCAATTACCATTCTATAACTTGTAACAATTCTTTGGGGATCAATTCATTTTTATCATTAGGAACAACGGTAATACCTCCCTTCTTAGGGACACAATGGACGGGACTAACCCATGTACTATCAGCAACAGGATAAATTATACCTACGTCCAGAAGCTTTAGTATTTCTTTTCTTACCACTTCTTTCATCTTAGGGTTCAATCATCGTTGATGATCAATAACTGGTTTGGCATCAGGCTCCATATTAATTTTATGCTGGCATAGAGAGGGACTAATGCCCTTAAGATCATCAAGAGTATAGCCAATAGCAGCACGGTGCTTCCTTAGAGTTTTGAATAATATCTTTTCTTCATGCTCTGAAAGGTTAGCACTAATAATAACAGGATATATTTCCTTTTTATCAAGATAAGCATATTTCAACGTATCGGTAATTGCTTGAGCTCAAATGCGGGATCACCCTTGGGTGGAGGAGGATCCCCAAGTATTTCAACAGGTAAGTTGTGTTTCAAAATAGGCTGTTGTTCAAAGAAAATTTCATCTATTTCATTCCTATCATTCATATGCATGTCATTTTCATGGTCTAGCAAATATTGTTCTAAAGGATCAGTCGAAGGCACAACAATAGAAGCGAGACCAATAATTTCATATTTAGTAGGCAATTCTTTGTCATGGGGTTGCCTACGAAATTTAGAGAAATTAAACTCATGAGACACATCCCCAAAGCTCGCAGTAACTATTTCTTTCTCACAATCTATCTTAGCATTAATAGTATTCAAGAAGGGTCTGCCAAATATAATGGGACAAAAATTATCTTGTGGGGAACCAAGAACAAGAAAATCAATAGGATATTTTATTTTCCCACACAAGACTTCAACATCTCTAACAATCCCTATCGGTGCAATAGTGTCTCTGTTAGCGAGCTTAATAGTAACATCAATATCCTCTAGTTCAACTGGTGTAATATCATGCATGATTTCTTTATATAAGGAATGGGGAATTGCACTTACGCTAGCACCCATATCACACAAGCCATGATAACAATGATCTCCTATTTTAATACAAACAACAGGCATGCCAACAACTGGTCTATGTTTATGCTTAGTATTAGGTCTAGCAATTCTAGCAGCTTCATCAGAGAAATGAATAACATGCCCGTCAATATTATCAACCAAGAGATATTTAACCATAGCAATACTAGGTTAAAATTTAATTTGTTCAGGGGGTGTAGGTGTTCTAATACAAATCTTACGGACCATAGTTGAAGCTTTAGCATGTTCCTTTATCCGAACATGGAAGGGTGGTTTCTCAATGTAAGCAGTAGGGATAACAGGATCAACATTATAAGTAATAGTTTCCTCTTCAACTTCAATAGGTTCAACTACTTTTACTTTAATGAGAGGATCATATTTAAACCACTTCTCCTTAGGGAGATCAACATGAGTAGCAAAAGATTCACAGAAAGAAGCTACTATCTCAGAGTCAAGTCCATATTTAGTGCTGAATTCACGAAAAGCATCGGTGTCTACGAAGGATTTAACACAATCAAACTTAAGATTCATACCTGACTCCTTACCTTTGTCGAGTTCCCAGTCTTCAGAGTTGCGTTTAATTCTTTCCAATAAATCCCATTTGAATTCAATATCCTTCTTCATAAAAGAACCAACACAAGAAGTATCGAGCATGGATTGATCATTACGAGAAAGCTGAGCATAAAAATTCTGAATAATAATTTCTCTCGAGAGCTCATGATTGGGGCATGAATATAACATTGAATTAAGCCTCCCCAAGCTTGAGAGATTCTTTCTCCTTCACGAGGCCAAAAATTATAAATATAATTCCGATCATGATGAACTAGATGCATAGGATAGAACTTCTGATGAAATTCCATTTTCAATTGGTTGTAGCTCCATGATCCAATATCATCACATAGCCTATACCATCTCAATGCCTTCTCCTTCTAAGATAAAGGAAAGACCTTCTTCATGACGTGATCCTCGGGCAGACCTGCAAGCTTAAATAATCCACAAACTTCATCCACATAGATTAGATGCAAATCAAGATGTAGTGTTCCATCTCCTGCATAAGGATTAGCTAGCAGTTTCTCTATCATACCCAAAGGAATTTCATAATAAATATTTTCAGTAGGTTTAGTAGGTTGAGGGACAACTCTTTGTGTCTCTGGTATATGTGAAGATACCCCGAACAAGCCCCTTAAAGGATTACTTTCCATAGTGACAAGTGACAGTAAATTTCAGCACACTATATAAAATTTTCCTTACCAAGTTCCACTCACCAAAGGTGCTTCACTCCCCGGCAACGGTGCCAGAAAAGAGTCTTGATGACCCACAAGTATAGGGGATCTATCGTAGTCCTTTCTATAAGTAAGAGTGTCAAACCCAATGAGGAGCAGAAGGAAATGATAAGCGGTTCTCTATAAGGTATTCTCTGCAAGCACTGAAATTATCGGTAACAAATAGTTTTGTGATAAGATAATTTGTAACGGGTAGCAAGTAAAAATTGTAACAAAGGTGAAGAAAGGTGGCCCAATCCTTTTTATAGCAAAGGACAAGCCTGGACAAACTCTTATATAAAGAAAAGCGCTCCCGAGGACACACGGGAATTTCTGTCAAGCTAGTTTTCATCATGCTCTTTTGATTCACGTTCGCTACTTTGATAATTTGATATGTGGGTGGACCGGTGCTTGGGTGCTACACTTACTTGGACAAGCTTCCCACTTATGATTAACCCCTCCCGCAAGCATTCGCAACTACGAAAGAAGAATTAAGATAAATCTAACCATAACATGAAACATGTGGATCCAAATCATCCCCTTACGAAGCAACGCATAAACTAGGGTTTAAGCTTCTGTCACTCTAGCAACCCATCATCTACTTATTACTTACCAATGCCTTCCTCTAGGCCCAAACAATGGTGAAGTGTTATGTAGTCGACGTTCACATAACACCACTAGAGGAGAGCAACATACATCTCATCAAAATATCGAACGAATACCAAAATCACATGATTACTTATAACAAGACTTATCCCATGTCCTCAGGAACAAACGTAACTACTCACAAAGCATATTCATGTTCATAATCAGAGGAGTATTAATGATGATCAAGGATCTGAACATATGATCTTCCACCAAGTAAACCAACTAGCATCAACTACAAGGAGTAATCAACACTACTAGCAACCCACAGGTTCCAATCTGAGGTTTTGAGACAAAGATTGGATACAAGAGATGAACTAGGGTTTGGAGAGGAGATGCTGCTGAGGAAGATGTTGATGGAGATTGACCCCCTGTCGATGAGAGGATCGTTGGTGATGACGATGGCTTCGATTTCCCCCTTTGGGAGGGAAGTTTCCCCGACAGGATCGCCCTGCCGGAGCTCTAGATTAGTTCTACCCAGGTTCCGCCTTGAGACGGCGGCGCTTCGTCCCAAAATCTCTGTTATGATTTTTTCCAGGACGAAACTCTCAATATAGCAGAATATGAGCATTGGAGGGCTGCCAGGTGGGCCACAAGCCCCAGGGGCGCGCCCAGCATGCTTGTGGCTGCCTGGTGGGTCCCCTGATGTATTTCTTTCGCCCAATATTTTTTATATATTCCAAAATAATTCTCCGTAGATTTTCAGGACCTTTGGAGTTGCACAGAATAGGTATCTCAGATTTGCTCCTTTTCCAGTCCAGAACTTCAGCTGCCGGCATTCTCCCTCTTCATGTAAACCTTGTAAAATAAGATAGAAAAGGCATAAGTGTTGTACCAAAATGTGTAATAACAGCCCATAATGCAATAAATATCAATATAAATTCATGATGCAAAATGGACGTATCAGTACCTATGGTTGGTAAGTAAATGTGAGTCCTAGATATAACTGGTTGTCGTGGTTTGTCATGGCAGATGTCCTCATCAAAGAACTTAGGTGTGGAGCCATCGCACCTAGGTGGCGACTTGGATGGGGTTGATCGGGAACGAGAGACAAAGGTTTACCTAGGTTCGGCCACTCCGATGGAGGTAAAAGCCTACGTCCTGCGTATTAATCTTGATTACAAGGTTGAGGAATCGCTGACCTAGCTCTCGAGGGTTTCTTTATCACTTGATCCTTCTAACTCAGGGGCTCCCTTTTATACAGAGGTGGAGGCCCTGAGTTTACAACAGAGTTCGGGTCACAGTACAACCCATGATCTAGTCTATTTCCTACTAATCCTTGTTCCTCAAGAAGAGGAGAATCCTTGTGTCCCCTCTCATGAGCCGTCCTGCCAGATGACGTCACATGAGTCAGCTTTGAGATGATCCGCCCCTGGGCCTTGCACTTCCTGCAAGCATCCTCCTTATGGGCCGCATCAGTAAATCCGGGTCATATCTTGGGCGGGTCATACCCGTGGGGTATATCCCCAACATTACCCCCTAGCTTAGTTTGGATTCATCCATGCTAAACTCCATCCTAAAAATGTTAGAAATTCTGAACTAGAAACTTTAAACTTAAGCCCAATTTATGAGCAAACAATTCTCTCTTCTTTATCTGTTGAAAACTTTGACCGGGTCAATATAGTGCCGGGTCATCCTCCTTCTTGTCAGGACTTGGTATTTCTCAACCAATGTTTTCATGACGCATCTTGCTAACCGTTGTCACCCGAAGTCACCATAACGAATCTTTTTTGAAAACACTGCCAAATCCAATCTGGCGAAAAATCCAAGCGCAATCTCAGCCACAAATTTACTATGCCCATTATGTTTCTCGTGGCGCCGTTCCAACTTTTACCCCCTTATAAATAGGTGCTACCTCTTGAGATTGCGTTGGTTTTTCCTTGAAGAGGAAAGGGTGATGCAACAAAGTAGATAAGTATTTCCCTCAGTTGTTGAGAACCAAGGTATCAATCCAGTAGGAGGAGCAAGCAAGGCCCCAATTTATGCACCTACACAAACAATCAAACACTTGCACCCAACGCTATAAAGGGGTTGTCAATCCCTTCACGGTTACTTGCAAGGATGAGATCTGATAGAGATAGATATAAAATATTGTTAGAAGTAAAAGTAAATAAAATTGCAGCAAGGTATTTTTGGTTTATAGATCTGAAAATACAATATGGAAAATAGACCCGGGGGCCATAGGTTTCACTAGAGGCTTCTCTCTTGAAGGAAAATAGTACGGTGGGTGAACAAATTACCGTCGAGCAATTGATAGAAAAGCACATAGGTATGACAATATCCAAGGCAATGATTATGCATATAGGCATCACGTCCATGTCAAGTAGACCGAAACGATTCTGCATCTACTACTATTACTCCACACATCGACCGACTCCTGCCTGCATCTAGAGTATTAAGTTCATGAAGAACAGAGTAACACATTAAGTAAGATGACATGATGTAGAGGGATAAACTCAAGCAATATGATGAAAACCCCATCCTTTTATCCTTGATGGCAACAATACAATTACGTGCCTCGCTACCCCTACTATGTCACTGGGTGAGGACACCGCAAGATTGAACCCAAAACTAAGCACTTCTCCTATCGCAAGAATACCAATCTAGTTGGCCAAACCAAACCAATAACTCGAACAGACTTGCAAAGATATGAAATCATGCATATAAGGATTCAGAGAAGATTCAAATAATATTCATAGATAATCCGATCATAAACCCACAATTCATTGGATCTCGACAAACACACCACAAAAGAGTATTACATCGGGTAGATCCCCATGAAGATCATGGAGAACATGGTATTGAAGAACATAGAGAGAGAATAAGACATCTAGCTACTAGCTATGGACCTGTAGGTCTGTGGTGAACTACTCACACATCATCGGAAGGGCAATGGAGTTGATGTAGATGCCCTCCGTGCTCGAATCCCCCTCCGACAGATTACTAGAAAAGGCTCCAAGATTGGATCTCTAGGGTACAAAGGCTTCTGGCGGTAGAAAAGTATTATCATGGCTCTTCTTGGTATTGGGGGAATATTTATGAATTTATAGGCGGAAGATTAGGGTTGGAGGAGCTACGGGGGCCCACAAGCCAGGGGCGCCCCCAAGCCGAGCCTGGGCGGCTTGTTGCCCACCCGTAGACCTTCTGGCCTCTTCTCCAAGTCTCGTAGGATCCTTCTGGTCCAATAAAAATCATCGTAGAATTTTATTCCGTTTGGACTCTGTTTGATATTCCTTTTCTGCAATACTCAAAAACAAGAAAAAAAATAGAAACTGGCACTGGGCACTAGGCACTAGGTTAATAGGTTAGTCCCAAAAATAATATAAAATAGCATATTAATGCATATAAACATCCAAAATAGATAATATAATAGCGTGGAACAATAAAAAATTATAGATATGTTGGAGACATATCAGCATCCCCAAGCTTAATTCTTGCTCGTCCTCGAGTTGGTAAATGATAAAAACAATTTTTTTGATGTGGAATGCTACCTAACATATTTATCCATGTAATATTCTCTATTGTGGCATGAATGTTCAGATCCATAAGACTCAAAAAAGCTTAATGTTGACATAAAAAGAATAATACTTCAAGCATACGAACAAAGCAACCGTGTCTCTTCAAAATAACATGGCAAAAGAAAGTTATCCCTACAAAATCATATGGTCTGGCTATACTCCATCTTCCCCACACAAAGTATTTATATCATGCACAACACCGATGACAAGTCAAGCTGTTTCACACCTTTTATGTTCTAAAACCTTTTCAACTCTCACGCAATACATGAGCGTGAGCCATGGATATCGCACTATAGGTGGAATAGAATATGGCGGAGGTTGTGAGGAAAAGGAGAAGATAGTCTCACATCAACTAGGCGTATCAACGGGCTATGGAGATGTCCACTAATACATATCAATGTGAGTGAGTAGGGATTGCCAGGCAACGGATGCACTAGAGCTATAAGTGTATGAAAGCTCAAAAAAAAAACTAAGTGGGTGTGCATCCAACCTGCTTGCTCATGAAGACCTAGGGCATTTTGAGGAAGCCCATCATTGGAATATACAAGCCAAGTTATATAATGAAAAATTCGCACTAGTATATGAAAGTGACAAAACAAGAGACTCTCTATCATGAAGATCATGGTGCTACATTGAAGCACAAGTGTGGAAAAAAGATAGTAGCATTGTCCCTTCTCTCTTTTATCTCATTTTATTTATTTAGGTATTTATTTTGGTGGGCATCTTTGGCCCTTTTTTATTTGGGCTTCAGTGGTCTCTTTTATTTTTCATAAAGTCCGGAGTCTCATCCCAACTTGTGAAGGAATCATAGCTTCCATCATCCTTTCCTTACATGGGACAATGCTCTAATAATGATGATCATCACACTTTTATTTACTTACAACTCAAGAATTACTAGAACAAAATATGACTCTATATGAATGCCTTCGGCAGTGTACCGGGATGTGCAATGATCTAACATAGCAAATGACATCAAAAAAGGACAAGCCATGAAAACATCATGCTAGCTATCTTACGATCATGCAAAGCAATGAAAATGATGGTGCGTGTCATAATAAACGGAACGGTGGAAGTTTCATGGTAATATATCTCAGAATGGCTATGGAAATGCCATAATAGGTAGGTATGGTGGTTGTTTTGAGGAAGGGTATATGGTGGGTTTAATGCACCGACGAAAATTGCGTTGTACTAGAGAGGCTAGCAAAGGTAGAAGGGTGAGAGTGTGTATAATCCATGGACTCAACATTAGTCATAAAGAACTCACATACTTATTGCAAAAGTCTATTAGTTATTGAAGCAAAGTATTAGATGCATGCTCTTAGGGGAGAGGTTGGTAGGAGTTAACCATCACATATTTTCTCTTTACATATTGTAGCCAGTTTTTGCGAAGTTCATCACAACAAGATTTGTGGCTGGGTCAGATCCCAGGAGTCTATCCTCACATTAGAGAATCTTGTCTCTCAAGGTCTTCTACCGGCTCAGGAAGTAATTAGTTGGCAGGCGCATGAAGAGGAATCCACCCCAAAACCCGGCCAAGGAGAGATTGTTTGCTTTACTGATCATGTGAAGAGAGGATTTCATCCGCCCAACTCACAATTCTTCAGAGACCTCCTTCACCTTTTCAAACTCATGCCTCAAGATATTGGTACCAATTCAATGACCAATATTTGTCATTTCCAGGTACTTTATGAAGTGTACCTTCAAATTGAGCCGTCTGTGGCTCTTTTTAGAGAGTTCTTCTATCTGAATTGGCAGACTGAAACCAAAGATGGACCCAGCATAGAACTTGGTGGCATTTCCATGCAGAAAAGGAAGAACAACCCCTTTCCAAAGACCAAGCTGGTGAGTCATCCGAAAGGATGGAACAAAACTTGGTTTTATTGTAAGAACACTGCCCCTGCGGGCCAAAACCCGCTGCCAGGTTATAGATTGGACCGGCTTGGCACCAATGCCGATTTTCCGGGTTGGCCAACTGAAGAAGAACGGAAACTCTTGGCACCTATATTGCTGAAGCTAAAGGCCCTCAATGCTAATGGCCTCACTGGGATCGATTTGATCCAGTGTTGGATAACCTGGCGGATTCAACCCGTCAGTGTGAGGGGCGACTTAATGTGCAACTACACTTGCGAGTTAAAGGATGCACATCATTTTAGCAAGAAGAACTTGGCTAATAACTCCATCAACAAGCTGACAAAAAAGTTCTTTACTCACTCTAAGGAAAAGTGTAGCACCACCGGACTGGCTCCATTCAACTTGAAGAATCCAGTTCCTCCAGTATGTACTTTATGACCTTTATCTAACTTCTTTCGATTTTATTTGATACGTTATACTTATTGTACGACTTATATCTTTGCAAGCTGGTTCTGACTTCTAGAAAGCCACTTCTAAGGCGCTTCCCCTTCTTCAAGCCGGATGAAGGAAACGGCTATAGAGTCATCTTCAGGGGAGGAATCTGAGGTAGAACTTGACTCTCTTGGTCACTTGTTTATTGAACTTGCTGATGCGCCTTCTTCTCAGGATAACTCGAAATCCAGTCAAGCCAGCGATGTTGAGGTAATTCCATTTTTCTCCAGTTCCTCACAAACACTTATCCCAAGAAAACCAAGGCAAGCCGTCCGGAAAGTTAAGTTTCACACCCAGATGCTTACTTAGACCCAACTTTATTTTGAACAAAACTCAACAAGTTGGCCAATCAAAACGCAAGACCCAAAGCAGTTCGGGCGACTTGGATCCCGGCTTGTTGCGTGCACCGGCTGCTCGCAAACAACATGTCGAGGTGCTGCATAGTCCAATCGCTTCTCTTCCTAAAGCCGGTCTTTTTAAGCAGCCACTTAGTCCCTCAAATTCACTTTATCAGGAATCTTCTCCTTCTTCTGGCGACTCGACAGCGACACAGCTTCCCGGCTTTACCATCAATGACGGGTAAGCTTTGAACTTGTACTAGTTTTATACACTTAGATTGGACTTTGTCTTTTTCTTAGTCCAATGTTTGATTTTTGACAACTGCAAGGCCAAAGCTGTCTTGACAAAGCATTCTGCCAGACCATCTTCCGGTGCTGCGAGCCAGAACATACCAAACCCCCCACCAGAAGAGATGGCCACTGAAGTTGATCCTTCTGGAGAGAATAATCCGGAGGCTAGGGTCGAGCTGGCTACTAATGTAGAAATGGCCCATCCTGATGAGACGGACTTCATGGATACGCCGATAGAAACCCAATGCGTGTGAACTGAGCCATCTTCTCGACCACCAAGCCCTGCTCATCCTTCCAGTCGTGCAGCTAATGTGGATAATACCATTCCATCAGCTGACAAGGATACCTTATAGGTTATTGTTGTAAAGGATTTCTAGGCTCTTGGTACTTGCATCGCCTTGGCTAAAATTATAGCCAAGGATGAGCCGGTGAATTAGAAAAAAAGGCAAATCCAAGTTGGAACCTCCTGATCTGTCTGCGCTTGATGCTAAAGATGTTTATCAGCAATACTTGACCCGGTTAACTGAGAGCCGGGAAATTGAAATGAACTTGGTCGATGCTCTCAAAGAAAAATACAAGGTAACATTCAGCCTTTATCGTCTGATTTTGTATACTTATCTTTAGCCCCAAAGAGCTAGCTTAATATGGAAATGGTGAGCTGGCTCTTGAATGTATTTGTATAAGAAGCATCTGTAGCCCCCAAGGAGCGAGTCATTATGATAATAATGAGTCGGTACTTATGTTGATTGGAAAATAGAACGTAGATCTAGCCCCCCAAGTGCCGGCTTATCTTGTTGAGATAGCCGGGTCTTTATTTGTAAGAAGAAAATATTTATCTTGGAATTTCAAAAACCTGTAGCCCCCAAGGGTCGGTTTATTTCTATGAAATAGCCGGGCCTTGTTGTTGTGTGATTGAGAAAATGGCACATAATCCCCCAAGTGTCATGTGGATTGTTTAGAACTACATGGGACTTTTATAGGATGAAACCAACTTTGAAGTGTCGTAGCCCCCAAGGCCCGAGTCGCCTTTATAAGGCGGCTTGAGACTTGGTAGGAATAGCTCTTGACAATGTTAGTATGTTTGACAGGGGTCTTTAGAAGATGTTGAATCTATTGCTGTAAAGCTGCAGAAACGTCTCAAAGAAGAGAGGAAACTGAAAACTGAGGCCGAACTTGTGGCATATCGTCTTGGAAGTTCTGCCCGCCAAGCGAATGATCTTCTTCATCAGGCCAAGAAGACATTTGAAGAAGAAAGAGCCGCCCTTATAAAGCGCGTTGAAGAGGTTGAGAAACAACTTGAGAATGTGAAGGAGGAGCATCAGGCTCTCGTGAAGCAAATAAATGAGATGTTGACTGCCATTCTTGGTATGGTAACTAAAACTTTCTATTGTTGATATTTCGGGTTATGATGATATGGAAGCTCATTGTCTCAACTGTCTTTGTTTGCAGGATGAAAAGATCAGAACCTTGTTGTCAGGGATATAACACCACGGTATAACCCGCCCTACTTGGCCAGGTTAGCATGTTGGCGGCTTGTAGATCATACTCAAGGTGGAACATGGCATTAAGGACTGATAACCCACAAGTATAGGGGATTGCAACATTTTTCGAGGGTAGAGTATTCAACCCAAATTTATAGATTCGACACAAGGGGAGCCAAAGAATATTTGAGAGTATTAGCAGTCGAGTTGTCAATTCAACCACACTTGGAGATAAATATCTGCAGCAAAGTGATCAGTAGCACAGTAATATGATAGGTTGATAGCAGCAGTAGTAGTAACAGTAGCGGTAATAATAGCATTATTGATTTTGTAGCAAGTGCAATAGTAACAACAATAGTAGTAACTTAGCAAGGACAATATGTGAAAAGATCGTAGCTACTAGATTGGAGTATTCGTTGGATTATATTCATCATATAATAGTCATAACCTAGGGCGACATAGAACTAGCTCCAGTTCGTTAATGTAATGGAGGCAAATATTCCGTATATAGTCATACATGCTTATGGAAAAGAACTTGCATGGCATCTTTTGTCCTACCCTCCCACGGCAACGGGGTCCATAAGGAAACTAAGGGATATTAAGGCCCCCTTTTAATAGAGAACCAGAACAAAGTATTAGCACTTAGTGAGTACATGAACTCCTCAAACTATGGTCATCATCGTGAAGTATCCCAAATATTGTCACTATGGGGTTGACGGATCATAACACGTAATAGGTGCATATGAATAGGCAAGATAGGATCAAGAACAGAGATATAATGATGATAACATAAACGGTTCAGATCTGAAATTATGGCACTCAGGCCCTAGTGACAAGCATTAAGCATGGCGAAGTCATAACAACATTAATCTTAGAACATAGTGGATACTAGGGACCAAGCCCTAACAAAACTAACTCGATTACATGATGAATCTCATCCAACTCCTCACCGACCAGCAAGCCTACGAAGGAATTACACTCCCAGTGGGGAACATCATGGAATTGGCGATGGACAAGGGTTGATGATGACGAAGACTGAAGATTCCCCTCTCTAGAGCCACAAACGGACTCCAAATCTGGCCTGCCGATAAAGAACAGGAGGTGGCGGCGGCTGCATATCGTGAAACGAGGTAAAACCTTCCCTCTGGTTTTTCCGGGGAATTGTGAATTTATAGCGTTGGAATTAGGGTCGGGGGACCCACGAGGTGTCCACCCTCCACCAAGCCGTGCTAGGGAGGCTGGCGCGCCCTAGTGAGGGGTGGGCACCCTGGGCCCCCTCTTAGGTAGCTTATGGCTCCATAATTCCTTAAAAATTCCAAAATAAATCCCCGAAAATTTTCGTTCCATTTCGAGAACTTTTATTTTTGCACAAAGACAACACCATGGTAGTTCTACTGAAAACAACGTCAGTCCACTTTAGTTTCATTCAAATCATGAAAATTGGAGTTCAAAACAAGATCAAAAGTGTTAGGAAAAGTAGATATGTTGGAGATGTTGGAAATATGCCCTATAGGTAATAATAAACTGGTTATTATTGTATTTCCTTGTTCATGATAATTTTCTATTATTCATGCTATAATTGTGTTAACCGAAAACCGTAATACACGTGTGAATACATAGACCACAACATGTCCCTAGTGAGCCTCTAGTTGGCTAGCTCATTGATCAATAGATGGTCACAGTTTCATGACCATGGACATTGGATGTCATTGATAACGGGTTCACATCATTAGGAGAATGATGTGATGGACAAGACCCAACCTAAGCATAGCACAAGATCATGTAGTTCGTCTGCTAAAGCTTTTCCAATGTCAAGTATCATTTCCTTAGACCATGAGATTGTGCAACTCCCGGATACCATAGGAATGCTTTGGGTGTGCCAAACGTCACAACGTAACCGGGTGGCTATAAAGGTGCACTACGGGTATCTCCAAAAGTGTCTGTTGGGTTGGCACGAATCGAGACTGGGATTTGTCACTCCATATGACAGAGAGATATCTCTAGGCCCACTCAGTAAGACATCATCATAATAAGCTCAATGTGACTAAGGAGTTAGCCATGGGATGATGTGTTGTGGAACGAGTAAAGAGACTTGCCGGTAACGAGATTGAACAAGGTATAGGGATACCGACGATCGAATCTCGGGCAAGTATCATACCGGTAGACAAAGGGAATTGGATACGGGATTGATTGAATCCCCGACATCGTGGTTCATCCGATGAGATCATCGTGGATCATGTGGGAGACAACATGGGTATCCAGATCCCACTGTTGGTTATTGACTGGAGAGGTGTCTCGGTCATGTCTATGTGTCTCTCGAACCCGTAGGGTCTACACACTTAAGGTTCGATGACGCTAGGGTTATAGGGAAATGTTGTACGTGGTTACCGAAGGTTGTTCGGAGTCCCAGATGAGATCCCGGACGTCACGAGGTGCTCCAGAATGGTTCCGAGGTAAATATTGATATATAGAAAGTCCAGTTTTGGTCACCAGAAAGTTTTCGTGCTCATCGATAGTGTACCGGGAGTGTCGGGAGGGTGCCGGAGGACCCCCGGGAGGGGTGTGAGGACCAAAGACTTTGTGGGATGTTAGAGGAGGTGGACCATCCCTTATTGGGCTGGCCAAGTCCTTCTGGAAAGGCCCATGCGGCTAGGGATGAAAGGATAAGGCTAAAGGAGATTTAAAAGGAAGAGATCCACCTCCCTTGTGGGAGGTGGACTCCTCCCTTATTTCGGCCGAACCTCTCCTCCTTGGAGGAGGGGCCAAGGAAGCCCTCCCTCTCCCTCCTCCTATATATACCCGAGGTATTGGGGCTTATTTGATACACGACTTCTCTCTCTCTCGGCGCAGCCCTACCCTTCCTCCTCCTCGTTCTTCGTAGCGCTTGGCGAAGCCTTGCCGGAGTCCATGTAGCTCACCGTCACCACGCCGTCGTGCTGTCAGAGCACTCCCTAAACCTCTCCTTCCTCCTTGCTGGATCAAGGCGTAGGAGACGTCATCGGGCTGTACGTGTGTTGAACGCGGAGGCGCCGTTGTTCGGTGCTTAGATCGGAATCCACCGCGATCTGAATCGCTGCAAGTACGACTCCACCAACCGCGTTCTTGTAATGCTTCCGCTTAGCGATCTTCAAAGGTTTGAAGATGCAATCTCTCCCCACTCGTTGCTGGTTTCTCCATAGATAGATCTTGGTGATCGTAGGAATTTTTTTTGATTTACTACTACGTCTACCAACAGTGGTATCATGAGCTAGGTCTATGCGTAGAATCTATGCACGAGTAGAACACAAAGTTGTTGTGGGCGCCGATCTTGTTAATTTCCTTACCACTACTAATCTTATCTTGATTCGGTGGTATTGTGGGATTAAGCGGCCTGGACCAATTTTACACGTACGCTTACGTGAGACCGGTTCCACCGCCTAACATGCACTTGTTGCATAAGGTGGCTAGCGGGTGTCTGTCTCTCCCACCTTAGTCGGATTGGATTCGATGAAAAGGGTCCTTATGAAGGGTAAATAGCAATTGGCATATGACGTTGTGGTTTTGGCGTAGGTAAGAAATGTTCTTGCTAGAAACCTATAGCAGCCACGTAAAAACTTGCAACTACAAATTAGAGGACGTCTAACTTGTTTTTACAGCATATGCCTTGTGATGTGATATAGCCAAAGGATGTGATGTGATGCATTGTGATGTATGAGATTGATCATGTTCTTGTAATAGGATTCACGACTTGCATGTCGATGAGTATGACAACCGACATGAGCCATAGGAGTTGTCTTATTTTATTGTATGACCTGCGTGTCAATCATAAACGCCATGTAATTACTTTACTTTATTGCTAAACGTTAGCCATAGTAGTAGAAGTAATAGTTGGCGAGACAACTTCATGAAGACACGATGATGGAGATCATGGTGTCGTGCCGGTGACAGTGATGATCATGGTGCCCCGAAGATGGAGATCATAGGAGCAAGATGATATTGGCCATATCATGTCACTATATTGATTGCATGTGATGTTCATCATGTTTACATCTTATTTGCTTATAACGACGATAGTAAATAAGATGATCTCTCAATAAAATTTCAATAAAGGTGTTCACCCCAACTGTACATCGTTGCTAAGGATCGTTGTTCCGAAGCACCACATGATGATCGGGTGTGATAGGTTCTAACGTTCGCATACAATGGGTGTAAGCCAGATTTACACACGCGAAACACTTAGGTTGACTTGACGAGCCTAGCATGTACAGACATGGCCTCGGAACACGGAAGACCGAAAGGTCGAACATGAGTCGTATAGAAGATACGATCAACATGGAGATGTTCACCATGGATGACCAGTCCGTCTCACGTGATGATCGGGCACGGGCTAGTTGACATGGATCATGTATCACTTGGATGATTAGAGAGATGTCTATCTAAGTGGGAGTTCATTAAATAATTTTATTATGTGAACTTAATTATCATGAACTTAGTCTAAAATTGTCTTTACAATCTATATTGTAGATCCAATGGCCAACGCTAATGTCACCCTCAACTTTGACACATTCCTAGAGAAAACCAAGCTGAAAGATGATGGAAGCAACTATGAGGACTGGGTCCGTAGCTTGAGGATCATCCGCATAGCTTCCAAGAGATTGTATGTCCTTGATGCACCGCTAGGTGACCCACCCATTTTCCCAGTGGACCAAGACGTTACAAACGCTTGACAGTCACGCTGCGATGATTACTCCCTTGTTCAGTGCGGCATGATTTAAAGTTTAGAACCGGGGCTCCAAAAGCATTTTGAGCAACACGGAGCATATGAGATGTTCCAAGAGCTGGAACTGGTTTTCCAAGCTCATGCCCGGGTCGAGAGATATGATGTCTCCGACAAGTTCTTCAGCTGTAAGATGGAGGAGAATAGTTCTATCAGTGAGCACATACTCAAAATGTCTGGGTTGCACAACCGCTTGACTCAGCTGGGAGTTATTCTCCCGGATGACTCGGTTATTGACAGAATCCTCTAGTCGCTCCCACCTAGCTACAAGAGATTTGTGATGAACTACAACATGCAGGGTATGGAGAAGTCCATTCCTGAGTTGTACTCGATGCTGAAATCAGCGGAGGTCGAGATCAAAAAGGAGCATCAAGTGTTGATGGTGAATAAGACCACTAGTTTCAAGAAAGGCAAGGGTAAGAAGAACTTCAAGAAGGACGGTGAAGTTGTTGCCGCGCCCTGTAAGAAAGTTGCCGAGAAGAAGAACAAGAATGGACCCAAGCCTGAGACTGAGTGCTTTTATTGCAAGGGTACCGGTCACTGGAAGCGGAACTGCCCCAAGTACTTAGCGGATAAGAAGGCCGACAACGTTAAAGGTATATGTGATATACTTGTTATTGATGTGTACCTAACCAACGCTCATAGTAGCTCCTGGGTATTTGATACCGGTGCAGTTGCTCACATTTGCAACTCCAAGCAGGAGCCGCGGAATAAGCGGATGCTGGCAAAGGACGAGGTGACGATGCGCGTCGGGAATGGTTCCAAGGTCGATGTGATCGCCGTCGGCATGCTACCTCTACATCTACCTTCGGGATTAGTTTTAAACCTTAATAATTGTTATTTAGTACCAGATTTGAGCATGAACATTGTATCTGGATCTCGCGTGATGCGAGATGGCTACTCATTTAAATCTGAGAATAATGGTTGTTCTATTTATATGAGAGAAATGTTTTATGGTCATGCCCCACTAGTCAATGGTTTATTTTTGATGAATCTCGAACGTGATGTCATACATGTCCATAGTGTGAGTACCAAAAAGTGTAAGGTTAATAACGATAGTCCCACTTACATGTGGCACTGCCGCCTTGGTCATATTGGTGTCAAACGCATGAAGAAGCTCCATGCTGATGGACTTTTGGAGTCTCTTGACTTTGAATCATTTGACACGTGCGAACCATTCCTCATGGGAAAGATGACCAAGACTCCATTCTCCGGAACAATGGAGCGAGCAGCTAACTTGTTGTAAATAATACATACCGATGTATGTGGTCCAATGAGCGTCGAGGCTCGCGGTGGCTACCGTTATGTTCTCACCCTCACTGATGATTTGAGTAGATATGGGTATGTCTACTTAATGAAACACAAGTCTGAAACCTTTGAAAGGTTCAAGGAATTTTAGAGTGAGGTAGAGAATCAACATGACAGGAAAATAAAGTGCCTACGATCTGATCGTGGCGGAGAATATTTAAGTCACGAGTTTGGCACACACCTAAGGAAATGTGGAATTGTTTCACAAATCATGCCGCCTGGCACACCTCAGCAAAATGGTGTGTCTGAACGTCGTAATCGCACTCTATTGGATATGGTGCGATCTATGATGTCTCTTACCGACTTACCGCTATCATTTTAGGGATATGCATTAGAGACTGCCGCATTCACTTTAAATAGGGCACCGTCAAAGTCCGTTGAGACGACACCGTATGAATTATGGTGTGGAAAGAAACCTAAGCTATCATTTCTAAAAGTTTGGGGATGCGATGCTTATGTGAAGAAACTTCAACCTGAGAAGCTCGAACCCAAAGCGGAAAAGTGCGTCTTCATAGGATATCCCAAAGAGACTATTGGGTATACCTTCTACCTCAGATCCGAAGGCAAAGTCTTTGTTGCCAAGAATGGATCTTTTCTCGAGAAAGAGTTTCTCTCGAAAGAAGTAAGTGGGAGGAAAATATAACTTGATGAGGTAATTGTACCTCCACTCGAACCGGAGAGTAGCACAACACAGGAAGTTGTTTCTGTGGAGCCTACACCGGCTAGAGAGGAAGTTAATGATGATGATCATGTAACTTCAAATCAAGTTACTATTGAACGTCGAACGTCCACTAGGACATGTTCCGCACCAGAGTTGTACGACAACCCTGTCCTGGAGATCATGTTGTTGGACAATGGTGAACCTTCGAACTATGAAGAAGTGATGGCGGGCCCAGATTCCAACAAATGGCTTGAAGCCATGAAATCTGAGATAGGATCCATGTATGAGAACAAATTATGGACTTTGGTGGACTTTCTTGATGATAAGCGAGCCATTGAAAATAAATGGATCTTTAAGAAGAAGACTGACGCTGATGGTAATGTGACCGTCTATAAGGCTCGGTTTGTCGCTAAGGGTTATCGACAAGTTCAAGGAGTTGACTATGATGAGACTTTCTCACTCGTAGCGATGCTGAAGTCTGTCTGGATCATGTTAGCAATTGCCGCATTTTATGATTATGGGATCTGGCAAATGACGTCAAAACGGCATTCCTTAATGGCTTCCTTAAGGAAGAACTGTATATGATGCAGCCGGAAGGTTTTGTCGATCCTAAAGAAGCTAACAAAGTATGCAAGCTCCAACGCTCCATCTATGGGCTGGCGCAAGCATCTCGAAGTTGGAACATTCGCTTTAATGAGGTGATTAAAGCGTTTGGGTTTGTACAGGTTTATGGAGAACCCTGTATTTACAAGAAAGTGAGTGGGAGCTCTGTAGCATTTCTCATATTATATGTGGATGACATACTGATAATGGGAAATGATATAGAACTTTTGGAAAATGTAAAGGCCTAGTTGAATAAATGTTTTTCAATGAAGGACCTTGGAGAAGCTGCTTACATATTAGGCATCAAGATCTATAGATATAGATCGAGATGCCTCATAGGTCTTTCACAAAGCACATACCTTGACAAGATATTAAAGAAGTTCAATATGGATCAGTCCAAGAAGGGGTTCTTACCTATGTTACAGGGTGTGAGATTGAGTACGACTCAATGCCCGACCACGACAAAGGATAGAGAAGAGATGAGTGTCATCCCCTATGCTTCAGCCATAGGATCTATTATGTATGCCATACTGTGTACCATACCTGATGTGAACCTTGCCATAATTTTGGTAGGGAGGTACCAAAGTGATCCCGGAGCGGAACACTGGACAGCGGTCAAGAATATCCTAAAGTACCTGAAAAGGACAAAGGACATGTTTCTCGTATATGGAGGTGCCGAAGAGCTTGTCGTAAAGGGTTACGTTGATGCTAGCTTCGACACAGATTTGGACGACTCCAAGTCACAAACCGGATACGTGTATATTTTGAACGGAGGGGCAGTCAGCTGGTGCAGCAGCAAGCAAAGCGTTGTGGCGGCATCTACATGTCAAGCGGAATACATAGCTGCTTCGGAAGCAGCAAAGGAAGGAGTCTAGATGAAGGAGTTCATCATCGACCTAGGAGTGATTCCCAATGCGTCGGGCCCGATGACTCTATTCTGTGATAACACTGGAGCTATTTCCCTTGCGAAGGAGCCCAGGTTTAACAAGAAGAGAAGGCACATCAAGCGCCTCTTCAACTCCATCCGTGATTACATTCAGGAGGGAGATATAGATATTTGTAAAGTACATACGGATCTGAATGTCGTAGATTCGTTGACTAAACCTCTCTCACGAGCAAAACATGATTAACACTAGAATGCTATGGGTGTTCGATTCATCACAATGTAACTAGATTGTTGACTCTAGTGCAAGTGGGAGACTGTTGGAAATATGCCCTAGAGGCAATAATAAAATGGTTATTATTGTATTTCCTTGTTCATGATAATTGTCTATTGTTCATGCTATAATTGTGTTAACCGGAAACCGTAATACATGTGTGAATACATAGACCACAACATGTCCCTAGTGAGCCTCTAGTTGGCTAGCTCGTTGATCAATAGATGGTCATGGTTTCATGACCATGGACATGCTGGAAATATGCCCTAGAGGCAATAATAAATTAGTTATTATCATATTTCCTTGTTCATGATAATGTTTTATTATCCATGCTATAATTGCATTGATCGGAGACTTAAATGCATGTGTGGATATATAGACAAAACCATGTCCCTAGTATGCCTCTAGTAGACTAGCTCATTGATCAAAAGATGGTTAAGGTTTCCTAGCCATGGACATGAGATGTCATTGTATAACGGGATCGCATCATTAGGAGAATGATGTGATGGACAAGACCCAAACTACAAACATAGCATATGATCGTGTCAGTTTATTGCTACTGTTTTCTGCATGTCAAGTATATGTTCCTATGACCATGAGATCATGCAACTCACGGATATCGGAGGAGTGCCTTGTGTGTATCAAACGTCGCAACGTAACTGGGTGACTATAAAGGTGCTCTACAGGTATCTCCGATGGTGTCTGTTGAGTTGGCATGGATCGAGACTGGAATTTGTTACTCCGTGTGACGGAGAGGTATCTCGGGGCCCACTCAGTAATACAACATCACAGTGAGCCTTGCAAGCAATGTCACTAATTGTTAGTTGCAGGATCTTGTATTACGGAACGAGTAAAGAGACTTGCCAGTAACGAGGTTGAACTAGGTATGGAGATACCGACGATCGAATCTCGGGCAAGTAACATACCGAAGAAGAAAGGGAACGTTATACAGGATTAACTGAATCCTTGACATAGAGGTTCGACCGATAAAGATCTTCGTAGAATATGTAGGAACCAATGTGGACGTCCAGGTCCCGCCATTGGTTATTGGCTGTAGAGGTGTCTCGGTCATGTCTACATAGTTCTCGAACCCGCACGGTCTGCACACTTAAGGTTCGGTGACGTTTCGGTAGTGTAGAGTTATGTATGGTGGTGACCTAAGGTTGTTCGAAGTCCCGGATGAGATCCCGGACGTCACTAGGAGCTCCGGAATGGTCCGGAGGTAAAGATTCATGTAGTGACCCGACCTGAAAGGTCAAGTCTCCGGTGTTTCCGTACCATCCCAAGATCATGCTGGTACACACACGGTACATCAATGTATATATCAAAGGGAAATCACACAGCAAATATATTAATCGAAATCTCATTTCGAGTCCTTTATTACAATAAAAAAATTACAATAAAGTGGCTAAAAGCCAACTCATGAGAATATCTAAATCTTGCGGAAGCGTCGAAGGTAGATGAGTCCATCTGACTCCAAGGGCATCTCACTGAGCATAGAACGTGTCCTCACTCCTGGTCGGAAAAGTACTCTGCAACATGATACGTTGCAGCCATGTAGGTCAGCATATGGAATATGCCGACAAAGTCACAAGAGAGGGGTGAAAAGATAATCATCTAGTCTATATGCATATATGGCAGGTGGGGTGGTAAGTTTTTGCGTAAAGCCAATTTTTCCTACATCAAGAAAGGGGCTAAGCAAAATATTACTAAGTTGGTTGATTAATGAGATGGTTCCACCAACCAATTCTCATTCCCAAATTATTAATACCCACATCATCATTATTAATTGTGTTGAGAGTTCCGGAAGTTTCAATTCCTTTGGCTCATGTCGTCCATGACCGTGGACACGGCTAATTGATTAGGTTTTGAATACTCTACAGAGTTTTGCACACGTTCCCCACAAGATTTGGTCGCCTCCGTTTGATTTCTCGCACTTCAGGGTGTTTGAGAAACGGATGACCAAAACATGGTCTTCCAAAGGGTTTCCCTGTGACTCTGTCGGTGCCCATCCTTTCCTACCGTTCTTCTACCTCTCGTAGCACCGCCTGTCCAGGGTCACCACGATATCCAACCAAGCCAGAGCCCATAATGACTTGTGGCTGTGCAGGTAAGCCTTGGGTTTTAAAGCATCTATCCATCTCTTTGTGCCTTGGTGGACCTTTCCGCGTGAATACTGGCCATCTCCAGCATCACCTAGGCAAATCCACTGGTTTCTCCAGGGTGCCGTTCAACCATCATCCACCCAGAGGTATGTTGAAAACTCGGAGGCTTAAATCATGATCATTATGTAGGTCTTGAAATTATTAACTCTCTCAACTCTCATGAATCACACAACCAACCCCGTCTACTAATAGCATAGCAAAAGTAAAACAACGTTTCCCGGGGCCAATGTTGTCAAAGGGGGTTGAGAGGGATACCTAACACATGATACTACTATAATGTAACCAAGTTTCCAACTAACCTATCTTGCATGCAATTGGGGAGATGGTAGAACTAATGCATATAAAACATGGGTAGAAGTATGATCAAGGTGACTTGCCTGATTGATGATCTTCGTACTCATGGGACTCTAAGTAACAAGCTTCGCACTCCGGATAATCTAATGAAACAAACAAACACTCAATAAGCATACAACAGAATATTGTACCCCACAAACATCAATCAAGAACTAGTAAACAGTCAAGACAAAACGATGCACAAATCACAAGTAAGGAAAACACACAAAGTTTTGTTTACTAGGAGGTGATTGATAAAAGCCTACTAACATAATAAAACTATTTTGAAATAACCAAAACAATTGTTAAAATCAAGGAAACAATAAAATATTTTTATTAATAAACAGAAGAAAATCAATTTAAGTTTGTTGAGAAAACTTTTGTAAAGTTTGTAAAAGTTTTGATAAACACTATATGAAACAACTATAGTTTTACTAACAAGAGAGCAAAACCAAACTTATTATTTATTAGTAAAACATGTTCTTAACAGAAAAGAATTTACAAATAAACTTGTTTTAGAAAACAAAATTAAATTATATAAAACTCTATTAAAAGAATCGATTACTAAACTAGTTGTTTTAATCAAAATAAACCTATTTGAAAAGAAATTGTGATTCCTATCTTAACAAGGAAATAAACTAAACAATTTTATATTTTTATAAACAATAAGTAAAACACTAAATGTATAAACAACAGAACCTACTAAACAAATTAAAACTAAATCTAAGTTAAACTAACTAAAACTAAGTAAATGAAACTATACTATAACACTAAGCAGATTCTATTTATAGCTAGAACACTAATCAAAATCATCCTAAAAATCCTCAAACTAAGCATAAAGTTAGTCCTAACTAAGACCAAACAGTAGCAAAAAGATTCATAACAAAATCTATTTTCAAACTCTAGTTATTCAGATTTGAAGATTTTGAGCAAATTTGATTCAATTCAAATTTTATAGTTCAAATTTGAAATTTAAAAGTACAGGGTGATACTACATGAAAAATGTGAGCTATTGCAAAAAGAATAAACTCAAAACACTAAATAGATTAAAAGATATAGCTAAAACAAATTTAGAATAGGTTCTGTTTACTAAAAGAAATCAGAAAAAAGACTAAATCTAACGGACGGCCAGGGGTGACGTGGCGCGATTCTACTGGCTGGCTAGCGCGTGCGTTAGTTAGTTTTGAGCGGGCGACCGAGGCCAAAGAGAAAACAGTTCGCCGTTTTAATGTTCTAATCTGAGCCGTAGGATTAGGATCGGAGGGAGGGGGAGTGTCGACGGCGACTTACCGGTGGGGAGGAAGAAATCCGGCGATGGAGGCGGCGGCCGGGGGTCGAGGAATTCGCCGGAGGTGGCTCCGGTGGTCGGGGAAGGCAGCAAAGGGGGTCGGGCGACAGCGACGGCCCTCCGGCGTCGAACGGAGGCGTCGGGGAGGGGCGAGGACGACCGGGGCGATGGCTACGGCGTAGGGGAGCTTCGGTGGTGGCGCAACTCCGGTGAGCAATTGCGCAGCGCCTCGGCGAGGGAGAGAGGGGGCTCGGGGGTGAACGGAGAGAGTAGGGGCAGCGCTACTTATAGGGTGCTCGGGGGGTGCGGGGGAGGAGAGAGGGGAGAGATCCGGGAGGGGGAGGAAACGGCCGACGAGGTCGTCGGCGCGTGCGGGGGAAGAGAGAGATGACCGTTCGGGCTAACGGTCGGTCGGGGTGGGGCCCGGTGTCAGCGAGAGGGAGCGCGTCCGTTGCGCGTCGGTCGGCCGATCGGTAACGGTCTCGGCTTTTAAAGCCGTTGGGCCGGCCCGTTTAATACAGTAACCGTTACCGGTTTCTGTTTAATGTTTTTCCAGAGCGTTTCAAAAACCTTTAAAGCATTCAAATCATTTATAAATATAGGGGTATTATATATCAAAATTAACATAATAATAAATGCTATTTAATGAGCATTTTTATTCTGTCATTTGAACACTTTGAAAAAAATAATATTTTCAGAAATTGCCTAATTGTTTTTAAATCCTTTTTGCAAATATTTTCAAAATAACTCCTAGTTACTTTTGTTCAAATTGGTCACCAATTTGTCCCTGGTGTGGAGTGTCATGTTACTCCCCTCTTATTTTGAACATTTAACCAAAATTTCCAATAGGTGAAAGCAAGTTAGGGAAAAATTGAAAGGGCTTTTAGAATTTTTAGAAAGAACATTTCAACAATACAGGTATTCAAACAATGATGATGATGGATGCATAGCTATATTTCATAACATTCCAAAATGGAATTTTGGGATGTTACAAACCTACCCACCTTAAGATGAATCTCGCCCTCGAGATTCGGGTTGGCTAGAAAATAGGTGCGGGTGGTCTCTACGAAGATCTTCTTCGCGTTCCCAGGTGGCTTCTTCCTCAGTGTGGTGACTCCACAAAACCTTACAGAACTTGGTGATCTTGCTGCGGGTAACTCTGTTGGCAGTCTCGAGAATTCTGACAAGCTTCTCCTCGTAGGGCTCAGCCCTGCGCCAGCCCTCCACCTCCTCTCCTCCTATATATACTGGTGTAATAGAAGGGTTTTGCACAGATTTTACGACCACGTGCTACCCGTTTCACCGGTGCTCCTCTAGATCGGTTTTCCGCAGTGCTTAGGCGAAGCCCTGCCGGAATTGCTCCACCACCATCACCGGAGCGCCGTCATGCTTCTGGTGAACTCTCTCTCCTCTCCACCTCCTCTTGCTGGATCAAGACAGCGAAGATCATCATCAAGCTGCACGTGTGCTGAACGCGGAGGTGCAGTCCGTTCGGCGCTAGATCGGAAGGACCATGATCGAGATTGCGAGACAGTTCGTGATGAGATCGCGGAACAGATCACGATGAGTTCGCGGGACGGGTCGTGATTGGATCGCGGGACGGATCGTGATGAGATCGTGGGACGCTCGGCGATTTGGATCGCGAAGATGTTCGACCACACCAACCGCGTTTCTTAACGCTTCCCGCTTAGCGATCTACAAGGGTACGTAGATCCACTCTCCCTCTCGTTGATGCTCATCACCATGGATAGGTTTGCGTGTGCGTAGGAATTTTTTTGTTTCCCATGCGACGTTCCCCAACAGGACATTGTATGTCATTGATAACGGGATCACATCATTAGGAGAATGATGTGATGGACAAGACCCAATCCTAAGGATAGCACAAGATCGTGTAGTTCGTCTGCTAAAGCTTTTCAATGTCAAGTATCCTTTCCTTAGACCATGAGATTGTGCAACTCCCGAATACCGTAGGAATGCTTTGGGTGTGCCAAACGTCACAACGTAACTGGGTGTCTATAAAGGTGCACTACGGGTATCTCCGAAAGTCTCTATTGGGTTGGCACGAATCGAGACTGGGATTTGTCACTCCATATGACGGAGAGGTATCTCCGGGCCCACTCGGTAAGACATCATCATAATGAGCTCAATGTGACTAAGGAGTTAGTCACGGGATGATGTGTTGTGGAATGAGTAAAGAGACTTGCCGGTAACGATATTGAACAAGGTATAGGGATACCGACGATCGAATCTCGGGCAAGTATCATACCGGTAGACAAAGGGAATTGGATACGGGATTGATTGAATCCCCGACATCGTGGTTCATCTGATGAGATCATCGTGGAGCATGTGGGAGCCAACATGGGTATCCAAATCCCACAGTTGGTTATTGACCGGAGAGGTGTCTCGGTCATGTCTACGTGTCTCCCGAACCCGTAAGGTCTACACACTTAAGGTTCGATGACGCTAGGGTTATAGGGAAATGTTGTACGTGGTTACCGAAGGTTGTTCGGAGTCCTGGATGAGACCCCAGATGTCACGAGGAGCTCCAGAATGGTCCGTAGGTAAAGATTGATATATAGGAAGTACAATTTTGGTCATCGAAAAGTTTTTGGGCTCATCGGTAGTGTACCGGGAGTGTCGGGAGGGTGTCGGAGGACCCCCGGGAGGGGTGTGACCAGCCCTTATTGGTCTGGCCAAGTCCTTCCGGAAAGGCCCATGCAGCTAGGGATAAAAGGATAAGGCTAAAGGAGATTTAAAAGGAAGAGATCCACCTCCCTTGTGGGAGGTGGACTCCTCCCTTATTTCGGCCGAACCTCTCCTCCTTGGAGGAGGGGCCAATGCAGCCCTCCCTCTCCCTCCTCCTATATATAACCGAGGTATTGGGGCTGATTTGAGACACGACTTCTCTCTCTCTCTCTCGGCGCAGCCCTACCCTTCCTCTTCCTCGTTCTCCGTAGCGCTTGGCGAAGCCCTGCCAGAGTCCACGTAGCTCCACCGTCACCACGCCGTCGTGCTTCCGGAGCTCTTCCTCAACCTCTCCTTCCTCCTTGCTGGATCAAGGCGTAGGAGATGTCATCGGGCTGCACGTGTGTTGAACACGGAGGCGCCATTGTTCGGCGCTTAGATCAGAATCCACCGTGATCTGAATCGCTGCGAGTACGACTCCACCAACCGCGTTCTTGTAACGCTTCCACTTAGCGATCTTCAAAGGTATGAAGATGCAATCTCTCCCCTCTCATTGCTGGTTTCTCCATAGATAGATCTTGGTGATCGTAGGAAATTTTTGATTTACTACTATGTCTACCAACATGAGACGTATCAAGGACCGAGCTGGCAAGGCAACTTACCAGGTAAGCCGGTTGGCGACCCAGTATATGAAGATGGTGACTCAAGGCCCAAGAGGTGGAAGTCGCCCGGAGTTCCCTTGCTTGAGAGGCAAGGCGAGTTAGAGACATACTTGGTCACGAATCATAGCACGACTCGGACTCTTGTAAGCCCAAGGTCTTGACCTGTATATAAAGGTGAGCCCCTGAGGCCAAAAGACTTAAGTTACCATCAATCAATAGCTAGGTCAAGCGAATCTACTCCCTTGTATTGATCACCAAAGCAATAAGCAGAAAGCAGGAGTAGGCTATTACCTCGATTGTGAGGGGCTGAACCTGGGTAAACTATGTCTCCCTATTCTGATCAACCCCGACAAGCTAACCTCCTAGCTGCGATGGCCTCACGATGAAGTCCTCACACTAGGACACCTGCCGTGACAAAACCACAACAGTTGGCGCCCACCATGGGGCCAGCACATGGTGGTTTTGAGTTCTTGAAGTGCACTTTCCCAGGTATCAAGGGGTACGCCATTGGCAGGATGATGAGGAGTCGTCGCGGCAAGCTCTACATCGACGATGCCGGCTGGGGTCCCGAGGCCGACTCAATCGAGTACAGATATAGGGTCCCCTTTGGCAAGATTCATGTCTTCATTGGCAAGATTGGCGAGTCAGGACCCGAGCCGAACATCTGCACCGACCTCATCGAGTCGGCTCGGCATGCGCAACCCTCCCGGTTTCGAGCCAGTCGGAATCATGTCTTTGTTGGTGTTGTGCACGGCGCAAAACTAGAGGAAAACTCCATGTCTAGAGGAGAGACTCTCATCTATTCAGGTGACGAGTCCTCAACCGGAGAGACAGAGTCAGTTTATCAGCTTGAAGATGGCGGGCTTGGGGGCTGTTCCGATGGCGACAGTATTCCGGACCCCTACGAGCCGCCATGCCGAGCCTCCATATTCATGGCTGGAACGGTGCCGACTCTCCAAACTACGCTGGCCGGAGCAACAACAACAGTTAACCCATCGATGCCGGCTTCTGGGGGGTCTAGTTCGGTCAAGTTGCCGACTCAAGTTATGTCTGAGCTGATGACCACCCTAACAACCTTACCGAGGACCAATGTCATTGTGGAAAATCAAGCGAAACATAATAGGTAGATTGCGAAGATAGGGGAACAAATGACCAAGGCCTAGGAAGACATTAACGTTGAGAGCACCCGGATAGCTGCGTTGCAGGCTCAGGTTAATGCAAATGCAGAGCGTCCGAAGATGGATGTGTGGAGGCTTAGCCTCAAGAAAAACGCATCCAATGCCGTTTATCGGAGGAGGCACCAAAGCCGTTTACCCTTAGTCTATGAACCCACACATATGATTAATTCGCCCGAAGCGGGTCCAAGTACTCCAGGAACGCCAGTCATACCCCAATTAACTCCTGAGATACCTGGGGGAAGGGTGGCGGCTCAACCTCATCAACCAGAGCTGTCCCGGAGGGAAGCGCCAGACCCGCCCCTCATCCAGGCAACACCACAACGGTTCTTGACACCACTAGGACACTTCTCCAACCCGGTGGATAGTATGGTGGCAGCAGCAACCCGACTTACTGCACTCTCGATTGAAGGTGAGTCACCGATTGCGATTGAAGCCCGGAACACCATCGAATTGTTGCAAACAGCGACTGCCCAACAAGCTAATTATTCATATAGTCGACAACGTGTGCATTCAACTCCTTTACCGAGCCGTATCTATAGCCGACGCGTAGAGTCGCCAACAGTCTCAAGCAACGAGCGGCATCGTAACCCGCCCTAGAATGACCCGTCTCGTGTTGTGCCTATAGATGCTCAAGAAATTGTGGATGAGGCGAGGGATTGTCAAGAAGCAGAGGCGGAAAACCTAGGGGGTGGTCAGCCGCCCCCAGTGGTTCCTTCACCTTCTATGGCCGCCGGGTCAAATGCCAGAATGATTGGAGTTTCGTGTCTAGTGCTAGCTTTACATAACGAGCGCATGCCTAAGGATTTTAAGGGACCTTGTAAGGTACCAAACTATACAACGGATCTGGAGCCGGCAGCTTGGATTGAAAGTCATGAGATGTCTATGGACATGTCGGATGTCAGTGATGCAATTTGTGCTAAGTATTTTACTATGATGTTGGAGGGATCGACTCGTACATGGTTGAAAAACTTGCCTCCCAATTCCATCGACACCTCAACAGAGTTGAAGGAGCGTTTCATCAAGAATTTTCAGGGGACTTGTAAGCAGCCGATGGCAATTGTGGATTTGGAGCACTGTGTACAGCGTGATGATGAGTCGGCCCATCATTGGGCTCGTCGGGTCGCTACTATTATCCACTCCCCGTATAACATTGCGGCGGCTCAAGCTGTTCTGTTTTCGGAGAAGAACTGTCACTTCTAGCCTATGAAGCAAAAGTTAGGGCGGCTTAAGCGTAATTGCCAGGATATGGGCAATCTCATAGATGCACTGGTCAGGTATGCCGACTCTGATGGAACGAAGGATCCTAATTCAGATGATGACAAGTCCGTAAATGGAAAGAAAAATGACGGTGGTAAGGGTCAGCAGCAGAACACCCTGGTATATAATAATAACCAGGGCAATGGTGGAAAGCGCAAGTTCGCCGATGGCGGGTCAGACTTTGTTGCTAACACCAATACTGGTTTCAAGAACCAACATCAAAACAATCACTCTGTGGAGCTTACAATGGGAATAAGCCATGTAACTATGAGGAAGCACTAAAGGCGCCTTGTCCCAAGCATGGTACCCAAGATAAGACAGCTACCCACTCATGGGAAAACTATTATATCATGCAGGAGTTCCGTAACCAGGCTTTCTAGAATCATCAAGTAGGCAATGGTGGGGGGCATCCGGGTCAATTTGGTCCTGGCGGGTCACACAATAGCTCATCTGGCAGATTTTTAGGATTAGGCTTTCACGGAAAGGGTGGCTCAAGATCGGGTTTTCAGCATCTAGGAAATAATAGCAATAGGCAACGTTCTAGCCAAAGCAATCATAATAATAATAATCAAACCGGGTTTGAGAGTAATCCCAAGCAATTGAATAGTGGTCAATACCATGTGTTCACCACCAGTACCGATAAACGAGAAAGTAAACTCAAACAAGAGCCATCAACATGGTTGAACCGGCGTTTCCCAGATATCTCAATTGGTTTGAGTAGCCAATCATCTGGAGCAGGGAGCATCACCCCTGGGTTGATAACCCAGGTGGTCTAGCATTGGTGGTGGCGCCTTAGGTGGGTGGTTATACCCTCACAAAGATCCTCACGGATGGGGGCATCAACATCAACATCTTGTATTATGATACCTTCCGACAGATGAATCTCTCTAAAAGCATATTACAAACTTCAACCATGGTATTTCACGACATTGTTCCTGGAAAGTTGGCATACCCAATCAGGCGGATTAAACTTGATGTTGCTTTCGGAGACGAGTTTAACTACAGATGTGAGCCTTTAACCTTTGAGGTGGTAAATATGAAGATCCGTTATCATGCCCTCTTTGGAAGGCCGGCTTATGCTTGTTTTATGGATCACCCCTGCTATGTCTACCTCAAGCTCAAGATGCTAGGCCCAGTGGGCACGATAACTGTGGGTGGCAGCAGGAAGTTAGCTCAGGAGTGCGAGGAGGGGGATGCGGACTATGCTGAGTCGGCCTGCGCAACTAAGGAGTTAAAAATTTATACGGCCAATGTTGACCCGGCTAATATGACCCCTCTCAAGAAGCCCACTATGGAGAAGGACCCTCCCCTTAAATTCCAGTCGGTTAAAGATACAAAGTTAGTGGACTTCACCCCTGGCGACTCTTCTCAGCAGTTTACTATTGGGACAGGGCTGGATAGGAAACCGCGCTCATCGAATTTATCCGTGAGAACTGGGACATTTTTTCATGGAAACCTTCTGACATGCCAGGTGTACCGAGAGAATTTGCTAAGGACCTTAATGTGGACTGTAAGATGAAGCCAATTAAGAAATTCCTCCATCATTTTAATGAGGAGAGGCCTAAGGCCATTGGAGAGGAAGTGGTCCAGCTCCTAGCTGCCGGGTTTATAGTAGAAGTTTTTCACCCTTAGTGGTTGGCTAACCCAGTGCTTGTGCTAAAAAAGAATGACACATGGCGTATGTGTGTGGACTACACGGATCTCAACAAGGCTTGTCCAGCTGATCCCTTTGCACTGCCTCATATTGACCAGATCATTGATGCGACGTCGGATTGTGAGAGTCTGTGCTTCTTGGATGCTTATTCTAGATATCATCAGATAAAGATGGCAGTGGAAGACCAGGAAAAAACATCCTTTATCACACCCTTTAGAGCTTTCTGTTATGTGTCTATGCCTTTTGGGCTCAAGAGTGCTCAGGTGACTTACTAGCGTTGTGTTCAAAATTGCCTCCACAGGCATATTGGACGTAATGTTCATGCTTATGTTGATGACATTGTGATAAAGTCAAGGAAGAAGGAAACCCTGCTTGAGGATTTGAAGGAAACTTTTGACAACCTCCCGCTGTACAAGATGATGCTTAACCCCGCCAAGTGCGTTTTTGGAGTTCCTGCAGGAAAGCTGCTGGGTTTTCTGGTTTCGGAGAGGGGCATTGAAACTAACCTGGAGAAGATTGAGGCTATCACTTCCTTGTCTAAGCCGGCCTGCATCAATGATGTGAAGTGCCTGGCAGGTCGCATTGCGGCCCTGAGTCGGTTCATAAGCCGCCTTGGTGAAAAGGCGATTCTGATGTACAAGATGCTGAAAAAGACGGATAATTTTGTGTGGAGCAATGCTGCTAATGAGGCCTTTGAAGCACTTAAGAGGCAGTTGGCTGAGCCGCCCGTCTTGGCGGCTCCGATCGATAAAGAGCCTATGCTCCTGTACGTGGCATCTAACAATCGGGCTGTTAGCATGAAATTTGTCGTGGAACACAAGGAGGAAGGGAAGGAATATCTAGTCAAGTGGTTGGTTTATTATGTCAGTGAGGTGTTATCAGAGTCCAAGGAGAGGTATCCACATTGGTGGAAATTGGTGTTTGGAGTGTTCCTGGCTAGTCGCAAATTGAAGCAATATTTCCTTGGGCATCTAATCATTGTGGTTAGTTTGGCTCCTCTAGGCGATATCATCCAAACCAGAGAAGCTACAGACTGGGTCGCTAAGTGGACAATTAAACTTGGGCCTCAACATTTCAAATACGTGCCCAAGACTGCTATCAAGTCTCAAGCCTTGGTGGATTTCATTAATGATTGGACATAGTTGCAAACCCCCGAGGAAAAACCAGATAATACATATTGGACAATACACTTTGACGGATCCAGGTAGTTGGAAGGCTCGGGGGCTAGAGTTATCTTATCTTCCCCACAAGGTGACAAGTTTTGTTATGTCCTACGGCTTATGTTTCCCTGTACTAACAATGTAGCTGAGTATGAGGCTCTACTACATGGGCTCTGTATTGCTAAGGAAATGAACTTAAGCCGAGTCAGATGCTTGGGTGACTCAGATCTCGTTGCACAACAAGTTTTAGGGACGTGGGATTCTAAGGACTCGCTCATGGTGTCTTATCGTTAGGCAAATATTGACGGTCGCTTTAAAGGGTATCAAGTGGATCACATAGGCCAGTGGCTTAACAAAGCGGCCGATGCTTTATCTCGGCTAGGTTCCTAGCGTAAGCCGGTTCCCCCCAATGTGTTGCATAATCCTTCTGTCAAGTTATCTTCAGAGGAAGATCTGGCTATCCTAGAACCGGAAGGGCAGATGGTGGTGGCTCTACATGCAACTCCAGATTGGACGGTGCCTTATCTGGCTTACTTAACCCAGGGTGAGCTTCCAGAGCAAGAACTCCTCGGTAGATCATCCGCCGATCTAAGTCCATGACATTGTCAATGGCGAGTTACATCGATGTAGCATCACTAGCGTGTTTCAGCGTTGTGTTTCCATTGATGAGGGCAGGGAGATCTTGCAAGAAATTCATGTAGGGGACTGTGGTCATCACGTCGGATCAAGATCTTTGGTGGCCAAGGCTTTCAGACATGATTTTCTGGTTGTCTGTTCATGCTGATGCAAAAGATATCGTTTGTAAGTGTGATGGTTGTCAAAAATTTGCATGACAAGATCACATGCCGGCTCAAGAATTACGGATGATCCCAATAACTTGGTTGTTTGCGGCCCGAGGGCTTGATATGGTTGGACCGTTCAAGAGGTCCAAAGATAAGAAGACTCGCTTGTTGGTGGTGGTTGATAAATTCACCAAGTGGGTTGAAGCAGAGCCAGTCAGCAATTGTGAGGCAGCAACTGCAGTTCAGTTTGTGAAAAAACTGATTTTTCGTTTTGGTTATCCTCATAGTATCATCACTGATAATGGGACAAATCTGTCTAAAGGTTCTATGAAGACACTCTTTCATAAGGAGCATATCCGTCTTGATGTTTCAGCCGTGGCTCATCCATAGTCTGATGTCCAGGCAGAGCGTGTTAACCAGGAGATAGTACGGGGATTAAGCCCCGACTCATGGTTCCTTTGGAACGTACTCCGGGTTGTTGGGTTGAAGAGCTTCCTGCAATTCTTTGGAGCATAAGGACTACTCCCAACAGATCAACATGCTACACGCCATTCTTTATGGTTTACGGCATAGAGGCGGTTCTCCCAAGTGGCGTCCATGATGACTCGTACCTAGTGGAGGCTTATGTTAAGGCGGACAATGAGATGGCTTGACAAAATTCCATTGATGCCTTGGAAGAGGAACGCGATCTCGTGGCAGCTCGCTCTGTGATTTATCAAACAAGACCTTCGTCGTTATCACAGTCGAAGAATCCGCAGCCGCACTTTCCAGGAGGGCGACTTAGTGCTCCGTTTGATTCAAGATCAGACAGGCATGCATAAGCTTTCACCTCCTTGGGAAGGGCCCTTTATGATTAGAAAGAATCTCAACAATGGATCATATTATCTTGTTGACATACGTGAACACAATAAGTCACGTACCTCGGAGGAGACCAACAGGCCTTGGAACATTGCTCATCTTCGGCCTTACTACACTTAAGCCACCGGCTTCAATCATTGTACATACCTACATCATGTATATACCTCTTTATGATCAAGTATAATGATGCCAACATCCCCAAAACTCGGGGCCTCTGTCGTTTCGTCTCACATAATGTGCATGAGTTTTTATTTACTGATCATTGGTCATTTGGGGGCTTCCAACTCATCGAGTTTAGCTTTCTCACCCTCTTGACCCGGCAACAAACGCCACAATATGTTGGTTAAACCATCCCGTTTGCTTGATGCAACTCCAATAAGGTGACCTGACGTACTCTTAACAAGTCAATCTTTATGACCCTAAACTTGTTAAGGTTAAAACAGTGGCTTAAGTCACGTGAGAGCTGGCTTGCAGAAAGCAAGGATAAACCAAGGCTATCATGCCAGCTTCATTGAAAGCAAAGACTTGAGCCTTGAAATCTCTATCGAACCTAGAAAGCCGACTTATAAACTTGTTTCATGCATTTTTTCTAACTAAAAAACCTCGAGTCAAAAGAACTCCGGGTTATTCATGCTCATCATCGAGTCTTTATCGACCATGAGTCGCCAGATTATTAATCTGAAGTATATTATTAAATGACTATAAGTCGCCGGTTGATGAGCCACCAGGTTTTTCTACTTCGAATATTATGTGGTGGAATTTGTTTTGTAGGTATATTTTATACAAATATATGTCGTTACAAGCGATTTATAAAAAATATGTACAAGACACATCTTGTACGATTCCAAAGCAAAAGGATAAGGGCAAATTGACAAGGTTGTTGATATACAAATCCCTCATCGCCAGGACAAGATCAAACGTTTCAAACATGCATGAAGGCACGAGATAGGCAAACAATTGTTTGCCTAAAGCTATTACAAGGTGCCATTGAGCCCACAAGGTTAAATTAAAGTTTTTACAATAATTTTTGTAACCTGGCTTCTGAGCTATCCGGGTTAGCCTCGGGCTGACCTGCGCCTAAGACGCCTTCGGGTTATCCTGCGCTGGGTCTTGTGAGTCTTGGATCTAAAGGTTGTCCACATCCCAGTTGCAATGGGTTAAGTCTTGGAATACTGATTCTTCATGCAAGACTAGGGACGGGTAACATCAGGGGCAAAGATGTGCTTACGACGTTGAGAAGTCAGGTCCACTGGTTCAAAGGTGGATGGCTGAACTCACGCATTGTTGTTGTCGTAAGCCGCCTAATAGGTCTTTGGCTCCATTTCGGCAACCAGTTAGCTGGCTAACACTCGAGTCACCTTGACGCAACAAGCATACTCAACATCGGTGAATTCTAACCCATCGTCCTTAAACTCGGGAAACCCTCTGACCATCTCTGCCGGATCAAGATCCGCTGAATAAGCCAAGGCCCGCCTCAAGGAGGACACTACATCGGCTCGGACAACTGATCTCTTCAGTTCCTCAATCTGTTTTGGGATCGTAGACATGCATCTTAGTACATCCTTGATAAACTTCACCGACTCTTTGTCCCCCATAATAGCCTTGATTGTGTAGAGACTTCCATTGTAAAGTTGCTTAGTCAGTGCATACACATACTTAAGCTTCAACAGTCTGTTATCTTGGAGATTGCAAGTGTGGGGGCCTGCAAGTAATTCAAGCACATGAGTCGCCAGGCGATTTTGTTCATACATGAGTATTAGAGGGGTTAGCATGAGCTCATAAAGGTACTTACCAACGATGGCTTGGGTCATGTGGGAAATATGCCGCTTCAGTGATGGTCTTCAATCGACCCTCAACATTTTTAGAGCGCTTGATCAAGGAAGCCTTCTCAGTCTTGAAAGACTTCTTTTATGTTTCAAAGCCCGCCTTGGTTTTCTCCAATTCTTTCAAGGAAAGTCGAAGTTTTAATTCAACATCTGCTCGAGCGGCTTGCCCCACTTCAAGGTCTTTTTTCAAGCCGGTCAAATTTGACTCAGCTACCTTTAGAGCTTCCTACACAATAGGAGTTATCATATCATTTGATCATAAGCCGACAACAAGGTGCAACATGACACTAAGAGGCTATGATAAGAAATATTATACTAAGTCTCAAGCAGATTGCAAGCAATATAATTGACACTTGGGGGCTAATGCGTGTTAGTTCTTTCTAGCATATGATACGAGAAGAGCCGGCTCATCTCAAGAAGATGAGTCAGCCCTTGGGGGCTACAGGTTGATTCTTCAAAGTTATTAAGAAGATCCAACTCATCTCAAGAACATGATCTGGCACTTGGGGGCTACATGTTGATTCTTTAAAGGTCCATATGTACAAAAGACCCGACTCAACTCATAAAGATGAGCCGGACCTTGGGAGCTATAGATTGACTCTTCAAAATTATTAAGAAGACCCAACTCATTTCAAAGATGATCCCGCCCTTGGGGGGCTACAGAAGGATATATAGAATAAGGAAAAATTGAGCATACCTCGTATTTTATTTTCATCATGCTGACGAGGCTGGCCTCCATCTCTCGGCTTGTAAAGAGGCAGTCTAAGTAACCAACATGCAATTCTTCAGCGCTAAAATCTTCATAATTGGGAAGCTCCATCTTAGCCTTCCCTTTCTCAAGTAGTGTTGTTTCATCCTTAGCAACAAGCTTGGTTAGCACTTTGGAGAGCTCAGGAGCAGTGTAACCTGCCCCAGAAATGGTCATCTCTGCATTCTTATCGTAAGGAGCATCTTCAACTACTTTCTGAGGACTAGACGGTTAAGGTTTGTTGTGAGTCAGCTTCAGTGTCCATAGCCTCATTACTCTCCGGATCACGATGCGGGGGCAAATCAGCTTGGGCTTCCTGATGATCTTCAGTGTGCTCCGTATGGGCTTCAGGAATCATCAAGTCTAGATTTTCTGGCCTAGGGGCCTATGGATTAGTGGATGGCTCGACAACTTTCCTCTTCTTGGTCTTAGCCTTGGCCTTGTAAACAAGACAGCAGAATGAAGCATATGCAAGGTTAAAGTTTAATAAGCAGTATATAATATAAGGAAGAGAAGCTTCCCCATGATTTATAACGAGGGGTGGCAGCTTTGTGGTAGTTGAGTCGCGTGATGAAGGTGGTGACTCCTGGTAATTTGAATTAGACGAATTAAGAGGTTGCCGGATAAGGCCAGATCTTGGAAGGGAAGGGTTGGACTATGAGGCACCTCATCCTGTTGCTTGCGTGCGGCTGCCTTGTCGGGTAAGCCGGCCATAAGGTCACCGAAGCTGCTCCATGTCTAGCGCCTTGATTCATGTTGGGTCTTCTTCAAAATAAAATTGGGATCCAAATAAGCATCCAAGTGAGAAAAACTTACTTTCCGAATGACCTGCCTTGTTTTCCTTGGAGACAAGGATTCTGAGCTGGAGGAGACGGAAATTACCTCAACATTGTCGGTCCAGCTTGCTGCAGCATCACCTTGGGAGTAAGGGCGTCAACAAGTTCAATAAAAAGACGTCCGAGGGAGTCACATTCTACCTCCATAGATGCATCAGTCGTTGGTGACTCGCCCCTAAATGACAACACTTCCACGACCTTGTTACTTTTGTTCTTGCTTGGGGAGGCTTTAGGCTTGCTAGCTAGAGTTTTCCTCTTCTTGTTCCAAAATGAAGAACCTGCCTGAAGGATTGATAATAAAAGGACAAGTAAGATTTCGAAATTAAAACATTCTACAAGACAGGTAAATGGTTATTAAGGATTCTTACTAGAGGGACCGGGTTGAGAACGTAGAAGGGATTTAGCCCAACTTGATTGCAAACTGCTTGAGTCTCTCCCATCAGTTTCTTCACAATCCGGTTTATGTCGTCGGCTTCCAAATCTTGTTTCCTATATCTTTGAGAGTCCTCCAAGCCACCAGAATAATTGCACATTAACTGCTCCAGTGGCTCAATGGTAAGATCCTCCAAGCCACCCAACACCGGGTCAGATCCACCCCAATCAAGCCATGGGCCTGCAAAGCCTTCAGTTTTGGGTATATGGGGGCAATTTGAGCATGTTCCGCTTGCGAAGCTCGGCCAGGAAGTTCAAACGTCATGGGAAGACAATCTGGTCTATAACCTGGCAGGGGATTTTCATCAGCAGGGGCCGTGTTCCGCAGTAGAACCAAGTCTTGACCCATCCTTTGGGGTGACTTGGTAGAGCAGATGCAGGGAAAGTATCGTCTCTGTGCCTTTCTATTGATACCCCATCGATTTCTAGACTGAGGCCATCTACACACTCAGTCTGGTGTTTGAGATAGAAGAATTCCACGAAAAGAGGTAAAGTGGGATCCATTTGCAGATACACCTCGTAGAACACTTGGAACTGGCACAGGTTGGTTATATAATTGGGAGCGAGGTCTTGAGGGTGAAGGTTGAAAAAGTTTAAGACATCCCAGAAGAATTTTGACCCGAGGGGAGAAAATCCCCGACGAAGGTGATCTATGAACACCACTACTTCTCCTTCATTGGGTTCTGGGCGTTCCTCTCTGAGGGCAGCCCGCCATCCAATTGCCTCTTTAGACGACAAGGCACCTTGGTCTTCATAATCTTTGAGCACAGGGAAGGCACCCAGTTACATGTGGTGGTTTTCGACATGATGAGATGCCTAAGTGCAAGTAAAAGAAGCTGCAAAAGCATATATGTTATGATCAAGGATAAGACAACATAAGTATCTACAACAGGTGAGTCGCCTTATGATGAGCAGGTGCTTAGACGAAGCAATCTCTAAATATGGCGGGTTATAGTCATAATAATGAGTCGGCAAACATAAGGGCGTCTTATGCCAATCAGAGATTTCTGGGGTTTTGCTAAGTGCGGGACAAACAAGTTTCTACCAAAGTGGCTACAATTACGAATCTGCAAATGGTTCAAAAAAGAAAATATTTACTAAACCTAGTGACGAGGTATGGAACCAACGGTGGTCTACTGTATAGATTCCTAAGGGTGATTTGAGTACGCCGTGCATGAAAATGGAGTCGTTGCTCAAACCGCTCTATTTCTATGGGAAAACTCATGGAAGCTATGCAAGGACTAGTAATGGTGATGAACAGACGACGGACTCCTGCAACTTCGATGAACTACGATGAATTAAGGCACATCTGAGAGAAGAAAAATGGCTTACCTGATGGTTCCCAGTTGTTGGGGATATAACCCCGCAGTGTAACCCGCCTGTTGGGCCATGTCAACATATTGGCGGCTTAAGAATCATACTCAAGACGGGTCGTGATGTTGGTGAGAAGGCAAGTGAGGCGATTTACTAAGTAAGCCGGATGGCAGCCCAGCACATGAATATGGCGACTTACGGCCCAAGAGGTAGAAGACTCCAGGAACTTTCCTGGCTTGAGAGACAAGACAAGTTAGAGATATACTAGGTCACAGATCATAACATGACCCAGACTCTTGTAATCCTAGGGTCTCGACTTGTATATAAAGGCGAGCCCCTAAGGCCAATAAACTTAAGTTACAAACCCTCGAAAGCTAGTTTGGCGATTTCGCACCCTTGTAATCGAGATCATCATCCATATAGACACAAAAGCAGGACGTAGGCATTTACCTCCATCGGAGGGGCCGAACCTGGGTAAACCCGTCTCTCGTTCCCGATCAACCCCTTCGAGTCGCCACATAGAAATGTTGGCCTCACACCTAAGTTCTCCTATGAGGACATTTGTCGTGACAAAACCACGAAAGTTGGTGCCCACCGTGGGGTTGTCGTGCAGTGGAGTTGAGTTCTCGGAGGGAGCTCTTCCAGGGTTCGGGAGCTACGTGGTTGGTCAGATGACCAAGAGCCGCCACGACAAACTCTGCATCAACAATTCAGGCTGGGGGCCCCGAGGCGGACTAAGTTGAGTCTGGGTATCGGGTACCTTTGACAAGATCCACGTCTTCATCGGCAAGATCGGCGCGTTAGTACCCGAGCCGAATATTTGCACTGACACCGTTGAGCTGGCTCAGCATGCCTGACCCAGACAGCATCAAGCCGGCCAACGTCACGTCATCGGAGGGTTCACCCAAGGAGTCAGCCTTCCAGATGATCCGGCAGGTAGCGAGGGCACTCCTGTCAACTCCGACGGAGAGTCATCCATGGGAGACACCGAATCAATTTGTCCCCTCTATGATGGGGGACTTGGGGGCTGCTCGGAAGTGGAAGCCTCCAAGGAATCATATGAGCCACCTTGCCAGGTCACCACCTACATGGTAGGAACCACAACGGCTCAATATCTGTTGACGGCAGCAGCCGCAAACGGTGTCGGCGGGTCAGGCAAGACGCCGGCTTAGGCCATGAGCGATTTGATGGTTGAGATGGACAAACTCTTGGAGAATCCCGTCACTACAAAGAATCAGGAAGCTCGTAATGCGGAACTAGTAAAACCTCACGCGGAGATGACCAAGGTTCAGGGAGAGATTGACGCCGAAAACATCCGGATGGCAGAACTACATGCTCATATCCATAACGAGTCGGGGTGCTTAAAGGACAAGGCTTGGCAGTTAGGGCTTTGCTAGGATGCCTCTGAGGCGGTTTACTAGAGGAGACATCAGAGCCGGCTATCATTAGGCCTTGAGACGACTCAACTATTCACCAGTCCAGCAACACCTGGGGCTGGACAGGATCCACCTCGTCATACAAAGCAGCCGGTAGACCCGGCTCACCCACAGTCGGTTCAGACACCGACTCAGTGTTTTCAGACGCCGCAGAGCCACTTCTCCAACCCCGTTGACAACATGTTGGCAGCAACACACAATTTGGAGGCACTCCCAATTAAGGGGAACATCCTACTTAAGATCGAGGCAAGGAACACCATCGAGATGCTGAAAACATCAGCGGTACAACAAGCGGAATATTCTTACAGCCGTGATCAGATGCACTCCATGCTGTATGCCAGTCATAGTAAGAGCCGCCATGAGGAGTCTCCAGCCGTTTCTTGTAGCGGGTGTCAGCGACAGCCTTGGGTTTCCCCAAACCTATCTTACCGAATGCTCAAGCGGTCGTTGATGCGGCAGGAGCAGCTCGGCAGGCAAAGGCGAAGGAAGTAGCAATACGGGCGACTCAGCAGCCCATGACGGAGCCTTGGTTAGAGGTGCCGGGGGCTAGAGTCAACAACAGGACAATCAACATCCCTTGTTTATCTCTGGCTCTCCGCAGTGAGCCAATGCCTAGGGACTTCAAAGGGCCCCATAAGGTTGCCAAACTACACAGCAGACCTTGATCCGGCAACATGGGTTGAAAGCTATGAGTTAACCAAGGACATGCTCGACGTCAGCGACGCAGTGTGTGCTAAGTATTTGATGATGATGCTAGAAGGGCCGGCTTGGACATGGCTGAAAAACCTTCCGCCTAACTCCATCAACACTTGGGTAGAGCTGAAGGAGCGGTTCATCAAAAATTTCCAAGGAACGTGCAAACGACCAATGAAAATCGTAGATCTTCAACATTGTATCAAACACACGGACGAGTTGGCACACCATTGGACTCATCGGGTTGCCGAAATCATCCAATCATCGTATCACGGCGGCTCAGGCCGTGCTCGTCCTAGAGAAAAACTATCACTTTCAGCCCCTGGTACAGAAGCTTGGCCGATTGAAGCGTAAATTACAAGAAATGGGAAACTTGATGGATGTTCTGACCAGGTATGCCAAGTCAGACATCATGAAGGATCCTGGCTCAAACGAGGATAAAACTGACAAGAGCAAGAAATATGACAGTGGCAAGGGTCGTCGGCAAGGTGGAAACCCTAGAGGTCACGAAAATAATAGCAAACGGAAGCAGCCCGATGGTGAGTCAAAATTTGTGGCCAATACCAACACTGGTTTCAAAAACCAGCGCCAGTATAACCGTCATGGAGGGCCTTACAATGGGAATAAGCCGCGCAACTACGAGGAGGCACTCAAGGCACCTTGTCCCAATGGATGGTGGTAGTGAAAATTGTTACATCATGCAGGAGTTGTGAAACCAGGCTTTTCACAGTCATCAAGGGGGCAATGGTGGAGGACATCCGGGTCAGTATGGCCTGGGGGCTCACTAGGCGGCTCACCTGGCGGATTTATAGGATCATGATTTAATGGACAGGGCGGCTCAAGATTGGGGTTTCAATGCCAAGGAAATAATGGCAATGGGCAACATTCTGGTCAGGGCAATTAGCAACATAATAATCAGACTGGGTTTCAAAGTAATCCTAAGCAGTTGAATAGTGATCAATACCATATTTTTACCAATAATACTTGCAAACAAGATAGAAAACTCAAGCATAGAGCCATCAGCATGGTCGAACCAGTAGTTCCCAAATATCTCAATTGGTCTGAGCAGCCAATCACCTGCAGCAGAGAGGATCATGCCCTCCCCCTCGGGGGGGGGGGGTGATAACCCATGAGATCTAGCCTTGGTGGTGGCCCCTTAGGTGGGTGGCTATACCCTTACAAAGGTCCTAATGGATGGTGGTAGCAGCATCAACATCTTGTAGCATGACACCTTTCGGCGGATAAACCTTCAAGATAACAGTTTGCAAACTTCAACCACAGTTTTTCATGGCATTGTTCCTGGAAAACTAGCATGCCCAGTGGGGCGGATTAGGCTTGACATTGCCTTTGGTGACGAACATAATTACAGATGCAAGCCCTTAACCTTTGAGGTGGTAAAGATAAAAAGCCCTTACCACGCTCTTTTGAGAAGTCTGACTTACGCTCGTTTCATGGCTCGTCCCTGCTATGTCTACCTCAAGCTCAAGATGCCGGGTCCCAAAGGCACTATAATCGTGGGAGGTAGCAGGAAGATAGCCCGGGAGTGTGAGGAAGGATATGCAGCTTATGCTGAGTCGGCCTGCATCGCCAAAGAGATGAAATTCAATACAACCGATGTTGACCCGGCTGATATGAGTCCCCTCAAGGCAACCAACAATTGAATGTGTTGACCCGGCTCACCTTCGACATTATTATACTTAGATCCACCAGCTCACTACATTTGTACCGACCCCCAATTTTTGCACATATTTCTATATGTTCAAATATAATAAAGCCGACACCTCCAAAACTCGGGGTCTCTATCGTCTTAGACTACAAATTGAGCATGAGTCTTTATTGTTTGAAACATACTACCCGGGGGTTTCCAGCTCAACGAATCATCATACCATTATGATCAATGGAATAAAATCGGCTTATCTGGACCCAGATGTTTTGTAGTAGTAGCATTGTCTCATGTATATCCTATGCTGAGCTTTTCCATGATCATAGGTCACTTGGGGGTTTCCAACTCATCGAGTTTAGCTTTCTCACCCTCTTGACCCGGCATAAAAATGCCATGATATGGTTAAACCTGCCTGTATGCTTGATGCAACTCCAATCTGGTGACCCCGTGTACTCTTGATACGTCAATCCATTGTGGACCCTGACCTTCTCAAGGTTAAAACATCGTATTGATTCACGTGTGAGCCGACATACAGAGATCTAGGATAAACATGGGTTATCATACCCACTTCATTGAAGCAAGACTTGATCCTCGAAAGCCAGTCTCCTTGCCGAGTCTCATTGAGTCGACTTATTGCAGTCTTCTTCTTCTTATTATTACCACCATATGTTAGTATTTCATAACCTTTCAGGTATAATATTTTTACCGGCTCATCAATGAGTGTCCGGGTTACAAAACTGTGGTCCTATCATGGCCAGTTCAATCGCATATCTTCTGCAATAATGTTGTAGAAGGATTCATTAAAGACTTAAGCCTCGTAAGCAAGTCCCTCTGCTGCCTCAAATTGACCTCTCCGATTCAGTCAAAAATTCAGAGGCAAGCAAAAGAGTAGCATGACAACAATTTGGAAAAACATATGAAGGCATGAAGGTGTCGTGACAAATTTCACCACAACAAGAAAAATGCAACCAACATGCGCGATGGCACGACAAGGAATTTCAAAGTTTTAAAACTATCCATATTACAGACTCACACCATGAGCCACAAAATATTCATGTTTTTCCCCAACACTCATGGGCCTGAGCCGCCTGGCGGCTAATTCATCATTGGAGACTCACCTTCAAGATTGGCCCACATCAGCCATCTCCAGACTAGTTTCTGCCAGCTCATCTTCATCTTCAGCCCGCTGGTCCTTTTGTTGCCACTGAATTGAAATTAAGGACTCAAAATTTGAACACCCCTCAATAAGACTTGATGCATCGATGTCGGGAGCAAAGGGTCTCTTATGTCGAGGTAGCGATAGCTTTGACGGCTCGTCATTGGGGGCGTTGATACACTCATTCGCATTGGAATATGCTGGGTTATACTGTGAAAGGTTAATCTCTTTAGCTATCAGAGTCGCCAATGGACGAGTATCCTTGAAGCACTTGGCAAAATCAATATGGGTAAACTCTGAGTCGTCCAGTTTGTATTCATCAAAGCCATTTTTCAGAGCCTCCAAATCTAGCCGAGGCAAATATGCCTTTGCACGGGCGAGAGCCATGTTTGCTCCACCTTGAGCCGCCAATTTTTGGGTCTCTGTGACCCATTGTGGCATAGTGGGTAGTTTCTTCAACATATCCTTGATATTCCTGGGCGGGTGTTTTAGGTTCTTTACTACCATTATGGAGCAGACAGATCTTGTGAATAATTGGTCTACATATGTGAAAATTGCCTTCAATTTTACAATAGGCAAATCCACAAGGGCATGATCTCTTCTTCAAAAAAATTACGACTTGCTCAAGACGGTCATGCGCTGACGCGCAGATTCTTCAAAACGAGCCGCCGCAAGACCAGCTTCAACTTTCAACTTCATCTCTTCTTTAAGACATTTCTCCAGTTTCGCAGCCACAGATTCAACATCTTCAACATATCCCTGATAGGCATTAAAATTTTGTCAATTATTATTCTTACAAAAGCCTCAAGCTGCCTTACAAAGGGCGACTTGATCCTTGGGGGCTATGGCATCTCAAACTTATTTTTCATATTATCCAAAGTCCTGTGAGGTTGTGGACAATCCACACAACACTTGGGGGTTAATGTGCCAAAATTTCATGTCACGCATTATTATAAGACTCAGTTATTTCACAGAAATAAGCCGTCCCTTGGGGATACATGGTTTCAAGTTTAAAAAACAAATATATACATTTTATGATAGAAGACCCGGCTAACTCAAAGAGATAATACAGCCTTGGAGGCTACATCAATGTTCTATATTATCTACTCAAAGCATAAAGTACCAACTTGTCATTATCATAACAAGTCGGTCTTTGGGGGCTATAGCTATAGTCCAATATGTCTACTTTGAAGAACCAACTTACCATTTCCATAGTAAGCTGGTCCTTGAGTGCTGAAGACAAGATATAATGACCGAATAATAAAACAGGAATGATACCTCATATTTTTCCTGAAGAACATTGATCAAATTCATCTCAAGTTACCGGTCTTGAGACACACGGGTCAAGTACTACTGATGAATGTCTTCAACATCAAGTGCAGATAAGTTTGGGGCTTCTAGTTTCATTTTCCCCTTTTCCAAATCTACTGGCTCTTCCTTGGACACAATTTTTGTTAAGGAGGTGGAAACAACAGGAATTTGGAAGCCCTCCTTCACAATGACAACATCTAGATCGCTCTGATCAGCTGGCGGAATGGGGTCATTAACATGAGCCCCCGGACTGGGAGGACACACTGGACTGGGTGGACGAGCAGATAAATCAACCGAGGTGCCTTCGTCATCCATTTTTGTTCCCATAGAAACTGGTTCATCTGGCCTGGGTACCTCAACATCAGTTGCCATCTCAACTGTGGCATCAGGATCGTTGTTTCCGAAAGGATCAACTTCAATGGATGTCCTTGTTGGAAATATGCCCTAGAGGCAATAATAAACTAGTTATTATCATATTTCCTTGTTCATGATAATCGTTTATTATCCATGCTATAAATTGTATTGACTGGAGACTTAGATGCATGTGTGGATACATAGACAAAACCATATCCCTAGTATGCCTCTAATGGACTAGCTCGTTGATCAAAGATGGTTAAGGTTTCCTAGCCATGGACATGAGATGTCATTTGATAACGGGATCACATCATTAGGAGAATGATGTGATGGACAAGACTCAAACTACAAATGTAGCATATGATCGTGTCAGTTTATTGCAACTGTTTTCTGCATGCCAAGTATATGTTCCTATGACCATGAGATCATGCAACTCACAGATATCGGAGGAGTACCTTGTGTGTATCAAACATCACAATGTAACTGGGTGACTATGAAGGTGCTCTACAGGTGTCTCCGAGGGTGTCTGTTGAGTTGGCATGGATCAAGACTGGGATTTGTTACTCCGTGTGACGGAGAGGTATCTTAGGGCCCACTTGGTAATGCAACATCACAATAAGACTTGCAAGCAATGTGACTAAGTGTTAGTCATGGGATCTTGTATTATGGAACGAGTAAAGAGACTTGCTGGTAATGAGGTTGAACTAGGTATGGAGATACCAACGATCGAATCTCGGGCAAGTAACATACCTAAGAACAAAGGGAACATCATACGGGATTAACTGAATCCTTGACATAGAGGTTCGACCGATAAATATCTTCGTAGAATATGTAGGAACCAATGTGGACATCCAGGTCCCGCCATTGGTTATTGACCATAGAGGTGTCTCGGTCATGTCTACATAGTTCTCGAACCCGCATGGTTTGCACACTTAAGGTTTGGTGACGTTTCGGTAGTATAGAGTTATGTGTGGTGGTGACCGAAGGTTGTTCGAAGTCCTAGATGAGATCCTGGACGTCATGAGGAGCTCCGAAATGGTCCGGAGGTAAAGATTCATATGTAGGAAGTCCCAGTTTGGTCGCCGGAAAAGTTTCGGGCTCATCGGTAGTGTACCGGGAGTGCCGGTAGTGTACCGGGAGACCTCCGGGAGGGGTATTTCGACCCAAGAGGCTTCATGGTATGTGGGAGAGTAAATACCAGCCTTTTGTGGGCTGGTGGAAGTCCCACACAAGGCCCATGCGGCTGGGAGAAAAAGCCCAAAGGGAAAAAGGTGGGAAAAGGCCAAAAAAGGGAGGAATCCTAGTCCTACTAGGATTGGAGGAGGAGTCCTCCTCTCCTCCCCACTTTGGTCGACCCAAGGGCTGGCTTTTTGGCAACCAAGACTCCTCCTCCTCTCCTCCTATATATACTAGAGGATTTTAGGGTTTTGGCACAGAATTTCAGCCACGTGCTACCCGTTCCTCTAGTGCATAGTTTCTCATCTAGATCGGTTTTCTGCAGTGCTTAGGCGAAGCCCTACCGGAATTGCTCCACCACCATCGCCGGAGCGCCGTCACGCTGCCGGTGAACTCTTCTTACTCTCCACTCCCTCTTGCTGGATCAAGACGGTGGAGATCGTCATCAATCTGCACGTGTGCTGAACGCGAAGGTGCCGTCCGTTCGGCGCTAGATCGGAAGGACCGTGATCAAGATCGCGAGACGGTTCGTGACGACTTCGTGGGACGGATCGTGATGAGTTTGCGGGACGGATCGTGATCAAGATCACGAAATGGATCGTGATGAGTTCGCGGGACGGATCGTGATGAGTTCATGGTACGGATCGTGATGAGATCGCGGGACGCTCGGCAATTTGGATCGCGAAGACGTTCGACTACACCAACCGCGTTTCTTAACGCTTCCCGCTTAGCGATCTACAAGGGTATGTAGATCCACTCTCCCTCTCGTAGATGCTCATCACCATGGATAGATCTTGTGTGTGCGTAGGAAAATTTTTGTTTCCCATGCAACATTCCCCATCAGTGGCATCATGAGCTAGGTCTATGTGTAGATGAGATCTCGAGTAGAACACAAAAGGTTTGTGGGCGTTGATGCTTAAATTGCTTCCTTCCTTGGTCGGATTTTGGTTCAGCAGTATTGTGAGATGAAGCGGCCCGGACCAACATTACTCGTACGCTTACGAGAGACCGGTTCCCTCGACGCAACTTGTTGCCTAGATGGCTTGCGGGTGGCAGTTTCTCTCACTTTAGTTGGATCGGATTCGACAAAGGCAGTCCTTGAGAAGGTTGAAAAGCAAATTATGTATCACCGTTGTGGTTTATGCGTAGGTGAGAATCGTTCTTGCTAGAAACCCATAGCAGCCATGTAAAACATGCAACAACAATTAGAGGACATCTAACTTGTTTTTGCAGGGTATGTTGTGATGTGATATGGCTAGTTACATGATGTGATATATGTGATGTATGAGATGATCATGTGATGTATATAATTTCATGACTTGCATGTCGATGATTACGGCAACCGGCAGGAGCCATAGGGTTGTCTTTAATTATTGTATGACCTGCGTGTCAATCATTAAGCGCTATGTAATGCTTTACTTTATTGCTAAACGGTAGCAATAGTAGTAGAAGCATGCAGGTCGTGACAACCCTGATGGCGACACGTTGATGGAGATCATGGTGTCCTGCTGGTGACGATGGAGATCATGCCGGTGCTCTCAAGATGGAGATCTAAAGCACAAGTTCATGCCATATCATGTCACTTATGAATTGTATGTGATGTTAATCCTTTTATGCACCTTGTTTGCTTAGTACGACGGTAGCATTATAAGGTGATCCCTCACTTAAATTTCAAGATAAATTGTGTTCTCCCCGAGTGTGCACCGTTGCGAAAGTTCGTCGTGTTGAGACACCACGTGATGATCGGGTGTGATAGACTCTATGTTCACATACAACGGGTGCAAGCCAGTGTTGCACACGCAGAACACTCGGGTTAAACTTGACAAGCCTAGCATGTACAGACATGGCCTCGGAACACAAGAGACCGAAAGGTCGAACATGGGTCATATAGTTGATATGATCAACATGATGATGTTCACCATTGTAACCACCTCAACTCACGTGATGATCGGACTTGAGTTGGTGAATTTGGATGATGTATCACTCGGATGACCGGAGGGATGTCAATTTGAGTGGGAGTTCTTAAGTAATATGATTAATTGAACTTATTATCATGAACATAGTCAGTAGTGTCTTTGCAAATTATGTTGTAGATTACTTGCTCGCGTTGTAGCTCCCTTGAATTTTATATGTTCCTAGAGAAATAGAGTTGAAAGATGATGGTAGCAATATTGCGGACTGGCTTCGTGATCTGAGGATTGTCCTCATTGCTGCACAGAAGGCTTATGTCCTTAATACACCGCTCGGTGCACCAACCCCTCTAGAGTTGTTTGTACATGTTGTGAACATCGGACAGGCACGTTTTGATAACTACTTGATAGTTTAGTGCGTCATGCATTACAGCTTAGAATTGAGGCTCCGAAAGATTTTGAACGTCATGGAACATATGAGATGTTCTAAGAGCTGAAATTAGGATCTCAGGCTCGTGCCCGTGTTGCGAGATATGAGATCTCCAACAAGATTCTTTGCCTGTAAGATGAAAGAGAATAGCTCAATCGTTGAGCATGTGCTTAGATTGTCTGGGTGCTACAATCGCTTGAGTCGACTGGGAGTTGATCTTCCAGATAAGATAGTGATTGATATAGTTCTCCAAGTCACTGCCACTAAAGCTACTAGAACTTGGTGATGAACTATAAAATGCCAGGGATAGAAATAATGATCCCTGAGCTATTCGCGATGTTTGACACCGTGAAGGTAGAAATAGAGAAGGAGCGTCAAAGTGTTGATGGTTAGTTAAAACCACTAGTTTCGAGAAGGGCAAGAACAAGGAGGGAAACTTCATGGATAGAAAGTCAGTTGCTGCTCCAGTGAAGCAACCCAAAGTTGAACTCAAACCCGAGACTAAGTGCTTCGATTATGAGGAGAGCGGTTGCTGAAGCGGAACAACCCTAGATACTTGGTAGATAAGAAGGCTGGCAAACGTCAACAGAAGTATATTTGATATACATGTTATTGATGTGTACCTTGCTAGTTCTCCTAGTAGCACCTGTGTATTGGATACCGGTTCGGTTGCTAAATGTTAGTAACTCAAAATAAAAGCTACGAAATAAACGGAGAACTAGATAAGTGTGAGGTGATGAAGTGTGTTGGAAATGTTTCCAAGATTGATGTGATCAACATCGCACGCTCTCTCTACCTTCGAGATTAGTGACGAACCTAAAATAAATGTTATTTGGTGTTTTTTTTGCGTTGAGCATGAACATGATTAGATCATGTTCATTGCAACACAGTTATTCATTTAAGTTAGATAATAATGGTTATTCTATTTACATGAATAATACCTTCAATGGTCATGCACCTAGTAAGAATGGTTTGTTAAAACTTGATCGTAGTAATACACATGTTCATAACATTGATGCCAAAAAGATACAAAGTTAATAATAATAGTACCACATACTTGTGGCACTGCCGCTAAATGTCGTATTGGTATAAAATGCATGAAGAAACTCCATGCCGATGGATCTTTGGACTCATTCGATTTCGAATCGGTTGAGACATGCGAACGATGCCTCTTGGTCAAGATGACTAAGGACCCCGTTTTCTGTTTTGATGAAGCGGGCAAGTGATTTATTGGAAATGATACATGTTGATGTATGCAATCCAATGAGTCTTGTAGCGTGCGGTGGATATCGTTATTTTCTTACCTTCACTGATGATTTGAGTAGATATAGTGTATATTTACTTAATGAAACACAAGTCTGAATCGTTTGAAAGGTTCAAGAAAATTCAGAGTGAAGTTTAAGATCATCGTGACAAGAAGATAAAAATGTTTGCGATATGATCGTGGAGGTGAATATCTAAGTTATGAGTTTGGCATACAACTTTAGACAATGTGAAAGTTGTTTCACAGCTCACGCCACCTGGAACACCATAGTGTGATGGTGTGTCCAAACGTCATAGTCGTGCTCTATTGGATATAGTGCGTGCTATGATGTCTATTATCGTTTTGTTACTATAATTTTGGGGTTATGCATTAGAGACAACAACATTCACTTTAAATAGGGCACCATCTAAATCCGTTGAGATGACACCGTGTGAACTATGGTTTGATAGAAACCTAAGCTGTCATTTCTTAATGTTTGGGGCCGCGACGCTTGTGTGGAAAATGCTTTCGCCTAATGAGCTCGAACCCAAAGCGGACAAATGCATCTTCATAGAATACCCTAAGAGCAGTTGGGTGAACCTTCTATCTCAGATCCAAGTATAAAATGTTTGTTGCTAAAACTGGGTCCTTTCTCGAGAAAGGGTTTCTCTTGAAAGAATTGAGTGGGAGGAGGATAGAAATTGATGAGGTTATTGAACCTCTGCTTCAACCAGAAAGTAGCGCAGCGCAGAAAGATGTTTCTGTGAAGCCTACGTCAGTTGAAGAGGAAGTTAACGATGATGATCATGAAGCTTTGGATCAAGTTACTATCGACCTACGAAGAAAATAGAACTTGATGAGGTTATTGAACCTTCACTTCAACCAGAAAGTGGCGCAACGTAGAAAGATGTTTCTGTGAAGCCTACGTCAGTTGAAGAGGAAGTTAATGATGATGATCATGATGCTTCGGATCAAGTTACTATCGAACTTCATAGGTCGACAAGGATGTGTACTGCTACTGAGCGGTACGACAACCCTGTCTTGGAGGTCATGTTATTGGACAACGATGAACCTACGAACTATGGAGAAGCGATGATGGGCCAGGAAACCAACAAATGGTTAGAGGACATGAAATCTGAGAAAGGATCCATGTATGAAAACAAAGTATAGACTTTGGTGGACTTGCTCGTTGGACGGCAGGTCGTTAAGTACAAATGGATCTTTAAAATGAAGACATACGCTAATGGTAAATGTTACCATTTGTAAAGCTCGACTTGTTGCAAAGTAGTTTACGACAAGTTCAAAGAGTTGACTGCGATGAGACTTTCTCACTCGTAGCGATGCTAAAAGTCAATTGGAATTATGTTAGCAGTTGTTGCATTTTTCAATTATGAAATCTAGCAGATGGATGCCAAAACATCGTTTCCTTCCTTAAGGAAAGGTTGTATGAGATACAACCAGAAGGTTTTGTCAGTCCTGAGGATGCTAAAAGGTGTGCGAGCTTCAGTGATTCTTCTATGAACTGAAGCAAGCATCTCAGAGTTGGAATATACACTTTGATGAGGTGATCAAAGTTTTTGAGTCTATACAAAGTTTACGAGAAACTTGTATTTTCAATAAGGTGAGTGGGAGCACTATGGATTTTCTGATAAGTATATGTGGATGACATATTGCTATTAGGAAATGATGTAGAATTTCTGGAGATCATAATCCGGTGTTTGAAAAGAGTTTTTCAAAGGAAGACCTGGATAAAGCTACCTAATTGTTGAGCACCAAGATCTATAGACATAGATCAAGATACTTGATGAGACTTTCAATGAGTACATACCTTGACAAGATTTTGAAAGAGTTCAAAATGGATCAGTCAGAGAAAGAGTTCTCGCCTGATCTATAAGGTATAAAGTTGAGTAAGACTCAATGCCCAGTGACTGCAGAAGATAGAGAAAAGATGAGTGTCACCCCCTATGCTTCAACCATAGGCTCTATCATGTATGCAATGCTATGCACAAGACCCGATGTCAGCCTTGCCATAAATATGGCCAGAAGGTTTCAAAGTGATCCTGGAATGGATCACTGGACAGCGGTCAAGATTATCCTTAGTAACTAAAAGACTAAGGAGATGTTTCTCGATTATGGAGGTGATAAAGAGTTCATCGTAAAGAGTTATGTCGATGCAAGCTTTTAACACCAATCCGGATGACTCGTAGTAGCAATCTGGATACGTATAGTGGAGCAACCATTTGGAATAGTACCAAGTGGAGTGTGGTAGCAGTGTTTACGGTTTGACGTAGAAATTTGCAAAGTACACACGAATCTAAATATCGCAGACCCATTGACTATAAGACCTCTCTCACATGCAAGGCATGATCGAGCCCCAGAACTCATTGGGTGTTAGATTCATAACAATGCGAATCACATGGTAATGTGAACTAGATTATTGACTCTAGTGCAAGTGGGAGACTGTTGGAAATATGCCCTAGAGGCAATAATAAATTAGTTATTATCATATTTCCTTCTTCATGATAATCATTTATTATCCATGCTATAAATTGTATTGATTGGAGACTTAGATGCATGTGTGGATATATAGACAAAACCATATCCCTAGTATGCCTCTAATGGACTAGCTCGTTGATCAAAGATGGTTAAGGTTTCCTAGCCATGGACATGAGATGTCATTTGATAATGGGATCACATCATTAGGAGAATGATGTGATGGACAAGACCCAAACTACAAACGTAGCATATGATCGTGTCAGTTTATTGCTACTGTTTTCTGCATGTCAAGTATATGTTCCTATGACCATGAGATCATGCAACTCACAGATATCGGAGGAGTACCTTATGTGTATCAAACGTCGCAACGTAACTGGGTGACTATAAAGGTGCTCTACAGGTGTCTCCGAGGGTGTCTGTTGAGTTGGCATGGATCAAGACTGGGATTTGTTACTCCATGTGACGAGAGGTATCTCAGGGCCCACTTGGCAATGCAACATCACAATAAGCCTTGCAAGCAATGTGACTAAGTGTTAGTCATGGGATCTTGTATTACAGAACGAGTAAAGAGACTTGCCGGTAACGAGGTTGAACTAGGTATGGAGATACCGACGATCGAATCTCGGGCAAGTAACATACCGAAGAACAAAGGGAACATCATACGGGATTAACTGAATCCTTGACATAGAGGTTCGACCGATAAAGATCTTCATAGAAGTTGTTGGAACCAATGTGGACATCCAGGTCCCGCCATTGGTTATTGACCATAGAGGTGTCTCGGTCATGTCTACATAGTTCTCGAACCCGCAGGGTCTGTACACTTAAGGTTTGGTGACGTTTCGGTAGTATAGAGTTATGTGTGGTAGTGACCGAAGGTTGTTAGGAGTCCCGGATGAGATCCTGGACGTCATGAGGAGCTCCGAAATGGTCCAGAGGTAAAGATTCATATATAGGAAGTCCCAGTTTGGTCGCCGGAGAAGTTTCGGGCTCATCGATAGTGTACCGGGAGTGCCGGTAGTGTACCGGGAGACCTCCGGGAGGGGTATTTCGACCCAAGAGGCTTCATGGGATGTGGGAGAGTAAATACCAGCCTTTTGTGGGCTGGTGGAAGTCCCACACAAGGCCCATGCGGCTGGGAGAAAAAGCCCAAAGGGAAAAAGGTGGAAAAAGGCCAAAAAAGGGAGGAATCCTAGTCCTACTAGGATTGGAGGAGGAGTCCTCCTCTCCTTCCCACTTTGGTCGACCCAAGGGATGGATTTTTGGCAGCCAAGACTCCTCCTCCTCTCCTCCTATATATACTAGAGGATTTTAGGGTTTTGGCACAGAATTTTCAGCCACGTGCTACCCGTTCCTCTAGTGCATAGTTTCTCCTCTAGATCGAAATTCTGCAGTGCTTAGGCGAAGCCCTGCCGGAATTGCTCCACCATCATCGCCGGAGCACCGTCACGCTGCTGGTGAACTCTTCTTACTCTCCACTTCCTCTTGCTGGATCAAGACAGTGGAGATCGTCATCAAGCTGCACGTGTGCTGAACGCAAAGGTGCCGTCCGTTCGGCGCTAGATCGGAAGGACCGTGATCAAGATCGCAAGACGGTTCGTGACGAGTTTGTGGGACGGATCGTGATGAGTTCGTGGGACGGATCGTGATCAAGATCACGAAACGGATCGTGATGAGTTCGCGGGACCGATCGTAATGAGTTCACGGGACAGATCGTGATGAGATCGCGGGACGCTCGGCGATTTGGATCGCGAAGACGTTCGACTACACCAACCGCGTTTCTTAACGCTTCCCGCTTAGCGATCTACAAGGGTATGTAGATCCACTCTCCCTCTCGTAGATTCTCATCTCCATGGATAGATCTTGCGTGTGCGTAGGAATTTTTTTGTTTCCCATGCAACGTTCCCCATCAGTCCTTTCAAGAGGGGAGTTTGGAATGTTTTGGCTTGCAACACCCGAGGTCGACCTGGTAGCATGCTTCGACACAAAAGCTTTCTCCCTATAGTTGTCAAAAATCATATGTTATACGAAGGAAGAAACAACTCAAACGTTCAAGTATGCAATTTTTTTGCAAAGTTTAGACACTTACGCATGATTGACATTAAAATCAGGAAGATGTGTTGCAGATGAGTCGCCCGAAGACGAAGAAGATTCCTGATAAAGTAAGCTTGATAGACTAAGAGGTGTTTAGAGAAACCAACTATAGAATGGAAATTGGTTGGACTATGTGGCACCTCTAGGCGCGGCTTGCGAGCCGGCGACGCGTGAGACAAGCTAGGGACTAAGCCGCCTGAATCACTTCGGGTTTTGCGTTTTGACTGGATAGCAAATTGAGTTTTCTTCAAAATAAAATCGGGAGCTAAGTAAGCATTTGGATTTGACAGTTTGAACTTCTGGCGATTCGTCTTGGTTTTCTTGGAACAAATGTATCTAGGGAACTAGAAGAGATTGAAATTACCTCAATATCGCTGGCTTGATTGGATTTTGAGTCGCCCTGACAACAAGGCGCGTTAGAAAGTTTAATAAACAAACGGCCAAGAGAGTCAAGTCCTACCTCAAAATGCTCCCCCGAAGACGATTTAGGAGGCAAGTCATACTTTTGGCCCGATGAAGGAATGGGGGCCTGAGGCATGACATTCTAGAAGTTAGAGCCCACCTATAGCAATATAAAGTATAAGATAGGAAAGGCGGGTTAAATAAAATTGACGAAGGAAGAAAATATACATGTCAAGAAAAGATCAAATACCGAGGAGGCCGATTTTGTAGATAGAATAGACCCAAGCCGGTGACACCATATTTTTCCTTTGAATCAGAAAAGAATCGTTTTGTTTCCTTGTTAAGGACTTCATATGATAAGTCCTCATTGGAAAAATGCCGAGCATCGGACGTCTCAGCCGAGTAATTACACATCAAGTTACCTCTCACGCTGATGGGTTGGATCCGCCATTTCAGCCAACAACGGATCAGGTCAATCCCGATCAATCCATGCGCGGTCAAGGCCCTTAACTTGGTATGAAGAGGTGCCATCAGATCTCTTTCTTCATTTGAGGGCCAACCCAGAAATTCGATATTACTTCCAAGCCGTTCCATCCTGTATCGTGGAAGAGGATTTTCTCCTATGGGGTAGTGTTTTGCAGTAGAACCAAGTCTTATTCAAACCTTTCGGATGACATGCCAATTTGGAATCAGGAAAGAGGATATTCTTTCTTTCATGAATAGAAATTCCACCAAGTTCGCAAGCGGCACCATTCTTGGTCTCGGTCTGGCGATTCAGATAGAAAAATTCCCGAAAAAGGTTATAGACGACTCTATCTGTAGATAACATTGCACAGAACGTGGAATTAACAGATATTGGTTATTGAATTAAGCGCAATATCCCAAGGATGAAGGTTGAAAAAAAATGCAAAAGGTGTCTCAAGAACCTTGAGCCCGGGGCGGGGTCGAAAACCCCTATGTAGGTGGTGAACAAAGATGACGACTTCCCCCTGTCGAGGCTGGGGATAAAGCTCTTCTTTGGGAGAACACCACTCTATTTCTTTCGGGCCGACAGGGACCTTTGGCTCACCAGATTCTCCAAGGTGAGTTGGATTCCTGGGATCTGACCCAATTACAGACTATGGCATTCTTAGGGGCCATGGCGAGTTATGAAGCAACTACAGAGGAGATAATGAAGTAAGCCGGTGTACGACATAAGCCGTCAAATCACGATTATTCATAGGAAAAACAAATTAAGTTTCTATAGAAAAGATATTTAAGCCAGCAAGGATCAGCGGAAAGACATTTAAGCCGGCAGAATCAAGTAAAGGAGTACGAAGGTATATCATATCTTCACATGACTGTAAGCCGGATGGCGGCCCAACACATGAAGATGTCGACTCAAGGCCCAAGAGGTAGAAGACGCCAGGAACTTTCCTTGCTTGAGAGACAAGACAAGTTAGAGATATACTAGGTCACGGATCATAACATGACCCGGACTCTTGTAAGCCTAGGGTCTCAACCTATATATAAAGGCAAGCCCCTAAGGCTAATAGACTTAAGTTACAAGCCCTCGAAATCTAGGTTAGCAATTCCACACCTTGTAATCGAGATCATCATCAATATGGACACAAAAGTAGGACGTAGGATTTTACCTCCATCAGAGGGCCCAAACCTAGGTAAACCTGTCTCTTGTTCCCGATCAACCCCTTCGAGTCGCCACATAGAGAGGATGGCCTCACACCTAAGTTCTCCTATGAGGACTTCTGCCGTGATAAAACCAAGACACTAGGGGCGATGGAGACGTTCGGTTGGACATGGTGAAGACGAGGTGCCCCTACTGTCCTGGGAATGGTCGCCGACGATGGGTGAGTAGCAGCGGTGGTGCGGTGAAGGCTCGGTCTGGAGGAAGAAGAAGAAGTGAAAGGGGCAAGGTAAAAAGTGAATGAGGGAGCCCCTCGCAAATATTTATAAGGTAGAAAACTGAAAGGACAACCGGTGGGTGCGGGAATCGAGGAGGTGCGATAAATTTTGGAGCCAGAGACGCCTCGATTTTCAGGCTAAACGAATACATGCAAAGATCCGTTGTGATGTCATCATTGATTTCCTGGATTTCCAGGGAGTGATGTCATAGGTGGATAGAAACAGAAAAATTACAAGTCCGGAAGCGTCATAAGCCGACATTTCATGCCTCGGAGAAGTCGCAAATACAGACGAAAGATAAGCCACCAGGTTAAGATGATGAATATTGAAATGAATGAATACAAATCAATTTGTGGCCTAATGTAGGGGATATAACCCCATGGGTATAACCCGCCCTACTGGGCCGGGTCAGCATGTTGGCGGCTTGTAGATCATACTCAAGGTGGGTCATGGCATTAAGGACCGGGCTAGCAAGGCGACTTACCAGGTAAGCCGGTTGGCGGCCCAGTACATGAAGACAGCTGCTCAAGGCCCAAGAGGTGGAAGCCCCTTGGAGTTCCCTTGCTTGAGAGGCAAGGTGAGTTAGAGACATACTTGGTCACGAATCATAGCACGACTCGGACTCTTGTAAGCCCACGGTCTCGACCTGTATATAAAGGTGAGCCCCTGAGGCAAAAAGATTAAAGTTATGATCGATAAATAGCTAGGTCAAGCGAATCCGCTCCCTTGTATTGATCACCAAAGCAATAAGCAGAAAGCAACAATAGGCTATTACCTCGATTGCGAGGGTCCAAAGCTAGGTAAACCGTGTCTCTCGATTTCGATCAACCCCGACAAGCTAACCTCCTAGTTGCGATGGTCTCGTGACGAAGTCCTCACACTAGGACATATGCCGTGACAAACCACGACACTTGTGATGCTGCCAATTGTGAAGTTAAAGGCAATATTGACCTATGTGGAGCAAGTGTTCACAGGACCAGTCTTTGCCATTATGATAGTGAAGAACCAGAAACACCCGCCAAGAAGTATTAAAGACATGCTGAAGCAGCTCTCAACCATGTCGTAATGGGTGAATGAAGTTCGGAAATCGGCAGCTCGGGTTGGAGCTAACATGGTTTTGCCCATGCGAAATCATATTTGCCTGAGCTGGGTCTGGATGCTTTAAAAGATAGATTTCCTGAATTCCAGTTGGACGGGTCAGAGTTCCCGTAAGAGGATTTCGCCAAGTGTATGAGGGATACCCGGCCATTGGAAACTCTCCTAGATGAGGAGCTTGATGTGTCGCACTATCAAGCTGTATATTCAATGAACAATGAGAGTATCAACCCACCAAAGGATGAGCCCTTTGATCTGGTGTCGCCTCGACGTAAGAACACCTTTGCTCCTAACGTTGATGCCTTAGTTATTGTTCCAAGGCCTTCCAATTTTCAGTCTTTGGAAACAATCCGACGGATTCAAAAATATCAGCAGGTTGATGATGATGAGCCGGCGGAATCGGACTTTGAGGCGACTGGCGCAGAAGAACACTAAAGGTGTGTGACAACAGAAGATGTATAAGCCGCGAGGAAATAGTAGCCCCCATGTGTTGGGCACAAAACTCCAATATTTTTGTGGCTCCTGATGTGAGCCTATAATAGGGGTAGCAAAACTTTGAGTTGTTCTGCCGGGCCATCGTGCACGTTCATGCTTATGTTGTTGTGGCTAAGTTGCTAAACAACTATGAACTTCCATTGAGTCGCGTTATTATAAAAGTTCTCCACCGTGTCTTTGTTGAATCCTGTGTTTGCTCAATGAACCACCAGTTGTATGGTACGAGTCTGTCCGTCTAAGCAGCCCCAATAGAATCGGCTTTTAGCCATTTTGTGGTTCGTGAAAAAGATGTGTAGAAATGAATTGGTTATAATATGACTCCAGTTGCGAAATCTGGCCGGCAAATTTTTAAGCCGGTAAAAAACATGATAGTGTTATACCTATAGATATATAAGCAATAACATATTGTAATAAAAAATTGTAAAAAATGATAATAATTCAGCTTGTAAGACTCGATATAGAGTGTCGTCGTTTTCTCACGACAGATGCCATGGGTAGGCTTATCGAAGGTGGTTGGGGCCGAAGGATGCCGACGGGCTCCGGGAGCGGGATTATGCACAAGCGGCAAGGGACGCATGATGTACTCAGGTTCAAGTCCCTCCATGGGAGCTAATACTGTAGGATCGAGAGAGGCATGTCTAGAGAGGGGGTGGTGAATAGACTACTAGCAGTAATTTAAAACCTAACCTTTTCCCAACTTATTTGGTTGGCAGTTTTTAATAGTTTTAACAAGTCTAGCAAGTCTAACAGCCCTACACATGCATGTCTACAAATATGGCAGCAGAAAGTAAAGACATTGCACATGTAAGTAAAGAGATGGGATAGGAAGATCAAACGTAATAGGAGATGCAAAGATTTTTCCCGTGGTTCCGATAGGTGGTGCTATCGTACGTCCACGTTTATGGAGTCTTCAACCCACGGAGGGTAACGGCCGTGAGAGTCCACGGAGGGCTCCACACATAAGGGTCCACAAAGTAGCAACCTTGACTATTCCATACGGCTTCCGTCCATGAAGGACTAGCCTCACTATGGGAAGATCTTCACGAAGTAGGCGATCTCCTTGCCCTTACAAACTTCTTGGTTCACTCCACAACATGAAGTAAAAGGCTGCCAAGCGACACCTAACCAATCTAGGAGGCACCACCCTCCAAAAGGTAATAGGCTCGGTAATGACGATGAAGTCCTTGCTCTTGTGCTTCAAGATGATAGACTCCTCAACACACAATCTCTCTCTCTCTCTCTCATAGATTTGGCTTGGTAGAAGAGATGGGATTGGTGGAAAGCAACTTGGGGAGGCAAGAAATCAAGATCCATATGGTTGGAGTGGAAGAACTTGACCTCAACACAAGGGTAGGTGGTTCTCTCTTAGAAAACTAAGTAGGATAGGTATGGAATAGTTATGAGTGCTTCACTTTCGAGTGGGTGGTCGTGAAGGGGTATATATAGGAATCCCCAAAAATCCAACCGTTACACACAATAAGTCAGACTCGGTGACACCGATGTGTAAATCTCGGTGGTACCGAAGTGACTAAAAGTGGCAACTTTTGAATCTCGGAGGGACCGATATACAATTCTCGGTTGCACCGACAAGGTGACCAACTGTCAGATTTACCAAACTCGGTGATGCCGATTCACTATTCTCGGTTGGACCGAAAATGAGAACTTGCGTAACAGAAAGTTGGCAACCCAACTCAGTGGCACCGAGTGCAGTGTTGACTACACCAAAGTGTTAGGTTTTGGCTGAGTCTGTCTAGGGTTTATAACTCGGTGGCACCGGCATAGGAATGTTGGTTGCACCAATTTGCATGTTTTTCTTAGGACATACTTTGGTGGAAGAGTTTGTGGATGTTTTGGTGACTGTCACTTGTGCACGTTTGAGCATATTGTTCACCATCAAAACTTTACCCCATTTTAATAGTATTGGCTTTCCTATGGACTCAAAGTGATTTCCCAAAAATGTAAAATGTAGAGTCCTCTTGCTTGAAGCTCGGCCAACCTATTTCCTTGAATCTTGGGGTGATTCCACAATCTCCACAATCCTTTTGCCAACTCAAATCTTCATGGATGATTATGTGAAATACATTAGATATAGGTGTTAGTCCAAGAGACAATGTATGTTGTCATGAATTATCAAAACCACCAAGGGAGCATGTTGTGCTTTCAATCTCCCCCTTTTTGGTAATTGATGACAACATACAATCAAAGCTTCAATTAAAGATATGCATGAATGCAATGAAGACTTTGAGAAACACATGACTTAGATTTCCTCCCCCTAAATGTGTGCAGTACTTTAAAGGATAGTTGCTTTGGAATGCATGGACACACATATGAATGAAAGGGATATAAGAGTCATGTGTATCTTGGCAATATGCATCAATATGTGTGAATGAAATGTATATCCTTGATCAAGACTTCACTTTTGCAAACAATATGTGCAAGAAGCAAGAGATCATGTTGATCAAAGATATGATGTATATACTTACCTTGAGTTCTTGAGCATTCTAGTAGTAGAGACACACTTGAGAAAACAATGTTAGGAAACACAAGAGTATTCTACTAAACAAAAGCAATAGAACTCAACAAGTACCAAGATGTAGAGAACATATAAAATATGATAATCATTAAGAATTGATATGTCTCCACCTTTAGCATTAATCTATTACATCTTTTCTCCCCTTTGATATAAATATGGTAGTACATCCTCTCCCCCTGAATCTCAGCATGTAGATATTGGGATCGGATAGGGTGAGTAAAGCAATCCTTTGTTCACTTGAGAATTTCTCCAAAAGTAGTTTTCTTCCCCTACATTGTTGTTTCTCTTCTTGATTATATAAGTGTGAACTTTTGATATTTTCCTCTCCCCCTAAATCATATCTCCCCTTTGCATAAGCATGTAACTCTCCCTTTAGCATGAAGCTTTGATATTCTCCCCCTTTGGCATAAAGTACCAAAAAGGTTAAACTTGGGAGTAGTGACAGGGATCATTAATAAGGAAGGAATCCTCGAGATCAAGGGTCATTGAAAGTAGGGTCCATTTGGAAGACTAAGGGAATAATTGAATGTAACTTCTCTCCCTTTGGCAAATTTGTGGTTTCTTCTCCTTGGAGCTAGGGATCCTTGAATAAAGAATTTCTCCCCCGAAGTGTTGTTTGTTCTTCCCCCCCTAAATATATATATATATATATATATTAAGAAGGGGTCATCGAAGGAACAAGAATATCTCAAGAACAAAAGCAAATAAGCAATATCAAAGAAACTCAAATTTTGAAAGAAAAAGAAAATCGGTGACACTGGGATAAATAAATCGATAGTACCGAGATTGTGTATTGCAGCTCATTTGAGGTTCGATAGGACCGAGTTATCTATATCGGTGTCTCCAAAAGATAAACCAAGATTCTGTTTTCAGAGAGACAAACGAAATTGTTTCAAAAGGAAAAACAAACGAAAGATTTACAAAGGACATCAAATAGATAAGATTTGAGTGGTTACAAGAAATCATACAAATAGAGAGCAAACCACGCAAGATTCTTAACTAAATGATGGGCGGTGACTAGTTCACCTATATTAGAGTATATTGACTTAGGAGCCAAGCAAGAATGCTTGATCATAGGTCATACTCATCGTTTAAGCTCGAAATGGGGTTACCATTTTTCAATTAAGCATTTTTATGTCTTCATATCACTTGAGTTGCTTTAGCCCATGTCTTGGAGTAAAGCCTTTTCAAGGATATGAGTACATACCTTGAATGATGTTGATGACGTTGCTCGTAGGTAAACTTGTTGAGGATGCTCGAGGTTGAGGAAGATCATCTTGAATTTGAAGCAATCCTTCTAATTCTAGTACACTCATCACCTACAAAGGTTAGTCATGCAAGGAACACCAATGGATATATCCTATTGACATGATACCACTTATATATTTTGCAACTAAGATCAAGTATATGTCAAGGATATGCTTTTGTTGTCTTCTTCCTTCCATCATCAAGAGAGGTTGTGGATACTTGGTAATGACAAGATTTCTTATGATTGGAGTTGATAGCAATCTTGTGGAATGAAGTTCTTTGAAGTACCTACAAAAGGTTAGATGCAATACAAGGGAGCATAGAATTCCATGGCATATGATAATGAGTTACGGGAACATGGAGATAATAATAAAGCTCATGCCCTTGCTTGCAACTGGGTGAGTCTAGCTCATGTTTGAAGCATCAATGATGTTCAACTCACTCCTCAAATGACAAAATGTTTTCTCATCAAGTGGCTTGGTGAAGATATCGGCCAATTGTTTGTTAGTGCGGACATGCTTAAGATTGATATCTCCTTTGGCAACATGATCACGAATGAAATGATGTCAAACTTGAATATGCTTGGTTCGAGAATGTTGCACATGATTATGTCCAATTTTAATAGCACTTGCATTGTCGCAAAGTAATGGAACAATTTTAACATGAATACCATAATCCTTAAGCGTTTGTGTCATCCATAGTAATTGCGCACAACAAGATCCAGCAACAATATACTCAGCTTCGGTAGTAGATAGAGATACCGAGTTTTGTTTCTTGGAGGACCAAGACACAAGAGATCTACCTAAAAATTGACAAGTACACGAGGTGGATTTTCTGTCAACCTTGTCTCCGGCATAGTCCGAATCGGAATAGCCAACAAGATTAAAAGAAGATCCCTTGGGATACCAAATGCCAAAGTTTGCTTTTTGTATCAAGTATCTCACAATACGTTTCACAACCAAAAGATGACACTCTTTAGGTGCATCTTGATATCTAGCACACATGCAAACACTAAGCATAATATCGGGACGAGATGCACACAAATATAACAGTGAACCAATCATAGATCGATAAACCTTTTGATCAATAGGTTCATCCTCCCTGGTAAGGTCAACATGTCCACTAGTGGGCATAGGACTTTTCATACCTTTGCAATCCTACATGTTGAACTTCTTGATTAAGTCCTTGGTATACTTAGTTTGAGAGATGAAAGTTCCTTCTTTTGATTGCTTGATTTGCAATCCAAGAAAGAATTTCAGCTCACACATCATAGAGATCTCATACTTCTCGGACATCAACCTTCCAAATCTTTCATTAAATTGAGGGTTAGTGGAACCAAACATAATATCATCCACATAAATTGGCATACAAATAATTCTCCATTAACTCTCTTAGTGAACAAGGTGGCATCAATTTTACCAATTTCAAAACCTTTTTCGATGAGAAACTTCGTTAAGCAGTTATACCAAGCACGAGGGGCTTGCTTAAGACCATAAAGAGCTTTGTGAAGCTTGTAAACATGATTAGGTTTCTTAGGATTCACAAAACCAGGTGGTTTCTTAACATAGACTTCTTCCTCTATTTCACCATTTAAAAATGCACTTTTGATGTCCATTTGATAAAGCGTGATATCATGGTGATTAGCATAGGCAAGAAGAATACGAATAGCTTCAAGTCTAGCAACGGGGCCATAGGTCTCACCGTAGTCCATACCTTCGACTTGCGTATATCCTTGAGCTACGAGATGAGCCTTGTTGCGTACAACTTGACCATCTTCGTCTTGTTTGTTCTGAAACACCCATTTTGTTCTGATGATGTTGTGCTCATCTTCGGGCTTCTCCACGAGTGTCCACACTTCGTTCCTCTCGAAGTTGTGTAGCTCTTCATGCATTGCGTTCACCCAATCCGCGTCTTCAAGAGCTTGTTCTACCTTTAAAGGCCCAATGCTGGAGATGAAGGAATAATGCTCACAAAAGTTAGCTAGATGGGTTTTAGAGCGAGTGATTCTCCATGTTTGTATATCACCAAAGATTTGGTTTAGGGAATGGTTCTTGGTCACTTGAGCTCGAACACGGGTCAGCTTCCGATTGTTGGATGGTGGAGCTTCTTCTTCTTCATTATCATCTCGTTCATCTTCATTGTTGTTGAAGGTTTGTTCCCTTGAGGTGGTGGTGAAGGTGCGTGTGGTGGATCTTCATGATGCACTTCCTCCTCTTCATCATCTCGTCGTGTACTGCTCGTGGATGCCTCCATGTCAAGTTGAGGTTCACCTTGACGTGAAGTAGGGGCTTCCACTTGAGTTGATGAAGTACTCTCCTTCACCTCCATGGGATGAATTTTGCCGATGGGTAGATTTAGTATGGCTTCCGAAGGATCCTTATCACCTACATCATTTGGCAATTGTTCGACTTGCGAACCATTAGATTCATCAAACTTCACATCTACCGTCTCTTCAACTTTTCGAGTGAAGTTGTTGTAGACACGGTAAGTGTGAGAGTTTGATCCGTAACCAAGTAAGAATCCTTCATGAGATTTAGGAGCAAATTTAGTACGACAATGCTTATCAAGAATGTAGCACTTTGAGCCAAATACCCAAAAGTATCCGACTTGGGGTTTGTTACCGGTGAGTAGCTCGTATGCCGTTTTACTGAGAAGCTTGTGCAAGTAAAGTCGGTTTGTGGCATGACATGTTGTTTCAATGGCTTCTGCCCAAAAGTGTCTTGGCATCTTGTATTTGTCAAGCATCATTCTTTCCATATCAATGAACGTCCGGTTCTTCCTCTCAACAACTCCATTTTGTTGAGGTGTGTACGTAGCCGAGAACTCATGTGAGACACCTTCTTCGTCAAGAAAGGTATCCACATGGGTGTTCTTGAACTCCGCTCCGTTATCGCTTCGAACCTTCTTGATCTTCACTTCAAACAGATTTTTCGCTTTGCGAGCGAAGTTCTTGAAGATATTTTGAACCTGTGACTTATCATCAAGAAAGAATACTCACGTAAATCTAGAAAAATCATTAACTATAACTAGACCATAGGAATTTCCACCGAGACTCTTGTAAGCATTGGGACCAAAAATATCCATGTGAAGTAACTCGAGTGGTCTCCTAGTAGTCATGATATTCTTAACTGGATGATTTCCACCTACTTGCTTTCCATCTTGACAAGCACTACAAAGTCCATCTTTGTCAAAGATAACATCATTACCACCAAGTATATGATCACCTTTGATTAGCTTATCTAGATTTCGCACGCCTACATGTCCAAGTCTTCTATGCGAAAGCCAACCTTTAGAAGATTTTGCAATTAAACTAGTGTGAGGCTTGGATCTTTTAGTGAAATCAACAATGTATAGATCACCTCTACAGAAACCGGTAAAGACCATTTTATGATTATCTTGACGAAACACTTGGCAATCGACTTTCGTGAATAAAACATTGAAACCGAAGTCGGCAAGTCTAGATATGGAAAGAAGATTGTAGCCAAGGGATTCAACAAGCATAACATTCTGAATAGAGCTATCATGAGATATTGCCACCTTACCAAGGCCAAGTACCTTACCCTTATAGTTGTCTCCAAAGGTCACGTACCGTCGCAGACCTCGATTAGGCGTAATCTCTTGGAACATGTCTCTATCACCGGTCATATGATCCGTACATCCGCTATCAAGAATCCACTCTTTTCCTCCGGACATGTAATCTCTAAAGTTTGCCATAAGACTCGAATTCTTCATGATATTCTCATACTCGATGTCGAACAACTCATCTTATTCATACTAGCCATGTTCCACATTGTCATCATCAAGTGGGAAATCCTCGTCATAAAGAACAAGGGATTCGTTAGAATAGTGATCATGACAATGCTCAAGTTTATGAATGTGAATGGCTTCAAAGATAATGTTGTTGATAGTGGTGAAATCTCCTTTAGCACGCATAAGATCATGGAGCTCAAATAGGCGTTTATCAAAGTTTGAATCATTAGGCTTCATTTTGTGAAAGGCAACAGTTCTATGAAGAATTTCATCAAGATTTCCTAGGGAAATATTTGGATATCGTTTCTCCAAATCAGTCCATAAGCTATAGGCACATGCAAAGTTCTTCATTTGAGAAAGCACGAATCTTAGTAAACCTCTAACAATAAGATTGACAGTTCTTAGGTTACCAAGCATGTTAATTTCCTCTTCGTGTGTGGGATGCAGCTCACCAATGCGGAGCACATAGGGATTTCAATATATTTAGTCAAATGGAATCTATTGAATAGATCAATCATGGCATTCTTCCATTGACTATAGTACTCTCCATCAAGAATCGGCACTCTACAACTCAAACTCTCTACTCTAGACACATCCATCTTCCTCCATGGTGATTAAACCGAAGCAATGGAAACCAAAGCTCTGATACCACTTGTAGGATCGAGAGAGGCGTGTCTAGAGGGGTGGTGAATAGACTACTAGCAGTAATTTAAAACCTAACCTTTTCCCAAGTTATTTGGTTGGCAGATTTTAATAGTTTTAACAAGTCTAGAAAGTCTAAAAGCCCTACACATGCATGTCTACAAATATGGTAGCAGAAAGTAAAGACATTGCACATGTAAGTGAAGAGATGGGATAGGAAGATCAAACGCAATAGGAGACGCAAAGATTTTTCCCGTGGTTCCGATACGTGGTGCCATCGTACGTCCATGTTTATGGAGTCTTCAACCCACAGAGGGTAACGGTCGTGAGAGTCCATGGAGGGCTCCACCCATAAGGGTCCACAAAGTAACAACCTTGACTATTCCATACGGCTTCCGTCCACGAAGGACTAGCCTCACTATGGGTAGATCTTCACGAAGTAGGCGATCTCCTTACCCTTACAAACTTCTTGGTTCACTCCACAACACGAAGTAGGAGGCTCCCAAGCGACACCTAACCAATCTAGGAGGCACCACCCTCCAAAAGGTAATAGGCTCAGTAATGACGATGAAGTCCTTGCTCTTGTGCTTCAAGATGATAGACTCCTCAACACACAATCTCTCTATCATAGATTTGGCTTGGTAGAAGAGATGAGATTGGTGGAAAGCAACTTGGGGAGGCTAGAAATCAAGATCCATATGGTTGGAATGGAAGATCTTGACCTCAACACAAGGGTAGGTGGTTCTCTCTCAGAAAACTGAGTAGGATAGGTATGGAATAGTTTTGAGTGCTTCACTTTCGAGTGGGTGGTGGTGAAGGGGTATACATAGGCATCCCCAAACATCCAACCATTACAAACAATAAGTCATACTCGGTGACACCAATGTGTAAATCTTGGTGTTACCGAAGTGACTAAAAGTGGCAACTTTTGAATCTCGGAGGGACCGGTATACAATTCTTGGTTGCACCAAGAAGGTGACCAACAGTTAGATTTACCAAACTCGGTGACACCAATTCACCATTCACGGTCGGACCGAAAATGAGAACTTGCATAACAGAAAGTTGGCAACCCAACTCAGTGGAACCGAGTGCAGTGTCGTCTGCACCGAAGTGTTAGGGTTTGGCTGAGTCTGTTTAGGGTTTGTAACTCGGTGGCACCGGGATAGGAATGGTGGTTGCACCGATTTGCATGTTTGGCTTAGGACAGACTTTGGTGGGAGAGCTTGTTGATGTTTTGGTGAATGTCACTTGTGCACATTTGAGAATATTGTTCACCATCAAAACTTTACCCCCTTTTAATAGTATTGGCTTTCCTATGGACTCAAAGTGATTTCTCTGTAAAATGTAGAGTCCTCTTGCTTGAAGCTTGGCCAACCTATTTCCTTGAATCTTGGGGTGATTCCACAATCTCCACAATCCTTTTGCCAACTCAACTCTTCATGGACTATTATCTGAAATACACTAGATAGAGGTGTTAGTCCAAGAGACAATGTATGTTGTCATGAATTATCAAAACCACCAAGGGAGCATGTTGTGCTTTCAAATACCCCTGGTCCTGCTTGGTCTAGGTTGATAGACGAGGGTAGGTTACAATGGTGCTCCTGGAGCTGTATCTGGAGGTGGAAGATGGAGCAGCTGGCTCCTCCTCCCTTGCTACGTGGGTGAATACGAGGTGAAGTGTTCCCTCGAGTGCGTGTGCCTGTAAATCTGTCCCTATGCATGGGGGCTTGGGGGGTTTTATAGGACAACCCCCCGGCTTACAAAATCCTTAAAGTACCGAATGGGGGGACCCGGCTGGCAGCCTCTCCTCTGGGCAGGGGGGCCGCCAGTTGAGCCATCCCGTCACTCGTTGGGGCCCTCCATCCAGCTCCGCAATTGGCCCATGCCCACCTGCTATGGCATGGGTCGCCTGAGCGATGTCGCCTTGCGCCAGCCGGCCGAAGTCCCCGATACGGCCGACAGCACTATAGCAATGCGTGGGGAGGTAATGGAGTGGGCGGAGGCGTGTCGGTGCTGTTGCCTCGCCCGATCGCGGTCAACCAAGGTCAGAGGTACGACCGGCTGGAGTGTAGCAATATGCACCAGCATTTCAACGGTCACTGTGGCCACATTGGGGCCCGTCGTGGGGGTCTTGTCTTGTCGTTGTACCCGCGCATAGTGGGATAGAACGGAAGCTTGCTCACCCGAGGGTCAACGGGAGAGCTGATCTGGTGGCCACCATGTTGGAAATATGCCCTAGAGGCAATAATAAAATGGTTATTATTGTATTTCCTAGTTCATGATAATTGTCTATTGTTCATGCTATAATTGCGTTAACCAGAAACCGTAATACATGTGTGAATACATAGACCACAACATGTCCCTAGTAAGCCTCTAGTTGGCTAGCTCGTTGATCAATAGATGGTCACGGTTTCATGACCATGGACATTGGATGTCGTTGATAACGGGATCACATCATTAGCAGAATGATGTGATGGACAAGACCCAATCCTAAGCATAGCACAAGATCGTGTAGTTCGTTTGCTAAAGCTTTTCAATGTCAAGTATTGTTTCCTTAGACCATGAGATTGTGCAACTCCCGGATACCGTAGGAATGCTTTGGGTGTGCCAAACGTCACAACGTAACTGGGTGGCTATAAAGGTGCACTACGGGTATCTCCTAAAGTGTTTTTTGGGTTGGCACGAATCGAGACTGGGATTTGTCACTCCGTGTGACGGAGAGGTATCTCTGGGCCCACTCGGTAAGACATCATCATAATGAGCTCAATGTGACTAAGGAGTTAGCCACGGGATGATGTATTACGAATGAGTAAAGAGACTTGTCGGTAACGAGATTGAACAAGGTATAGAGATACCGACGATCAAATCTCGGGTAAGTATTATACCGATAGACAAAGGGAATTGTATACAGGATTGTTTGAATCCCCGACATCGTGGTTCATCCGATGATATCACCGTGGATCATGTGGGAGCCAACATGGGTATCCAGATCCCGCTGTTGGTTATTGACCGAAGAGGTGTCTCAGTCATGTCTACGTGTCTCCCGAACCCGTAGGGTCTACACACTTAAGGTTCGATGACGCTAGGGTTATAGGGAAATGGTATATGTGATTACCAAAAGTTGTTCAGAGTCCCGGATGAGATCCTGGACATCACGAGGAGCTCCGGAATGGTCCGGAGGTAAAGATTGTTATATAGGAAGTCCAGTTTTGGTCACCGGAAAGTTTTCGGCTCATCGGTAGTGTACCGGGAGTGCCGGGAGGGTGCCGGAGGACCTCGGGAGGGGTGTGACGACAAAATGACTTTGTGGGCCCTTAGAGGAGGTGTGCCAGCCCTTTTTGGGCTGGCCAAGACCTTCTAGAAAGCCCATGCGGCTGGGGTAAAGAGATATAGGGCAAAAGGATTTAAAATGAGGAGATCCACCTCCCTTGTGGGAGGTGGACTCTTCCCCACCTTCGGCCGAACCTCTCCTCCTTGGAGGAGGGGCCAAGTAAGCCCTCCCTCTCCCTCCTCCTACATATACCCAAGGGTTTGGGATGATTTGACACACGACTTCTCTCTCTCTCTCGGTGCAGCCCTACCCTTCCTCTTCCTCGTTCTCCGTAGCACTTGGCGAAGCCCTGCTGGAGTTCACGTAGCTGCACCGTCACCATGTCGTCGTGCTGCCGGAGCTCTCCCTCAACCTCTCCCTCCTCCTTGCTGGATCAAGGTGCGGGAGACGTCACCGGGCTGTACGTGTGTTGAATGCGGAGGCACCGTTGTTCGGCGCTGATATCGGAATCCACCGCGATTTGAATCGCTGCGAGTACGACTCCACCAACCGCGTTCTTGTAACGCGTCCGCTTAGCGATCTTCAAAGGTATGAAGATGCAATCTCTCCCCTCTCTTTGCTGGTTTCTCCATAGATAGATCTTGGTGACACGTAGGAAATTTTTTGATTTACTACTACGTCTCCCAACAGTGGCATCATGAGCTAGGTCTATGCGTAGAATCTATGCACGAGTAGAACACAAGTTGTTGTGGGCATCGATTTTGTTAATTTGCTTACCACTACTAGTCTTATCTTGATTCGACAGTATTGTGGGATGAAGTGGCCCGGACCGACTTTACACGTACGCTTACGTGAGACTGGTTCCACCGCCTGACATGCACTTTTCCATAAGGTGGCTAGCGGGTGTCTGTCTCTCCCACCTTAGTCGGATTGGATTCGATGAAAAGGGTCCTTATGAAGGGTAAACAGCAATTGGCATATCACGTTGTGGTTTTGGCGTAGGTAAGAAACGTTATTGCTAGTAACCTATAGCAGCCACGTAGAAACTTGCAACTACAAATTAGAGGACGTCTAACTTGTTTTTGCAGCATATGCCTTGTGATGTGATATGGCCAAAGGATGTGATGTGATGCATTGTGATTTATGAGATTGATCATGTTCTTGTAATAGGATTCACGACTTGCATGTCGATGAGTATGACAACCGGCAGGAGCCATAGGAGTTGTTTTATTTTATTGTATGACATGCGTGTCAATCATAAACGCCATGTAATTACTTTACTTTATTGCTAAACGTTAGCCATAGTAGTAGAAGTAATAGTTGGCGAGACAACTTCATGAAGACACAATGATGAAGATCATGATGATGGAGATCATGGTGTCGTGCCGGTGACAGTGATGATCATGGTGCCCCGAAGATGGAGATCAAAGGAGCAAGATGATATTGGCCATATCATGTCACTATATTGATTGCATGTGATGTTTATCATGTTTACATCTTATTTGTTTAGAACGACGGTAGTAAATAAGATGATCTCTCAATAAAATTTCAAGAAAAGTGTTCACCCTAACTGTGCACCGTTGCTAAGGATCGTTGTTCCGAAGCACCACGTGATGATCGGGTGTGATAGGCTCTAACGTTCGCATACAACGGGTGTAAGCCAGATTTACACACGCGGAACACTTAGGTTGACTTGACGAGCCTAGCATGTACAGACCTGACCTCGGAACACGGAAGACCGAAAGGTCGAACATGAGTCGTATAGAAGATACAATCAACATGGAGATTTTCACCATGGATGACTAGTCCGTCTCACGTGATGATTGGACACGGGCTAGTTGACATGGATCATGTGTCACTTGGATGACTAGAGAGATGTCTATCTAAGTGGGAGTTCATTAAATAATTTGATTATGTGAACTTAATTATCATGTACTTAGTCTAAAATTATCTTTACAATCTATATTGTAGATCCAATGGCCAACACGAATGTCACCCTCAATTTCAACGTGTTCCTAGAGAAAACCAAGCTGAAAGATGATGGAAGCAACTATGCAGACTGGGTCCGTGGCTTGAGGATCATCCTCATAGCTTCCAAGAAATTGTATGTCCTTGATGCACCACTAGGTGACCCACCCCTTGTCCCAGCAGAGCAAGACGTTGCGAACGCTTGGCTTTCTTGCTGCGATGATTACTCCCTTGTTCAGTGTGGCATGCTTTACAGTTTAGAACCGGGGCTCCAAAAGCGTTTTGAGCAACACGGAGCATATGAGATGTTCCAAGAGCTGAAACTGGTTTTCCAAGCTCATGCCCAGGTCGAGAGATATGACGTCTCCGATAAGTTCTTCAGCTGTAAGATGGAGGAGAATAGTTCTGTCAGTGAGCACATCCTCAAGATGTTTGGGCTACACAACCGCTTGAATCAGCTGGGAGTTAATCTCCCGGATGACTCAGTCATTGACAGAATCCTCCAGTCGCTTCCACCTAGCTACAAAAGCTTTGTGATGAACTACAACATGCAGGGAATGGAGAAGTCCATTCCTGAGTTGTACTCGATGCTGAAATCAGCGGAGGTCGGGATCAAAAAGGAGCATCGAGTGTTGATGGTGAATAAGACCACTAGTTTCAAGAAAGGCAAGGGTAACAAGAACTTCAAGAAGGACGGCAAAGCTGTTTCCGCGCCCGGTAAGCAAGTTTCCGGGAAGAAGAAGAACAAGAATGGACCCAAACCTGAGACTGAGTATTTTTATTGCAAGGGTACCGGTCTGGAAGCGGAACTGCCCCAAGTACTTAGCGGATAAGAAGGACGGCAACATTAAAGGTATATGTGATATACTTGTTATTGATGTGTACCTAACCAGCGCTCGTAGTAGCTCCTGGGTATTTGATACCGGTGCAGTTGCTCACATTTGTAACTCCAAGCAGGAGCTGCGGAATAAGCGGAGGCTGGCAAAGGACGAGGTGACGATGCGCGTCGGGAATGGTTCCAAGGTCGATGTGATCGTCGTTGGCACGCTACCTCTACATCTACCTTCGGTATTAGTGTTAAACCTTAATAATTTTTATTTAGTACCATCTTTGAGCATGAACATTGTATCTGGATCTCGCTTGATGCGAGATGGCTACTCATTTAAATATGAGAATAATGGTTGTTCTATTTATATGAGAGAGATGTTTTATGGTCATGCCCCGCTGGTCAATGGTTTATTTTTGATGAATCTCGAACGTGATGTTACACATGTCCAAAGTGTGAGTACCAAAAAGTGTAAGGTTGATAACGATAGTCCCACTTACATGTGGCACTGCCACCTTGGTCATATTGGTGTCAAACGCATGAAGAAGCTCCATACCGATGGACTTTTGGAGTCTCTTGACTTTGAATCATTTGACACATGCGAACCATGCCTCATGGGCAAGATGACCAAGACTCTGTTCTCCGGAACAATGGAGCGAAAAACTGACTTGTTGGAAATAATACATACCGATGTATGCGGTCCAATGAGTGTCGAGGCTCGTGGTGGCTACCGTTATCTTCTCACCCTCACTAATGACTTGAGTAGATATGGGTATGTCTACTTAATGAAACATAAGTCTGAAACTTTTGAAAGGTTCAAGGAATTTCAGAGTGAGGTAGAGAATCAACGTGACAGGAAAATAAAGTGTCTACGATCTGATCGTGGCGGAGAATATTTAAGTCACGAGTTTGGCACGCACCTAAGGAAATGTGGAATTGTTTCACAACTCACGCCGCCTGGCACACCTCAGCGAAATGGTGTGTCTGCACTGTTGGAAACATGCCCTAGAGGGAATAATAAAATGGTTATTATTGTATTTCCTTGTTCATGATAATTGTCTATTGTTCATGCTATAATTGTGTTAACCGGAAACCATTATACATGTGTGAATACATAGACCACAACATGTCCCTAGTGAGCCTCTAGTTGACTAGCTCGTTGATCAATAGACGGTCACGGTTTCATGACCATGGACATTGGATGTCGTTGATAACGGGATCACATCATTAGGAGAATGATGTGATGGACAAGACCTAATCCTAAGCATAGCACTAGATCGTGTAGTTCGTCTGCTAAAGCTTTTCAATGTCAAGTATCGTTTCCTTAGACCATGAGATTGTGCAACTCCCGGATACCGTAGGAATGCTTTGGGTGTGCCAAATGTCACAACATAACTGGGTGGCTACAAAGGTGCACTACGGGTATCTCTGAAAGTGTCTGTTGGGTTGGCACGAATCGAGACTAGGATTTGTCACTCCATATGACGGAGAGGTATCTCCGGGCCCACTCGATAAGACATCATCATAATGAGCTCAATGTGACTAAGGAGTTAGCCACGGGATGATGTGTTGTGGAATGAGTAAAGAGACTTGCCAGTAACGAGATTGAACAAGGTATAGGGATACCGACGATCGAATCTCGGGCGAGTATCATACCGATAGACAAAGGGAATTGTATACGGGATTGATTGAATCCCCGACATCGTGTTTCATCCGATGAGATCATCGTGGAGCATGTGGGAGCCAACATGGGTATCCAGATCCCGCTGTTGGTTATTGGCCGGAGAAGTGTCTCGGTCATGTCCACGTGTCTCCCGAACCCGTAGGGTCTACACACTTAAGGTTCGATGACGCTAGGGTTATAGGGAAATGGTATACATGATTACCGAAGGTTGTTCGGAGTCCCGGATGAGATCCCGGACGTCACGAGGATCTCCGGAATGGTCCGGAGGTAAAGATTGATATATAGGAAGTCCAGTTTTGGTCACCGGAAAGTTTTCGGGCTCATCGGTAGTGTATCGGGAGTGCCGGGAGGGTGCCGGAGGACCCCCGGGAGGGGTGTGACGACCAAAGCACCACATGGGCTGTTAGATAAAGTGTGCCAGCCCTTATTGGGCTGGGAAAGACTTCTGCTAAAGGCCCATGCGGCTAGGGATAAGAGATAGGGCCAAAAAGGATTTAAAAGGAGGAGATCCACCTCCCTTGTGGGAGGTGGACTCTCCCTTTAAATCGGCCGAACCTCTCCTCTTTGGAGTAGAGGCCAAGCCAGCCCACCACGTCCCTCCTCCTATATATACTTGAGGTTTTGGCTGTTTTGAGACAAGATTTGATCTCTCTCTCTCTCTCACGGTGAAGCCCTACCTCTCTTCTTCCTCCTCCACATCGCTTAGGCGAAGCCCTATCGGAATACCTTGCTACTCCACCACCACCACGCCGTCATGCTGCTGTTGGTGCCCTTCCCCAACCTCTCCTTCCTCCTTGCTCGATCAAGGCGTAGGAGACGTCACCGAGCTGCACGTGTGTTGAACGCGGAGGTGTCGTCCGTTCGTCACTTGATCGGATCTACCGCGATCTGAATCGCTGCGAGTACGACTCCATCAACCGCGTTCTTGTAACGCTTCCGCTTAGCGATCTTCAAAGGTATGAAGATGCAATCTCTCCCCACTCGTTGCTGGTTTCTCCATGGATAGATCTTGGTGATCGTAGGAATTTTTTTGATTTAGTACTACGTCTCCCAACAGTGGTATCAGAGCTAGGTCTATGCGTAGAATCTATGCATGAGTAGAACACAAAGCAGTTGTGGGCGTCGATTTTGTTAATTTGCTTACCACTACTAGTCTTATCTTGATTCGGCGGTATTGTGGGATGAAGCGGCCCGGACCGACTTTACACGTACGCTTACGTGAGACTGGTTCCACCGTCTGACATGCACTTGTTGCATAAGGTGGCTAGCGGGTGTCTGTCTCTCCCACCTTAGTCGGATTGGATTCGATGAAAAGGGTCCTTATGAAGAGTAAATAGCAATTGGCATATCACGTTGTGGTTTTGACGTAGGTAAGAAACGTTCTTGCTAGTAACCTATAGCAGCCACGTAAAAAATTGCAACTACAAATTAGAGGACGTCTAACTTGTTTTTGCAGCATATGCCTTGTGATGTGATATGGCCAAAGGATGTGATGTGATGCATTGTGATGTATGAGATTGATCATGTTCTTGTAATAGGATTCATGACTTGCATGTCGATGAGTATGACAACCGGCAGGAGCCATAGGAATTGTCTTATTTTATTGTATGACCTGCGTGTCAATCATAAACGCCATGTAATTACTTTACTTTATTGCTAAACGTTAGCCATAGTGGTAGAAGTAATAGTTGGCGAGACAACTTCATGAAGACACAATGATGGAGATCATGATGATGGAGATCATGGTGTCGTGCCGGTGACAGTGATGATCATGGTGCCCCGAAGATGGAGATCAAAGGAGCAAGATGATAATGGCCATATCATGTCACTATATTGATTGCATGTGATATTTATCATGTTTACATCTTATTTGCCTAGAACGATGGTAGTAAATAAGATGATCTCTCACTAAAATTTCAAGAAAAGTGTTCACCCTAACTGTGCACCGTTGCTAAGGATCGTTGTTCCGAAGCACCACGTGATGATCGGGTGTGATAGGCTTTAACGTTCGCATACAACGGGTGTAAGCCAGATTTACACACGCGGAACACTTAGGTTGACTTGACGAGCCTAGCATGTACAGACCTGACCTCGGAACACGGAAGACCAAAAGGTCGAACATGAGTCGTATAGAAGATACGATCAACATGGAGATTTTCACCATGGATGACTAGTCCGTCTCACGTGATGATCGGACACGGGCTAGTTGACATGGATCATGTGTCACTTGGCTGACTAGAGAGATGTACTCGATGCTGAAATCAGCGGAGGTCGAGATCAAAAAGGAGCATCGGGTGTTGATGGTGAATAAGACCACTAGTTTCAAGAAAGGCAAGGGTAAAAAGAGCTTCAAGAAGGACGGCAAAGCTGTTTCCGCGCCCGGTAAGCAAGTTTCCGGGAAGAAGAAGAACAATAATGGACCCAAGCCTGAGACTGAGTGTTTTTATTGCAAGGGTACCGGTCACTGGAAGCAAAACTGCCCCAAGTACTTAGTGGATAAGAAGGACGGCAACATTAAAGGTATATGTGATATACTTGTTATTGATGTGTACCTAACCAGCGCTCGTAGTAGCTCCTGGGTATTTGATACCGGTGCAGTTGCTCACATTTGTAACTCCAAGCAGGAGCTGCGGAATAAGCGGAGGCTGGCAAAGGACGAGGTGACGATGCGCGTCGGGAATGGTTCCAAGGTCGATGTGATCGCCGTCGGCACGCTACCTCTACATCTACCTTCGGGATTAGTGTTAAACCTTAATAATTGTTATTTAGTACCAGCTCTGAGCATAAACATTGTATCTGGATCTCGCTTGATGCGAGATGGCTACTCATTTAAATCTGAGAATAATGGTTGTTCTATTTAAATGAGAGAAATGTTTTATGGTCATGCCCCGCTGGTCAATGGTTTATTTTTGATGAATCTCGAACGTGATGTTACACATGTCCATAGTGTGAGTACCAAAAAGTGTAAGGTTGATAACGATAGTCCCACTTACATGTGGCACTGCCGCCTTGGTCATATTGGTGTTAAACGCATGAAGAAGCTCCATACTGATGGACTTTTGGAGTCTCTTGATTTCGAATCATTTGAGACGTGCGAACCATGCCTCATGGGCAAGATGACCAACACTCCGTTCTCCGGAACAATGGAGCGAGCAAATGACTTGTTGGAAATAATACATACCGATGTGTGCGATCCAATGAGTGTCAAAGCTCGTGGTGGCTAGCGTTATGTTCTCACCCTCACTGATGACTTGAGTAGATATGGGTATGTCTACTTAATGAAACATAAGTCTGAAACTTTTGAAAGGTTCAAGGAATTTCAGAGTGAGGTAGAGAATCAACGTGACAGGAAAATAAAGTGCCTATAATCTGATCGTGGTGGAGAATATTTAAGTCACGAGTTTGGCACGCACCTAAGGAAATGTGGAATTGTTTCACAACTCACGCCGCCTGGCACACCTCGGCCAAATGGTGTGTCTGAACGTCGTAATCGCACTCTATTAGATATGGTATGATCTATCATGTCTCTTACCGACTTACCGCTATCATTTTGGGGATATGCATTAGAGACTGCCGCATTCACTTTAAATAGGGCACCATCAAAATCCATTGATACGACATCGTATGAATTATGGTTTGGAAAGAAACCTAAGCTGTCGTTTCAAAAAGTTTGGGGATGCGATGTTTATGTGAAGAAACTTCAACCTGAGAAGCTCGAACCCAAAGCGGAAAAGTGCGTCTTCATAGGATATCCCAAAGAGACTATTGGGTATACCTTCTACCTACGATCCGAGGGCAAAATCTTTGTTGCCAAGAATGGATCCTTTCTCGAGAAAGAGTTTCTCTCGAAAGAAGTAAGTGGGAGGAAAATAGAACTTGATGAGGTAATTGTACCTCCACTCGAACCGGAGAGTAGCGCAGCACAGGAAGTTGTTTCTGTGGAGCCTACACCGGCTGGAGAGGAAGTTAATGATGATGATCATGAAACTTCAGATCAAGTTACTGTTGAACGTCGAAGCTCCATTAGGACGCGTTCCGCACTAGAGTGGTACGGCAACCCTGTCCTAGAGATCATGTTGTTAGACAACGGTGAACCTTCGAACTATGAAGAAGCGATGGCGGGCCCAGATTCCAACAAATGGCTTGAAGCCATGAAATCCGAGATAGGATCCATGTATGAGAACAAAGTATGGACTTTGGTGGACTTGCCTGATGATAAGAGAGCCATTGAAAATAAATGGATCTTTAAGAAGAAGACTGATGTGGATGGGAATGTGACCGTCTATAAGGCTCGGCTTGTCGCTAAGGGTTATCGACAAGTTCAAGGAGTTGACTACAATGAGACTTTCTCACCCGTAGCGATGCTGAAGTCTGTCCGAATCATGTTAGCGATTGCCGCATTTTATGATTATGAGATCTGGCAAATGGACGTCAAAATGGCATTCCTTAATGGCTTCCTCAAGGAAGAACTGTATATGATGCAGCTGGAAGGTTTTGTCGATCCTAAAGATACTAACAAGGTATGCAAGCTCCAGCGCTCCATCTATGGGCTAGTGCAAGCATCTCGGAGTTGGAACATTCGCTTTAATGAAGTTATTAAAGTGTTTGGGTTTGTACAGGTTTATGGAGAACCTTGTATTTAAAAGAAAGTGAGTGGGAGCTCTGTAGCATTTCTCGTATTATATGTGGATGACATATTGATAATGGGAAATGATATAGAACTCTTGGAAAGTGTAAAGGCCTACTTGAATAAGTGTTTTCCAATGAAGGACCTTGGAGAAGCTGCTTACATATTAGGTATTAAGATCTATAGAGATAGATCGAGATGCCTCATAGGTCTTTCACAAAGCACATACCTTGAAAAGATATTGAAGAAGTTCAATATGGATCAGTCCAAGAAGGGGTTCTTGCCTGTGTTACAAGGTGTGAGATTGAGCACGACTCAATGCCCGACCACGGCAAAGGATAGAGAAGAGATGAGTGTCATCCCCTATGCTTCAGCCATAGGCTCTATTATGTATGCCATGCTGTGTACCAGACCTGATGTGAACCTTGCCATAAGTTTGGTAGGGAGGTACCAAAGTGATCCCGGAGCGGAACACTGGACAGCGGTCAAGAATATCCTGAAGTACCTAAAAAGGACAAAGGACATGTTTCTCGTATATGGAGGTGCCGAAGAGCTCGATGTAAAGGGTTACGTCGATGCTAGCTTCGACACAGATCCGGATGACTCCAACTCGCAAACCGGATACGTGTACATTTTGAATGGAGGGGCAGTCAGCTGGTGCAGCAGCAAGCAAAGCGTAGTGGCGGCATCTACATGTGAAGTGGAGTACATAGCTACTTCGGAAGCAGCAAAGGAAGGAGTCTGGATGAAGGAGTTCATCACGAACCTAGGAGTAATTCCAAGTGCGTCGGGCCCGATGACTCTATTATGTGACAACACTGGAGCTATTGCCCTTGCGAAGGAGCCCAGGTTTCACAAGAAGACAAGACACATCAAGCGCCGCTTCAACTCCATCCGTGATTACATTCAGGAGGGAGATATAGATATTTGTAAAGTGCATACGGATCTGAATGTCGCAGATCCGTTGACTAAACCTCTCTCACGAGCAAAACATGATCAACACCAGAATGCTATGGGTGTACGATTCATCACAATGTAACTAGATTATTGACTCTAGTGCAAGTGGGAGACTATTGGAAATACGCCCTAGAGGCAATAATAAAATGGTTATTATTGTATTTCTTTGTTCATGATAATTGTCTATTGTTCATGCTATAATTGTGTTAACCGGAAACCATAATACATGTGTGAATACATAGACCACAACATGTCCCTAGTGAGCCTCTAGTTGACTAGCTCGTTGATCAATAGATGGTCACGGTTTCATGACCATGGACATTGGATGTCGTTGATAACGGGATCACATCATTAGGAGAATGATGTGATGGACAAGACCCAATCCTAAGCATAGCACTACATCGTGTAGTTCGTCTGCTAAAGCTTTTCAATGTCAAGTATTGTTTCCTTAGACCATGAGATTGTGCAACTCCCAGATACCGTAGGAATGCTTTGGGTGTGCCAAACGTCACAATGTAACTGGGTGGCTATGAAGGTGCACTACGGGTATCTCCGAAAGTGTCTGTTGGGTTGGCACGAATCGAGACTGGGAATTGTCACTCCGTGTGACGGAGAGGTATCTCTGGGCCCACTTGGTAAGACATCATCATAATGAGCTCAATGTGACCAAGGAGTTAGCCACGGGATGATGTATTATGGAACGAGTAAAGAGACTTGCCCATAACAAGATTGAACAAGGTATAGAGATACCGACGATCGAATCTCGGGTAAGTATTATACCGATAGACAAAGGGAATTGTATATGGGATTGTTTGAATCCCCGACATCGTGGTTGATCCGATGAGATCATCGTGGAGCATGTGGGAGCCAACAGGGCTATCCAGATCCCGCTGTTGGTTATTGACCGGAGAAGTGTCTCGGTCATGTCACGTGTCTCCCGAACCCGTAGGGTCTACACACTTAAGGTTCGATGATGCTAGGGTTATAGGGAAATGGTATACGTGATTACCGAAAGTTGTTCGGAGTCCCGGATGATATCCCGGACGTCACGAGGAGCTCCGGAATGGTCTGGAGGTAAAGATTGATATATAGGAAGTCCAGCTTTGGTCACCGGAAAGTTTTCGGGCTCATCAGTAGTGTACCGGGAGTGCCAGGAGGGTGCCGGAGGACCCCGGAAGGGATGTGACGACCAAAGGACTTCGTGGGCCCTTAGAGGAGGTGTGCCAGCCATTTTTGGGCTGGTGAAGGCCTTCCAGAAAGGCCCATCCGGCTGGGGTAAAGAGATATAGGGCAAAAGGATTTAAAAGGAGGAGATCCACCTCCCTTGTGGGAGGTGGACTCTTCCCCACCTTCGACCGAACCTCTCCTCCTTGGAGGAGGGGCCAAGGAAGCCCTCCCTCTCCCTCCTCCTATATATACTCAAGGGTTTGGGCTGATTTGAGACACGACTTCTCTCTCTCTCTCGGTGCAGCCCTACCCTTCCTCTTCCTCGTTCTTCGTAGCGCTTGGCGAAGCCCTGCTGGAGTTCACGTAGCTCCACCGTCACAACGTCGTCGTGCTACCGGAGCTCTCCCTCAACCTCTCCCTCCTCCTTGCTGGATCAAGGTGCAGGATACGTCACTGGGTTGTACGTGTGTTGAACGCGGAGGCACCGTTGTTCGGCGCTGAGATCAGAATCCACTGCGATCTGAATCGCTACGAGTACGACTCCACCAACCACGTTCTTGTAACGCTTCCGCTTAGCGATCTTCAAAGGTATGAAGATGCAATCTCTCCCCTCTCGTTGCTGGTTTCTCCATAGATAGATCTTGGTGACACGTAGGAATTTTTTTGATTTACTACTACATCTCCCAACACACCGGTCGTGGCCCAGCCGGCTAGGGCCGAGCCGGATCCTCGGAGAGCCGGTCGTGAGCCATCCTACAACGAGCCTGCCCGCCGTGCACCAGCCGGCAATGTGATTTTTCTTGAAGCAGGGGAGAGAACCCCGTTTCTTTGGCTACCTGGGGGTAATAACGACATCAGTAGTCCCCAAAGCCGGCGGGGGCCCATGTCTACCGGACGAGGGGGATCCGGCGGCTTCCCTCATGTGGTGCCCGCCTCCGGCTCGAAGCCGAATGGTCAGTCGAGTCAGCAGCCACCCCCGACGCCTCGTGTTCCGCCGTGTCGCTTCGGGTCCCGAACCTGTCCGTAGCGCGCCACGTGGAGTATAATGATGCCACGGGGCCCGTGCTCATGGGCAGACGTGACTTCGCCCTGGGCCTAGCCCGCTAGGCTGCGGGCATTGCCTAGTAGGCCTCGGGCCGCAAGCCGAAATCTTCTGTGCTCAGATGCGGCGGTTGCAGCCCGAGGAGCCCACGTTCGTGCAGGAATCCCGGGGGAGTGGGCGCAGTTAATCCCCACCTCCCTCGGGCGCCGTCCCCTTATTTAAAGGGGAAGGGAGGGAGGCGGAGGCAACCGCACTCCCTTTGCCCCCGTCGTCTTCCTCTTCCTTGCCTTCTCCGCTCTTTCTTGCGCCGCAGCCCATTTCGCCCGCTGCTTCGCCTGCTCGCCTTCTCACGCCGTCCCATCGTCGCGATGGCTGACGGCCGCTCGGGGAGTTGGGCTGGCTCCGTTTTCACGGAGGCCACCATCGCAGAGCTCCGCCGTGCTCGCATGCTGCCGGCGGAGGAGCATGTGATCGCTCGCGTGCCGGGCGACGAAGTGGTGCCTGAGCCACAGGCGGGGGAGCACGTCGTTTTCGCCTGCCATTTCTCGCGTGGTTCGGGCTGCTAGTTAGCCTCTTCTTCTGTCTTCTGCTGGACACCTTCGATCTACAGCCGCACCACCTCGGCTCCAACGCTATCCTCTACATCGTGGGCTTTGTGACCCTGTACGAGGGTTACCTGGGGATGCTCCCCTATGTGGAGATCTTCAAGAAGCTCTTTTTCCTCAAGGTGTTGAAGAACTCCGAGGATCCATACGCTTGTGGGGGCGCGGCGGTGTGCTGCCGTGATGTGCACTTCCCGCACTTTAGTCTCATAGACTCCGTCAAGGGCTAGCACCGGACATTCTTCTATGTGAAGAACGCTGACCCACGGTGGGACTATATCCGGCTGCCAGCGTTCATCAATGCCCCATCCTCCGAAGTGAACTAGTCGGGGACCGTGCCGCGCTGGTCCGAGCTTGAAGATCTAGGCCAACTCATCGTGATGAGGAGTGGGGAAGGGCTGATTACCTCCAACCTGGTGGCTGCCTTCATCGTGCATCAGGTGTTGCCTCTCTAGCTGAGGCCGCACCGGATCTCCGACATGTGCAGCCGCCGGGACCCCTGTCGGCTGTCGACCATTGAGCTGACGCCTTCTCGAGTGGCGAAGCTGGTGAATGCCATCACCACCTTCTGGTTGGCAACGGGAACTTGGTCCTTCGGCAAGGAGCCATACGACCGGCACAACCCGACACCCCTGGTATCCCTGTCGAGGTAACCTTTCTTTCTTCTCTGAATTTTTCCAGTCGGCTCCCGATCTTACTTGTCGTGCTGACCGCAGCTATTCGTTCGACGGAACACGTCGGACGGTCCGCACCCCCAGATCTTTGAGGTGGAGCATGCCCAGTCCGATTCCGAGGACTACGAGCTAGGAGGAGGACCCAAAGAGGGGGTCGACTCCTCGTGGGAGGTCGAGGCTGTTGGGGAACATCGCATGGGAAACAAAAAATTTCCTACGCACACGCAAACCTATCCATGGTGATGAGCATCTACGAGAGGGAGAGTGGATCTACGTACCCTTGTAGATCGCTAAGCGGGAAGCGTTAAGAAACGCGGTTGGTGTAGTCAAACTTCTTCGCGATCCAAATCGCCGAGCGTCCCGCGATCCAATCACGAACCGTCCCGCGAACACATCATGGTCCGTCCCACGAACTCATCACGATCCGTCTCACGATCTTGATCACGATCTGTCCCGCGAACTCATCACGATCCGTTCTGTGATCACATCACGAACCGTCTCGCGATCTCGATCACGGTCCTTCCGATCTAGCGCCGAACGGACGGCACCTCCGCGTTCAGCACACGTGCAGCATGATGACGATCTCCACCGTCTCGATCCAGCGAGAGGAGGTGGAGAGGAGAGAGAGTTCACCGGCAGCGTGACGGCGCTCCGGTGATGGTGGTGGAGCAATTCCGGCAGGGCTTCGCCTAAGCGCTGCAGAAAACCGATCTAGAGGAGAAACTATGCACCGGTGGAACGGGTAGCACGTGGCCGGAAATTCTGTCCAAAAACCACCCAATCCACTAGTATATATAGGAGGAGAGGAAAGGAGAGGCAGCCAAGGCCTTTGGGTCGGCCGAAATAGGAGGTGGGAGCAATCCTACTTCACCTCCAATCCTAGTTGGAGTAGGATTGCCTCCTATTGGCTGATTTTCCACTTTTTGCTTTAGGACTTTCTCTCCTGCGCCATGGGCCTTTGTGGCTGTTTTCCCAGCCCACTAAGGGCTGGTTATTATTCTCCCACAGCCCATGAACCTCTTGGGGTCGAAATACCCCTCCCGGAGGCCTCCCGATACACTACCGGCACTCCCGGTACACTACCGATGAGCCCGAAACTTTTCCGGAAACCAAACTGGGACTTCCTATATATGAATATTTACCTCCGGACCATTCCGGAGCTCCTCGTGACTTCCGGGATCTCATCCGGGACTCTGAACAAACTTTTGTCACCACCATACATAACTCTACACTACCGAAACGTCACCAAACCTTAAGTGTGCAGACCCTGCGGGTTCGAGAACTATGTAGACATGACCGAGACACCTCTACGGTCAATAACCAATGGCGGGACCTGGACGTCCACATTGGTTCCTACATATTCTACGAAGATCTTTATCGGTCGAACCTCTATGTCAAGGATTCAGTTAATCCCGTATAACGTTCCCTTTGTTCTTCGGTATGTTACTTGCCCGAGATTCGATCGTCGGTATCTCCATACCTAGTTCAACCTCGTTACCGGCAAGTCTCTTTAGTCGTTCCATAATACAAGATCCCGCAACTAACAATTAGTCACATTGCTTGCAAGGCTTATTGTGATGTTTCATTACCGAGTGGTCCCCGAGATACCTCTCCGTCACACGGAGTAACAAAACCCAGTCTCGATCCATGCCAACTCAACAGACACCATCGGAGATACCTGTAGAGCACCTTTATAGTCACCCAGTTACGTTGCGACGTTTGATACACACAAGGCACTCCTCCGATATCTGTGAGTTGCATGATCTCATGGTCATAGGAACACATACTTGACATGCGGAAAACAGTAGCAATAAACTGACACGATCATATGCTACGTTTGCAGTTTGGGTCTTGTCCATCACATCATTCTCCTAATGATGTGACCCCGTTATCAAATGACATCTCATGTCCATGGCTAGGAAACCTTAACCATCTTTTGATCAACGAGCTAGTCTATTAGAGGCATACTAGGGACATGGTTTTGTCTATGTATCCACACATGCATCTAAGTCTCCGATCAATACAATTATAGCATGGATAATAAACAATTATCATGAACAACGAAATATGATAATAACTAATTTATTATTGTCTCTAGGGCATATTTCCAACAGTCTCCCACTTGCACTAGAGTCAATAATCTAGTTCACATTACCATGTGATTCGCATTGTTATGAATCTAACACCCAATGGGTTCTGGGGCTCGATCATGCTTTGCATGTGAGAGAGGTCTTATAGTCAACGGGTCTGTAACATTCAGATCCGTGTGCACTTTGCAAATACCTATGTGAAACTGTAAACACTGCTACCACACTCCGCTCCGTACTATTCCAAATGGCTGCTCCACTATACGTATCCAGATTGCTACTACGAGTCATCCGGATTAGTGTTAAAGCTTGTATCGACGTAACTCCTTACAACGAACTCTTTATCACCTCCATAATCGCGAAACATCTCCTCAGTCTCTTAGTTACTGAGGATAATCTTGACCGCTGTCCAGTGATCCACTCCTGGTTCACTCTTGTACCCCCTGACGGACTCATGGCAAGGCACACACAGGTGCGGTACACAGCATGACATAATATAGAGCCTATGGCTAAGGCATAGGGGACGACGTTCGTCCTTTCTCTTTCTTCTGCCGTTGTCGAGCTTTGACTCTCACTCAACTTTCACACCTTACAAATCAGGCGAGAACTCTTTCTCTGACCGATCCATTTTGAACTCTTTCAAAATCTTGTCAAGGTATGCACTCATTGAAAGTCTCATCGAGCATCTTGATCTATCTCCATAGATTTTGATGCTCAACAATTAGGTAGCTTCATCCAGGTCTTCCTTTGAAAATCACTTTCCAAATAACCGTTTTATGCTTTCCAAAAACTCTACATTATTTCTGATCAACAATATGTCATCCACATATACTTATCAGAAATTCTATAGTGCTCCCACTCACTTTATTGCAAATACAAGTTTCTCGTAAACTTTGTATAAACATCAAAAATTTGATCACCTCATCAAAGCGTATATTCCAACTCCGAGATGCTTGTTCAATCCATGGAAGGATCACCGAAGCTTGCACACCTTTTAGCATCCTTAGGCCTGACAAAACCTTCTGGTTGTATCACATACAACCTTTCCTCAAGTAAACCGTTAAGGAAACGATGTTTTGACATCCATCTGCCAGATTTCATAATTTAAAACACAGCAACTGCTAACATAATTCCAACAGACTTTAGCACCACTACGAGTGAGAAAGTCTCATCGTAGTCAACTCCTTGAACTTGTCACAAACATCTTTGCAACAAGTCGAGCTTTACAAATAGTGACATTCACCATCAGTGTCTGTCTTCATTTTAAAGATCCATTTGTACTCAACGACCTGCCGTCCAACGAGCAAGTCTACCAAAGTCTACACTTGGTTTTCATACATGGATCCTATCTCGGATTTCATGGCCTCCAACCATTTGTCGGAATCCGGGCCCATCATCGCTTCTCCATAGCTCGTAGGTCCATCGTTGTCCAACAACATGACCTCCAAGACAGGGTTGTCGTACCGCTTAGGAGTAGTACACATCCTTGTCGACCTACGAAGTTCGATAGTAACTTGATCCTGAAGCTTCATGATCATCATCATTAACTTCCTCTTCAACTAACGTAGGCTTCACAGAAACAACATCCTGCGCTGCGCTACTCTCTCGTTGAACAAAGGTTTAACAACCTCATCAAGTTCTATCGTCCTCCCACTCAATTCTTTCGAGAGAAACTTTTCCTTGAGAAAGGATCCGTTTTAGTAACAAACAGTTTGCACTTGGATCTGAGATAGAAGGTTCACCCAACTGATCTTAGGGTATTCTATGAAGATGCATTTGTCTGCCTTGGGTTCGACCTCATTAGGTGAAAACATTTTCCACACAAGTGTCGCAGCCCCAAGTATTAAGAAATGACAGCTTAGGTTTCTATCAAACCATAATTCACATGGTGTCATCTCAACGGATTTAGATGGTGCCCTATTTAAAGTGAATGTAGTTGTCTCTAATGCATAACCCCAAAATTATAGTAGCTAAACGATAAGAGACATCATAGCACGCACCATGTCCAATAGAGCATAACTATGATGTTCGGACACACCATCACACTATGGTGTTCCAGGTGGCGTTTAGTTGTGAAACAACTTTCACATTGTCTTAAGTTGTATGCCAAACTCGTGACTCAGATATTCACCTCCACGATCATATCGCAGTCATTTTTATCTTCTTGTCACGATGATCTTTAAACTTCACCCTGAATTTGCTTGAACCTTTCAAACAATTCAGACTTGTGTTTCATTAAGTAAATATACACTATATCAACTCAAATCATCAGTGAAGGTAAGAAAATAATGATATCCACTGCACGCTACAAGACTCACTAGATTGCATACATCAACATGTATCATTTCCAATGAATCACTTGCCCGCTCCATCCAATGGGGTCCTTTAGTCATCTTGCCCAAGAGGCATGGTTCGCATGTCTCAACCGATTCGAAATCGAATGAGTCCAAATATCCATCACCATGGAGTTTCTTCATGCGCTTTATACCAATATGACATTTTGCGGCAGTGCCGCAAGTATGTGGTACTATCATTATTTAACTTTGTATCTTTTGACATCAATGTTATGAACATGTGTATTACTACGATCAAGATTTCAACAAATCATTCTCACTGGGTGCATGACCATTGAAGGTATTATTCATGTAAACAGAATAACCATTATTCTCTGACTTAAATGAATAACTGTATTGCAACAAACATGATCTAATCATGTTCATGCTCAACGCAAAACACCAAATAACATTTATTTAGGTTCGTCACTAATCCTGAAGGTAGAGAGAGCGTGCGATGTTGATCACATCAACCTTGGAAACATTTCCAACACACATCGTCACCTCACCCTTAGCTAGTTCTCTGTTTATTTCGTAGCTTTTATTTCGAGTTACTAACATTTAGCAACCGAACCGGTATCCAATACAAGGTGCTACTAGGAGTACTAGAAAGGTACACATCAATAACTCGTATATCAAATATACTTCTGTCGATGTTGCCAGCCTTCTTATCTACCAAGTATCTAGGGTTGTTCCGCTTCAGCGACCTCTCACCTCATAATAGAAGCACTTAGTCTCGGGTTTGAGTTCAACTTTGGGTTGCTTCACTGGAGCAGCAACTGACTGTCTATCCATGAAGTTTCCCTCCTTGCTCTTGCCCTTTTCGAAACTAGTGGTTTGATTAACATCAACACTTGATGCTCCTTCTTGATTTCTACCTTCGCGGTGTCAAACGTCGCGAACAGCTCAGGGATCAATACTTCTATCCCTAGTGTATTATAGTTCATCACTAAGTTCTAGTAGCTTTAGTGACAGTGACTTGGAGAACTATATCAATCACTATCTTATCTGGAAGATCAACTCCCACTTGATTCAAGCAATTGTAGTACCCAGACAATCTGAGTACATGCTCAACGATTGAGCTATTCTCCTTCATCTTACAGGCAAAGAATCTTGTTGGAGATCTCATATCTCGTAACACAGGCACGAGCCTGAGATCACAATCTCTGCTCCTAGAACATCTCATATGTTCCGTGACGTTCAAAATGTTTCGGAGCCTCAATTCTAAGCCGTAATGCATGACGCACTAAACTATCAAGTAGACATCGAAACGTGCCTGTCAGATGTTCACAACATCTATAGACGACGCTAGAGGGGGTGGTGCACCGAGCGGTGCATTAAGGACATAAGCCTTATGTGCAGCAATGAGGACAATCCTCAGATCACGGACCCAGTCCGGAATATTGCTACCAACATCTTTCAACTCTATTTCTCTAGGAAATATAAAAATTTAAGTGAGCTACAACGCGAGCTAGTATTCTACAACATAATTTGCAAAGACACTATTGACTATGTTCATGATAATGAGTTCAATTAATCATATTACTTAAGAACTCCCACTCAAATTGACACCCCTCGGGTCATTCGAGTGATACATGATCCAAATCCACCAACTCAAGTCCGATCATCACGTGAGTTAAGGTGGCTTCAATGGTGAACATCATTATGTTGATCATATCCACTATATGACTCATGCTCGACCTTTCGGTCTCTTGTGTTCCGAGGCCATGTCTGTACATGCTAGGCTCGTCAAGTTTAACCCGAGTGTTCTGCGCATGCAAATCTGGCTTGCACCCGTCGTATGTGAACATAGAGTCTATCACACCCGATCATCACGTGGTGTCTCAACACGACGAACTTTCGCAACGGTGCACACTCGGGGAGAACACGGTTCATCTTGAAATTCAAGTGAGGGATCACCTTATAATGCTACCGCCGTACTAAGCAAAACGAGGTGCATAAAAGGATTAACATCTCATGCAATTCATAAGTGACATGATATGGCCATGAACTTGTGTTTAAGATCTCCATCTTCGAAACACCGGCATGATCTCCATCGTCACCGGCACAACACCATGATCTCCATCATCTTGATCTCCATCAATGTGTTGCCATTGGGGTTGTGGCGCCAGCCCTGCTTCTACTTCTATTTCTACCTCTTAGCGATAAAGTAAAGCATTACGTAGCGCTTAATGATTGACACGCAGGTCATACAATAGTTAAAGACAACCCTATGGCTCCTGCCGGTTGCCGTACTCAACGACATGCAAGTCGTGAAATTCTATACATCACATGATCATCTCATACATCACATATATCTCATCATGTAATTGGCCATATCACATCACAACATACCCTGGAAAAACAAGTTAGAAATCTCTAATTGTTGTTGCATGTTTTACGTGGATGCTACGGGTATCTAGCAAGAACGATTCTCACCTACGCATAAACCACAACGGTGATACATAGATTGCTTTTCAACCTTCTCAAGGACCGCCTTTGTCGGATCCGATCCAACTAAAGTGAGAGAAACTGTCACCCGCAAGCCATCTAAGCAACAAGTTGCGTCGAGGGAACCGGTCTCTCGTAAGCGTACGAGTAATGTTGGTCCGGGCCGCTTCATCTCACAATCCCGCTGAACCAAAATCCGACCAAGGGAGGAAGCAATCTAAGCATCAACGCCCACAAACCTTTTGTGTTCTACACGAGATCTCATCGAACCATCAACCTAGCTCATGATGCCACTATTGGGGAACGTCACATGGGAAACAAAAAATTTCCTACGCACACGCAAACCTATCCATGGTGATGAGCATCTACGAGAGGGAGAGTGGATCTACGTACCCTTGTAGATCGCTAAGCGGGAAGCATTAAGAAACGCGGTTGGTGTAGTCGAACTTCTTCGCAATCCAAATCGCCGAGCGTCCCGCGATCCAATCACGAACCGTCCCGCGAACACATCATGGTCCGTCCCGCGAACTCATCACGATCCGTCTCACGATCTTGATCACGATCTGTCCCACGAACACATCACGATCCGTTCTGTGATCACATCACGAACCGTCTCGCGATCTCGATCACGGTCCTTCCGATCTAGCGCCGAATGGATGGCACCTCCGCGTTCAGCACACGTGCAGCATGATGACGATATCCACCGTCTCGATCCAGCGAGAGGAGGTGGAGAGGAGAGAGAGTTCACCGGAAGCGTGACGGCGCTCCGGTGATGGTGGTGGAGCAATTCCGGCAGGGCTTCGCCTAAGCGCTACAGAAAACCGATCTAGAGGAGAAACTATGCACCGGTGGAACGGGTAGCACGTGGCCGGAAATTCTGTCCAAAAACCACCCAATCCACTAGTATATATAGGAGGAGAGGAAAGGAGAGGCAGCCAAGGCCTTTGGGTCGGCCGAAATAGGAGGTGGGAGCAATCCTACTTCACCTCCAATCCTAGTTGGAGTAGGATTGCCTCCTATTGGCTGATTTTCCACTTTTTGCTTTAGGACTTTCTCTCCTGCGCCATGGTCCTTTGTGGCTGTTTTCCCAGCCCACTAAGGGATGGTTATTATTCTCCCACAGCCCATGAATCTCTTGGGGTCGAAATACCCGTCCCGGAGGCCTCCCGATACACTACCGGCACTCCCGGTACACTACCGATGAGCCCGAAACTTTTCCGGAAACCAAACTGGGACTTCCTATATATGAATCTTTACCTCCGGACCATTCCGGAGCTCCTCGTGACGTCCGGGATCTCATCCGGGACTCTGAAAAAACTTTGGTCACCACCATACATAACTCTACACTACCGAAACGTCACCAAACCTTAAGTGTGCAGACCCTGCGGGTTCGAGAACTATGTAGACATGACCGAGACACCTCTACGGTCAATAACCAATGGCGGTACCTAGACGTCCACATTGGTTCCTACATATTCTACGAAGATCTTTATCGGTCGAACCTCTATGTCAAGGATTCAGTTAATCCCGTATAACGTTCCCTTTGTTCTTCGGTATGTTACTTGCCCGAGATTCGATCGTCGGTATCTCCATACCTAGTTCAACCTCGTTACCGGCAAGTCTCTTTACTCGTTCCATAATACAAGATCCCGCAACTAACAATTAGTCACATTGCTTGCAAGGCTTATTGTGATTTTGCATTACCGAGTGGGCCCCGAGATACCTCTCCGTCACACGGAGTAACAAAACCCAGTCTCGATCCATGCCAACTCAACAGACACCATCGGAGATACCTGTAGAGCACCTTTATAGTCACCCAGTTACGTTGCGACGTTTGATACACACAAGGCACTCCTCCGATATCTGTGAGTTGCATGATCTCATGGTCATAGGAACACATACTTGACATGCGGAAAACAGTAGCAATAAACTGACACGATCATATGCTACGCTTGCAGTTTGGGTCTTGTCCATCACATCATTCTCCTAATGATGTGACCCCGTTATCAAATGACATCTCATGTCCATGGCTAGGAAACCTTAACCATCTTTTGATCAACAAGCTAGTCTATTAGAGGCATACTAGGGACATGGTTTTGTCTATGTATCCACACATGCATCTAAGTCTCCGTTCAATACAATTATAGCATGGATAATAAACGATTATCATGAACAACGAAATATGATAATAACTAATTTATTATTGCCTCTAGGGCATATTTCGAACAGAGGCAACATGCAACCCGGGAGCCAGCTAGTCCAGAGCGGCTGGTGAGTTCCCCTCTGGCCCCTCGATCAAAAATTGGACCGATGACGACAACGATGATGATGATGTCCGGATCTTGAACACGCCTCCCCCCACAGCTCAACAGGGCCCGCGTGGGCGGGACGAGGAGCAGCTGGTGCGTGCCCCGGCGGCCAGGACCTCTAGCCAGGGGAAGAGGCCAGCTCAGGAGGAGCCGGTGCCCCAGCCGCTGGCTCGTAAGCGAGTGAAGGCAGTTGCGTCAAAGCCGCCGGGGCGCGCCAAGTGGGCCCTGCCCGTCGTCGTCGGGTGAATGTCTCTTTTGTAGTGTAGGTTTTTCTTGGTGAGTCGCATGCCGTCAGGTATCTGAGTGTTTGCCTGCACTAGGGACCCCATCGAGATCCACGATGTGGAGTCGGCAGCCGACCCGGTGGAGGCGGTCAGCCGGCTGGCGCAGGAGCAGGCAGCCACGCTGCATGAGGAGAAGAGGAGGCTCACGGAACTGTGAGCCTCGAAGTCAGGAGCCTCGGGCGGACCCTCTTGCTCTCGGGCTTCGAGCGGCAAGAGATGGAGGAGGTCGGCGGACCCTGTGCAGGCATCGAACTCGATGGCGGAGTCGGCTTGCATGCCGAGACCTTCGTCGAGCGAGCCACGAAGGCCGGCTACGGAGGCGGCCACGCCTCCATCTGCGGAAGATACGGCCCAACCGAGGGTGGCAGCCTTGGAGCCAGCCCGCGAGGAGACCTGGCTAGTGGAAACGGCAGTGGCGCCTCCCATTGCCAAGACAACGGAGGCTGACATGTCGGAGGTCCCGGTGGCTCCGGAGGTGGCTCCGGAGGCGGCACCGTAGGTGCCGGCCATTGAGACAAAAATGCCGGCCGTTGTGATCAACGCGCCGAGCTGGCGGGAGGAGGAGGCGGTGGTGGCGCCGAATGCGGGATAGCCAGGAGCCGGTTCCCGCGCCCTCGTCATTCTCAACCGCCCCCCGACAGCCTTTGTCGTGGTGAATGCCGGAACGGGCGGCGAGGAGAGCCGGTCACGGAGGTCCATGCTGGACATGATTCGGGACTGGGAAGCGCTGGCACACGTCCCCGCCGTCCCGCCTCCGCCGGCCGGCAGCTCGGTCCCAACTCTTGGGGAGCTAGGCGGCGTCTTGGTGTGGTGCCGCGAGGAGCTGGCCAAGTTTGCCGAGGCGGCCGACAGCGCCCTGCAGCGCGCCAAGGTAAGCTTTTCTTCATCGAATTTTTTCAGTGGGGGCGCGCAAGCGCACCCACTGGGTGTAGCCCCCGAGATGCGGGCCGGCTGACCGGCTGTGGGGCAGCCGGGTCGGATCTTCTTTCGCTTGTGGTTCTGCTTTTTGCTTCTGATTTTTGCTTTTGTCTTCTAGTGGGGGTGCGCGAGCGCAGCCGCTAGGTGTAGCCCCCGAGATGTGGGCCGGCTGACCGGCTGTGGGGGAGCCGGGTCGGATCTTATTTTTGCTTGCATTCTATCTTCCTTTGCTCGTATTCTTTCTTCTTTTGCTCGTATTCCCTTAACCCTGGTGTCCTGGGGCAGGTTGGGAACGCCCGCCAGCAAGAGCTCTTCGACGAAGTGGTCACCATCCACAACTGTGGGAAGCACAGCTTCTACCGGTTGGAGGAGGAGTTTGTCGGTGTCAAAACCGACAGATCTCGGGTAGGGCATCCCGAACTGTGAGACTAGGATCAACGGTAACAGGAGACGAATGGGACACGAGTTTACCTAGGTTCGGGCCCTCATATGGAGGTAATACCCTACGTCCTGCTTGGTTGTATTGATGGTGTAAGGAGTTACAGAGTTGATCTACCTTGAGATCGTATGTCTAACCCTAGATGAGTTGTTTTGTCTCTATACCCTAAAACCCTTCGGCTTATATAGATGACGGGGGTGCCCTTAACTTACACATGGTCGGTCACATGCCGAAGATATAACTTGCCTAACTAGAGCTAATAACTTGGAGAACATGCATGGACTCCATGAAGCTTCCATCCTGGCACAGATGGTCTTCAATCCTCTGATGCCTGCCTTGCGGCCCATATAGTCCGGCCCATGAATAATGGGTGGCTATCCGTGGACCCCTTTATCCAGGACTCCCTTTGAGATGAAGAGGGTCCCAGGTACGCTTGGCCCAATAGGGGCGTGTAGCCCCCGAGAGTCGGGTCGGCTGCTTGGCAGCCGGGACGGGTCTTGCGTGCCGGCTGCTTGACAGCCGGGCAGGGTCTTGTGTATTTTGTTAAGCGTTGCTGGTTATGTTTTGCAGGGAAGTTGAGAGCCCTCCAGGAGGAGAAGGACGGGTCGGTCTCCGAGAGGAACCGGCTCGCACAGAGCGTACAGTCGATCACCTTGGAGAGGGACCGGCTGGGCGGCCTGCTCGTGGACGGGAAGGCGGTCCAGGAGCGTCTGAAGGCGGACGTGCAACAGTAGGTGGCGGCCAGGGAGGGCGTCATCAAGCAGGTGGCCAGTGGCGCTCAATGGACCACCGCTCTCCAGGGCGAGGTGACCCGCCGCGAGAAAATTCTCGAGGCTCGCTCGGCCGAGCTAGCCCAGGCAGAGGCGGTGCTGGAGAGGGAGCAGGATTCGTTCTGCACTTCGCCATCAAGCTGGACGACTCGTTCCAGCGTAAGCCTCGACTTACTTTTTCAGCCGGCTGAGTTCTTCTTGCCTTTGGGTCATTCTTTCTGATTCCTCTTCTCTTTTCTAGAGCGCTTCCTGGAAACCCAACGTCACGCCGAGCGCACCGTGGCGAAGCACCGACAGTATCTCTAGGAACACGAGCGCGAGCTCACGGAGGACGCCGTCTAGGACATGGCGGAGCTCGGGCTGGCCATAGAGAATCAGCTCATCCATCTTCAGCGTAGCGTGGAGCAGCTGAAGATGGCCGGCAAGGAGGTGATCGCCGCCTTGTGGCCAGGTCATGGAGCCCCGGACAGCCACGTGGCGCTATGGCTAGAGTACGCCGTGACTCGGATCAAGATCTGGAAGGCGTCTGCGGCTCGGGCCGGTGCACAGATGGCGCTCAGGTTCGCCACGTCCTGGAACAGCGGAGTCGACATGGACCGGCTGGTGACCATGCGAGACGTGCCGGAGGAGGAGCGGGAGGCTTGTGAGAGCGCCCTTGTCCGCCCGGCCAACAAGCTTGCCTCATACATCGACCCGGATGAACTCCTGCCGATTCTCGGCGAGGACGGTGAGCCGGTCCCTGAGGACTTCTTTGGCAAGCCCCAAGGCCCAGAGGACAAGGAGGTCGCCGGTGAGAGCACGGCCTCCATCACGGGTGGCGACGACGAGGCCACGGAGACCACAGAGGCGGACCCGAAGGTCGTGGCTTCGTCAGGGCGCAACATCGAACCGGCTGGCAACACACCGGCAGCCTGAGCCGGCCTGCATGCTTTTCCTATCTTTTTCTTAGCCGCGGTACTTTAACTTTGAGACACATTTCCACCCACTAGGGGTGCATTGTAATGAACCTATGGCCAGTGGCGTTTTTAAGTTTTTATGAAGCTTTTGGCTGTTGCTATGTTTGTTGCTTGTCTTGTCCGCGTGCCGGCTTGTCCTTACCCTTGTTTTCTCTTTTGGTTTCGTCTGCTCAATCATTGTCCTCCTTGGTTTCGGCCCCGCCAGCCCAACAGCCGGGGCCGGTCTGTGACCGGGACGGGGTGTCTGCCTCGAACCGGATCTGAGTTTGGGAACCACGAGAGCTTTTTAGGGTAAGGCGAGTGACAGAGGCGAGAAAGCATTCTGGCTAGACCTAGCCGACGACCCCCAAGCGGTCGACCTTTCGTGTGTGCTAAGTTTCATCACCCCGTGATGTCTACTACACAACCTTCTTCTTGTATACTCGTGTTGGGCCTCCAAGTGCAGAGTTTTGTAGAACAATGGCAATTTTCCCTCAAGTGGATGACCTAGGGTTTATCAATCTGCGGGAGGTGTAGGATGAAGATGGTCTATCTCAAACAACCCTGCAATCAAATAGCAAAGAGTCTCTTGTGTCCCCAACGCACCAAATACAATGGTAAATTGTATAGGTACACTAGTTCGGCGAAGAGATGGTGATACAAGTGCAATATGGATGGTAGATATAGTTTTCTGTAATCTGAAAATATAAAAACAGCAAGGTAGAAAATAGTAAATGGCGAGCAAAACGTTGTATAAATGATTGGAAACAAGGCCTAGGGTCCATACTTTCCCTAGTGCAATTTCTCTCAACAATATTGGCATAGTTGAATCATATGTAAATACCTCTTGTGCGATAAAGAGTTCACTCCAAAGTTACAAATAGAGGAGAACAAACGTAGAAATTATTGTAGGGTATGAAACCACCTCAAAATTATCTTTTCTGATCAATCTTATGAGCTCTCCCTATAAGTGTCATGAACAGCCCTAGATTTCATACTAAGATAAAACCTTAAGATACACATCAACCAAAACCCTAATGTCACCTAGATACTCCAATGTCACCACAAGTACCAGTGGGCTTGATTATACGATATGGATCACGCAATTTCAGATTTATTAATCCAACATAAAGAACTTCAAAGAGTGCCCCAAAGTTTCTACCGAAACGTCAAGATAAGAACGTGTGCCAACCCCTATGCATAGATTCCCAAGGTCACAGAACCCGCAAGTTGATCACCTAAACATACATCAAGTGGATCAATAGAACATCCCATTGTCACCATAGATATCCCATCGCAAGACATACATCAAGTGTTCTCAAATCCTTAAAGACTCAATCCGATAAGTAAACTTCAACGGCAAAACTCAATTCATCACAACTAGAAAGAGAGGGGAAACACTCCATATGATTCAATCTATATCAACTACGCTCGCGGTACATCAAGATTGTGCCATCTCAGGAACACGAGGGAGAGAGATCAAACACATAGCTACTGGTACATACCCTCAGCCCCGAGGGTGAAGTAATCCCTCCTCGTCATGGAGACTGCCGAGATGATGAAGATGGCCTCTGGTGATGGTTTCCCCCTCCGGCAGGGTGTCGAAACGGGCTCCCGGTTAGTTTTTCGTGGCTCTGGAGGTTTGCGGTGGCGGAACTCCCGATCTAGGTTCTGTGTTGGGTTTTCTGGAATATTTGACGATTTATAGAGCTGAGAGGGAGGTCGGTGGATTCCTGAGGGGCCCACAAGCCTGGTGGTCGCGGCTAGGGGGGTTGTCGCGCCCCAGAGGCTTGTGGACTCCTCGGGAACCTTCCGGCCTAGCTCTTTGCTCTAGTATTTTTTATATTTTCCAAAAATATTCTTCGTAAATTTTCAGCTCATTCCCAGAACTTTTATTTCTGCACAAAAACAACACCACGGTAGTTCTGCTGAAAACAACGTCAGTCCGGGTTAGTTCTAATAAAATCATACCAAAATCATATATAATTATTGTAAACATGGCATGAATACTTCATAAATTATAGATACATTGGAGACGTATCAGCATCCCCAAGCTTAATTCCTGCTAGTCCTCGAGTAGGTAAATGATAAAATAAATAATTTATGAAGTGTGAATGCTAGCATAGTGCATAAATTTGATCAATGATAATTGCAATCACTTTTTCTAGCATCATTATATATCATAAATAGTATCTCATCTCATAAAACTTCTCATGATGAAATAACAAGCTATCCATATTAAAGTATAGACTAACAAACTATGCTTTCAGTTACCAAACAATTGCAATTCATCTTATTTTCAGGAAGGGTCTATGTAAGAGATTTGATTTAGCAAATTCCACATACTCAACTATCATATAGTCTCCCATGATTTCTAGCACTCAAAGCATATTTTTAGAACAAATAACATCCGTTGAACACAGAGAAAGATTGGGGCTTAAAATTTCGCCTCCAAACTTATTTATCTTATAGATAATTGTCAACAATAATAATTCATGATCAAATATATTTGAATGGACATATATGCTTGGATCTTCCCCAACACATGATGCTTGCCAAGAGAAAAAGGCGAAATATAGGAAGTGTTGAAGATCACCATGACTCTTGCATAAAGGTAAGTACTAGAAAGTAAAAGATAGGCCCTTCGCAGAGGGAAGCATTGATTTGCAGAGGTGCCAGAGCTCGAGCTTTTAAAATAGAGATGAATAACAATTTGGGGGGGGGTATGCTTTCATTGTCACCATAACAACCGAGAGATCTCGGTATCTTCCATGCTAGATACATTATAGGCGGTTCCCAAACAGAATGGTAATTTTTTTACTCCCCCTCCACCAATCAATCACACTCCACGGCGAGCCGAATCCATGGGTACTGTCCATACCAACAACATTCCTGGGGGAGTTTTTTTAATTATTTGCATTTTTTTCTTTGATTTTGGGACTGGGAATCCCTATTACCAGCCACTTTCTCGTGAATGATAGTGAATCAACACATATCGTGAGAATAACCCACCTAGCATGGAATATACTGACATCCCCTAGTTACTATATGAGCGATTCGGGCATACAAAACAGAATATTAATTTGAAGGTTTAGAGTTTGGCACATGCAAATTTACTTGGAACGGCAGGTAAATACCGCATATAGGTAGGTATGGTGGACTCATATGGAACAACTTTGGGTTTAAGTGTGTTTGGATGCACAAGTACTAATTCTACTTGGTGCGGAAGTTTTGGCTAGTGTGAGGTGGAAGCAAGCACCACATGTTGGAGGATCCATAACAATATAACTTATATACAAATATACCCAAGCATAACTCATTACGTTGTCTTCCTTGTCCAACTTCAACTAATTTGCTCAAGTTTGAAAATAATTAATGGGTACTCACAATCATAAAAGATGTCCAAGATAGTATATTTATATGTGAAATCTCTCTTCCTTCAATATTCTTTCATGAATGGTTCAAGTGACCAATGCGGTGTTTGCTAACTTTCAATAAATTTTACCACCTATACTTCTTATACGTGAAGTCATTAATACCAATGAGATAAGCATATAAAACATGTATAATTTCAGATTTATGATATTCGATATATTCAACCATTTACTCATAGGACATAAGAGAAGCACGAGAGTAAATGACAAAACTACTCCAAAACATATAAGTGAAGATCAATGAGTAGTCAAACAATTAAGTAAATATGTGAGGACTCTCTCTTTATCAATAAATATTTTCAGATCTGAGTATTTTATTAAACATCAAGCAAAGGAAAAACATCACTCCAAGAATAGCATGCATCATGTGAACGAATAAAAATTTAGGCTCAACATAGGCTAACCGTTAATTGTTGATGAAGAGAGGTGGGATGCGTAGCATCCCCAAGATTAGATGCTTGAGACTTCTTGAAATATTTACTTGGGATGCCTTGGGAATCCCCAAGCTTGAGCTTTTGTGTCTCGTTCAATCCTCTCATACCACGGTTTCACTTATTCTCAAAAACTTCATGCACACAAAACTCAAAAAGAACTCGTGAGATAGGTTAGTACACATAATAATAAATCAACTCTTTATGTACTGTCAAGACAAGTTGAATAATAATTTTCAAACATTAGGTAATGTATACTATCATTTCCACAATTTATATCTACCAATATAGGCTATGGAAACAATAGAATAAGTCGATAACGAAACTATGACAAGAATCTGTCTAAATAGAACAGTCTGTAGCAATTAATGAAAATAGTGTACTTATGTTGCATAATAATTTTCAAACATTAGGTACTGTATACTATCATTTCCACAATTTATATCTACCAATATAGGCTATGGAAACAATAGAATAAGTCGATAACGAAATCATGACAGCAATCTATCTAAACAGAAGAGTCTATAGCAATTTATGAAAATAGTGTACTTATGTAACTCAAGAATTTATGAAAATTTATTAAATTTTATAAAATTTATATGAAAACAATGTGTAAAAATTTCATAAACCTTGCACGTTCCAGTAAAATATGAAAATTCAAACAGTACAACAGAAGTTTCTATTTTTACCCAACACATATCAAAACATGCAATGCAAGCATCCTAAGGAAGTTCTTGGAACTTTTTATTGAAAAACGAGATTATAAATAACACCTAACATAAAGTAACAAAATATAATTACGATCCAAACAAAACTCATATTGTGTGACAAATAAAAATATAGCTCCAAGTAAGATATATCGATAGTGTTGAAGACGAAAGAGGGGATGCCTTCCGGGGCATCCCCACGCTTAGATGCTTGAGTCTTGCTTTAATATTACCTTGGGGGTGACTTGGGAATCCCCAATCTTATGTTCTTGTCACTCCTTATTCTCCTCATATTGGTGTCTCACCCAAAACTTGAAAACTTCAATCACACAAAACTTAACGGAACTTCGTGAGATGGGTTAGTCTAGTAAATATAGATCATTCACTTAGGTACTGTCAAGACAAGATTCAGAATTGTTACCACATGATACCTACTGTAGTATACCATTCCCATAATTTATACCACTAAATATAAGCTATCAGAACACTAAAACAAGCAAACTATGCATGCAAAACAGAATCTGTCAAAAACAGAACAATCTGTGAAGATCTGAATGATCACCAAACTTCCCTGGATCTAAAAATTATTAAAAATAAGGAAAATTCAAGGAATTTTCATATAAAAATTGTGTAAAAATTTCAGAATTTTTTGACGCACCAGTAAAATCATATAATTCATATACTGGACGCAAAACTTTATGTTTTTGCACAGAATCAAACAAGCAAGTATCCACACTATCCCAAAGGCTTTACTTGGCACTTTATTGAAATAAAAGACACAAAACATGATTAATACATTAGATTAATCATGTGAACACACAAAAATATAAAGTAAAAGTGTTGGGTTGTCTCACAACAAGATCTTTTCTTTAATGCCTTTTAGCTAGGCATGATGATTTCAATGATGCTCGTATAGGAATAATAGTTGAAACATGCCAAAGAGCATCATGAATCTTATGACAAGCACATTTAAGTCTAACCCATTTCCTATGCATAGTTATTTTCTGAGAAAAGAATTTATGGGAGCAAGAATCATCTAGCATAGGAAGGGAAAACAAGCATATCTTCAAGAATTTGAACACATAGAAAGGAAACTTGATATTATTGCAATTCCTACGAGCATATGTTCCTCCCTCATAATAATTTTCAGTAGCATCATGAAGAAATTCCACAATATAACCAGCACATAAATCATTATTTTGATGATGCACAAGCATAGAAATTCTACTACTCTCCACACAACAAAATTTCTTCTCATGCAAAGTAGTGGGAGCAAACTCAACAAAATAACTATCATGAGACACTTGATTGACATAACCATTTTGAATATTCAAATCATGATAATAGTATTCATGGTTGTCATTACGCTTTATAGCATACATGTTATCACAATAATCATCATATATTCGAGGCATGCTATCATCATAATAGTTTTGCTCATCAAAACTTGGGGGGCTAAAAATATCATCTTCATCAAACATAGCATCCCCAAGCTTGTGGCTTTGCATATCATTAGCATCATGAATATTTAGAGAATTCATACTAATAATATCACTATCATTCTCATCACTCAAAAATTTAATGCCAAACATTTTAAAAACTTCTTCTAACACTTGAGCACAATTTTCCTTTCCATCATTTTCACAAAAGACATTAAAGAGATGAAGCATATGAGGCAACCTCAATTCCATTTTTTGTAGTTTTCTTTTATAAAACTAAACTAGTGAAAAACAAGAAACTAAGAGCTTCAATTACAAGATCTAAAGATATACCTTCAATCACTCAACTCCCCGGCAACGGTGCCAGAAAAGAGCTTGATGTCTACTACACAACCTTCTTCTTGTAAACTCGTGTTGGGCCTCCAAGCGCAGAGTTTTGTAGGACAATGGCAATCTTCCCTCAAGTGGATGACTTGAGGTTTATCTATCCATGGGAGGTGTAGGATGAAGATGGTCTCTCTCAAACAACCCTGCAATCAAATAGCAAAGAGTCTCTTGTGTCCCCAACACACCCAATACAATGGTAAATTGTATAGGTGCACTAGTTCGGCGAAGAGATGGTGATACAAGTGCAATATGGATGGTAGATATAGTTTTTTGTAATCTGAAAATATAAAAACAGCAAGGTAACAAATACTCCCTCCGTCCCAAAATTCTTGTCATAGAATTTTCTAGCTATGAATGTATCTAGTCATGTTTTAGTGTTTAGATACATCCATTTCTAGACAAACTTAAGACAAGAATTTTGGGATAGAGGGAGTAGTAAATGGCGAGCAAAACATTGTATAAATGCTTGGAAACAAGGCCTAGGGTCCATACTTTCACTAGTGCAATTTCTCTCAACAATATTGGCATAGTTGAATCATATGTAAATACCTCTCGTGTGACAAAGAGTTCAATCCAAAGTTACAAATAGCGGAGAACAAATGTAGAAATTATTGTAGGGTACGAAACCACCTCAAAGTTATCTTTTCTGATCAATCTTATGAGCTATCCCTATCAGTGTCACGAACAGCCCTAGAGTTCATACTAAGATAACACCTTAAGATATACAGCAACCAAAACCCTAATGTCACCTAGATACTCCAATGTCACCACAAGTACTCGTGTGCTTGATTATACGATATGCATCACACAATTTCAGATTTATTAATCCAACATAAAGAACTTCAAAGAGTGCCCCAAAGTTTCTACCAGAACGTCAATATAAGAACGTGTGCCAACTCCTATGCATAGATTCCCAAGGTCACGGAACCCGCAAGTTGGTCACCTAAACATACATCAAGTGGATCAATAGAACAGCCCATTGTTACCACAGATATCCCATCGCAAGACATACATCAAGTGTTCTCAAATCCTTAAAGACTCAATCCGATAAGTAAACTTCAATGAGAAAACTCAATTCATCACAACTAGAAAGAGAGGGGAAACACTCCATATGATTCAATTTATATGAACAAAGGTCGCGGTACATCAAGATCGTGCCATCTCAAGAACACGAGAGAGAGAGATCAAACACATAGCTATTGGTACATACCCTCAGCCCCGAGGGTGAACTACTCCCTCCTTGTCACGGAGACCGCCGGGATGATGAAGATGGCCTCCGGTGATGGTTTCCCCCTCCGGCAGGGTGCCGGAACGGGCTCCCGATTGGTTTTTCGTGGCTCTGGAGGTTTGCGGCGGCGAAACTCCCGATCTAGGTTCTGCATTGGGGTTTCTAAAATATTTGACGATTTATAGAGATGAGAGGGAGGTCGGTGGGCTCCCGAGGGGCCCACAAGCCTGGTGGCTGCGGTGAGAGGGGTGGTCGCGCCCCTGAGGCTTGTGGCCTCCTCGGGAACCTTCTGGCCCATCTCTTTGCTCCAGTGTTTTTTATATTTTCCAAAATATTCGCCATAAATTTTCAGCTCATTCTGAGAACTATTATTTCTGCACAAAAACAACACCACGGTAGTTCTGTTGAAAACAACGTCAGTCCGGGTTAGTTCTAATAAAATCATACCAAAATCATATAGAATTATTGTAAACATGGCATGAATACTTCATAAATCATAGATACGTTGGAGACGTATCAGTATCCCCAAGCTTAATGCATGCTCGTCCTCGAGTAGGTAAATGATAAAAGAAATAATTTATGAAGTGTGAATGATGCCTAACATGTTTATCAATACAATCTTCTTATTGTGGCAAGCATATTCAGATCCATAAGACTCAAAACAAAAGCTTAATGTTGACATAAAAACAGTAATATTTCAAGCATTCTAACAAAGCAATTGTGTCTCTTCAAAATAACATGGCAAAAAAAGTTATCCCTACAAAATCATATTGTGTGGCTAAACTCCATCTTCCCCACACAAAGTATTTATATCATGCACAACCCCGATGACAAGTCAAGCAATTGTTTCACACCTTTTATGTTCTCAAACCTTTTCAACTCTTACGCAATACATGAGCGTGAGCCATGGATATAACACTATAGGTGGAATAGAATATGGTGGAGGTTGTGAAGAAAAGGAGAAGATAGTCTCACATCAATTAGGCGTATCAACGGGCTACGGAGATGACCATTAATAGATATCAATGTGAGTGAGTAGGGATTGCCATGCAACGGATGCACTAGAGCTAGAAGTGTATGAAAGCTCAAAAATAAACTAAGTGGGTGTGCATCCAACTCGCTTGCTCACGAAGACCTAGGGCAATTTGAGGAAGCCCATCATTGGAATATACAAGCCAAGTTCTATAATGAAAAATTCCCACTAGTATATGAAAGTGACAATATAGGAGACTCTCTATATGAAAAACATGGTGCTACTCTGAAGCACAAGTGTGGTAAAGGATAGTAGCATTGCCCCTTCGCTCTTTTCTCTCATCCTTTTTTTATTTCCCCTTTTTTCATTTTTTTGGTGGGCATATTTGGCCTCTTTTTTTATTTGGGCTTCTCTGGCCTCTTCTATTTTTCGTAAAGTTCGGAGACTCATCCCAACTTGTGAGGGAATCCTAGCTTACATCATACTTTCCTCACATGAGACAATGCTCTAATAATGATGATCATCACAATTTTATTTACTTACACTCAAGAATTACAACTCGATACTCAAAATATGACTCTATATGAATGCCTCCGATGGTGTATCGGGATGTGCAATGATCTAGCATAGCAAAGGACATACAAAAAAACGGACAAGCCATGAAAACATCATGCTAGCTATCTTACGATCATGCAAAGCAATATGACAACGATGATGCGTGTCATAAATGGAACGGTGGAAGTTGCATGGCAATATCTCTCGGAATGGCTATGGAAATACCATAATAGGTAGGTATGGTGGCTATTTTGAGGAAGAATATATGGTGGGTTTATCGCACCGGCGAAAGTTGCACGGTACTAGAGAAGCCAGCAAAGGTGAAGGGTGACAGTGCGTATAATCCATGGAATCACATTAATCATAAAGAACTCACATACTTATGGCAAAAGTCTATTAGTTATCAAAGCAAAGTATTAGACGCATGCTCCTAGGGGAGAGGTTGGTAGGAGTTAACCATCACGCGCTCCCGACCCTCACACAAAGGATGACAATCAATAAACAAATCATGCTCCGACTTCGTTACATAACGGTTCACCGTACGTGCATGCTACGGGAGTCACAAACCTTTACACAAGCATTTTTAACAATTCACAATTACTTCCTAACATGACTCTTAATATTACCATATTTATATCTCAAAACTTTATGCAAGGAATCAAACTTCTCATAGTATTCAATGCACTTTATATGAAAGTTTTTATTATATCCCTCTAGGATGCCCATTATATTAGGACTGTTCATAACCTAAGCAAATTACCATGCTGTTTTAGAGACTCTCAAAATAATATAAGTGAAGCATGAGAGTTCAACAATTTCTATAAAATGAAACCACCGCCGTGCTCTACAAAAGTGAAGATCAATGAGTAGTCAAACAATTAAGTAGCTATGTGAGGACTTTATCTCTATCTCTCAATAAATATTTTAAGATCTGAGTATTTTATTTAAACAGCAAGAAAAATAAAAAATATCACTCCAAGAAAGCACGCATCATGTGAACGAATAAAAATTTAGGCTCAACATAGGCTAACCAAAAATTATTGATGAAGAGATGTGTGATGCGTAGCATCCCCAAGCTTAGATGCTTGAGAGTTCCTGAAATATTTACTTGGGGTGCCTTGGTCATCCCCAATATTGAGCTTTTGTATCTCGTTCAATCCTCTCATGTCCCGGTTTCACCTATTCTCAAAAACATCTTTCACACAAAACTTGAAAAGAACTCGTGAGATAGGTTAGTACACATAAGAATAAATCAACACTTCATGTGCTGCCAAGACTAGTTTCATAATAATTTTCAAACATTAGGTACTTTATACTATCGTTTGCACAATTTATATCTACCAATGTAGGCTATGAAAACTATAGGATAAGTAGATAACAAAACTAGGACAACAATCTGCCCAAACAGAAGAGTCTGTAGCAATTTACGAAAACAACATACTTATCTAACTCAAAAAATTATGAAAATTTAGGAAATTCTATAAAATTTATATGAAAACACTTTGTAAATTTTTTAGAAACTTTCCACGTTCCAGTAAAATGAAAATTCAAACACTACAGCAAAAGTTTCTGTTTTTACACGGCACATATCAAAACATGCAATGCAAGCATCCTAAGGCAATTCTTGAAACTTTTTATTGAAAAATAATATTATAAGTAACACCTAACAGATAATAAAAAAATAAAATGATACTCCAAGCAAAACTCATATTATGTGATGAATAAAAATATAGTTCCATGTAAGATATACCGATAGTGTTGAAGACAAAAGAGGGGATGCCTTACGAGGCATCCCAAAGCTTAGGCGCTTGACTCTTCCTTGGATATTACCTTGGGGGTGCCTTGGGCATCCCCAGTCTTAGGTTCTTGTCACTCCTTATTCTCCTCATATCGGTGTCTCACCCAAAACTTGAAAACTTCAATCATACCAAATTTAACGGAACTTCGTGAAAAGGGTTAGTGTAGTAAAGATAAATCATTCACTTAGGTACTATTAATACAATATTCATAATTGCTCTCACATGATACCTACTGTATTACATCATTCCCACAATTTATATTACTCAATATAAGCTATAGGAACACTTGAAACAAGCAAACTATGCATGCAAAACAGAATCTGTCAAAAACAGAACAGTCTGTAAAGATCTGAATGATCACCAAACTTCCCTGACTCTAAACATTCCAAAAAAATGGGAAAACTCAAGGAATTTTCATATAAATGTTTTTTAAAAATTTGAGGATTTTTTTACGCTCCAGTAAAATCATATAATTCATATACTGGACACAAAACTTTCTGTTTTTGCACAGAACCAAACAAGCAAGTATCCACACTATACCAAAGGCTTTACTTGGCACTTTATTGAAATAAAAGACACAAAACATGATTAATAAAGTATCTTAATCATGTGAACACAAAAAAACAATAAGTAAAAGTGTTGGGTTGTCTCCCAACAAGAGCTTTTCTTTAATGCCTTTTAGCTAGGCATGATGATTTCAATGATGCTCGTATAGGAATAATAATTGAAACATGCAAAAGAGCATCATGAATATCATGAAAAGCACATTTAAGTCTAACCCACTTACTATTCATAGGGATTTTTTGAGCAAACAATTTATGGGAGGAATCATCATCTAGCATAGGAAGGGAAAACAAGCATATCTTCAAGAATTTGAACACATAGAGAGGAAACTTGATATTATTGCAATTCCTATAAGCATATGTTCCTCCCTCATAATAATTTTCAGTATAATCATGAATTAATTCCACAATATAACCAGAACATAAAGCATTCTTTTCATGATCTACAAGCATAGAAATTTTACTACTCTCCTCATAAGCAAAATTCTTCTCATGACTAATAGTGGGAGTATCATAAAAGGATTGAATACTACAAATTGGTTCCACACTAAAAGAGCAATATTTAGTAAAAGGATATTCATAATTATCACAAGTATAATAATAGTAATCAGCACTCTTTTTCATTGCATAAGTATCATCACAATAATCATCATAAGTAGGAGGCATGCACTCATTATAACAAATTTGATCATTCAAAGTAGGGGGGGTAAAAAGATCATCTTCATTAAGCATAGCATCCCCAAGCATGGGACAAACATTAATTACATAAAATAAATTCTCAAAAATGTCATTTTCATCAAACATAGCATCCCCAAGCTTGTGGCTTTGTATATCATAAACATAAACACTCTCATCATTAATGGTATGAATAGCACCAATAGTATAGCAATTATTATCATCATCATACAAGTTGGTGCCATAAATATTTTCAAGATTATAAGAAATATCATTATATTCCCAATCATAATTATCACAACAAGCAATAGGCATAACAAAATCATCCTCAAGTGTATCATATTCCACAACTATTTTTGATTCATTCTCATGAGGCCTATCAATAATGGGAGCAACATTATTTGGGAGAGATAACTCTTTACCTTTACTTTTACTTCTTTTCTTCTTCTTCACCACATTATGTGTGGCTTTATTTAATTGCTCCAAACTACTTTTTGAAGAGGTTGGTTGAATAAAAAGCTTCTCCTCGTTACCTGATTTATCATAAGAAAAAATAGGAGGACATTGGGAAGCCTCTTCCCCTTCGTTAGTATTCTCTTCCTCTTATAATTGTTTTCTTGTATTTAAGTAATTGGCAATATAAGGATTCTCAATGCAATTTACCACGCAATACGTATAGATTTCATTTAGATCAAAATCAATCATTTTCATGAGAACCCAAGCTGGAACATCCTTAGTTTCATGTTTCATTTCTTCATACCCCAAGAATAGACAAGTTCATTATGATTCTCAAGGGTAATGAGGTTATCACAATTTTTGGACACAATTCGATCATGAAATAATTCACATTGGAAATTAAAATGACCACTTTCATTGCAAAGTTCACAAGGATGGCGAGAACTATTAAGTCTTTCAACACAAACATATAGCCTCTCTTGCAACCATTTAGTTTCTAAATACTTATCCTCTTACAAAATCTATCTTCCCTTTTAGGCATGTCTTGACAAACTCTATGCACTCCAAAAAAATTGACATGCTTATAAGAAATATTTTTATCATGACTAGTGCAATCATCATTAGTACTATGGATATTCAAAGAACTCATACTAACAACATTGCAATCATGATCATCACTCCAAGATTTAGTGCCAAACATTTTAATAACTTCTTCTTCTAACACTTGAGCACAATTTTCCTTTCCATCATTTTCACGAAAGACATTAAAAAGATGAAGCATATGAGGCAACCTCAATTCCATTTTTATAGTTTTATTTTATAGACTAAACAAGTGAAAAACAAGAAACTAAAAGATTTAATTGCAAGATCTAAAGATATACCTTCAAGCACTCACCTCCCGGGCAATGGCGCCAGAAAAGAGCTTGATGTCTACTACACAACCTTCTTCTTGTAGACTCGTGTTGGGCCTCCAAGCGCAGAGTTTTGTAGGACAGTGGCAATTTTCCCTCAAGTGGATGACCTAAGGTTTATCAATCCATGGGAGGCATAGGATGAAGATGGTCTCTCTCAAACAACCCTGCAACCAAATAACGAAGAGTCTATTGTGTCCCCAACATACCCAATACAATGGTAAATTGTATAGGTGCACTAGTTCGGCGAAGAGATGATGATACAAGTGTAATATGGATGGTAGATATAGGTTTTTGTAATCTAAAAATATAAAAACAGCAAGGTAACAAATATTAAACAGCGAGCAAAACGTTGTATAAATGCTTGGGAACAAAGCCTAGGGTCCATACTTTCACTAGTGCAATTTCTCTCAACAATATTGGCATAGTTGAATCATATGTAAATACCTCTCGTGCGACAAAGAGTTCACTCGAAAGTCACAAATAGAGGATAATTAACGAAGAAATTATTGTAGAGTACGAAACCACCTCAAAGTTATCTTTTCTGATCGATCTTATGGGCTATCCCTATAAGTGTCACGAACAACCCTAGAGTTCGTACTAAAATAACACCATAAGATACAAATCAACCGAAACCCTAATGCTACCTAGATACTCCAATGTCACCACAAGTACCCGTGGGCTTGATTATACGATGTGCATCACATAATTTCATATTTTTCATGTTCAATCCAACACAAAGAACTTCAAAGAGTGCCCCAAAGTCTCTACCAGAAAGTCAAGACAAAAACGCGTGCCAACCCTTATGCATAATTTCCCAAGGTCACGGAATCCGCAAGTTGATCACCAAAACATACATCAAGTGGATTAATAGAACATCTCATTGTCACCACGGAGATCCCATCGCAAGACATACAACAAGTGTTCTAAAATTGTTAAAGACTCAATCCGATAAGAAAACTTCAAAGTGAAAACTCAATTCATCACAACAAGATAGAGAGGGGAAAACTCCATATGATTCATCTATATCAATAAAGCTCACGGTACATCAAGATTGTATCATCTCAAGAACACGATAGAGAGAGAGATCAAACACATAGCTACTGGTACATACCCTCAGCCCTGAGGGTGAACTACTCCCTCCTCGTCATGGAGAGCGTCGGGATGATGAAGATGGCCTCCGGTGATGGTTTCCCCCTTCGGTAAGGTGCCGGAACAGGCTCCTGATTGGTTTTTCGTGGCTCTGGACGCTTGCGACTACGGAACTCCCGATCTAGGTTACTTTCTGGGGGTTTAGTATGTTGGAAATATGCCCTAGAGGCAATAATAAATTAGTTATTATCATATTTCCTTGTTCATGATAATCGTTTATTATCCATGCTATAACTGTATTGATCGGAGACTTAAATGCATGTGTGGATACATAGACAAAACCATGTCCCTAGTATGCCTCTAATGGACTAGCTCGTTGATCAAAGGATGGTTAAGGTTTCCTGGCCATGGACATGAGATGTCATTTGATAACGGGATCACATCATTAGGAGAATGATGTGATGGATAAGACCCAAACTACAAACATAGCATATGATCGTGTCAGTTTATTGCTACTGTTTTCTGCATGTCAAGTATATGTTCCTATGACCATGAGATCATGCAACTCACGGATATCGGAGGAGTGCCTTGTGTGCATCAAACGTCGCAACGTAACTGGGTGACTATAAAGGTGCTCTACAGGTATCTCCGATGGTGTTTGTTGAGTTGGCATGGATCGAGACTGGGATTTGTTACTCCGTGTGACGGAGAGGTATCTCAGGGCCCACTCGGTAATACAACATCACAACAAGCCTTGCAAGCAATGTGGCTAATTGTTAGTCACGGGATCTTGTATTACGGAACGAGTAAAGAGACTTGCCAGTAACGAGGTTGAACTAGGTATGGAGATACCGACGATCGAATCTCGGGCAAGTAACATACCGAAGAACAAAGGGGACGTTATACGGGATTAACTGAATCCTTGACATAGAGGTTCGACCGATAAAGATCTTCGTAGAATATGTAGGAACCAATGTGGACGTCCAGGTCCCGCCATTGGTTATTGACCGTAGAGGTGTCTCGGTCATGTCTACATAGTTCTCGAACCCGCAGGGTCTGCACACTTAAGGTTCGGTGACGTTTCGGTAGTGTAGAGTTATGTATGGTGGTGACCGAAGGTTGTTCGGAGTCCCGGATGAGATCCCGGACGTCACGAGGAGCTCCGGAATGGTCCGGAGGTAAAGATTCATATATAGGAAGTCCCAGTTTGGTTTCCGGAAAAGTTTCGGGCTCATCGGTAGTGTACCGGGAGTATCGGTATTGTACCGGGAGTACCGGTAGTGTACCGGAGGACCTCCGGGAGGGGTATTTCGACCCCAAGAGGTCCATGGGCTGTGGGAGAATAATAACCAGCCCTTAGTGGGCTGGGAAAACAGCCACAAAGGCCCATGGCGCAGGAGAGAAAGTCCTAAAGCAAAAAGTGGAAAATCAGCCAATAGGAGGCAATCCTACTCCAACTAGGATTGGAGGTGAAGTAGGATTTCTTCCCACCTCCTATTTCGGCCGACCCAAAGGCCTTGGCTGCCTCTCCTCTCCTCTCCTCCTATATATACTAGTGGATTGGGTGGTTTTTGGACAGAATTTCCGGCCACGTGCTACCCGTTTCACCGGTGCACAGTTTCTCCTCTAGATCGGTTTTCCGCAGCGCTTAGGCGAAGCCCTGCCGGAATTGCTCCACCACCATCACCGGAGCGCCGTCACGCTGCCGGTGAACTCTCTCTCCTATCCACCTCCTCTTGCTGGATCAAGACGGTGGAGATCGTCATCAAGCTGCACGTGTGCTGAACGCGGAGGTGCCGTCCGTTCGGTGCTAGATCGGAAGGACCGTGATCGAGATCGCGAGACGGTTCGTGTTGAGATCGTGGAACGGATCGTGATGAGTTCGCGGGACAGATCGTGATCAAGATCGTGAGACGGATCGTGATGAGATCGCGGGACGGATCGTGATGAGTTCACGGGACGTATCGTGATTGGATCGCGGGACGGATCGTGATGAGATCGCGGGACGCTCGGCGATTTGGATCGCGAAGATGTTCGACTACACCAACCGCGTTTCTTAACGCTTCCCGCTTAGCGATCTACAAGGGTATGTAGATCCACTCTCCCTCTCGTAGATGCTCATCACCATGGATAGGTTTGCGTGTGCGTAGGAAAATTTTTGTTTCCCATGCGACGTTCCCCAACAGTGGCATCATGAGCTAGGTTGATGGTTCGATGAGATCTCGAGTAGAACACAAAAGGTTTGTGGGCGTTGATGCTTAGATTGCTTCCTCCCTTGGTCGTATTTTGGTTCAGCGGGATTGTGAGATGAAGCGGCCCGGACCAACATTACTCGTACGCTTACGAGAGACCGGTTCCCTCGACGCAACTTGTTGCCTAGATGGCTTGCGGGTGACAGTTTCTCTCACTTTAGTTGGATCGGATTCGACAAAGGCGGTCCTTGAGAAGGTTGAAAAGCAAACTAGTGTATCACCGTTGTGGTTTATGCGTAGGTGAGAATCGTTCTTGCTAGATACCCATAGCAGCCACGTAAAACATGCAACAACAATTAGAGGACGTCTAACTTGTTTTTGCAGGGTATGTTGTGATGTGATATGGCCAATTACATGATGAGATATATGTGATGTATGAGATGATCATGTGATGTATAGAATTTCACGACTTGCATGTCGTTGAGTACGGCAACCGGCAGGAGCCATAGGGTTGTCTTTAATTATTGTATGACCTGCGTGTCAATCATTAAGCGCTATGTAATGCTTTACTTTATCGCTAAGCAGTAGCAATAGAAGTAGAAGCAGGGCTGGCGCCACAACCCCAATGGCAACACATTGATGGAGATCAAGATGATGGAGATCATGGTGTTGTGCCGGTGACGATGGAGATCATGCCGGTGTTTCGAAGATGGAGATCTTAAACACAAGTTCATGGCCATATCATGTCACTTATGAATTGCATGAGATGTTAATCCTTTTATGCACCTTGTTTTGCTTAGTACGGCGGTAGCATTATAAGGTGATCCCTCACTTGAATTTCAAGATGAACTGTGTTCTCCCCGAGTGTGCACCGTTGCGAAAGTTCGTCGTGTTGAGACACCACGTGATGATCGGGTGTGATAGACTCTACGTTCACATACAACGGGTGCAAGCCAGATTTGCACGCGCAGAACACTCGGGTTAAACTTGACGAGCCTAGCATGTACAGACATGGCCTCGGAACACGAGAGACCGAAAGGTCGAACATGAGTCATATAGTAGATATGATCAACATAATGATGTTCACCATTGCAGCCACCTCAACTCACGTGATGATCGGACTTGAGTTGGTGAATTTGGATCATGTATCACTCGAATGATCGGAGGGATGTCAATTTGAGTGGGAGTTCTTAAATAATATGATTAATTGAACTCATTATCATGAACATAGTCAAAGTGTCTTTGCAAATTATGTTGTAGATTACTAGCTCGCGTTGTGGCTCCCTTGTATTTTTATATGTTCCTAGAGAAATAGAATTGAAAGATGTTGGTAGCAATATTGCGGACTGGGTCCGTGATCTGAGGATTGTCCTCATTGCTGCACAGAAGGCTTATGTCCTTAATGCACCGCTCGGTGCGCCACCCCCTCTAGCGTCGTCTATAGATGTTGTGAACATCTGACAGGCACGTTTCGATGACTACTTGATAGTTTTGTGCGTCATGCATTACGGCTTAGAATTGAGGCTCCGAAACGTTTTGAACGTCACGGAACATATGAGATGTTCTAGGGGCAGAGATTGTGATCTCAGGCTCGTGCCTGTGTTGCGAGATATGAGATCTCCAACAAGATTCTTTGCCTGTAAGATGAAGGAGAATAGCTCAATCGTTGAGCATGTACTCAGATTGTCTGGGTACTACAATCGCTTGAATCAAGTGGGAGTTGATCTTCCAGATAAGATAGTGATTGATATAGTTCTCCAAGTCACTGTCACTAAAGCTACTAGAACTTAAGTGATGAACTATAATACACCAGGGATAGAAGTATTGATCCCTGAGCTGTTCGCGATGTTTGACACCGCGAAGGTAGAAATCAAGAAGGAGCGTCAAGTGTTGATGGTTAATCAAACCACTAGTTTCGAAAAGGGCAAGATCAAGGAGGGAAACTTCATGGATAGCAAGTCAGTTGCTGCTCCAGTGAAGCAACCCAAAGTTGAACTCAAACCCGAGACTAAGTGCTTCTATTATGAGGTGAGAGGTCGCTGAAGCGGAACAACCCTAGATACTTGGTAGATAAGAAGGCTGGCAACATTGATAGAAGTATATTTGATATACGAGTTACTAATGTGTACCTTGCTAGTACTCTTAGTAGCACCTGGGTATTGGATACCGGTTCGGTTGCTAAATGTTAGTAACTCGAAATAAAAGCTACGGAATAAACGGAGAACTAGCTAAGGGTGAGGTGACGATATGTGTTGGAAGTGTTTCCAAGGTTGATGTGATCAACATCGCACGCTCTCTCTACCTTCAGGATTAGTGACGAACCTAAATAAATGTTATTTGGTGTTTTGCGTTGAGCATGAACATGATTAGATCATGTTTATTGCAATACGGTTATTCATTTAAGTTAGAGAATAATGGTTATTCTGTTTACATGAATAATACCTTCAATGGTCATGCACCCAGTGAGAATGGTTTGTTGAAATCTTGATCGTAGTATTACACATGTTCATAACATTGATGTCAAAAGATACAAAGTTAATAATGATAGTACCACATACTTGTGGCACTGCCGCTAAATGTCATATTGGTATAAAGCGCATGTAGAAACTCCATGCTGATGGATATTTGGACTCATTCGATTTCGAATCGGTTGAGACATGCGAACCATGCCTCTTGGGCAAGATGACTAAAGGACCCCGTTGGATGGAGCGGGCAAGTGATTCATTGGAAATGATACATGTTGATGTATGCAATCTAGTGAGTCTTGTAGTGTGCAGTGGATATCGTTATTTTCTTACCTTCACTGATGATTTGAGTAGATATAGTGTATATTTACTTAATGAAACACAAGTCTGAATCGTTTGAAAGGTTCAAGCAAATTCAGAGTGAAGTTTAAAGATCATCGTGACAAGAAGATAAAAATGACTGCGATATGATCGTGGAGGTGAATATCTGAGTCACGAGTTTGGCATACAACTTAAGACAATGTGAAAGTTGTTTCACAACTAAACGCCACCTGGAACACCATAGTGTGATGGTGTGTCCGAACATCATAGTTATGCTCTATTGGACATGGTGCGTGCTATGATGTCTCTTGTCGTTTTACTACTATAATTTTGGGGTTATGCATTAGAGACAACTACATTCACTTTAAATAGGGCACCATCTAAATCCGTTGAGATGACACCATATGAATTATGGTTTGATAGAAACCTAAGCTGTCGTTTCTTAATACTTGGGGCTGCGGCACTTGTGTGAAAAATGTTTTCACCTAATGAGGTCGAACCCAAGGCGGACAAATGCATCTTCATAGAATACGCCAAGAACAGTTGGGTATACCTTCTATCTCAGATCCGAGTGCAAAGTGTTTGTTGCTGGAATGGATCCTTTCCTGAGAAAAGGTTTCCCTCGAAAGAATTGAGTGGGAGGAAGATAGAACTTGATGAGGTTATTGAACCTTGTTTCAATCAGAGTAGCGCAGCGCAGAAAGTTGTTTCTGTGAAGCCTATGTTAGTTGAAGAAAGAAGTTAATGATGATGATCATGAAGCTTCGGATCAAGTTACTATCGAACCTCGTAGGTCGACAAGGACGTGTACTGCTCTTGAGTGGTACAACAACCCTGTCTTAAAGGTCATGTTGTTGGACAGCGATGAACCTACGAGCTATGGAGAAGCGATGATGGGCCCGGATTCCGACAAATGGATGAGACCATGAAATCCGAGATAGGATCCATGTATGAAAACCAAGTATAGACTTTGGTAGACTTGCTCGTTGGACGGCAGGTCGTTGAGTACAAATGGATCTTTAAAAATGAAGACAGACGCTGATGGTAAATATCACCATTTGTAAAGCTCGACTTGTTGCAAAGTTGTTTGTGACAAGTTCAAGGAGTTGACTACGATGAGATTTTCTCACTCGTAGTGGTGCTAAAGTCTGTTGGAATTATGTTAGCAGTTGCTGCGTTTTCAATTATGAAATCTGACAGATGGATGTCAAAACATCATTTCCTTAACGGTTTACTTGAGGAAAGGTTGTATGTGATACAACCAGAAGGTTTTGTCAGTCCTAAGGATGCTAAAAGGTGTGCAAGCTTTGGTGATCCTTCCATGGACTGAAGCAAGCATCTCGGAGTTGGAATATACACTTTGATGAGGTGATCAAAGTTTTTGATGTTTATACAAAGTTTACGAGAAACTTGTATTTGCAATAAAGTGAGTGGGAGCACTATAGAGTTTCTGATAAGTATATGTGGTTGACATATTGTTGATCGGAAATAATGTAGAATTTCTGGAAGGCATAAAAGGTTGTTTGAAAAGTGTTTTTCTAAGGAAGACCTGGATAAAGCTACCTAATTGTTGAGCATCAAAATCTATAGAGATAGATCAAGATGCTTGATGAGATTTTCAATGAGTGCATACCTTGACAAGATTTTGAAAGAGTTCAAAATGGATCAGCCAGAGAAATAGTTCTCGTCTGATTTGTAAGGTGTGAAGTTGAGTGAGACTCAAAGCTCGACAACGGCAGAAGAAAGAGAAAGGATGAATGTCGTCCCCTATGCCTTAGCCATAGGCTCTATATTATGCCATGCTGTGTACCGCACCTATGTGTGCCTTGCCACGAGTCTGTCAAGGGGTACAAGAGTGGTCCAGGAGTGGATCACTGGACAGCGGTCGGAATTATCCTTAGTAACCAGAGGACTAAGGAAATGTTTCTTGATTATGGAGGTGATAAAGAGTTCGTCGTAAAGAGTTACGTCGATGCAAGCTTTAACACCTATCCGGATGACTAGTAGTAGCAATCTGGATACGTATAGTGGAGCAGCCATTTGGAAATAGTACCAAGTGGAGTGTGGTAGCAGTGATTACGGTTTGACATAGAGATTTGCAAAGTACACACGGATCTTAATATCGCAGACCCGTTGACTATAAGACCTCTCTCACATGCAAAGCATGATCGAGCCCCAAAACTCATTGGGTGTTAGATTCATAACAATGCGAATCACATGGTGATGTGAACTAGATTATTGACTCTAGTGCAAGTGGGAGACTGTTGGAAATATGCCCTAGAGGCAATAATAAATTAGTTATTATCATATTTCCTTGTTCATGATAATCGTTTATTATCCATGCTATAACTGTATTGATCGGAGACTTAAATGCATGTGTGGATACATAGACAAAACCATGTCCCTAGTATGCCTCTAATGGACTAGCTCGTTGATCAAAGGATGGTTAAGGTTTCCTGGCCATGGACATGAGATGTCATTTGATAACGGGATCACATCATTAGGAGAATGATGTGATGGATAAGACCCAAACTACAAACATAGCATATGATCGTGTCAGTTTATTGCTACTGTTTTCTGCATGTCAAGTATATGTTCCTATGACCATGAGATCATGCAACTCACGGATATCGGAGGAGTGCCTTGTGTGTATCAAACGTCGCAACGTAACTGGGTGACTATAAAGGTGCTCTACAGGTATCTCCGATGGTGTTTGTTGAGTTGGCATGGATCGAGACTGGGATTTGTTACTCCGTGTGACGGAGAGGTATCTCAGGGCCCACTCGGTAATACAACATCACAACAAGCCTTGCAAGCAATGTGGCTAATTGTTAGTCACGGGATCTTGTATTACGGAACGAGTAAAGAGACTTGCCAGTAACGAGGTTGAACTAGGTATGGAGATACCGACGATCGAATCTCGGGCAAGTAACATACCGAAGAACAAAGGGGACGTTATACGGGATTAACTGAATCCTTGACATAGAGGTTCGACCGATAAAGATCTTCGTAGAATATGTAGGAACCAATGTGGACGTCCAGGTCCCGCCATTGGTTATTGACCGTAGAGGTGTCTCGGTCATGTCTACATAGTTCTCGAACCCGCAGGGTCTGCACACTTAAGGTTCGGTGACGTTTCGGTAGTGTAGAGTTATGTATGGTGGTGACCGAAGGTTGTTCGGAGTCCCGGATGAGATCCCGGACGTCACGAGGAGCTCCGGAATGGTCCGGAGGTAAAGATTCATATATAGGAAGTCCCAGTTTGGTTTCCGGAAAAGTTTCGGGCTCATCGGTAGTGTACCGGGAGTATCGGTATTGTACCGGGAGTACCGGTAGTGTACCGGAGGACCTCCGGGAGGGGTATTTCGACCCCAAGAGGTCCATGGGCTGTGGGAGAATAATAACCAGCCCTTAGTGGGCTGGGAAAACAGCCACAAAGGCCCATGGCGCAGGAGAGAAAGTCCTAAAGCAAAAAGTGGAAAATCAGCCAATAGGAGGCAATCCTACTCCAACTAGGATTGGAGGTGAAGTAGGATTTCTTCCCACCTCCTATTTCGGCCGACCCAAAGGCCTTGGCTGCCTCTCCTCTCCTCTCCTCCTATATATACTAGTGGATTGGGTGGTTTTTGGACAGAATTTCCGGCCACGTGCTACCCGTTTCACCGGTGCACAGTTTCTCCTCTAGATCGGTTTTCCGCAGCGCTTAGGCGAAGCCCTGCCGGAATTGCTCCACCACCATCACCGGAGCGCCGTCACGCTGCCGGTGAACTCTCTCTCCTATCCACCTCCTCTTGCTGGATCAAGACGGTGGAGATCGTCATCAAGCTGCACGTGTGCTGAACGCGGAGGTGCCGTCCGTTCGGCGCTAGATCGGAAGGACCGTGATCGAGATCGCGAGACGGTTCGTGTTGAGATCGTGGAACGGATCGTGATGAGTTCGCGGGACAGATCGTGATCAAGATCGTGAGACGGATCGTGATGAGATCGCGGGACGGATCGTGATGAGTTCACGGGACGTATCGTGATTGGATCGCGGGACGGATCGTGATGAGATCGCGGGACGCTCGGCGATTTGGATCGCGAAGATGTTCGACTACACCAACCGCGTTTCTTAACGCTTCCCGCTTAGCGATCTACAAGGGTATGTAGATCCACTCTCCCTCTCGTAGATGCTCATCACCATGGATAGGTTTGCGTGTGCGTAGGAAAATTTTTGTTTCCCATGCGACGTTCCCCAACATAGTATTTATAGGAATTTTGGCGTCGGTCCCATGTCCAGAAGATTCCCGAGGAAGTCACAAGCCAGGGAGACGCGCCCTAGGGGGCGCCCCTGTGGCTTGTGGCTTCCTCGGCCTTCCTCTCCAGTGACTCTTTGCTCCAGTATTTTTTATATTTTCCAAAAATATTCTCCGTAAATTTTCAGCTCATTCCGAGAACTTTCATTTCTACACAAAAACAACACCACGGTAGTTCTGCTGAAAACAGCGTCAGTCCGGGTTAGTTCTAATAAAAGCATACCAAAATCATATAGAATTATTGTAAACATGGTATGTATACTTCATAAATTATAGATACATTGGGGACGTATCACACGCTCTCGTAGGCTACCTTGGCGGCCCGCAGGTTGGCCACGGGGGTGTCGTAGACGGGCATGTTGCCGCCGAGGATTTCCGCGACCACGCGGCCACGGTCGCGCACAACCCCACGCCGGCTGGGCTCGGTGCCAGAGGGGGTGAGACCATAGGCAGAGCCATACTCCCGCTGAGCAGTCTCCATGCGGCACCGCACGGCCACGAGGGCGCTGGCGTCCTGGAACAACACGCGGCGAGCCGCCTCCAGCTCGGTCGCGGCGACGTTGGGGTTTGTCGTCAGAGCGATGGGGGTGCTCAGGCCTCGGAGGGCTGCGCCGAGCGGGTCAGAGGTGCCGATGTGGGCCGTGGCGGCATCGGCCTCGGCCCGCGCCCCGCCAGATGAGGTGGCGGAGATGATGGCCATCACCCTAACACGGGAGCCGCCGGGCTTGGTTGTCACGAGTGCGCCCACGGCTGCGGGTGGGTTGGTGCAGTCAAGCACCTGGCTAGGGTACTCGTCGACCGCTGGCGCTTCGGCGAGGCTTAGCTTGCTGAAGCGCTCGACAAGCGCATCAATGTCGAGCCTAGGGTCGACAGCGCCACCCGCAGGGCCTGCCGGAGCAAGCCCCATGAGCCTGCGTTTCCGCCTGGACGTGCGGCGAACGGGGAAGGGGTGAAGGGTCCCGCCCGGAGCGTGACTCCGGCCGGCGCCGCGTACGGCCCCACGGTGGGCGCCAACTATCGTCGTTTTCTCATGACAGATGCCATGGGTAGGCTTGTCGAATGTGGTTGGGGCCGAAGGACGCCGATGGGCTCCGGGAGCGGGATTAGGCACAAGCGGCAAGGGACGCACGATCTACCCAGGTCTAGGGCCATCCGTGGGAGGTAATACCCCTAGTCCTGCTTGGTCTAGGTTGATAGACGAGGGAAGGTTACAATAGTGCTCCTGGAGCTGTATCTGGAGGTGAAAGAGGGAGCAGCCGCCTCCTCCTCCCTTGCTACGTTAGTGAATACGAGGTGAAGTGTTCCCTCGAGTGCGTGTGCCTGTGAATCTGTCCCTATGCATGAGGGCTTGCGGGGTTTTATAGGCCAACCCCCTGGCTTACAAAATCCTTAAAGTACCGAATGGGGGGACCCGGCTGGCAGCCTCTCCGGCTGGCCAAGGGGCCCGCCAGTTGAGCCGTCTCATCGTCGGTAGGGTCCACCGGCTGCGCGGTCTTGTCGTCCACTAGGGCCCGCCAGCTGGCTCCGCGATTGGCCCGCGCCCACCTGCTACGACACGGGTCGCCCGAGTGATGTCGCCTTGCGCTAGTCGGCCGAAGTCTCCGTTACGGTCGGCGGCACTATAGCCATGCGGGGGAAGGTAATGGATTGGGCGGAGGCGTGCCGGCACTGTTGCCTCACCCGGTCATGGTCAGCCAAGGTCAGCGGTACGACCGCCTGGACTATAGCCATACACGCCCGCGTGTTAGCGGTCACTGTGGCCACATTGGGGTACGTCATGGGGGTCTTGTCTTGTCGTCGTACCCTCGCGCAGTGGGATGGGATGGAAGCTTGCTCGCCCGAGGGTCAACGAGAGAGCCGATCTGCAGGCAACCGGCCGTGGCCCGGCCGGCCAGGGCCGAGCCGGCTCCTCGGAGAGCCGGCTGTGAGCCAGCCGGCAACGAGCCTGTCGGCCGTGCGCCAGCCAGCAATGTGATTTTTCTTGAAGCGGGGAAGAGAACCCCGTTGCTTTGGCCTACCCGGGGATAATAACCCCGTCACAGAGGCTATCTTTCGAGGCTCAAGTCTTGCTAAGCCGGCTCTCACGTGACTCACGCCGGTGTTTTAACCTTGATAAGTTGAGGATCCAGATGGATTGACTTGTCAAGTGCACACGGGGTCACCTGTTTGGAGTAGCATCTTGCAAACAGGCAGGTTTAACCATATGTTTTTATTGGCTTATAGCCCGAAAATGTTAAAAACGTGTATATAGAAAATATTTGATCATATATTAAAAAAATGCTAATCTTGTATTTTCCAAAAAATGTCAAATAAGCATTTGAAAATTGTTGATCAAGCCTTTGAAAAATGTTGCAAATATGTATAGAATACATGTTCACTATGTATTCAGAAAATGTTACACTCCTATTTAAAAATGTTAAATGTGTATTTTAAAAATGTTCTTGACGTATATGAAAATGTAACTAATATAAGGAAAAGGGAAATATTCTTTAAAAAATGCTAATCTTGTATTTAAAAAATGATAAACCAGCATTTGAAAAATGTTAAAAAGACATTTGGAAAATATTGAAAATGTATATAGAAAATATGTTGACCATGTATTCCAAAAATGTTTAACTCATACTTCAAAAAATATAAAAATGTATTTGAAAAATGTTGCCGATATATACTAAAAATGTAGAATGAAAACTAAAAAATGAAAAAAAATGATAAAACGAAAAATAAACCAAAGAAATAAATAAACGAAAATAGATCTGAAGAAAGAAATGCAAAAAGAATGAAAAAACAGTAAAAATCAATAAAAAAACAAATAATAGCAAAAAAAACGTTGAAAACCAAGAAAGAAAGAAAGATAAAAAATAAAACGGGAATGAGTAGGAAAAGAAAAACTGATAAAAATGAAAAACTCAAAGATAAACACAAGAAAAGAAGAAGTAATAAGAAACCAACGCGAAAACAAGAGAAAAAGGGAAAAATACGAAGAAAACCGAATAAAATTGAAGCAAAAAATAAAATAAGAGAGAAAAAAACCAGTGAAAATCTAGCTTGGTTTGCCTCGATTAGGGCACACCCTGGTACTATGTCAGGAACTATTAAGGACTCAAGTGATCGAATCACCTGCGAGCTCCCTTTTTATTCCCTTAGTTCCATTGTAGCATTCCCAAGTGGGCCGGCCCAATCGCCTGCGCATGTCATTATTTCCTTCAATGAGCCCTAAAAAAAACTAGCTGGCGATCATTTCTTCGGAAGGCTCCCAACGATCACTTTCATGCGCCGTTACTTGACGTGTTCTCAGCCGTCGTTATCTGTCGTGTTCTGAGTGTTTTCTTCAAATTTTGTTATTTTATTTTTTCGCACGCGTTTTTGGCTCTTTAGGTGGATTTTTTCGGTGTTTTGATTTTCCACCGGTCTTTCTTAGCTTTTGGACGAAGGGATTTTCTTTTTTCTTGAAAAAACATATTGTTTTTCTTTCCCGAAAAACACGTTTTTTCTTGCACGAGAGACACGGATTTGCTTCCACGAGAGGCACGCTCGTGCCTCTCGAAAATGGAAAAAACACGTTTTCTTCTTCTCAAGAGGCACGATTTTGCTTCCGCGAGAGGTACGAATTGCTTTCGTGCAAGGCCTCTCGGAAACGGAAAAAACGTGTTTTCCGTTTTTCTTTCTTTTGCGAGTGGCACGATTTTGCTTCCATGAGAGGCACGAGTTTGGTTTCACGAGAGGTACGGTCGTGCCTACAAAAGAAACACGCTTTTTCGCGAAAGGCACGGGTTTGCGTTCATGAAAGGCATGATTGTGCCTCTAGAAAACGTAAAAAAAAACGTGTTTTCAGTTTTTTTCTTTCATGAGACACGGTTTTTTTTCTGTGAGAGGCATGATCGCCTCTCGAAAACAAAAAAAAACACGATTTTTTCTTCCGCAAGATGCCCGGTTTTTCCGTCCGCTTTTTCTAGTCTTTTTTTTTGTGAAGAAATGTTTGTCAAAACCTAGGATCTACTTTTTAAGAACTTGGTGCAAGGAATCCAACGATGGGAACGGCTCAAGATTTGAACGCACGATTTAAAAGGTAAAACGTTTTAAAAATATGAATCTATAAAAAAAGAAAAACTATCAGGTTGTGATCTTTAAAATAAGGGGCGTGCTACGCGTCAGCCGATGAATCTTTGAGAAAGATCCGCCGCCTCGCGAGCCGTCCGATTATGTGACGCAAGCCGATAGTTTCTTTTCCTAATTTTCTGCAACAAGTCTTTTGTTGTGAATCTCCTCTTCTCTAATTTCTGACAACGACTGCGAAACCTCTTCTTTTCTAATTTCTTGCGACAAAACCTGTGTTGCGAAACCTCATCTTCTTTAATTTCTTGCAACAAGACCTTTGTTGCAAAATCTTCTATTCTCTAATTTTCTCTTAAAAATAAGTATACTTATTTCTCAATTAGTGATTTCGGATTCCATATATCTCGCGGATACCACCGATGTGCAACATGGCTTTCTCTACGTTGGCCTAGCCCAAGCCCACAGGCCCGCAAGCCCCGTACCCAATCCAAAACCGCAACGACGCATGTTCGGTTCACGTTGACGAAACGGGACGGTACGTGGACGCGATCGCGGCACTGTTCGTCAAACGGCGCCCGCCCGTCCCTTTCGTGCGATGCCGCCGTCTCATTCCAGCAACAAGACAGACCTTCTAGCAGCTCGGCTTCCGCTACTACGTCGGGCATGGCCGGAGTTCCCAATGACCACCACTCCACCCACGCTTCGATCCGTCCGCCCGCCCGCCATGGCCGCTCCTCCGGCCTCTGCATAAATAGACGCGACGCGTCCTCCGCAAGACTCCCCTGGTTCTGGTTGGTCGCGGTGATGAGCAGCAGCGCGTCGAGGAGCGATTGAGAGAGATCGCCGGCATGGGGTCCCTGGAAGGCGACGTGGCCACCTCGCCCTCGCTCTCCAGCACCGGCAGCAGCGGCACCGGCGCCGGCAACGACAGCCATGGCGGCGGCGGTGAGGTGAGGATATACGCCTGCTTCGCGCACGGCGCGTCCAACAGCCTCGAGTGCTACGAGCCGGGCGCCAACACGTGGCGCCGCGTCGGCGGCCTCCCGGGGGTGCCCCACGGCCACGTGCTCAAGGGCTTCGCCGTCGTCGCGGTCGCCGAGTCCGTCTACGTCATCGGCGGCCGCCTCTGCCGCAGGGAGGCCGCGCCCGGCGGCGGCGGCGGCGACTACCGCGACACGGACGTGGGCGTGCGCGCCGACGTGCTCCGCTACGACGTGCGCCGCGGGGAGTGGCGCTGCTGCGCGCCGCTGCTGGTCCCGCGGGTCGACTTCGCGTGCGCGCCGTGCCGCGGCAGGATCTGCGTCGCCGGCGGGCTCTGCTCGCTCTCCGGCGCGCGGGGCACGGCGGCCGCGGAGGTCTACGACCCGGAGACCGGCCGCTGGTCGCCGCTCCCGGACATGAGCACGCTGCGGTACAAGTGCGTGGGCGTGACGTGGCAGGGCGGGTTCCACGTGGTGGGCGGCTTCGCGGAGAGCACGGCGCCGGCGGCCACGCCGGGGGAGGCGCAGTCGTCGGCGCTGGAGCGGAGCTCCGCCGAGGTGTTCAACTGCGGGCGCGGCGTGTGGGAGATCATCCCGGGGATGTGGCAGCTGGACGTGCCGCCCAACCAGATCGTGGCGGTGGCCGGCCGGCTCTTCAGCTCCGGCGACTGCCTCAACAGCTGGAAGGGCCACGTGGAGGTCTACGACGGCGAGCTCAACATCTGGAGCGTCATGGACCACTCGGCGCTGTCGGACCTGGCGCTGCTCGCCAGCAACCTCCCGCCGTCGGCGCAGCAGCTCTACCTCACCATGGCCGTGGTCGGGACGCGGCTCTTCTTCCTCGCCGGGTACGAGATCGCCGGTGACGACGACGAGAGCTTCAGGACGGTCTCCCTGGTGCACAGCTACGACACCAGCGCCGCGCCGGGGCTGGCGCCGGCGTGGAGCAGCTTCCAGCCCAAGATGGAGCATGACAACAACGTGGAGGACGGCAGCAAGGAGCTCTTCAGCCAGTGCTGCTCCGTGCAGCTCTCCAGCTGATCAACTGCAGGCCTCAGTCCAGCCCAGTCCAGTACACACAGTCAGTCCGTCTGTATCATGGTTTTCAATAACCATGAAAAAAATTGCTACTTGTGCTGTTGTGGTAAATTCGTGTGACTGTAATTTTCCTTTCTTTGTGGAGTGGACAATGTAGAATATATATACATGGAGTGATACTTTTATATATGTATATGAGTGCAAGGAAAATCAAGCATCTAGAAAATGAGAAGAACTGAAGGCATAACATAGAGGCAGACAATGCATCATGAGATCATTTTCAACAAACTGCTCATGACTGATGGATGATTTAGTCGACGTGCCATCAACCCAAGGAGCGTATGAGTTATGCCCGCGGGAAAAAGGAATGATACAAACCATCAAAACAGCCGCTAAACATCTTTTACAGATGCTCTTGGCGAACAAATGACGGTATTCGTCGATCTCGTGCCGCAAATTGTTTATGAGCAGACAAGCCATGGTTACTACACGCTCCACTATTTCAACGTTAATTGAACGCTGGAGACTAATTCTTCATACCAAAATGAGTCGAGTTACCTGTAAATAAACAGATATCGGAGTGTAAGAGGCAGGCCAATTTTAATTCAGAGGCTGATAAAAAAACAGAGCAAAAGTTCGTTGTAAACTCACTCTTGCATGCTATGACCAGCATCAGGCCATCTATCTGGCTGTAAGGGTTTTTAGGTTGCTCGCATTACAACGTCGATGAGTTCCAACTTGCATCAACAGCTTGCAAAATTCTTCGATGAAGCAACGCCCCGGAACAAGCTATTATACCTCTGTCCAAACCCTCCAAGTAAACACCCCTGGAAAAGTCCAACGGGCAACCCCCAGCATCTGTGACCACTCCACCAGCCTCTTGAATGATGACCACCCCTGCGGCATGATCCCATATCTTCTCCTTGTATCCAGCTCTAGCGAATTTCATGAAGATTTCTGCATCACCTCGTGCTATCGCAGCATATTTCACCATGCTGTACACACGCAGAGGCTGGTTCCTGGAAAACAAGCAAAATAAATCAATCAATAACCAGCATCCCAAAGCCAAAACTTGCAATCCGCTTGCAGATGACACAGAACAAGAGTAAAATGCTAGCACCACTTCATTCTAATGTCCATGTAAACCAATTCACTAGTCAGCAATACCATATGCCAACTAGCACAAGTAAATCTATAAAATAATTTCCACACTCTAGTGAAATAATATTATCATGGTTAACAAAAGTACCCAGTAGACAGTGAAATTCAGAACTGACCTTAAGCCTACACTATGGGCAAGTCCTGCAGTGAAGGAATGGCTCGAGTTGGCTTTCTCAACAGGTTCACAGAATGTTGCTGAAACTGGATCACTGACAGATGATACTTGAACCTCCCTTGAGTTATGCCAACTAAGCATACCAAAGTCATGAACCAATGGCTGCATCCAAGCTTGGCCACATCCTTTGTGAGCATACATCACACAACCCTTGTTCCAGGATCCTGATGTCGGGGGAGCAACCTTAGACATCAACCTGTAGTACCGTTGGTGGTAGTTGAGCCATTCTTTCTTCATTGGATAATTTGGGCACCCGAGAACACCAAGCACAACTTCCCCATCTTCAATTAAGGCGAGGGCAATAGCGTATTGGTCCCCACGCACAAAACCAAGTGTGCCATCCACAGGATCAAGCACCCAAAATCTTCCTTTTGGACCTCCGGTAGAGCTGCATTTACGTATAGCTTGAAGAACATCATGAGCCCCAAGGTCTTTCTCCAGGGATCTCAGCCCATACTTTGGAGCTTCGACCAGGCAACCATTGACTGCAGCGACAACAGACTCAAGCAAAGCCGTGCCGTCACTACTAGACAGTGTCTTATCGTCTTCCTCTGCTACGATCGACACACTTTCATCACCAAAGCAGTCTGAGAGTAGCCAGCTCACTGTCGCTTGCACGCCCCAATCTGGCATAAGGAACACAAGTGGAGTTATTAGGAACTAACCACCACAAAGACCCAATGTATAGCATAATAATATTTATACATTTAGCTCCGGGTACTCAGTGACGTCACGAGTAGACGAAATTTGTTGCATAATATTCATATATGAGCCATTCCTAATTTTTTGGAAACTCAGAACACCAACTACATTTCATTCTGAAGCTGCAAGCTTAACTGCATTTGCAGCCTAGCCTACTATCAATATTGTAACAGGCCATCAGCGCAAATACGTTACCCTATTCATCAAATGGCAAAAAAATGATTACCACACGTATGCAATATAAAAGTCAACAGCACTGATTTAACTAAGCAGCATCCCGTTCAGGCATTGAGACTCACTCTAACTAATATAATTTTCCCAATACAGCAGAGTTGTAGTTTGACTTAACTTGGCTGCTAACTGTGTTCAGGGCGTGGAACGAATGGTTTTGAATACTGAATGCTACTACTACCAGTGATGATACTCAGAGTGGCAGTACGAACCGGCGACGGTGACCGGAGAGCGGTCGAGCTTGGAGTGGACGCCGCCGGAGCCGGAGCCTGAGCCGGGTGCGGCCAGGAGGAGTGAGTCCTGCACCCGCTGGCAGAGCGTGCAGGCCACCTGCACGACGCGCACCGCCGCCTCCATCTCCTTGGCATAGTCCTTCTTGCCCGCTCCTCCCCCTCCGAGGCCGCCGCCGCGGCAGTCCCACAGCCACTCGCGGTCCGCCGCGACCCGGGGCCGGCCGGCCGCGCCGAGAGACAGCGCCGGCGTCGCCGAGGGCGGGGACGACGGGGCGCAGCGGCCGCGGCCACGGCGCCCGCGCTCCGACCCGCGCCAGTCGGACGGGGACCGCGGGAAGCCCCGCGCCGCGGAGGCGGAGGAGGGGGAGGGGGAGGGCGCGGCCGCCCAGGCGGAGAGGCGGAGGCCGCCCATGGCCGGCTGGCGGGCGGCGGCGGAGCAAGAGAGAAAAAAAAAACAGGCGGCGCGGGCTCAATCAGTCCGAACCCTACCCCTCGCGCCCTCGCTCGCTGGCTGGCTGGCTGGCTCTTCGCCCGCCGCTTCGATCCGATATGTACTAGGCTGCTAGCCGGAAGCCGGGAGTTCCGAGATGCTTCCACCTTCCGTTAGCCGCCGCCGGCCCCGCGCCGATGCCGTGGGTGGTGACGGACTCCATGATGCCATCATCCTCTTCCCCCCAAACCTTTCCCCAGACTCTGTTCCCACTTCCCACCACCACTACCCACAACACACTGACACACGAGCGCAGCAAAACAAACACCACGCGATCAAATCAACCACTCCATCCCTTCCACAATGTACTGCCTATAATAATTCTTATTTGAAGTTAAACATCGCTATTAGTACTCCCTCCGATCCATGATAAGTATTGTGGTCTTAGTTCAAACTTATTGGAGAAACATTGGCAACAGTTACAACATAAAATATATGCCAAAAGTATTTTTTTTAATACCTCTATCTATCTTCTTTTCCGAATTACAAATAGGGAGTTTGTGTGTCAAAGGTTGTATAAACAAAAGCTATGTACGATAGCACAAAGGATTCAATGTGAAGTTAAAGGAGTAATTTTTTGTGCTCATGGGAGCACATGGTCCCTTATTTGCCGTGTAAACCCTTTTGAATTTTCCTTATAAACTTGTCTATTGCCATGAGAGTGAGTTATATGCTTTTTTTGCAAAAAAAAGTGAGTTATATGCAAATAATTATTTGTTCGGCAATTTAATGATTAGTGGTCTTGGTGAGAAGGATAGTTTAAACATATTTTATGATTACTACCTTCATTTTATTTACTTCGAATATTATCTTTTTCTTAAGCCAAACTATGTCTGCAATGTCAAATAAATACAATATAATTTTTTTTGCTGTTGGATTTAATGATATTGAGTTAGTATTGTATATTTTTAAAACATGATCAAACTTGTAAATGTTTTGATTAAGACAAACCTAATGTGTGTAGAAAAGGAAACGAGTAAAAAAAGACTATTTTTTGAACCAAAAAATGACGAAATAATCAAGGGATAAGGGCATTTTCGATGCAAGTTTCCTTTTTCCTCAATATGTTCGGACCGGACGACCTGAGCTTATTTAGGCCTTTAACAAGGACACCTATTTTACGAGAGGCAGTACTGAGGTAGGCTCAGAGGAGGAAGAGGATGATGACCTCATGATCTTGGCAGAGGTCACAGAGCATCAAGAGGAGGCGTTGGTCGTTGAGGTAGTGGCTCTAACCAATGAGACAAATGACTTTTTTTCCATGACGAAGGCGGAGGAGCGTCGTGGCACGACTGAAGCCGGAGCATGCATATGTTGATGTCATCACAACACTCGTTGATCCGAACCTAGGGCTCAAAGTGAACCGAACCTAGGGCTCGTCAAAGTGAACCAGATGATCCATACAAAGTGCCTGCACGATCGACTACAAGCATTATCAAGTCCGCATCAACAAGACATGACACGCGAAGTTCGTTGAGAAGCTCAAGGCCGAGGATGACAATATCAAAGCGGCACTCGTCAATAACTTTCGTGGGTTCGTGACATATGCTAACAAGAACAAGGCCAACAACTTTGGTGTTGTGTTCACCAATGTTGTGTTCATCAACTTCACTTGATGGAAAGAAATATGATTCTAAAGTACTCCCTCCAATGATCTAAACGTTTTTATATTTCTTTACAGAGGGAGTAGTTTTTAGTTATTATCAAGAGTTTTTTACTTTTGTTTCATAATATAAAACGTTCTGACAAGCTAGACGGAGTATGAACCAGTATAAACCACTCGATGCCGTTATATTATTAAGGAACACGGGTGAAGCTAGACGGAGTATGAACGAGTATAAACCACTCGATGCCGTTATATTATTAAGAAACACGGGTGAATGGCGGCGTCCAACCACGTGTCCACGAACGCACGTTTTACCCGTCCAACTTTCTTGGGCCGGATCCGGCCGGAGAAGCCCGGCCCTATATCCGAGCAGAGCCGTAGAGCATTGGCCTGCAGACGCGGTGCCACCGAGAGCCGGAAGCAAGTGAGCTGAGCGCAGGCGGACGGACGCGACGACGATGAGGGTGGTGGCGATCGCGAGCCCCGGCGGGCCGGAGGCGCTGCAGGTGCGCGAGGTGGACGACCTCCCGGCCCCGGGGGAGGGCGAGGTGCTCGTCGCCGTGGCCGCCGCCGGCGTCAACCGCGCCGACACGGTCCAGCGGCAGGGCCGGTACCCGCCGCCGCCGGGCGCCTCCCCCTACCCGGGTCTCGAGTGCTCCGGCACCATCCTCGCGCTCGGGGCCAACGTGCCCCCGCGCTGGGCCGTCGGCGACCAGGTGCCCTGCTGCGTGACCCCATGGTGAATTTGGTGATGGCCGCTGCCGCTCTGAAGTCTGAACCTCACGCTTTCTTTTTTGTGCGTGTGCTGTTGCGCTGCAGGTGTGCGCGCTGCTTACCGGCGGCGGGTATGCGGAGAAGGTGGTGGTGCCGGCGGGGCAGCTGCTCCCGGTGCCGGAGGGGGTGTCGCTGACCAACGCCGCCGGCTTGCCCGAGGTGGCCTGCACCGTCTGGTCCACCGTCTTCATGACCAGCCATCTCTCCCCCGGCGAATCCTTCCTTGTAAGACAATCTATCTTGCTAATTTGTTCTCCATTGATGATTGCAAATGGCATACCAATTCACTGCACTTGCTGCCTTGTGGGGATGAGACTGCTTGTGAATTTCTTACACTGAGAATCGAGTCTCATATCTTTTGTCACAACAAGAGTGAAGTGTGAACTACTTTAGCAGCTACTCATATGAAAAATGGGGTGAATTATCCTGGACTCCTGGATGTATTTATTCCTGATGATTTGGTACCTCCAATGTATGCAGATCCATGGTGGATCAAGTGGAATCGGTACATTCGCTATACAGATTGCGAAGCACCTTGGTGTTAAGGTTTTTGTTACTGCAGGTTTGTTAGCTATACATTTGATAAGGGAAGAACTAAGATATACAGTAGCAAATTGTTTCTGAAACTCTGCTAATAACTCTGTTATCCTATTCTAGGAAGCGAAGAAAAACTAGCTGCCTGCAAAGGTTTGGGAGCGGATGTATGTATAAACTACAAAACTGAAGATTTCGTAGCACGCATAAAAGAAGAAACCAATGGAAAGGGTATGCTTCTACCACCTTTTTGTAATGTTGATTGATACTCCGATGCGTTCTTGGGTTATTGTGGTTGCCAACATTTGTAATGTTGATTGATACTCCGATGCGTTCTTCGGTTATTGTGGTTGCCAACACCTGGTGTTGTACCAAGTTGCACCTGGCAAGTTCATACATACTGACTGTATTATGAAAATACCTCTACAGGTGTCGATGTCATTCTGGACAATATTGGCGGGTCTTATCTCCAGCGCAATCTGAACAGCTTAGCTGTTGATGGTAGACTTTTCATTATCGGTTTCATGGGAGGCACTACAACTGAAGTGAACCTGCAGGCTATGCTTGCCCGAAGATTGACCATACAAGGTTGGATGGATCTATCTGTAGGCAACCACGTCTCCTTTAGATTTATGTGATTCTCAGTATTGATTCGTTGTTTTACGTGACTCTGCTATTCCTGAACATCATCACTAATTTACCGCTTGGTTGAATTGCCATGGTTTTGTGCAGGTGCTGGACTGCGGAACAGAAGTCTCGGTAACAAAGCCCAGATCGTCAGCGAGGTGGAGAAGAACGTGTGGCCTGCCGTCGTGTCGGGCAAGGTGAAGCCGGTGGTCTACAAGACATTCCCTCTTTCTGAAGCAGCTGAATCTCACAAGTTGATGGAGACGAGCTCCCACATTGGCAAGATACTGCTGATTCCATGATTGGGTATGGTGTATCATGGTGTGAACTATCTGAAGCCCGCTGTGAGCTCTGTTTTCTGTAGCAACTATGCAAGGACATGTCCTTTTTATATTGTAAGATAAACTGGATTCGAAGTGCTGATGAAATTGGATATGACGATAACCAGTTACAACAAAATGTTGGAACTTGGAAGTCTTGTCTTGAAAATCCATTTCTGAGCTCAGGCTCATCTGCACCTGTGTTGAATAAAATAAATAAAACAAACACTAAATAAATTCAAAAAATTGTAATTTTTTGCGGTTGTAGATAATTTGATGTGTAAGGTTCGCTTTAATTTTTGAATCATTTGGACATCTGAGCAGCTCTCGGTAAAAAAGACAAATTCGGGGTCTCTAAAAAGGTTACTGTTCATGCAATGTTTCGACCCGAGTTGTCTTTTTTGTTAAGAACTGCTCAGATGTCCAAATGATTTAAAAAAAATTGACCGTCTTTTTTGTTAAGAACTGTTCAGATGTTCAAATGATTTAAAAAATTTGGCTGTCTTTTTTGTTAAAAACTGCTCAGATGTCCAAATGATTTAAAAAAATTGGCAGACCACACGCATCAAATTATCTATCACAGGAAAAACATTTGGATTTTTTATACTTTTTAACTATTTGCCTTGTTTGTTTTTTGACCGGATGCAGATAAGCCTAAGCACCGAAACGCCCTTTAGTCTCATGGCAGTATTACTGATGTTGATATTTTTCTCTATAAAATTTGATCAAACTTTACTAGATTCAACTTTTGAATTGAAGAAATGGGTTTATACGCACTCGAAATGCTGACGTGTGGTTCATCCTCTCTGCCTCTTTGGGCCCGAATAAGTGGGGAGCCAGCGGGGACCACGCAGCTAGCCGCCGCCGGCCGGCGGCGGGAACTTTCTCCCGTCTGTCGACCTCATGGGGGTACCAGATATGTGCAATCCACTCGCGGCCAAGCTGAGCAGGCAGTGAGAGCGGCGAGGCCAAGGGAGATCGACACCGACGGCGATGAGGGCGGTGGCGATCGCGAGCCCCGGCGGGCCGGAGGTGCTGGAGGAGCGCGAGGTGGAGGACCTCCCGGAGCCGGGGGACGGCGAGGTGCTTCTCAGGGTGGCCGCCGCCGGCGTCAACCGCACCGACACGGTCCAGCGGCAGGGCGGGTACCCGGCGCCGCCCGGCGCCTCGCCGTACCCGGGGGTCGAGTGCTCCGGCTCCATCCTCGCCCTCGGGGCCAACGTCCACCCGCGCTGGGCCGTCGGCGACCAGGTGTGCGCGCTGCTCGCCGGCGGCGGGTACGCGGAGAAGGTGGCGGTGCCGGCGGCGCTGCTGCTCCCGGTGCCGGAGGGGGTGTCGCTGACCGACGCCGCAGGCTTGCCGGAAGTGGCCTGCACCGTCTGGTCCACCGTCTTCATGACCAGCCACCTCTCTCCCGGCGAATCTTTCCTCGTAAGAAAATCTCTCTTGCCTCCAGCCATCACCACATATGATTCCTATACTAGGAGCTGAGCATTTTGTTCAGTCAGATAGTACCAAATTGGCATGCTCTGACCAACTGAAAAACAGCGAAGTACTGAACGATGCTACTCCAATGGAACATGAACTCCAGTAATTACTTGAACTGGACCGGAAGTGAATTTTCATGTCTGTATTTTTTACTGCTGATGAGGTATCTCAAATCGTACGCAGATCCACGGTGGATCAAGCGGAATCGGCACATTTGCCATGCAGATGGCAAAGCACCTCGGAATCAAGGTTTTTGTCACTGCAGGTTTGTTGGTTCAGATAGATAGATACATCATATATGCTACTAAAATGTTTTCCGAAAGCGCGCAGGTAACTCTGCTATGCTCCTCCAGGAAGCCAGGAGAAACTAGATGCTTGCGCGGGTTTGGGCGCGGATGTATGTATAAACTACAAAACCGAAGACTTTGCGGCACGCATCGAAGAAGAAACCGATGGAAATGGTATTATCCTGCCATCCTCTTTGTAATGCCTGATGCCCTGACAAGTTAATAAAACAAAATGTTTTGGCTTTGCCAAGTTAATATACATGCATTCTAACTGTAATATGGGGAACATCTCTACCAGGTGTTGATGTCATTCTGGACAACGTCGGCGGACCTTACCTCCAGCGCAATCTGGACAGCTTAGCAGTGGATGGTAGGCTTTTCATCATCGGTTTCATGGGAGGCACCGTGACCCAAGTGAACCTGCAGGCGATGCTTGCCCGAAGATTGACCATACAAGGTTGCGTTCTCTCGTTACGCCATGCGTTTGTTTCTTCCTAGTAACAGATCTTATACCGATGTTTTTAGTTTGTTTTCGTGCGACTGGACGATTCCTAAATGTCATCACTAATTTTGGCACCTGATCGAATTGCTATGATTATTTGCAGTTGCTGGGCTGCGGAGTAGAAGCCTCGCCAATAAAGCTCAGATCGTCAGCGAGGTGGAGAAAAATGTATGGCCAGCCGTTGTGTCGGGCAAGGTGAAGCCGGTGGTTTACAGGACACTCCCTCTATCTAAGGCAGTTGAAGCTCACAAGTTAATGGAATCAAGCACCCACATTGGCAAAATACTGCTGATTCCATGATTGGTTATGGCATCACATCTTGTAATTTGGTTCTTGAAGTGCTCATGAAAGCAGAGGTATATTTTCAAAACTATCAGTTACAATAAATGTTGGAACTTGGAAGTCATGAGATTGAGTTGGAGAAACTGCTTGGCTGAGGTGCCTGGCATAGTGTTCCTGATGACGATGCTTCTAGATTATATCCTATTTAGCACGATTAGCATCAAACGGCGATACGGATGATGCATTACTTTTTGCTCCGTAGGATTAATTCAGGCATCTAAATAGGTTAATGGAACACTAAATATTGGATTGGGCCTCTGTGGACATTAACAGAACACACCCACTATGCCACCAGAATACTTGACAGAATTCTACAGCAAGTGATAACTGACCAGAGAAGAGAGCAAAACGGGCCTACAATTGATTCCTTCACAAGAGAATGGAAACAGACAGTTCATCTACTGATCTTAATATGCTACCTTTAGTCCCACCCTGTGTAATCAGGTAGATTGGCGGGTTCAAGAAGAAGAAGAAAAAGATCTATAGCAAAGGATTTTCATTGTTGAAAACACACACCAAAGGAATCGGATATAACCATTAGTCCATTACTGCAGCGCATACGTACAGCCACCAAGCAATCTTTCAAAATCCAGCATGACAAAACTTCCATAACATACTATGCATTGCTACTCACGAGTGATCACTTCAAAAAGCATGCAAGTATGTAGGTCATTAACAATTGCAAACATAGGTTTCTTTTTACTACATTTCGTCGTATATACTATCACAAAGTTCCTCATTCTATCCGTCTTCACTCCAATAATAAGAAACATGCAAAAGGAAAACTAGTGCTGCTCTGCCAGTGAAATGTCCTTATTCCTGAGTAATATTCAATGGAACGGTGCAATTGCACTGCAGTTTCATGGATTCAGTCTGCCTCTTCAACATCTCATTATCCTGCAGCGATGGGAACAAGCATCAGCGAATAAATGAAGAGGAAGCATGAGCTCAGATGAGACAGGAGACAGAGAACTAAGATTCTGATACAATGAGAATATGCACAGAAATTTGCCCCAAAATTACCTTTTGCAACTCTTCAAATCTCTTGGTTGAAGCCGACAGTGAGGTCTTAACCTACAAACAAAGATTGCCCCATAAGCACCGCAGACGTGAATCATGGGAGAATATAGGAGCGTACAAGTACATATGCTGACAATGGAGCCAACCTTTAAAAGTTCATCTTGCAGCTCCCTGCTTCTCGCCAATTCCGTGTCGTATTTCATTCTCCACTCAGCGGATTCATCCATTGCCTCTAGGTTAGCATGCTCGAACTGCCTCCTGCAAAGTCGACCCAGCAAAATCATACCACTAAACCGCTTAGCCATGCCTCCGACGAAACATCAAGATAACATGAACATGAACATGAACGCAGGTAGATGAAATCGTATGAACAAGAAACAAACAACCACTGCAAAAAATCAAAATCAGCAATGTTCTGTATGGACCAGGAGCATATGGCAGCCAAAAAATCTTGATAAAAGCATGCACTTTTTACTGACAATGGCATACGCATATGTTGAGTGGAAACATGGAAATAATGCTCCAATTCCATCAAACTCGCCTTGCAAAGTTGCAATGAATCGGCAGCTAATTCTCAGACCGTCTGGACTGGCAGCAGGCAGTAAAAAAGAAACTCGAAAAAGTGAGCATCTAATGCCATGTAAGCCTGGATCCATGGTTTCTTGCACCCAACCAAATGGTGAAATGGAATGACAGGAACCGAACTGTCTGTCACTCCAAGATTTGCTCCTTGGAAACCATTCTACAGACCGAATCCGAGAGTTGTCCTCCCAGCCATGACCCACCCACACGTCGAACAGGCCTCGTCAGGATCCGTCAGCAGGAGGAAGGAAGGAAGGGGGGAGAGGAGGGAGAGGGAGAGGGCGGGGGCGGGGTGCGAACCGGAGCTCCTCGCGGTCGTCGGCGGTGAAGGAGGGGTCGTCGGACTGGCGCGCCCAGATGCGGAAGTAGACGGCGGTGCCCATCAGCAGTGCCACCGCGAACGCCGCCATCAGCGCCTGCCGCTCCTGCCGCCGCCCTCCTCCTCCTCCACTTCCTCCTCCCCCTCGTCCCACCATCATCTTCCTCCCTCCGCCGATCTGCCCTCCCTCCTCCACCCTCAGGCAGCCTCCCTGTTTACTCGCGCGGGCCTCTCCGTACCGCCCGAGACGCCCACCTCGGCCCGCTCGGACGTCGAGCCCACTGGGTCGAACCATTTCGAGCCCGGCTCCGGACGAATAAAAATGAGGAAATCCCTCACGCTCTACGCGCCTCGTTGAAATTCAGTTATGTCTGCTACGCACCTCATGCATGAGCTTCATCTTCATATAGCCATGGCTGGGGCACTCGAAGAAGCTTCGCAGCAATGGCGACTCTTTCTCTCCATCTCCCTCCTCTGGCACGCCCGCAGGCCCTCTCCCTCCGGCGACGAGAAGGGCGGCACGGCTCGTCCGGCCGCCAGCTCAGACTCAGGCGCGCCGCCGGGAGGGTGCAGGCGAGCTACAGGGGGCTCGACGCGCTGTACGATGATGGCTACGGGACGGTCAAGGACCTGGGCCACTATTATAAGGCGATCGGGGAGCTGGCGAAGCACGACGGAGGGCCGCCCCGCTGGCTATGCCCCGTCGATGCCGGCGAACCGGCGGTCGACGACGCTCCGGTTATGCTGTATTTGCCAGGTAAAAACGTTCTGCCATGTCTCAGTATGTGTGTTGATGCCTCAATGGTTAGGCTAATTTCATGTGTTGATTCGGGTTATGTGTTTATCTTTTGCAGGGATAGATGGAGTGGGGATGGGGCTCTGCATGCACCACAAGGCTCTTGGAACGTACGTGAGATACCAAGACCAGTTTACTTGGAAAAAAATTATGGCAAGGCAAACCCATAGTGTGGTTGTGATACTTCAGATACATTATGCAACTTGTTCCTTCATTTGCAGGATATTTGAACTTAGATGCATGCACATTCCTTCTCAAGACCGCACGCCGTTCGAAGGTATTTAGTTAATTTGTCAGTTTATTTTCCAAGCATTTTCCACCTGAAGTCAAATTCTGAGCTTACTTTAAGATTCAGAGTGGAAGACATCCTTTTTGTTTCAAAAGAAACATTTCTTTTCTCTCGACGTCGGCATCAAGACGATGCACACAACACAAAAATCCCTCTATAGAAACATGCCCTCATGTTAACATGTGGCAAAAAGCAAAAGACGCCCAAAACGCGTTAAGCTGAGCCAACACCGCGTAGCCGCGTGACCAGTTATTCAGTTCTAAAGATTAATTCGTGTGGTTTTAGCTCCTTTTATTTTTCAGAACTTGTCACAATGGTAGAAGATGCTGTGAGAGCAGAGCATTCCACCTCTCCTGCTAAGCCCATCTACCTATTGGGAAACTCGTTTGGAGGATGCATAGCTCTTGCAGTTGCCGCTCGCAATCCCGGTATTGATTTGATACTGGTACTAGCTAATCCAGGTACGCAAGAAAATCCGATGGTATGCGACTGAACCTTCTTACTTATGAACAACTTCTGATATGTATAAATTTGCTTTATCTATCTTTTCTTCCGGGAAAGCTACATCATTCGAGCGGTCACGCATAAAAACCCTTCTGTCGGTTTTCAGCCCGTTGCCGGACCGTGTGAGTATTGCAATTGCAGCTCTACTGAACTACAACATTGGTAAGTAGTACCTTCTATGGTCTAGCATAGGAAATTGAAAAAAAGGAACAAGTGTTGGAATAAGCTAGAAGCAATGACATTGATGCATTTGTTGGACCGAGAGTTAACTGATAATTTAGCAGGATACACCTAATACCGGTGTGTCATAAGTTTACATTTGTTCTTTAAGTTTGTTTTACTTGCTTCTTCTATTATTCCTCACCATGGGAGCAGACAATGAGGTGAATACGGCATGGATTAGAATGAGAAGTGGGAAGCATCCTTTAGAAGCACTCGGCAGATTCACAAGTAACATGGCATCTTCCCTCAAGCATTCGGTGTGTGCCGTCGACTTCTTTGCATTGTTTCTATGTATCTAATTTTATCAAGACAACGCAAATTATGGGAGAAACTAAGTTCATAAATAGTTACAGGCAACTATCAATGCAGAAGTCAGAGGTTATTCGCCCTTTTGATTTTTTTTACAAATTAAGGGAGAAAACAGTCTGAAAATAAATTCCTTTTGCTACTATTCTTTTTTCTTATGTTTCTTTTGGTCTGCAAGATTAATGTGTGTACAGAATAGATGCTTCAAATTAATTTATTTTGAAGGAAAACATGTGTGCCTTTAATTGCAGAAAATGTTGGACAAACTACCAAAAGACACACTAAGATGGAAGATTAAACTGATCAAAGAGGCTGCATCATACGCTAATAGCCATATACATTCAGTTACAGCCGAGGTGCTACTGCTAGCCAGGTTTGTGGCCTTAAGCACTCAGCTCTCTACCTATAATTTCACCGTTAGCTTCAGATTAATGTCACACAATAAATTCTACTAGTGCATGATTTAGCAATGTTTCTTGTTTGAATGCGTATTTTTTGTCGGATTTCGAACAATTGGATTATCATGACTCAAGTTCTTTTGTATTCCTGCACTCAGCTGCGCCGACAGGTTACTCCCGAGCAAATCCGAAGCTGGTAGGCTACAGAAAAAGTTAGCCAAATGCAGAGTCTTCTTCTTTGAAAAGCATGGCCACAGCTTGCTGCTTGTGAGTTTTTTTGTTAAAACAGGCTTTATCAGATTGCTATATATCTTATGCACTGAAAAGAAAAGGCGGTACTTCACCTCAACTCCTCAAGGGACAATGCTTACGACCCAACTTTCAGGAGCACGGTGTCCATGTCTCATCCATCATCAAGTGTGCTTGCCTCTACCGCCACTCGAGCCACTACCACCGGGTTCACGACTACATACCACCGTCGGCAACCGAAATGAAGGAGGCCGATAAGATCAGCAGGTAGTAAGCAAGATCACCACACCCAGAAGCAAATTCTCACATCATACGCGCCGAAAACGATCATGAATGCTGAATGCACCACCACCTACACGCTGGAAATGATAACAGGGTGACGATGTTCAAGACGTGCCCGGCGATGTACTCGACGACGGCGGACGGCGCGGTGGTGCGGGGCCTGGCGGGGCTGCCGGAGGAGGGGCCGGTGCTGCTGGTGGGCAACCACATGGTGATGGGGACGGAGTTGATCCCGCTGGGCGCGGAGCTGCTGCGGCGGAGGAAGGTGGTGGTCCGCGGCGTCGCCCACCCGCTGCTGTTCCCGAGGAAGGCGCGGACGCGGTCGCAGGGGCACGACATGTTCGACTTCATCAACCTGTGGGGCGGCGTGCCCATGACCCTCAGGTCCATGTACGAGCTGCTGGCCGCCGGCGAGTTCGTGCTGCTCTACCCCGGTGGCTACCGGGAGGCGCTCCACTGCAAGGTACGTACGTAGGAGCAGGCCGGGTTCACGACGGAGTTTGTTGCTGATTTGATGATGATTGGAATTTGTTGTACCGTTGGATTATCTTGACTGTGAACCTGGATACATTTGAACATGTGGATTGTAGGGTGAAGAGCACAGGCTTTTCTGGCCGGACCAGGCTGAGTTCGTCAGGATGGCGGCGCAGTTCGACGCCACCATCGTGCCGTTTGGAGTCGTCGGAGAGGATGACCTCGTGAACGTAAGCCATTGCATGTTTATGTTAAGCTTGCGAGTGGTTCAAGGTACGCCAACGTGGCAGCCACATGGATGATTTTCCCCTCTCCTGACTCGGTTTTGGCACGCCATGTGGCAGCTACATTTGATCGAATAAACGAGTTTATGGACTAAATCTGATCACTTCCCTAGCGTCATTTGCATGTAAACATTTCTATTCTTGGGTTATGTATCAAGCTGATCAACGTATCCTAAAACGGTTAGAGACTCAAGAATGCAACCACAATCATGCATTCTCTAACCAACGCTTTCACCCTTCTGAATCTGCAGCTGCTCTGGACGTTCGACGACATCAGGAGCGTGCCCTTGGGCAGGAAGCTGCTGCGGGCCTACAGCAACCATCTGAAGCTAAGGTTTATAGCTACTCCCTCCGTCCCATTAATATAAAAGCGTTTTTGATACTAGTATAGCTAGGAACATCCGTTCTCTCCATGAGCTGAAGCTAAGGTCATGTTTCTACTGCAGGGACACTCAGGAGGTGATCTTCCCCGGCGCAATCCCGAAGATCCCAGGCCGGTTCTACTACCTGTTCGGGAAGCCAATCCCGACAAGGGGGCGGCAGGACGTGCTCACCGACCGGCGGGCCGCCACCGAGCTCTACTTCGATGTGAAGTCGGAGGTGGAGGGCATCATCGCCTACCTGCTGGAGAAGAGGGAGGAGGACAGGTACAGGAGCATCCTACCCAGGCTCCTCTACAGAGCTGTGAGGGGGTCCAAAACTGAAGTCCCAGCCTTCGATCCTTAACATACATAGTAATAGTACTAGTAAATATGAACGTTGCACCAAATATGTATATATTCTCAAAAACACACCACCATACTATCTATAGTACATCTGTTTGAGCGACAGTTATATCTGGATGGAGGTAGTACTTGGAAGTATAGTACCAATACTCTACATGACATGATTACACTACACAAAAGTGGCGTGCTCATTTACAAACTCTAGCTACAAGCTAACTGCAGCGGCGGAGGCGCAGGCGTCCACAGCGTCAGCAGGTACTCCTCCGACAGGAGGACGGCGAAGCGGTGTGCGCCGATGGCGGCGGACACGGCAGAGACGACCAGCGCGCTCCAGCCCACCCTGGCCATCAGCACTGGCTCCTCCCTTAGATCCTTGACGAACTTTAAGAATATGACCTTCAGCCTTCGGTCCCTCACGACCTCATGTAGCGACGACACCACGGGTGAAATCGGTGCTCCTTTGGACATTCCCAGGGCGTCACCCCTGTCCCCGAGTCGTTTCAGTGCAGTCACCTTCACCATCCACCGGCAGACGACGTCGGCGAGAGCCCGGCTCAGGAGGGCCCGGAAAATCGCCGCGTCTTTGGAGATCAGGTCCCGGGCGAGAGACTTGTGGTTCTGCACAACCAAACACAAAGTGAGCTCAAGACTCAGTTTAGTTTAGTTCAGGGAAGAACAGTCAGGAGAGCCAGATGGTTCAGATTAAGAAGTGCTTGAAAATAGCAAGGGTCGTTATGTTACATACTGCTGTCATTATAAGTCTCCTTATCACGATGCTATCCCTTGATAATAAGAGCCTCAGGCAAAGGTTCGCAGTATGCATCGCCCTTTCTGGTGTGGCGCGGTCAAGGGAAGACGCGTCACTGATCTCTGCAAGGTTTGAGACATCCAGGCCCTTTGTCTCTGGCAGAACTCCAGTGTTTTGCCTGAAGTTACCCCTTCATGTATATGAAAATAATGTCAGCACGCATATCGTATCGTATCGCAATTATGTTTGCTTGGTTCTTTGAAAAAATAAATCTAGAACTGGAAATCCACCTTGCTGATGCTAGCTTTAGAAACACTGCAATCTTGTGCCACTGGAACTCTTTTCTTTTGTTGAAAATCACCTGCATTACATATGACTGGTGTCAATAATATGGCAGATGCTTTTTGTTATGGAGAAGTGTGCGCCACAGAACACTGAAACTGTGACGGTGTGACCTGCTTCCATGCTGTACAAACTAACCACCGGAGCAACTAGACTAGTCTTACATATTGCTAGAAGATTTAAGAGGAATTAGGGAGCCCAAGGCTGGAGATAATGAGCCTTGGACCTAGCAAATGCCATTGCTTAAATGTGGGCCATGTTACTAGCTCGAAAGTAGTCAAGGTAAAGAGATTCTTCTGCGAATGTTTTTAGAATAGAAAAAAAAAGGGAAGATCGCAAATATGGAAGTATATTGCTGAGTGGTGCCTATTAGCTGAAAACTAGCCATTTTATAAAAAGAGGAGTCGGATGATGATATGTGTTTAAAAGACTAACTTTAGCTATGGAGGACAACAGAACAGTGAAGCTATCAATTAGATGCAGGACCTTCCTGGTATATAATCATGCAGACCATTCTGGAAATTAATAACTGAGATAAAAGGAGTACCTGATGCAGGACCTTCCTAGTATCAAGTGAGTTATCAGACAGAAGCTTCCTAACAACATACGGATATGCTGCCTGAAATGTTTTAAAAGTTCCATCTTGTGCTATGGCAAGTCCTATCAATTACAAAGGATACAATAAACCTCTCAAGAAACAAATCGCAATCAAAACAGACTAAGCTGGAGTAAACAACTCATATATACATGTATTTGTCAAACCAGTTCAGTATCTTAACATCCGATGAACAAGCTAACCTTCCAAAGAGGCAATTGACCGCAGGACCAGCGTAAAATATGGTGGCATACGAAAGTGATATTTAAGCGCTATAGACCAAATTTTCCCAAGTACCTAAAAGATGTTTGCGCATCGGTTCAAGAACCACAACACCAATGCGAAATGGTTTTCATTAGGCAAGATACTTGGTTTAAAATAGATCACATAAATAGAGATGTCAGACAACTGTATATGGAACTGAATCTACAGAGAGAAGGCTACTCACCCTACTAAACTTGATGTCTGGAATTCCACCTTCAAAGGTTACCTCACCCAATGTATCCTCTAAGTCCTAAAATAGCAAATAAAATACTGTAAACACTAATTATAAACATAAAAAATAATCTAATGGCACAGTAAATCACAGCATCCAAATATATTATGAGTTCATAACCCCTTCTATTTATCCAAGTGTTAATGGCAGAGGCAAGTAGATAATTGTGTGGACAACGAATCTGAAAAATCTTTCGGTGTGAAATCATGTACATATAAAATTACACAATGGTCCAAGGGTAGTATAAAGCTTAGAATTAGTTGATCCCACCGACACACAAAAAACATATTCTGCTCAACATATTACCATTGTCACTCGCCGTAGATTAGTTCTTGGTGGAACAACATCCATTTCAATCAGATCATAAACAAGGGAAGCCCAATCTCCATTTACTATGTGCACAATGCTCGAAAGCATAGCTCGGCTATGTTTCTTCTCCATCTCACAAAGCAAACCAAAATCAAGAAACCTAACATGTTTAGGAAAATGTTACCACAGCTCAACAAATATATCACCAAAAAAAATTGAAATATAATTCCACAGAGCAAACTAAACTGTGAGCCTTTGTAGTTTGCACCATATGTGATAAACTAGGCAGTAAAATAGTTGTGTGCATCAATCGATGCAGAGGCAGGGGGTACAACCTCCTTTTCACAAAAAAAGTTTGTACCAAATGAATATATTGTTCTACCCATTATTGTAGGAGGTCATTTACTTGTAGCATGCATCAGAAATAAACCAGCACTTACCCAACACGACCATCAGGTGTATAACGCAAATTCCCAGGATGAGGATCAGCATGTAGCAAGCCTGTTTCAAGGAGCTGCACTAATGATGCCTCGACACCTTTATTGACCTTTTTATTGAAGGAAATAACAAAATGTTAAAATCATTGACCAGCAAGCTCAAACCGAATCATGAAATGTGCAAATTGTTGGTAAGCCCCATATATTGTAGAATATCCTTCAAGATTCAAGATGTATATTTTAAATTTGCATTATTCTCAGACAATCACGAGGTGGTACAGAACTATCTGAATTGCAACCTTTAAAACATAAAGAAGCACTCACCAAGTTATCAATGAATATAACATCATTTTCAAATATTTGCTAACAAGAACTACTGCTTGGTTGGTAATAAACTCATTTATGGCACTCATCTTATATCAAATCAGACAAATAACTACTGAATTCTTTATGAACAAACTACTAGTACTAAATACCAGGTCAAGAAGGCGGGCTTTTGCATCCAACTTCTGTTTCTCTGGCAACTCAGCAATGTCACCAGAAATTCCTTTAGCCAGAGAAAGCAATTCCCTAGGGTTTTCACCAGCCACCCACTCCATAGTCAAAACCCTCTTCCTGGTAAGTTGTTTGAGAACCTTCGGAACCATTACAAATGAATATTTGGAGTGAGTGTCCTGCAAGACGAGTGGAAATCATGAGCTAAAATAAAACCTAGAGAAGACATATGTTAGCAAAACATGGGAAGGCGACAAGACCAAAGAAGCACCAGGAATTTAGTAGCATTAGCAGCTTCAATATTGTAGTCCAACTCATCAACAAAACCTCTACCCAATTCATCAGCATAGAGGGAAATGTTACTTCTTCGCTTTGTAACTTTCCCCACAAAAGAAAGCTGTAACAAAAAGTAGATAGTAAACAACTGAATAAACAAGCATCACAAGAATGAGAATACAATAACAGAAAATGCTGCAATTGTGCAATCAAAACAAAGAGCTAAAGGACGTGGAAAGAACATGGAAATATATGAAGAAATTATTTATGTGCTACTTCTCGTGTCCGGCCAGGTTTCGAAGTTACACTATCACTGTAGTGAAAAATATTTGGAGGAAAGAAAGGTAAAGCTTGTCCTGAAAAAGTGACTACTTTTGACAGGCCAACACAAACAATGAATTACACATAGCAAGTTAAGAAAGGGTAGAAAATTTACAGACCCCAAGGCGTAGAATATAGATGTCCCTCAATACAGAAGGAAGGAGGTTCGGCCGCTGAACCTTTATGGCCACAAGAGCACCATCAAACGTACGCCCCTGATAAACCTGATGGAGATGGTACAGTAAAATGAATAAGAATATATCAGCAATTCCAAACAATCTTTCTTAACAAATTAGAAGCAGAGGGCAAAGATCTTGGATAACCAATTACCTGTCCAAAGGAAGCTGATGCAACAGGCTCATCAGAAATGTAACTGAAAACCTGCGAAACAGGGCGCTCAAATTCTCCCTCAATGATCTTCATTGCATCCTCTCTTTGGAAAGGAGGAACCCTCTCATGTAACTCGGCAAGTGCCTGAAATTGAGGTGCTAAGGTCAGTTTAATTTCTAGTGGAATAATATGAGCACTACTTAACTGTGAAGCGAATGCTTGTTAAGAAGATGAAGCAATGTAAATGTAAAATTTGATAGTATCCTGGAGTGGTTTTACCTAACCTCAGAAATCTCCGAGCCTAAGATATCAGGTCTTGTTGAGAGGGACTGTCCAACTGTATACATAGGATATGATAGGCGTATTAGGAGTAATTCGAAGCGGATGAGCACTACCATGGCTTTACGCTATCAAACATGAATATCAGACCTTTTATGAAAGTAGGCCCAAGGTCAAGAAATGTATCCTTGAGAAGCTGTCCAACCATGAATTGTGAAGCATCGAAACCTTCGTTGCTGACACTACTGCTGTGGGTAGCATCTGTGGTCAGACTGGCTCTTTTAAACATTTGCACCTTTACCGCACCCACGAGGAATGTGAATAGTATCTACAGGGTACATATGCACATCGCATCAAACCATTATACAGATCAGCTGAAGCAAGTAAAAATCTAGGTAAAGGCAAAGATGGTGGCCAGTTGTAGCTTACTTGAACCGTGCGAAATACAAGGATATGAGGCCGTGAGACGAAGTACTGTGCGAGCAGATCGGGATTGTAATGCTGGGGCAGAGGAGTGCTGAGAATGGCCAAGAAGTAGTTGACATACAACTTGAGAGCATCGGCGTCAGCCATCATCAGCTCCATACAAGACAGCCCTACCAAATTCATGGGAAAACAATTTAACAGTGTGACCAATGAAGCTTAATTGATGTTGTATAATCCTGCAGTGTACACTGAGGAACCTGGTGGGTGGGGATGAGGAGGGAAGGCCGGGGGCTGAAGAGCCTGCTGCTGTTTCTGCTCTTTCGGCTGTCCATTGGGTTTGGGTTCAGGCTGCTTCTTGAAAACTGGTCTGGGCTCAGTAGATTGCTGCTGGGATTGAGGCTGCTGCTTGCTTCCGAGGAATCGAAGGACGAACTCCTGCTTCGAGGAATCGGCGTACACCTTCAGGGCTTGCAGATCGGCCATCACCAGCTCCACGCAGGACAACCCTGCCGAAGATTTGGGGGAAATGCCGTCAGAAGCAAGGCAGTGTGACTATGTGGGCTTAACTTGGCATGCGCTCTCGCCGGCGGTGGGGAACCTGGAGGGTAGGCTGGGAACGCCGGGGCTTGGGGGTGTGGTGGCGCCGCCTCCTCCTCCTCCTCCTGCTGCTGCTCCGCTGGCTTAGGTATCGGCCGCTTCCGCTGCTGTTTCTTCTTCTCGAGGAAGCGGAGCCAGAGGACGTCGCGGAGCGGGGCGCCGGCCGCGGCCTGGAGGAACTCTCTGTCGCGGCGGAGCACGCCGAGCACCTGGTCCAGGGCCCCGCCGCCCCCGCCGCCTCCTCGCCCGCCCGGCTGGTGCGGCAGGCTCTGCTTGCTCCTCCCCCACCACGACCGCTGCTGCCGCGGCGCCCACTTGTCGCTGTTGCCGCCGCTCGTCGCGGCGCACACGGGCAGCACGGCGGGCCGCACCAGCGGCGACATCGCATCCGCTCCGGATTCCGGGAGCTTTTTTCAGGGAGGAGGAGCAGGGAGGGGGGAGTGATGGTGGTGGACACGGCGGCAAAAGTGTGCGAGAGGAGGCTCAGTGGCCACCGGCCGCACACGTCATCGGCTCATCGTCCACGTGGCCAGCGAACTGGTCCGATCCACTTGGATACCGTTCTTACACTTTCATAAAACTTTTTTTTTCTGAGAGTAGAAGGCAATATTTGAGTTACAAGAAAACTACACTCACCGCGAACAGCGAGCAGCGCAATCATCACATCTGAACAATAAAGATGGACAACATCACAAAGCAAGATACAACGCAAAGAGCCCATCCTAATCAACACACAACACCGCGTCTCGACCGATACCGGACACCACCGAAGAACACCAACTTCCACAAAACTTCACTTGTCGGCGCACCAACCACTCTTATCGCCTAAGAGAAAGTGGCAAGTGGGTGGCAGGACTCGATCCAGACCGAGAAAGACATCGTCTTGGACACACCGACGACAGGCGTACATAGCGCCGCCGAGGATCAAGAAGGATAGCGGCGAACACTGAAGGAGAGCGACGAGGAGCCAGCATGTCTCCAAACACAATGCTTCCAACAGAGGAATGCCGTCGAGGACACCGCCATTGCGTCGATCCAACCGAATCATGGCATTCGCCCGGAGACAGCCACAACTCCAAGCAAGCGAGGGACATGACGGACACACCTCGACAACGCCTCCAAGGAGGGGAATGCCATCCACAAACGCCATCGTCACCGGCCCAACATAAGGCGAGCAAGATTTTCATCAGCACGTCGCACCTCACCACACCGGCTAGAATTGGGTAACACCATCCTAGAAGCTTCACACCGCCGCCACCACGGCACTGTGCCTACGTAGCTGAAAAGCCGAGGGCCAACGATCGGACATGCGGAAAGGAGAACACCGGCCACACCATCAACACCCCGCTTGGACGAGGAACCGCAGCCACCCCGCACCTCCGGCAAGGTCCAAGACGCCCGCAATAGCCATCGCCCACTCCAAAGGACAACCTTGCGACGGCTGGACCCACGTCTTCATGAAGCCAAGCTGCACCACCGAGAGAGAACCACCGCTCATCACACCGCACAGAGAAGGCCGCCCGCTCGCTGCTCGCCAAGACTTCATCTTGATCAGGCTCGAAGCGCCGCCTCCACCAACCTGGCTGTGGACACGCGTTGTTGCCTCCGGGCAGTGCTGCAACCACCCAACCGCGCCATCGCTCGCTACCGACTCCTGTCAGGCCTACCGCTCCATGAGATCTCCTGCTGGGCTCCGGCCGCCACCCTCACCTCCGGTCGGCGTAGATCTGACTAAGCCGGATCCCGCCACGAAAGAGCGTCGCGTTGCCACCAGCCCACGCACTCCGCCGCGACGCACCAACATCGATCACCAACAGCGTTGTGACATGGCTTGAGACTGCGTCGGTATTTTCCCAAAGAGAAAGGGATGATGCAACACATCGACGGTAAGTATTTCCCTCAGTTAAGAAACCAAGGTATCAATCCGTCGAGGAAGATCAAGCAACTATGTAAACATAACCTGCACACAAAGAAGAAATACTTGCAACCCGATGCGTAAGAGAGGTTGTCAAGCTCTCAACGATAAAAAGATTAATTAGGTTGTAACAGGTTGGGCAGATAGATCTCGCAAGAACATAAAATAAAAGAAGTAAACAAAAAGTGCAACAAGGTATTTTTGGGTTTTTGGATTAATAGATCTGAAAACAAACACGACAAAAAGATAGATCGGAAATCAATATGTTGAAAACATAGACCCGGGGACCGTAAGTTTCATTAGTGGCTTCTCTCATGAGTATAGCACTCGGTGGGTAAACAATTATTGTTGGGAAATTGATAGAAGATCAAATAATCATGACGATATCCAAGGCAATGATCATTATATGCATCACGTCCAAGATAAATAGACCAAAACGATTCTGCATCTACTACTATTACTCCACATATCGTCCGTTATTCAACATGCATCTAGTGTATTAAGTTCATAAAAAACGAAGTAATGCAATAAGAACGGTGACATGATGTAGACAAGATCTATACATATAGGAATATACTCCATCTTGTTATCCTTAATGGCAACGATACATGTGTGTCTTGTGACGGTGTCCTGGACTAGGGGATAATCACCACGTCGTCTCCCGACCAATGGATCGGACCGAGGACCCCCATGATGATTCACTAATAGACCACTTCAGGCAGCCCATGACACATACAAGGAAATTTTCACAAGACTTGGCGCACAAGACAAAGACTCCTTTAAACCCTAGGCCTCTGGTATTATATAAACCGGGGCCAAGCTAGTCAATAGACAATCTCATATTCATTACTACAATCTCGTGATAGATACCTGTACTATGTACTATCCCCATATTAATACAATCAAAAGCAAAACGTAGGGTATTATCTTCTTGAGAGAGAACCCGAACCTGGGAAAAATCCCGTGTCCATGTTACCATTGCTTCAAGACGCCTAGCTTAGGACCCATATCACGAGATATGCCGGATTTAACACTGACATTGATGCTTTCATTGAGAGCGTGATCGGCACGAGGCGATGGGCAGGTTCATCTACGTCTATTCCGAACACTTCGATCGGCATCTAGAAGATTACGGCGTGAGTCACGTGTTGTCCTTTCAGTTGAACCTGTTCGGCGTAATCAATTCTTTTCGGTTTGTCTTTTTCTACTGTTGTGTGTTGTTTTATTCACAGGAGCATGCGTGACGGAGGTCAATCAACTTGCAGCTGCCGTTAGATCATCGATTGCAAGTGGGCACAGGTCTATTCCTGGCCCTTGCTCTCGAAGGACAATTCTTCTGTCCCGACCTTTTCCGCAAACTTAATAACTAATTGACCTCGATTTGATTTTTTTCTCATATCTCATTCTTTTTTGGTCACGCCAACATCCTTGCCGTTTGGTTTGCACGCGAAACGTCAAGGTCGTCAACGTCTGGTCCTGGCCATATGCCGTCCATCTTGACGTTTGGAGTAAACGCCATCCATCTTGGCGTTCGGTCCTAGGCTAAAAAAAGACAGCATGCAATTAGTATAGTTTCTTTCATAAACAATTCTGTTGACAAACTCCCATAATTGATGGCCTGCTTGATCGTCCGGCCAACATTGAAGCATGTGTGGTTACCTCGTTTTGATTTGGTATTGAGCATGCAAAAAGATAAGAAGAAGGAAAATCAAGAGATCACATGGAATAACTGACTCGAATTGTAAGAGATTACAATTACAGTATATGAGATGGTCTCTTGGCCAAACCAGCACTTGTCTTTTCTTCACGAGAATTGGCAAGCTGCTAGAACACACAAACATGATCGTAGTATGATAATTTTTATTTAATTGGTGCTGTTTTTATTTTATTTTATTGTGCACAAGGGAGCATATGAACCTGAACTCACATCTGAGTTTTGTTTCCTGTTTTGCTTTTATGTATTTTTCAATAATATACAATATTATAAGTCAAGTTGATATACACCATCGCCAACTTTACATATTTGTCATATGCAATTGCAAAAAAAATGTCATTGTTAATGCTTCGATATTTGGTCGAACAAATGCTTGGTAATTCAGTAAATGACCACTGTAGGAGTTAAATCATGCGATCTAACTTTGAATAAAAATGAGCTAGCTATTGCTCCAACTTAAGCTCTATGTACTGATCTAATATAATATTCAAATGCTATATAGTTATTAATATATGTGTGTTTCTAAAATAGCATAGTAATCATTAGTTCACATAATAAACATGATTTAAATTGTATAGCATACTCCTTTATTTTGCATAACATTTTGTAGTGGACATAGAGCCATATTATTTTCTAGTATACACATGAACTTGCCTGGAAGATGCGGCGACGCCGACAGCGAGACAGGAAAGTGGTAGTGACATCGTAGGAAGGTGCGGACATGGACGAGCGATTGCCCCCCACCCCCCGTCGCAGCCGGAACCCCGTACCCCACCCATCCGAGCCAGGCGGAATGGATGGCGTCCGGACAGCGATCCAATCAGCAAGCGATGCATCCGTCACGCTCGGACACTGACTTCATTTCGCATGTCTAGAATGTTGAAATATGATTTGCTTTGCTTTGTTTTGAACAGTTGAATGCGGACAATTTATATCGTATGATTGACGTGCATAAATTGTATGAGTTTGAGGCCCCGCATTTGAGATATGTGGATGTGCGGCAATCCATATGAGGGGTCGGTGGACGCTGTCCGCAGATGCGGCGGAGGGCATATAGACGGCTGGATTTGTGGCTGTAAATGCTATAACAACCCAAAATATTCCAGAAAAGTGAGTCTTCATTGGTTGCCTTTCGATACCAAGTTAATTCATTTTGAAATGATGGTTAGCGTGCTTTTAATTACATGAGTTAATTAAGAGAATTATTTATGAAAGCAACTGCACTAATGATGCATGCAACCTTTTCCATGTAAGTGATGGACTAGTATCAACCGCCAAGATGGATGGCGCATACGCGTTGTCACGTCAGCGCCAAATGAACATGTGTGGGCCAGGGCCAAACGCAGGGTACCTTGGCGTCTCGCATGCAAACACCAAGAATGTTGGCGTGATAAAAAAAAGTCAGATATGTAAATCTTTTCAAATCGAGGTCAATTAGTGATTAAGTTTGCAGAAAAAGTCAAAACATAAATTTTGTCCGCTCCCGAACATCAAATTTATGACACTCTAGGACATATTTCTAACAGTTGCAACTTGATTCAGTTGCCATAGGGTGACCGGGCAACTCAACCAATCTCCCTCGAGGGGATTTGAAGGATGTGTTGATGAGCCAGTATGATTCGCCATTGTGTTGGAGCTCTAGAGGTGGCAATGGAGAACGAAGTGGCGCAAGAACAGGGGAAGAGTAGGGAGGATACGATACGATCAATCGCCGCCTGAACTTTATATACGTGATACGTCTCCAACGTATCTATAATTTATGAAGTATTCATGCCATGTTTACAATAATTCTATATGATTTTATTAGAACTAACCCGGACTGATGTTGTTTTCAACAGAACTACCATGGTGTCGTTTTTTGTGCAAAAATAAAAAAATTTCGGAATGGACTGAAAATTTAGTATGATTTTTTCTGGACCAAAGGAGACCCCCGGAGCATTGGAGTTGGGCCAGAAGAGCCACGATGAGGTCACAAGCCTGCCAGGTGCCCCCCTCTGGCTGCGCCTAGCAGGCTTGTCACGCCTCGTGGCACTCCTTGACGTGAGATCAACGCCAAAAATTCCTATAAATATAGAAACCTCCGAAAAGAAACCTAGATCGGGAGTTCCGCTGCCGCAAACCTCCAGAGCCACGAAAAACCAACCGGGAGCCCGTTCCGGCACCCTGCCGGAGGGGGAAACCATCACCGCAGGCCATCTTCATCATCCCGGCGGTCTCCATGATGAGGAGGAGTAGTTCACCCTTGGGGCTGAGGGTATGTACCAGTAGCTATGTGTTTGATCTCTGTCTCTCTCTCTCTCTCGTGTTCTTGAGATGACACGATCTTGATGTACCGCGAGTTTATTGATATAGATGAATCATATGGAGTTTTCCCCTCTCTATCTTGTTGTGATGAATTGAGATTTCCCTTTGAAGTTTTCTTATCGGATTGAGTCTTTAAGGATTTGAGAATACTTGATGTATGTCTTGCGATGGGATATCCGTGGTGACAATGGGATGTTCTATTGATCTACTTGAGGTATGTTTTGGTGATCAACTTACGGGTTCCGTGACCTTGGGAATCTATGAGTAGGGGTTGGCACATGTTTTCGTCTTGAATATCTGGTAGAAAATTTGGGGCACTCTTTGAAGTTCTTTGTGTTGGATTGAACATGACGAATCTGAAGTTGTGTGATGCATATCGTATAATCAAGCCCATGGGTACTTGTGGTGACATTGGAGTATCTAGGTGACATTAGGGTTTTGGTTGATGTGTGTCTTAGGGTGTTATTTTAGTACGAACTCGAGGGCTGTTCGTGACCCTTATAGGGATAGCTCATAAGATTGATCGGAAAGGATAACTTTGAGGTGGTTTCATACCCTACAATAATTTCTACGTTAGTGCTTCGCTATTTGTGACTTTGGAGTGAACTCTTTGTCGCACGAGAGGTATTTACATATGATTCAACTATGTCAGTATTGTTGAGAGAAATTGCACTAGTGAAAGTATGGACCCTAGACCTTGTTTCCAAGCATTTATACAACGTTTTGCTCGTTGTTTACTATTTGTTACCTTGCTGTTTTTATATTCTCAGATTACAAAAACCTATATCTACCATCCATATTACACTTGTATCACCATCTCTTCGCCGAACTAGTGCACCTATACAATCTTCCATTGTATTGGGTGTGTTGGGGACACAAGAGATTTCTTGTATTCAATTGCAGGGCTGTTTGAGAGAGACCATCTTCATCCTACACCTCCCACGGATTGATAAACCTTAGGTCATCCACTTGAGGGAAAATTGCCACTGTCCTACAAAACTTTGCATTTGGAGGCCCAACACGAATCTACAAGAAGAAGGTTGTTTAGTAGACATCATATGTCTTGCGATGGGATACCCGTGGTGACAATGGGATGTTCTATTGATACACTTGATGTATGTTTTGGTGATGAACTTGCGGGTTCCGTGACCTTGGGAACCTATGCATAGGGGTTGGCACACGTTTTTGTCTTGACTTTCCGGTAGAAACTTTGGGGCACTCTTTGAAGTTCTTTGTGTTGGATTGAACATGATGAATCTAAAATTATGTGATGCATATCGTATAATCAAGCCCATGGGTACTTGTGGTGACATTGGAGTATCTAGGTGACATTAGGGTTTTGGTTGATGTGTATCTTAAGGTGTTATTTTAGGACGAACTCTAGGGTTGTCCGTGACAGTTAGAGGGATAGCTCATAAGATTGATCAGAAAAGATAACTTTGAGGTGGTTTCGTACCCTACAATAATTCTTCATTAGTTCTCCGCTATTTTTGACTTTGTAGTGAACTATTTGCCGCATGAGAGGGACTTACATATGATTCAACTATGTCAATATTGCTGAGAGAAATTGCACTAGTGAAAGTATGGACCCTAGGCCTTGTTTTCAAGCATTGCAATACCATTTGTGCTCACTTTTGTTACTTGTTACCTTGCTGTTTTTATATTTTCAGATTACAAAAGCCTATATCTACCATCCATATTCCACTTGTATCACCATCTCTTCGCCGAATTAGTGCACCTATACAATTTGACATTGTATTGGATGTGTTGGGACACAAGAGACTCTTTGGTATTTGGTTGCAGGGTTGTTCGAGAGAGACCATCTTCAACCTACGCCTCCCACGGATTGATAAACCTTAGGTCATCCACTTGAGGGAAAATTGACACTGTCCTACAAAACTCTGCGCTTGGAGGCCCAACACGAGTCTACAAGAAGAAGGTTGTGTAGTAGACATCAATACGCTACGTTATGTCATCTTATGACGGGACGTCTGAGTCTTTAAAGTATTATAGTCCACTAATTTCCCAAACAGCTTGCTCTGTGTGGAAGAAAAATCGAGAAAAGGGAACTAAATATATGCCTCTTTAAGGCGGAGTTTGGGGAACTGTTGGTCCCCTAGATTACTTGAAACCTTTTGGAATCTTTGGAGGAGCGTGCTTCACCGATAAGGAATCTACCTTGGCACGAAAATAACTTCGGTTCCTGACAGGTCCTTGGATATAGGGGCCGAACTTGGAAGATGAAACTCACCTATGAAGCCGAAGACCCGAATATAAAGTTGTCCCGGGGAATTGATCAATATCCTTCTCTTGAAGACTAATTCACGGGATACTGACATTGTCCTGGATTAGAGGGTGCTCACCAAGTCGGCCTATCACTCATGGGACGGGACGACAAGCCACCAACGATTGAAGAATGGGTGTGTAATCATGGACCCCAACATAGTCAAGATGGAACCCTCCAAAGACTTGAAACATACTCCAAGGCATATTGGAATGGTCGACATGTTTATCCCTAGGTGTAGCTGACGTACTTGTAACTCTAGATTCCCTCGATGCCTATATAAGCCGAGGGATTTAGATCAAAGAGGTCAACACAATTCATTCATACGATCTTGAGGTAGATCATCTTGTAATCTGTACCCCATGACAATCGATATAATTAGGAATAGGACATGGGTTTTTTCTCTTCGAGAGGGGCCGAACCTAGGTAAACATCGTGTCTTTCTCTACTTGATGTCAAGAAACCAACTCGGGACCCCCTACCCAAGATCCTCCTCTTTTAGCACTGGCAAGCGGGTCGCCCCACCAGTGTCGTTCGGCTGATGTCAAGCTTGTTCCCTCTGAAAGTGCGTTATATCGACTAGAGAGGGATGAATAGGTGATTTTTTCATATTCGTCACTGAGGAATTACTCGTTGAGGAATTTTCTAAGTGAAGAACAGCTAGCAGCAGAATAAGTACTCAAGTGCATGGGAAACGGATAGCATAGTCATCAGGATGAAATAGAACATGCATAGATTACAGGTAGCATGATACAGGATAAGCAGGTGAAGAACAAGGTGACTGAAGAATTTGAGATGAGGAAATTAAGAAAGTCTTAAGTCAAAGTCTTCAAACAGTAACAATCAATTTCATTAACAAGTATTCAAGTCGATGAGGGAGTTGAGGAAATGGAACTAGAAGCTCGATGAAGACAATGGTTTGATGACCCAGTTCCAACTATTGTGATAGGCGTACGTCTAGTTGGAAGCGGCTTGGCATTTAAACCAAAAGACACACAGTCTCAGGACACACTGTCCTTACCCTATTCTCCTAGAGCTAAGGTCACATAGACCTCGCCCAACACTCGTAGTAATTAAGTCTTTGGGGTAGACATCCAGACCCTCACAAACTCGGTCACCCGACGATCCACAATTTCCTCTTGGATGCTCTAAACCATGACGCCTAACTATCTGGAAGATATACAATCTTCAAAGGTAACAAGTGTCGGTTCCACACAGGAACAATCTCTTCAGTGATGCTCAATCACTTTGGGTTTTCGTGGTTTGGTTTTGGGGTTTTTCCTCACTGGTGATTTTCTCTCAAAGTCCTCGAGGAATGGGTTGCTCTCAAATGAAAAGTGTCAAGTTCTCTTTCGGAGCAGCCAACCAACTAGTGGTTGTGGGGGCGGCTATTTATAGCCAGGGTGCAACCCGACATGATAAGGCATAAATACCTCCCAATGATATGACCGTTATGTGGATAAGATATCTGCCCAGCTGGCGTAAAGCACATCAATGGACGAAATTTGAACTGTCAAATTCCTTAGGGCTTATCATATTCCTTAAGGTAGGCAATTCGCACTGGCGAAATCCTAACTCCTCAGTCAGGCCAATTTCCTCAGAGACCAGAAGAACATTGTCTGTGTCACTGAAGAACTTGACTGAATTCCAAGAGATTTCCAAAGGCTTCACTCGAAGGATTGGGTATGTTGAGATCGCTCGACCCCCTTTAACAGTACGGTGTTTCCTATGACTCAAAGAAAGGAAAGGAAACTACGAAAACAAAAGTCTTCACGCTCCAGAGTCCTCATATCAGCATCTTCAAGGTCACACCTAATTCTTCAGCTTCAAAGTCTTCAGCAAAGTCTTCAGCTGAAGACATTCATTTTTGGGGTCGATAATCTCCGAATATATCAAACTCCTCATCGACCTATATAACATGTGTACACTCACAAACACATTAGTTCCTTAACCTATAGGTTTTCAATACACCAAAAACACTAAGGGGCACTAGATGCACTAACACCCTCATGCAAGCCTTGTGTGTGTGGTTTGTCGACAAATAAGATTAAATAGAATATGATTGTATGATTATATAATAATCATCCGACCCATTTTATGAAGTGGTACGGATAGCAATGCACCAATTAATATACACCCAAAGAGAATATGACACATCTATATAATGCACCATCTCATCCTCCGACTCATCCACCCAAACTCATGTTCCTCCCCTACCTTCATCTTCCTACTCAGCATAGAAACACATCTTCCTGACCAACCGTACTGGATTCATCTTCATACTCAAATGATTTTGATGAAGTAGCCACATCCAAACTCATGGAAGTGTATGTTGCTGAGCAGGCCGTCCTAGACTCCTTTCTTGATAGGCTAGTGATGAATGACCACTTTGCCTAAGAACCACTCTTCCCTGAGGGTATGTTTTGTACAAGATCCCGTATGAATAAGCACCTCTTGCTTTGCATTTTGAATGCCCTTGGTGATTGGTATCCCCATTTCACTTATGGGGCGGGTTGGGCTTATCAAACAGAGTTCTCGTCATTGCAAAAATGTACTACATGTATTCACATGCTAGCATATGGAACCTCTACAGAAGACCTGGATGATTACTTGAAGATTGGGAGGCGTGCATAATTTAGAGTGCTTGGACAAGTTTGCATGACGGGTTATAGAGATGTTCGGTTGGGAGTACTTGCGACGCTCCACACGAGAGGATGTCGAGCATATACTTCGGGTTAATGAGTCTTGTATCTTTCCTAGAATGCTAGGTAGTATCGATTGCATGCACTCGCGATTGGATAAGTATCCTTTATCATGGTAGGCCCAATTCACCCGTGGTGACTATGGAGTGGTAACAATGGTCCTAGAAGTTGTTGGTTCCTAGGACCTTTGTACTTCACATGCTTTCATAGAAATTGTTGGGTCAAACAACGACCTTAATGTGCTCAACCATTCCCCGCTGGTTTTTTATGCATTAAAAGGAGAAGCCCCTTGATTTGATTTTCCATCAATGGAAATGAATATAGCACTAGTTGCTACCTTGCTGATTGTACGTACTCGGAATGGGCAACCTTCATATAAACTATACATACCACTTCCCCAAACAGAGAATCTAAGTTGTTTGACAAGTACCAAGAAGGAGCAAGGAAAGACATGGATCATGCTTTTAGAGTACTACATTTCCATTTTACCATTATTATTCGGCATGCATGAGTATGGCAATGAAAGAGTGTTGGCAGGATCATGCTAGCTTGTGTGATTCTTCACAATATGGTAGTTGAAGATGAGAGGGAGCGGGCTACCATTAATATTGACTTGAATGCTATTGGCTTCATTTGCTCTACCCTCTGAAGTGAATATCGGTGGTAATCTATGTTTCAATAATGTGTTGCCTAGAAAGCTGCTACTAGTGCTCACCCACAATATACCCAACTTAAAAATTATTTGGTCGAGCATATTTGTGGTTTGGAATAGCCATTGTAATTAGTCATAGTGTGATACTTATATCCGCATGTTCCTATTCGTATTTTTGTCTTCCTATAACATTAATGATGATACGATACCTTACATGCATTTTATTTTGAGACTATGATATCATGTGATGATTACAAGAGATCTACTTAAAGGTGTGCATTCTATAATATGATTATTTATGTTCTTTAACTATTATTGTAATTTAATGGTTAATCAATGGGAATGGATTATTTGCTTAAGACATTATGTTTGATCTGCATACATATTTATAGGGAGTATGATTTTTTTGTAGCTCGTTACTTTTCATTTGCTGGACCAAATAACAAAATTGGGTAAGGGTATATAATTTCATTTGTTGTATGATGTAAAGAATAATTTCTAGCCATGATTTGTAGATGCCTACCTAGCAACATATTTGTTCAAAATGATCCATACCATGTGTGACGGGGTTATTACCCCTAGGTAGGCCAAAGCAACGGGGTCTTCCCTCTTTCGCTTCGAAGAAAAACTACACGGCCGGCTGGCCGTGGCCGGCTGGAGAACGTCCGACGCAAGCCAGTGTCAGCTGGCGCCCCGGCCAGCTGGTCAAGGAGCCGACTGGACCCTCGGCCGGCTGGGCGCAGCCGGCTGCCCACGGGCCGACTCTTCCGTTGACCTTGGGACGGACATGCCTCGTCCTGTCCCTCTGCGCGCGGGTACGATGACACAACGTGACCGGCACGACGGGCGGCCCTATGGCTACAGTGGCCGCTTACGCACTACAGCTCGTGGCTACAGTCCAATCGTCCCGGCCACTGACCCTGGTGAGTGCGACCGGGCGGGGGAACAGTGCCGGTACGCCCTCGCCACTCGATTACTTGCCCCGGCATGGCTACAGTGCTGCCGGCCGTACCAGAGACTTTGACCGACTGGCGCTAGACGACACCCCCCGGGCGGCCCGTGCCGCGGCAGGTGGGCGAGGGCTAATTGTAGAGCCGGCTGGCGGGTCCCAACAGGAGATGAGACAGCTCGGCCGGCGGGCCCCGCCAACGACGAGACGACACGAGCGGCGGGACCCTCTGGCCAGCTGGAGAGACTGCCAGCCGGGTCCCCCCACCTTGGTACTTAAAGCATGTTGTAAGAGCCGGGGGGTTGGCCTATAAAACCCCCCGAGCCCCCCATGCAACGGGGATGGATAATCATGGACAGACACATCCACACACGAACGATCATCCCCACATGCACCCTTCTAGCAGTGGAGGAAGAGGAGTCGGCTGCCCTTTCTTCCTCCTCTAGACACAACTTTAGGAGCACCATTGTACTCATATCTATCCATCCAACAAAACCAAGCATGACTAGGGGTATTACCTCCCCCGGAGGGCCCTGAACCTGGGTACATCGTGTGTCACCACCGCTTGTGCCCAATCTCACACCCAGAGCCCGTTAGCGTCCTCCAGCCCCAACCACCTACGATAAGCCACCCCATGACATCTGTCATGAGAAAACGACGACAGTTGGCGCCCACCGTGGGGCCGTACGCGGCGCCACCTGGATTCATGCTCCGGGAGGGACCCCTCGCCATTCGCCGCCGTCACCGCTCATCCGGACGAAACCGTGGGGGCTCGTGGGGCTTGCTCCGGCGCACCTTGTGGGCAACACTGTCAGCCTCACGGACGACATCGACGCGCTCACTGAGCGCTTCGGCAGGCTCAGCCTTGCCGAGGCCCCGGCCGCTGACGAGTACCGCACGGGGGTGCTCGTCTGCGCTGGTCCGCCCACAGCAGTGGGCGCACTCACTGCGGCTCAGCCCAGCGGCTCCCACGATCGCATGGGAGTGATGGACATCACTTCCACCACTACTTCCGGACGGGCGCGGGTCACGGCTACCGCTGCCGCTGCCCGCGTCGACATGTCCGATCCGCTCGGCACGGCCCTTCGGGGCTTGAGCACTCCGATCGCCCCGACGACGAACCCCGATACCGCTGCGGCCGACCTCGAGGCGGCTCGCCGCATCCTGTTCGAGGATGCCACCGCCCTCGCGGCCACGCGGCGCCACATGGAGGCGGCACAGCGGGAGTATGCTTCTACCTATGGACTCACCCCGGCTGGCACTGAGCCCAGCCGGCATGGGGTTGTGCGCGACCGCGGCCGCGTGGTCGCCGAAATCCTTGGCGGCAAAATGCCCGTCTACGACACCCCCACGGCTAACCTATGGGCCCTCAAGATGGCCTACGAGGAATTGGCCACCTTGGAGGGCGAAGAGCATGCCGTCCACGAGCGCCACATCAAGGAGCTCATCGATGCTGCTGATGCGCAGCATCATCTGCTCGCAGTGGGTGGCGCCGCCACTGAAGGCCCCCGGCCCGAGCACAAGGGCACGGGAACTGCCGGCCGCCAGGCGGCCCGGTACTCTTGCTCCTCTCGCGTCTCCGGCCGCCGGGCCGAAGCAAACAACCCCCGGACCTCTTAGACACCGGGGAGTGAGCAGCCGGCTGTTAGCAGCCGACGCACCAACAAGCCACCTCGGAGCAGCCACCACCACGAAGCGCCGGCATCCGGCAGCTGGTGCAACCATGGGCACACGCCGCCTCCGCGGCGCGAGTCACGGCAGTTGGCGCCACCCACCGTCCGTCCTGAACTCTTGGCTCGGCTCAGACCACGCATCCCCCGCAGCGAGAACGACGCCCACAACCGCCTCGACAAACTCGCGCAATCCGTCCTCCTCATGGAGGAGGGCTCTATTGGTCCGGCCTGCTTCGGCCCCCGGATTCGCACCGAGCCGTTCCCAACCGGCTTCACGCTCCCTAGGGACACCCCGAAATACAACGGGGCCGCCAAGCCCGAAGACTGGCTAATCGACTACACCATCGCGGTGGGCATCTCCAGGGGGAATAAGCGCGTACCCGTTCGCTACGCCCCCCTTATGCTGATCGGCTCGGCCCACACCTGGCTCAACAGCCTGGCGGCCGGCAGCATCAACACCTGGACGGACTTCGAGGAGGCCTTCGTCCGCAACTTCATCGGCACCTACAAGCGGCATGGCCGTCCCCGTGAACTCGCCACGTGCATTCAGGGGCCGGATGAATCCCTCTGTGACTACCTCACCCGGTGGACTGAGCTCCGCAACTCCTGTGAGGGGGTGCACGAGGTGCAAGCCGTGCAATACTTCATCGAGGGCTGCCAGGACGACACCCCTCTCAAGCATAAGCTCCTGTGCTCCGAGCTGGCCACACTTGCCGAGCTCATGACCAAGGCAGACAAATATGCCACGGCCGATCCAGCCATCTGGGTCAAGACAACCCCGCCCGCCAAGGCAACGACGATGTCGGCCACGACCCGGTCGGCTACCGGCAACCGACAGCCACAGAACAACAAACGCAAGAATGACCAGTCGGATCCCCGCTACGGGAGCCGGCAGGTCAATACCGTCGAGGATCAGGAGCCGGTTGCCCAGCCTTTTGGCCAGCGCCAGCGTGTCGGCAAGGTTGTTTGGCAGCCGAAGCTCACCTTTGAGAAAATGCTCGATCTCCCCTTCAAGAATCATTCAGAGGCCAAACCCTCTATGCACACGCTCCGGCAGTATAGCTTCTCACAGCGATTGGCCCGGGGGGACGGCCTTCCGGCTCCCCCGCGCCGCCAGCCCGTGCGCCGGCCCCAGCCCAAGTTGCCGCACCGGCGCCGGCAGCGGCTTCGAATGACGGTTGTCTAATCGACCAGTTCCCCAACCAGGACGGTTGCTATGTCGTCTTCACCAGTGAAGAGACGGGCAAACACGCTCAGCGCCAGCTCCGCCGTGAGGTGAACGCCACCATGCCGGCAACTCCCCACTTCATGCACTGGTCGAAGAAGCCGTTCACTTAGAGCCAGGCCAATCACCTTGCCGTGATGCCGAATCCCAGTAGCTATGCCTTGGTCCTCGACCCCACCATCGCCACCAAGGAGCGAGCCTGACGCTTCCCGCGGGTGCTGATAGATGGCGGCAGCAGCATCAACATTCTCTACCTCGACATGATGCATAAGCTGGGGCTGAAGATAGAAGACCTGCAGGCAAGCCGGACGGTTTTCCATGGCATTGTGCCTGGGAAGTCTTGCTCCCCTGTCGGCAAGATCACGCTCGACGTCCTTTTCAGTGGACCCGGCCATTTCCGCCGCGAGCCAGTGCTGTTCGAGGTCATGGACCTTGCGAGCCCCTACCACGCGTTGTTGGGCCGGTCGGCTCTTGTAAGCTTCATGGCGGTCCCCCATTATGCCTACCTCAAGCTCAAGATGCCGGGCCAAAAGGCAATCATCACCATCAAGGGCGCCTACAAGATGTCGCTCGAGTGCGCTCGAGATGGCAGCCGGCTGGCCGAGGCCCTGGAGATCACCGAGGAGAGACGACAACTCAACTAGCTCGTGGCCCTTGCTGCCAGCCAGCCGGCCGTGCCGGCCCCTCCCTCACAATCCGCCGACGAGGCCTCCTTCCAGCCATCTAAAGACATTAAGCAAATCCTGCTCGACCCGGCCAACCCAGCTCAGTGCGTCACCATCGGCTCCCGCCTCAATAGCAAATAGGAAGGCGAGATCGTCGACTTCCTCTATGAGAATTGGGACATCTTCGCGTGGTCCCCCAAGGACATGTCGGGTGTTCCGAGGAAGTTCGCTGAGCACAAACTCCACGTCCGGCCGGACGTCAAGCCGGTCAAGCAACCCCTGCGCCGCTTCTCCGAGGAGAGCGGCGTACTATAGACGAAGAGATCGCCCGGCTGCTCACAGCCGGGTTTATCATGGAAGTGTTCCACCCTGACTGGTTGGCCAACCCAGTCCTGGTGCTGAAGAAAAACAAGACCTGGCGCATGTGCATCGACTACACTAGCCTGAACAAGGTGTGTCCCAAGGACCCATTCGCCCTACTGCGGATTGATCAAGTCATCGACTCCACGGCGGCTGCGACTTGTTGTCCTTCTTAGATGCCTACTTAGGCTACCACCAGATCAAGCTGGATCCGGAAGACCGGCTCAAGACCTCCTTCATCACACCCTTTGGGGCCTACTGCTACATCACCATGTCCTTCGGCCTGAAGAACGCAGGCGCCACCTTCCAACGGTGCATGCAGAAGTGCCTCCTGCCTCAGATAGGCAGGAACATCCACGTCTACGTCGACGACATCGTCGTCAAAACCAAGAAGCATTTCAGCCTCCTCGATGACCTCTAGGAAACCTTCGTGAACCTACGCGAGTACAAGATCAAGCTCAATCCGGAGAAGTGTGTCTTCGGCATCCCCGCCGGCCAACTCCTGGGTTTCTTCGTGTCCGCTCGCGGCATCAAAGCTAACCCTGGGAAGATCAGCGCGATTGAGCGCATGCCAAAGCCGACCCGACTCCGCGACGTCCAGAAGTTCACCGGCTGCCTCGCCTCGCTCAGCCGGTTGGGGGAGAAGGCCCTTCCGCTCTACGGGATCCTTCGCAAGATGGCTCTAATCGAGTCGGGGCAAACCATGAGGCCGGGCGTCTTCGACTGGCCCGACGAGGCGGACGAGGCCTTCTGCGGCCTCAAGAAGGCTCTCACCCACGCACCCATCCTGGCCGTGTCGGTTGAGAAGGAACCGCTGCTCACCTACATCGCGACTACCACCCGCGTCATCAGTGTCGTCCTGGTGGTCGAGCGGACGGAGGAGGGCAAGTCCCTACCGGTCCAATGGCCCCTCTACTACCTCAGCGAGGTCCTCTCCGCGTCCAAGCAGAATTACCCCCACTACCAAAAGATGTGCTACGACATATACTTCGCCACCAAGAAGGTCAAGCAATACTTCCAAGAGCATACCATTACCACGGTGAGCACGGCCCCGCTCAGCGAGATCATGAGCGGCCGGGACTCCACCGACCGGATCGCCAAATGGGTCATCGCCCTCGCCGATCATGAGATCCGGTACGAGCCAAGAAACGCCATCAAGTCATAGGCATTAGCGGATTTCCTCGTCGACTGGGCGGAGACAGAGTTCGTTCCGCCTCCCCCAGAATCCACGGATTGGCGCATGCACTTCGACGGCTCGAAAATGAGGACCGGCCTGGGTGCCGGCATAGTCCTCTCCTCCCCGAAAGGTGATCAACTTAAATACGCCCTCTAGATCCACTTCTCCGCCTCCAACAACGTGGCCGAATACGAGGCCATCGTCCATGGCCTCCGGCTCGCCAAGGAAATCGGCATCAGGCGCATCCTCTGCTTCGGCGACTCCGACCTCGTGGTGCAGCAAGTCTCCGGCGAATGGGACGCCAGGGATGCCAACATGGCCAGCTACCGCTTCCTCGTACAACAGCTCATCGGTTCCTTCGAGGGTTGTGAGTTTCATCACGTCCCCCGGGCGGACAACGAGGCGGCGGATGCGCTGGCAAAGATCAGCTCCACCCGACAGGCCATCCCAGTCGGCGTCTCCCTCGAACGGCTGCTCAAACCGTCGATCAAGCCTTCCCCAGAATCGGAGTCAATCTTCGTGCATGCAGACGTTGCCGTCCCATCGATGGCCTCGGCCACCTCTCCGGCAACTTCCCCACCGGCTCCCAAACCGTCGGCCACCCAGCCGGCTCCGATCGAGGCGGCGGCAGCCGAGGCGGCCAGCCTCGGTGGCACGGCCGTCATGATGATCATCGACCAGCCGGCCCCGGGGGCTAGCGAGCCAGACCCGGGGGCTGACCAACCAGCCTCGGGGGCTTCCGAGCCGGTCCCGGTGGCCGGCGAGCCAGTCCCGGGGACTGATCAACCAGTCTCGGGGGCTCCCAAGCCGGCAGCCGTCTCAGCACCCTCGTGGGCGCAACCCATCCTGGTGTTTCTTCTGCGAGGCGAGCTGCCTCCGAACGAGGCTCTAGCAAGGCAAATCTAGCGCCGGGCCACAGCCTACGGCATCATCAACAACGAGCTCGTCCACCGCAGCACCACCGACGTCTTCCAGCGATGCGTCGAGACGGAAAAGGGTCTGGAGATCCTCCTCGACATTCACCAGGCCGAGTGCGGGCATCATGCCACCTCCCGGACCCTGGTGGCCAAGGCTTTCCTTCACGGCTTCTTCTGGCCAACATCTCTCGAGGCGGCCAAGAAGTTGGTCAACGAGTGCGAGGGTTTCCAACGCGTCAGCACGCAAAGCCACCTGCCGGCCACGGCCCTCCAAACCATCCTCCTCTCATGGTCTTTCGCCATTTGGGGGCTGGACATGGTGGGCCCATTCAAGACCGCTCGAGGTGGCATGACGCATTTGCTGGTGGCTGTCGACAAATTCACCAAGTGGATTGAGGCGCGACCAATCAAGAAGCTGGACGGCCCCACGACCGTCCGGTTCATCGACGACATCACGGTGCGCTATGGCGTTCCCCACAGCATCATCACCGACAACGACACAAACTTCGCCAAGGGCGCACTCGCGCGCTTATGCTCCAAGCAAGGGATCCGGCTCGACCTGGCCTCCATCGCTCATCCGCAGCCAAATGGCCAGGTCGAGAGGGCGAACGGCCTCATCCTATCTGGCATCAAGCCCTGGCTCGTGACGCCACTGGTAAGGTCGGCTGGCTGCTGGATCGACGAGCTATCGGCCGTCCTTTGGAGTCTCGGGACCACCCCGAACCGTTCGACCGGCTACACTCCCTTCTTCCTTGTGTATGGGTCCGAGGCGATCATCCCCACCTACATCGAGTTTGATTCGCCTCGGGTCGCCCTATACACGGAGAAGGACGCAAAGGAGGCAAGAGAAGACAACGTCGACCTACTCAAGGAAGCTCGCGAACTGGCCTTGAGCCAGACGACGATCTACCAAAAGAAGCTCCAGCACTACCACCACAAGCAAATCCGGCCGCTCTCGTTCCGCGAGGGGGACCTGGTCCTCAGGCGGATCCAACGAACCACCGGACAGCACAAGCTATCCTCCCCATGGGAGGGCCCGTTCATTATCAGCAAAGTGCTACACAACAACGCATACTACCTGATAGACGCCCGGAAGCCGCAAAAGTGCAAAAGAGATGCCTCCGGTGAAGAGATGGAGCGCCCATGGAACGCGGCCCTTCTGTGCCCGTTTTACTACTGAAGGAACTAGTGCATGTATGTATCCCCACCCTTTTGGGCTTATGAATGCAATGGGCGCCCCAAGCCGGCTCTTAGGGTGCACCCGGTTTCGTTTCCCTCAAAAGTGTTCCTCACTCACCGACTCCCCGGCCCGACTCCCGGGCCCGGGGGCTAGCCGGCTGGGCCTAGAAACGCCTCTCCGAAAAATGGCTAAGTAATGTGAGTCGGCCAAACTTCCCCACCCTTACCAGCTACAGAACCGGCTCCCGGCTGTCCGGCTGACGGGGCCTTGGGGCGGCAAGGTTTGGCTCACACGAAAGGTCAAAACAAAGGGAGACCCCTTCTAGGCCCAGCCGGACCCTCGCCGCTGTTGGGGAATGCGACAGAAAACAAAAATTTCCGATATAGCGAGCACGCCCAGGACCACTATGGAGACTGCATACAAGGTTTGATCTGATCCGTACCGACTCGAAGCGCAGCGGAAGAAGAGTCGGTGGAGATCGTTGGTGCAGATCCCCGTAGCTAGGATTTTACAACCTCCCAACCGCGAGGATGTACTCCCTCGTCGGACAGCCCTTCGGGAGGCGGTCGGACAGTCCCCCGGACGATGTCGCGAACAGCCCTTCGGGAGGACCCTCGAAACTCGAACGAAGACTCGGACAGCCCTACGGGAGGACACACGAACAGCCCCTCGGGCAAAAGATCGAAACTACGACCTCTCTACGGGGTTGCACACATACGGTGTCATCTATCCGGCAAGGCTTCGCCGTCCAGAACTAGTTCCTGCCGGAACCCAGACAGCCTTCCGGCTCTACGAAAGACTCTTTTCGTCGGAGGGAGAGAGAGAGCTTGCAAAGCAAAGCATGTGTATGATAGCACAAGGATGAAGAAATGGCAGCCCACTCACCTCCTATTTATAGGAAAACCAAGGGGTAGGGTGGTTTTACAATAAAACCCAAAATGCACATGAATGAAGTCCTTCCACAAGGGCATAAAAGTGAAACCAAGGAACAATAGGGACTCCATGAAGGAGTCCACCATGTGGCCGGCCACACCCTCATGTGGGGCCCCAAAAATGGCTCCAATCCATCCATGTCATCCCCAAGATCTTTTGGAGCAAAGCCCCAAAAGGTGGCTTTCCATAAAGTAGTCCAAAAAGCACTTTCACTATTCACGGCGACATTTTTCAGCGTCCGCTCGAACTGAAAATATTTATGTGGGCTTAGAACAATTCTAGTACCCCACTAAAATAATTTTCAATGTGATCCGTAACAATTCTGGAATAGTGATTTTCATCTGCGAAAAGCATCTGAAGTGGTTCCGGCAGCTCCGGAACATTTCCGGTTTTCATCCCGGAAAATTCCAGAAAGTTTCCAGAACGATTCTGGCACCCTTCAAGAATTATCAGGCATGTGCCGAAACCAATTTGACTTTTTGGTATCCCCTGAAACAACTTTTCAGTTTCACCGAAACTGTTCCGGTGACCTGTGTGCGGAACTTTTCCGCTGTCCGAAACTTTTCCGGTGTCCGAAACTTTTCGGTGATTTTCTCTTAGACTCCTTGTCTAGTATTCAACAGATAGATGACCCTTAAGCATGTGACCCTATAGGTTCGGTGAAGCATAGACATGACCCGGAACCCCTTCCGATCAATGATCAACATCGGAGCCGTGGACACCCATATTGACCCCTATACCCACACGAATGAATATTCGAGTGAACCTCTAGTTATCGTGAGCTATTCCTGTTGCTTCGCGATATGTTACAATTACCCGAGGTGAGACATGTAGGCATCCTCGTGGATCAACAACTTGTCCACTATGCTAGTTACCTCGTTGCTGGTATTGTTCTCTTTTCTCGTTCCCGTGTTCCGGCATCCCCGTGATCAAATCACAAAGTGTTTGGCCAGACGATGATGGATACCGTAACACCGAGAGGGCCCAGAGATATCTCTCCATCGTCAGAGGAGCAAATCCCAATCTTGAGCTATCAAGTTACTTGACATATTTTTCCATGAACCCGTAAGCCGCTGTAATAGCCACCCATTTACGGATGACGTTCAACAAACCCCAAAGTTCATGAAGCAAGCATGAAGAAACTCGATACTCTCATGGTCTAAGGAATTATGCAAACGTTAACCATCTCTGTGTTATTAACCATTAACTTGTGACGAATGTATCTCATAGCATAACATCAATTTGGATCGATTCAACACGAGTGTTCTACCAACATCGCGTCCTCAAAATTGCCGGCATAGCCATGCCCATGATCAGGAAAACAGGACCATCATGCAACACTTGAGCCAGTCTTAGAGGCAAGACTAGGAATACAATTTACCATTTATTATACCACACGTGCACATGAGTTTCCCTCCAAGCCTCGTTTAATTTGTAGACTCGAGAATCATTGCAGTTATAGCATGGAACATAAACATTCATTACAAACTTTGGAGATACAAAATAACTGTTATTACTGCCTCTAGGGCATATCTCCTACAGCCGCATCTCTACCACTCTACTTATCCCGAAAAACCCTCACGATTCCTATGTTTTGAATCGGCTCCCTTCAGGCGGACGCCCCGACCCAGCTACAGACCTGTTCCCGGCTGACGGGCTGGCGGGGCCGAAACTAAAGGGGAAAAGGAGTAGAAACGAAAAGAGTTGAGGCGGGCAAAAAAGGATAAGGATGAGGCGGCATGAGCCACAAGGCAAACACGACAAACTATTCTTGGCATCAATATTAAGGCAAAAGCGGCCCACGACCAGCATTCAGTTTATTACACAAACACCCCAGTGGGTCGATTCAAGTTTTACATGCAGGGAGAAAAAAGAGAAAGATAAAAAAGATGCCTGAGGGCATAGGACACCGGCGCGTCGCCAGTCGGCGTGCCCCTAGCCGGCGCGTTGCGGGGCGGCTTGGTCCTTGCCTTGGAGGTGGTCACGGCCTTCGGGTCGGCCTCCTTGGCCTTCGAGGCGGGCCCCTCGGTCTCGGCCGTCTCGCCGCTCGAGTCGGTGCTCTTGTCGGCGACTTCATCATCATTCGGGCCCCGAGAGATGCTGAAGGAGTCCTCGGGCAGCGGCTCGCCATCCTCGCTAAGGGCCAGCAGGAACTCGTACGCGTCGACGTACGACGCGAGCTCGTTGGCCCGCTGGACAAGGGCCGGCTCGCGGGCCTCCCGCTCTGCGGCCGGCACGTCCCGCATGGTCGCCAGCCGGCCCAGGTCCATGCCATGGTACCAAGACGTGATGAACCGGAGCACCATTTGCACTCCGGCTCGGGCAGCCGATGCCTTCCAGGCTTCGAGGCGGGGGACGGCGTGCTCCAGCCATTGAGCCACGCGGTGCGTCGGAGCTTCCCCGTGGCCCGGCCACAGCGCGGCGATGACCTCCTTGCCAGCGGTCTTGAGCCGCTCCACGCTCCGCTCGAGATGGGTCATCCGCATCTCGACGGCGAGCCCGATCTCGTCCATATCCCACGCGGCATGCTCCTCGATGGAGCGACCGCACTCCCGAAGGTACTCCCGGTGCTCCTCAACGGCGCGCGCAGCGCGGCGATGAGTTTCCAGGAAGCGTCCTGGAAGGAAGAAGAAGAGAAGGAAAGAAAAGCAAGTTTAAACACGAGAAACGGCAAAGGGAAAAGCAACCGGCTGAGGAAGAGAAAGACTGTCACCTACCTTCGATCGCGTCGTCCACCCCAAGGGCGAAGTGGAGCACCGCCTTTCGCTCTGATGCCAGGGCCGCCTCCGAGGTGGCGAGGGAACCCTTAACCTCCCCGAGCGTCCTCTCGAGGCGGGTCACCTCGCCTTGAAGGGCGGCGGTCCTCACGGCGGTGTCAGCCGCCTCCTTGACGGCCGCCTCCCGGGCCGGAACCTCCTTTGCCGCCTCGGCCTTGAGCCGGTCCCGGGCCGCCTCCCCATCGACCAGCAGCGCGGCCAGCCGGTCTGTCTCCTGCGCGGCCGCCTGGACGTCCCGCGCCAGCCGGTCCCGTTCGGCGACAAGACCGGTCTTCTCCCCCCGAAGGGTGGCCAGCTCACCTGCAAGACACAACCAACATTAGCCCACTCCCGGGGGCTATATGCCCCTCCTACGAAGTGCAACCTACCTTGCACACACGCCAGCTCCTCCTCGAGGCCGTAGAAGCCATATTTGCCGCAGTCGTGGATGGCGACCGCTTCCGCGAATAGCTTCTGCTGCAGGAAGGTTCCCTCCTGTCGCAAAAAAGGCAAAGGTCAAGATATCCTCAAAAGAGATGCGGCCCGGCTGCACATCAGCCGGTCAGCCGGCCCGCATCTCAGGGGCTACACCTAGTGGGTGCGCTCGCACGCCCCCACTGAAAACTCTAACGCAAAGTGCCGGCTTACCTCCGCACGCTGAAGGGCGGCGTTTGTCGCCTCCGCAAACCGGGCCAGCTCCTGCCGGCACCGGTCCAGGACACTTCCCAAGTCCATGAAGGAAGGTACTGGGCCGCCTACCTGGGGAGCCGGCAGGGTCGGCGCGCTTGCCAGCGCTTCCCAGTCCCAGACGACCTCCTACATCGACCGCAGGGTCCTCCGGGCCCGGCCGCCGCTGCCGCCCGGGCTCGCCGCGGCTCCAGCCGCCGGGGGCGGGTTGATGACGGCAAGGGGCCGGGTGTCGCTCCCCGCCGCCCCCCTGCCCACTGTCGTCGCCGCCTCCTCTCCCGGCCGCTCCGGCGCGTCGGTCGCGCCGGAAGGCACCTTCACCTCCATGGCCACCGCCTCCGGCGCCACCTCCGAAGCCGCTGGGACCTCCGGCACCTCGACTCGGGTCGACTCGGTCGCAGGGGGGTCACCTCCGACACCTCAGGACAGGTCGCCTCGGGAGCCGGCTCCGTCGTCGCCTCCCTCACCTGGGCCGTCTCTTGCGTGGGCGGAGGTACTGGCGGGTCCATAGCCGCCCCTCGCGGCTCGCTCGATGGAGGCCTCGACATGCGGGTTGACTCCGCTGTCGAGTCCGGAGCCCGCGGAGGCTCTGCCAACCCCCTTCGCCGCCGGTTGCTCGAGGTCCCGGAGTGCTCGCCCCCTCTTCGCGTCCCGGACCCGTACGCTCGCAGCTCTGCGAGCCTCCTCTTCTCCTCCCGCTGGGTGACCGCGTGCTCGCGGGCCAGCCGGCTGGCGGCATCCGTCGGCTCCCCCGTCGGCTCCTCCTCGTGGAGCTCGATGGGGTCGCTACAACACCCAAGGACCGGTCATTGACCGGCTCATGAGGCAAAAGCAAAAAACTTACGCGAAATAAAAACTTACCAGATGACAAGGGGCAAGGCCCGCTTGGCGCGTGGCGGCGGCTTCCGCACGGCCACGTTCACCCGCTTTGGGCTGGGCGGTGGGGCCGCCCCCCCCCTAAGCCAGCCTCTTCCCCCGGTCGGCTGCTCCGACCGCCGGGGCTTGAGACGGCCGCTCCTCGCTCCTCCGGCCCTGGCGCACTGAAGGAGGAGGCTCGTTCAGAATCATCAAGGCATCATCATCGTCGTCGTCATCCGTCCAATCCTTGATTGAGGGGGCATGAGGGAACTCACCTGCTCCGCTGGGCTCCCCGGCTGCGTCGGATCCTCCGGCTCCACCGGGAGCATCGACTCGTCGGCTCCTCCCGAGGAGCCCACTCCTTCCTCCGGGGGTCCTCCCGTTTGGTAGTCTTCAGAGTCAGAGTCCTCTCGCTCCGCCTCCAAGATCTGCGGATGTGGGCCGTCCGGCGTGTTCTGTCGCACCAGCAGCTACGATCAGCACATAAAAGTAAGTTCTCTAGTCGGCTGTCGGCTGGGGAATATCAAGCGAAAAAGAGCCGCCTCAACGAAAAACTTAGCAAGGGAGGCCGGTTGATGCGATCGTATGGCTCCATACCGAAGGACCACGAGGCGGGCTTCAGCTTGAACGTCGTGAGGGCGTTCACCCGCTTCGCCACCTGAGCCGGCGTCAGCTCGACGGTGGACAGCCGGCAGGGCTCGTGCTTGCCGGACATGTCGCAAATCCGTTGTGGCCTCATCTGGAGGGGCGACACCTGGCGCGAGATAAAGGCCGCCACCAGGTTGGCAGCTACTAGCCCCTCGAAGCTCTTCGGTTGTGTGAGCCGGGCAAGCTCATCCAAGGCCACATCACGCGGGGCAGACCCCAGCCAGTTCTGCTGGGAGGACTGCCTGTCCTCAAACGACGGCAGCCAGGTGTAATCCATCCTCGGGTCGACGTTCTTCACGTAGAAGAACGTCCGGTGCCATCCCTTGACGGAGTCGATAAGGAAAAGAGGAGGAAAGCGAGCAACGCTGCGACAGCACACCATCGTGCCCCCGCAGGCATCGCTTTTCAGAGGTTTGAGGTAGAAGAGAGCATTGAAAAGGTCGATGAAAGGAAGGATACCAAGGTACCCCTCGCACAACGTCACGAAGGCGGAGAGGTACAAAATCGAATTCGGGCCAAGGTTGTGCGGCTGGAGGTCAAAGGTATCGAGGAGAAGACGGAAGAAGATACTCACCGGGAGCTCGAAGCCCCGGGAGAAGTGCCAGAGGAACACGACGTGTTCCCCTGGCTGTGGCGCCGACGCTATCTCGTTGCCAGGCACGCGTGCGGCCACCCGCTCCGCCGGCGGCAGCATGCGCGCGCAACGCAGCTCGGCGATGTCCGCCTCGACCACGAAGGAGCCAGCCCAGCTGCCACCGTGTCCATCGGCCATCGCGGCGGCGGTGCGGTGTGCGGGTGCGGGCTCGGGTATGACGGCATGCGAGGAAGGAAGAGAGGCAACGAAGAAGGGCAGCAAGGAGGCAAGTGGGGCGCGGGTACCTCCGCCTCCTACCCTTCCTCCCCTTTTATAGGGGAGGCCACGACCGGGGGACGTGGGATCGATTGTGCCCACTCCCCCCGGACACTCTGTGCGCGTGGGTGGCCCCGGGCCGTAACGGCCGCTTCGGGGCGCAAAGGATCCCGCCCTGCGCCCCGAGGCCTACTGGGCTATGCCTGGGTCCTAGCGGGCTAGGCCCAGGCGACGTCCCGTCTCCTCGCGAGCGCGGGACCCACCGCATCATTACACGCTGCGTGACGTGCCGTGTGCCGAAGCGGGTCCCGGGGCGGCGTGCCGGTACCCTAGGCGTCGGGTCCAACGGCCGACCCGGCTGCCCCTTCGCCTTCGAGCCGAAGGTGGGTGGCGCTGAGGGGAAGCCACCGGCTCCCCACCGTCCGCCAGACGCGGGCCCCTGTCGGCTTCGGGGACTACTGACGGGGTTATTACCCCTAGGTAGGCCAAAGCAACGGGGTATTCCCCCTTTCGCTTCGAAGAAAAACTACGCGGTCGGCTGGCCGTGGCCGGATGGAGGACGTCCGGCGCAAGCCAGTGCTGGTTGGCGCCCTGGCCGGCTGGTCAAGGAGCCGGCTGGACCCTCGGCTGGCTGGGCGTGGACGGCTGCCCACGGCCGGCTCTTCCGTTGACCTTGGGAAGGACATGCCCCGTCCCGTCCCTCTGACCGGCACGACGGGCGGCCCTGTGGCTACATTGGCAGCTTACGCACTACAGCGCGTGGCTACAGTCCAACCGTCCCGACCGCTGACCTTGGTGAGTGCGACCGGGCGGGGGAACAGGCCGGCATGCCCTCACCACTCGATTACCTCCCCTAGCATGGCTACAGTGTCACCGGCCTTACCGGAGACTTCGGCCGGCTGGCGCTAGACGACGCCCTCCCGAGCGACCCGTGCCGCGGCAGGTGGGCGAGGGCCAATCGCAGAGCCGGCTGGCGGGCCCCAACGGGAGATGGGACCGCTCGGCTGGAGGGCCCCGCCAACGACGAAACGGCGCGAGCGGCGGGATCCTCTGGCCAGCCGAAGAGACTGCCAGCCGAGTCCCCCCACCTTGGTACTTAAAGCATATTGTAAGAGCCGGGGGGGTGGCCTATAAAAAACCCCGAGCCCCCATGCAACAGGGATGGATAATCACGGACAGACACATTCACGCACGAACGATCATCCCCTTCTAGCAGTGGAGGAAGAGGAGTCGGCTGCCCTTTCTTCCTCCTCTAGACACAGCTCCAGGAGCACCATTGTACTCATATCTATCCATCCAACAAAACCAAGTAGGACCAGGGGTATTACCTCCCCCGCAGGGCCCTAAACCTGGGTACATCGTGTGTCACCATCGCTTGTGCCCAATCTCGCACCCGGAGCCCGTCGGTGTCCTCCGGCCCCAATCACCTACGATAAGCCACCCCATGGCATCTGTCGTGAGAAAACGACGACAATGTGCAGTGTCCAAATGAAATATCTACTTACATCTTCTCTTCATTTTACACTTTTAGACCTCCATAACACCTGAATCCTCCATTCATTAAAACATAGGTGTTGATACCTTTTCTTGTAATCAAACAACAACACAAAGAGTTTGAGAAACAAATTGTGTGCATTATTTTCCTTAGTTCTAAACAACACATCACTATGTGGTGCATATATTTTTAGCACAATAGATTGTGTTGCCTATATTTTTTAGCACAATACGAGCTTGAGAAACTGATTATCATGTAACATCCATATGTTTTTACTAGTTTTTTTACTTTTCACCTTGCAGTGTTACTAGAGACTATTGATGCAAATGGATCGGTTGCTTCTTTCTACTAAGATCAATAAACCGACAAAGGCATTCACCCCGCTTTATAATAAAGCATGGCACAACACAAACTTCCAAGTATCAAAAAGTCAGAAAAATAAAATGGAAACACACAACAGGAACACATGAAATAGGTTCATGATGAGGAAACCATCTCAACAAGCCCAAAACAGAAAAATGAAGCTAGGATGGTAAGCCGCGGCGTATAAAGGCATGTCCGGCTCTAGAGACGGTGGCAAAAGTGGTGGATAGAAGCAGGAGGCCATGGTCTTGAATCCTGTAGAGAGTGCATCTATGGACACCTGGTCCGAACTGCGTCTAATTGGCTTGAGATCGCTTCTACTAACATCTAGATAATTGCATGTTTGGTCGAGAGCTTATTTGACAACACTTTTGATTAATGCTTTTGTTAGAAAGACTCGGGTAAATAGTGCTTAATTGTCGGTGTCGATCAGGTCATGTGTGCAACGTTTCTTGAAGTAACTTGTTTGGGTGAGAGTTTATTTTAAGTACTTTGGTTTTATGCCTTTAGTAGAAAGACATGTAATCCTTAATTGTTGGTGTCGTGGTGTTGTGTGGCACCAGCTCATGAGTGTAATGCTGCTCCAAAGTGAAATGAACATTGTTGCTTGAAGTTAATATGGTATTTGCTTCCTCAACTAATTTGTTTGGCATGGGGGATCATATATGAAATGGCCACAAAGATGTACTATATGATAAATCATGTAAGGTGGTGTGTACATGCAAGAATTAATGCTTAAATATTTAATAGAGTCGGTCTAATAGCTAACCTAAAAGCCAACTTGTTATATGAATTAAGGATTTAGATGACATAGCACCGGTCTATAGCCAGTAGTCGATTGCTATGAACAATGCATCTACAACTGGACCCTACATATTCGCCACAAACGCCTGTGCAGGCTGCCTGGCACTATCCGGATGCAAAATTGCCACCCAACCACGGCTACCAAATCCGTCCCAAATGCCTGGACTCACCAGCACTCCCCATATCCAGCCCATATGTGCGACAGATATGGGGACGCCATACGCTCCCGGACATGCCAGTCACATAGGATCCATCCCACTTGGCCCACCCGACCCCACATAAAATGGACCTATCCGCATTCCGAACAAAACCCTAGCCGCATTCCACTCCACTCCCTCCCATCGTACTCAAGCTCCTCTCCGGCTTGTGGCAGCGTAGTCCTTCACAGCGGCCACTGGATGAGACTCTGAGATGTCCGGATCCGAGGACCTTGCAGTATCGAGGATCAAATGGTCATTTGCGGTTCTCTCAGACGCTCCTGGGAGGAGTGCGCCCTCTTGTGTTCTCCATCGATCCGGTGGGAATCCATAGCCCAAATGGCGCTAGGATTCAGGGTCAGTGGATCACGTCATGTGACCACATGGCAGCGCAGCCCACTATTCCGATAGAACCGTTTAGGGGGTGCCTCGTCCCCGTGGCCTCACCCTCCGAAACATAGGTCATATCCACCTCCATAGTTCACGAAAACGAGACTGGGGTTCGGTGTGCCTGACATGCAAGGCTACGGGCATGCCTTGAAGCGGAGGCGGCTACGATAGCTTGCCAGGCAAAGGCAGAGGTTGAGGCAAGTTTGTCAGCCCGTGAGGCCGAGACGGAGAAAGCCCTCTATGCCTGGATAGCCAAGAAGTGGCAGAGGATGGTAGTCAAGGCGATGGCTAAAGATCAAAGCAGGGTTGTCTGTGCCATGGTCAGACTGCCCCTAAGGAGACGGATGAGGACGTTGACGGAGCAGATCCACCTTGATTCATTTTGTGTCTTCAATCACTATTGCCGCACAGAATACGGCAAGGGCAAGTGCAAGGGTGACGCTGGATGAAGTTCTTTCATTGTCGTATCATTTTTAGTTAGTAGAGCATGTCAATATGATTAGTCTGATGTCATGTGTGAACTACGTATTTAATTTCACGTTGCATGATATTAGTATATGGATCACTTTGAGGTTTTGGTTTCGTGGATCCGGTTATGGACGTGGACTTTGTATAGCAGCCCGGTCACTGTCTGCGGACGCGTCCAGGCACGTCCATGAACTTATAAGGGGGCTGATAAGCAACACCAGTTGTACATGCTCTTACGACCGTGTTCGTGTTCACACGTAAAACCATCGCCATTCACTCTACTACAAGATGAAGTAAACGGGAGAGTTCTTGTGCTTCATCGTTGCTATAGTTTGTTCTTGTACTCCCTCCGTAAAACAATAGAAGAGTCCATGGATAGCTCTCCTAAGCTCATGCTGACGCCATCGCCTACTCAGTTTCATGTTCATCATCATGAGCCCATGCAAATTACTGAAGCTGGGAGTTGTTCTCGGATTCTTCTGAATCGTCCAATGCAGACTACTCAAGCCGGGATTGGTTATCCTATTGGTCCCCAGACCATGGCAATTAACCCCCCCCCCCACCCCACCCCATGGCAAAACTGTAAATTTTTTGCAGATGCAGCCACCACCAACTTTGGAAACACATCCAGAGCTTCAGTTGGTTGAGTCAAGTCAGGGCAATAGGTCTATGCTGAATAGTTAATCCTCCTCCGAGTCATTGGCTGGTATGAAAAGAGTACAAACATATTCCCTCCCTTGTTAGACACATCAGTATTTTTCCTGTCAAAAAATAACACACACACAGAGACACATCAAAAAATTTTAGCTATACAATTTACAAGTTTTTGTGTTCTTACACAGGAGAAGGAGATGGACTTTTTCAGATAAAGGGCATTTTTATTTTATCAAAATGTAGCATCAAGTGGATACAAAGCATTATGAGTAACACCCGGTCTATGCATAACTAGGATGCACACGACCAAACCTCAAAAGTCTGTCAATGAAAAAAAAAACATGTCAGCAACACTAGAGTCATGTAGACCGGCACTATGCCTATGACAAAGGTGGTGGTGGATGTTTGCGAAGTTTCTGTTGTCACCCATGTTGGGAAAAAACTTTCGTAGCCACCTGCTCCAGTCGCATACACCCCTTCTTGAGCAATGATTGTTACTCCACTCGTTGTAGTGTAGACCACGTACGAAGCAATTGCGTACATCGGAATATAACCTACTGTGGAGAAGCATTTTTGTCATTAAAAACCATATCATTTCTATATAGCAAAGCGACCAACTTAAGGCATACGCTCCCACCCTTATTAGCGTTTTGAACCTATTTGGAATACCGTCCAACCAGTGACTAAAAATATTGGCAATACTTGTGGGCGGGTATAAATTTGACGTTGTTTGGATGACTGGCCACGTAGAACGTGCAAACTTGCATTGGAAAAGGAGGTGCTTGATTGTCTTGTCATGAGTACAAAAATAACACTTCTTACTCCCTTGTCAATTGCATCGTGTGAAGTTATCTTTGGTTAGCAAAACTCCCTTACAAAGATATCACATGAAGATTTTAACCTTTAGTGGGATCTTTGACTTCTAGATCTTTTTATTATTACTCACCGGTATCTCAGAATGCGTGAACGCACAATACATAGAGTGCACTGTGAAAGATGCTGATGTAGTAAGGCTCTAGCGAAACATATCCCGATCATGTGTCAAGCTAATCGAATCTAGTCGATAAAAGATTATGCCATGACACAAGACGGGGGGGGGGGGGGCAATCAAATCCGCCTAAACAAAAGATACGGTGGGGATGAACTAAGGACATGCACAATAGTATTATTTTTATCGCAAGCAATGACGTACAAAGTTGTATATTGTTCTCAAAGATCTGCATTGCTAGCTAGATATCTTCCTAGAAATGAATCTCCGACCCGTCCTTTATTGCAAAAGACCCAAAGCGAAAAGGATGCTTCTTTACCACCACCGAGCCACCCAAAAAGTGTGAGTCTCCAGGTTCCAATATGCCTGAGACACTACCTTTTTGCATAGACTTGTTGCACGGCATGGTTTGCCAAACTCTATCCTCGCTAAGAAGTTTGAATAACCATTTACTAAGTACAGCCTTATTGTTGACATGCGGGTCATGAATTCCAAGGTCACCTTGGCCTTTCGGCCTACAAAGCAGGCTCCATTTAGCCAGATTATGTTTTTTCTTTTCACCATCTCCTTGCCAAAAGAATCTAGATCTAAAATAGTACATTATTTGAAACACTCCCTTTGGGAGTTGGAAGGAAGAAAGCATACAGAGAACCATATTTGTGAGGAAAGAGGTAATCAGAAATTCAGAACCAGGCGTCCTCCAACTGAAAGCAGATTGCCTTTCCAACTGCTCAAACGTTTCTCTAGACGCCCTCTATATGATTCCACTCCGCAATAGTGAGATGTCGATAATGAATTGGGATTCCCAGATATTTAATCGGGAATTGGCCATGTGCACAACCAAACAGGTTAGCATGGTATGTTGTCGCCTCAACGGCTTCTCCGAAGCAGAAAATTTCACTTTTATGGAGGTTAATTTTGAGACCTGACATTTGCTCAAAAGCTGAAAGCAAGAGTTTTAGGTTTCGATCCTTGTTCAGGTCATGTTCTGATACGTCTCCAACGTATCTATAATTTTTTATTGTTTCATGCTGATATATTATCATTCTAGGATACTTTATGGGCATTTATTTATCAATTTATAATATTTTTGAGCACTAACCAATTGACCCAGTGCCAGTTGACGTTTTCTGCATGTTTTTTACTTTCCAGGTTTACAATACCAAATGAAGTCCAATTGCCACAAAACTTTTTGATGATTTTTTCTGGACCAAAAGAAGCCCGAAAGCTTCGGGAGGAGGCCGGGAGGAACACGACCCCCCCCCCCCCACACACATTAGGGCACGCCCTAGGGGACGCGCCCGGATATGTGATGGCCCCCTCATGGCTCTCCCAACGTCCCTCTCTAGACTATAAATTCTCTAATCATCCAAAAACCCTAGAGGAGTTCCCGAAACACTTTTTACGCCACTGCAAGTCTCTGTTCCGACGGGATCCCATCTAGAGCTCCGTTCCGGCATCCTGTCGGAGGGGGATCAATCATGGAGGGTCTCTTCATCAACCTTACCACAGACCTACGGTCCGTAGGTAGTACCTAGATGGAAATCTCTCTCTCTCTCTCTTTCTCTCTCTCTCTCTCGATCTTCAATACAATGTCCATCGCATCTTTTCCTTGATCTATCCAATGTAATCCCTTTGTATGGTGCATTTGTTGGGATCCGAAGAATTGTGAGTTTATGTTCAGATTATTGATGAAAAGTATTTGAGTCAAACCTGATTACTATGATTCTTATTTGCATGATCATTGTAGCTTCGTAATGCTCTTCGTTCTATTGAGGTAGTTTGGCCAACAAGATTGATATTTCTTTGGTGGCAGTGGTGCATTGTGGTAGGTTCAACTTGATGAATTTCTATATCCCAGTGACAAAGTAGGGGACAAGATACGTCTTTGTGTTGCTGCTACTAATGACAAAATGATGGGGTTAATTCATATTGATTGAGTTTACTTTGTCTACATCATGTCATCGTTCTCCAAGCATTACTCTGTTTTACTTAATACTGTAGATGCATCCTGGATAGCGGTTCGATGAGTGGAGTAGTAGTAATAGGTGCAGGCAGGAATCGGACTATTTGCTTATAGACATGATGCCTATATACACATGATCATTGTCGTGAAAATCGCATAACTATTCGCTTTTCTATCAATTGCCCAACAGTAATTTGTTTACCCACCATATGTTATTTCTAAGAGAGATGCCACTAGAGAACACTACGGCCCCCGGGTCTATTCACTTATATATTTACAAACGATGTTATTACCTTGCTTCCATTTATTTGCTTTTATTTTATATTTTAATTTACAATTATCTACACAACTCACTTTCTTGCAAATAAGGAGACCAAGGGGATTTACAACCCTCTTGCCAGCGTTGGGTGCAACGTGTTTGCTCTTTTGTGTACAGCCACTCAAGACAGTTGAGGATTGGTATTCCTATTGGTTCGATTAACCTTGATTTCATAACTGAGGGAAATACGTACCCACATTGTGCTGCGATAACCCGTTCCTCTTCACAAAAAACCCAACGCAGATCACATGTATCATATTCCATAAAAAGAATTGTGTCATCGGCATATTGCAGAATAAACAGGCCACCATCCACAAGGTGTGGCACTACTCTTGCAATCTGACTGTCCTGCTTAGTGTGCTCAATCAAAATAGCCCACATGTTGGCAAAAATATTAAATAAACACTGGGGGCATGGGGTCACCCTACCGCAACCCTTTTTTTCTAAAAGTAATGGCCTACTTCATCATTGACTTTGATGGCCACACTACCTCGAGTTACAAAATTTTGGATCCACTAGCTCCATTTATAGGAGAAGCCTTTCATTCCTAGGGAATGTTGGAGGAAAGACCATTTGACCTCGTCATAGGCTTTTTTAAAGTCGATTTTGCATACAACTCCACTCATGTTTTCCCGGTACATCTCGTGAACGGTCTCGTGCAAAATTACTACACCAGCAAGTATATTTCTCCCTTGCATGAACGCCATTTAAGATGGTCGGACAACATTGTCAGCTACCGAGTTTAACATATTTATAGCAACTTTGGTGAAAACATTGAAGCTGACATTAGGAAGGCATATGGGTCTAAAATGTTGGATTCGTTCGGCCTCCTTAATCATCGGCAATAAGACAATCTCACCAAAATTAAGTGTGAATAGATCAAGTCGGTCGGCATGAAGACAATTGAACAATTCCAAAAGTTCAGTCCTGATAATATCCCAAAATTCCGATAGAATTCTGTGGAGAAACCATCATTGCCTGGAGCTTTGTTGTGTTCCATTTAGAACACCACCGCTCTCACCTCCTCTTCTGAGAAAGGTGTCATGAGGATATCGTTTTATTCTGTCGTGACTTGTGGAATGTCATTTGTTCGAGTCTCGTCAAGGGTGAAGTTCCCTTCAGTCGGCGCTCCGAACAGAGATTTGTAATATTTGGTGATATACTTTTTGAGCTCCTCTCGCACTAGTAGAATGTCGATCAGTAGTCCCGGTCGAGGATGTACCTTTAGTACCAGTTCCCCAACCGGTACTAAAGGATCGGGACTAAAGGTCCAGACCTTAAGTACCGGTTGGCCCACGGACCGGTACTAAAGGCCCTCCACGTGGCTGCCTGCGTGGGCTGGTGGTGGAGGACCTTTAGTACCGGTTGGTGATACCAACCGGTACTAAGTGTTCCACATGGCTGCCTGTGTGGGCTGGTGGTGGAGGACCTTTAGTACCGGTTGGTGATACCAACCGATACTAAGTATTCTGTTTTTTCGCTTTTAATTAGGTTTTAGTTTTCCTCTCTATTTATTGTGTTTTCCATTCATTTCAAATTCATTTTACGGTGCTACATACTGTAAACATTAATTACACAAGTTGATGCATATATATATATGTAATATAATATACAATATCTCATACACAGTATATATACAAATGGAATTACGCATCCATATATATTCTGGACTTATAACTTAAGGCCCAAAACCCGGCCGGGAGTAGCTAGCTAGTGCTCCGGATGAAATCTTAGTTTTCTACTACTGATTTGCTGGCATTATTGAGACGGCGGTAAGTAATAGTGCTCTCCGTTTACATCAATGACATGTTGAAGAAGAAATGCCGCAAATTCCTCTTGAAGTGCTACGAAGCGTTTCTCGGGTGAGAGCTTTGACAACATCTGCCAAAGTTGGAGTTGTCTTTCACGTGCTCCTCTGCGACGTATACGGCCTTCGGTCTGGATGCGAATGTTCTCGCAGAGGAAGTATCCACATAAATTTGTCCCTGTGGCTGCTTCGCGTACTTTGCAAAAGAATAGAATTCAATAAGATAATTAATAATCAAGCATGATAATGGTATTGAAAATAGAATTAAAGAGATGCGCAGACCTAGTAGTACTACTTAATTACCTGCATCTTTTTCCACTTTAGCTTCATGGTCCATTGACGACCGTGATGGTTTTTTCCTATCATCTTTTTCCAAACACTACGCGGCAAAGAAAAAGAACGAAAGAGTTATTATAAATACTTTTGATATCAGGAAATAATGAAAGAAAGCGAGGTCGATAAAGATTGAAATTACCGTTCTATCATAAAATACAAGTCCACGTATGATTGTTCTGGTGTATTTAGTGAGTCGTACACTTGAACAAGTCCATCCGCGAGGATAATATATAGGAGGATATAGTGGTCTCTGCGTAGAAGTTTATATAATTAAGCAGGCATGCATATAACTGATCAACTACACTTGACAGCGAGCTAGTAAGCAAAAATAGAATTTGTAGTATACAAGAGAGTAAACACTCACCCCATGTTGTAAGGAAATATTATAGTAGATTTGGTATTCATTAGTGCCTCTAGAAAATTTTCCAAGAGATCTTCTGTGTCCTTGGCATAATGTTTTACCACATGACCATTAACGGTACTTGGGTCGATGAACCCAATGTCATCGATTTCCTCTTGTTTCAATTCCCACATCTTCAATCTGCATAATAGCGTAGAAAAGAACATATATAGTGAGCATAAGCCAATGAACGATATCTTAGCTAGAGACTTAAATTATTAAAGATATAAATCACTTACAGACAATAGCAACTGATGAGAGTTTTATCGATAGAGTCCATGTGGTATAACTGGAAAAGTTCTGAGAATTCAAGACATATGTCACATGCATTAACGTAATGCTCTTTCCTTACTTTGACCATGACCGCCGTCTCCCCTTGCTTTGCTTCACGCAGGTACCAATCATGCAACCATCGCATCGTAGTTGGTAGTTCCTTGTACTGCTCGGGTGTGACAAGTGGTTTTTCGATGGCATATTGCATTGCGTACTCAGTTGCACCGTACCCGCGGATTTCCTCGGTGCCAAGGATTTGGTCAAGAGTGAGACCTGCAACCTCTACTTCTTCGAGGTCGATTGGGTTGCCTTGCACGTCGACTGGTTGGATCGATTGCTTGCTTGGATTGTTACTCACCTTGAGCGGAGAGATCGATTGCTTGGATTGTTCTCCGAGCTGGGGAACTGTTTTCCCGCTAGTTGATGTCGTACTTCCTGACTTCTTCCTTGGGCTGGGCGGACTTCTCTGCTGACTCGCCTTCTGAATCTGTCGCTCATAGTCTGTCGGCATATGCTCGACATATGCTGGGGGTCGATCAATAAAGTGTTCCATAAAGTGCTCTTGGACTTCCTTGGGTATTACCTCCTTTGGCGGCACGGTCTTCTTCGCAAAAAAGGCTTTCACTTGGAGATCGCATTCAATTTTGTTTTCCTCTGGTGTCATGTCATAAGGCAGCTTCCTTTTGGCCGGAGCCTCGGGTTCCTTCTTTGCTTTCTTCCAAAGAGGACTGCTGGTGGCCTTACTCTTTTGGGAGCCCTGCTGGCAGGACCGCTGCCGGGGTGGAGTCGGCTCATGCGGCGGAGATCGATATCGATGATATGGACTCACGTCGTGCTCCATCCCGAGGTTGGGAGGACTGCTGGCGAGGTGGGACACCTCTCGAGGTGGGGAGGACTGTGGGGGAGCACGAGGTGGGGAGGACTGCTGGCGAGGTGACTGCTGGCGAGGTGGGGAGGACTGCTGGCGCTGCGATGCCTCTGGCTGGGATCCCTCGCGCTGGACATCGAAACTCGGAGGAGCCGGTGGCCTAAGCGCCGAATGTGGAAAGACGATGCAGTCCTTACTCCCGGCCGGCTTCTGCCAGTGTGGACTCCCCCTCACCTCCAGGGATGTCAAGCAATAGTTCATCATATCCTGGCTCTATTGCGTCCACCGTGACACGAGCATACCCATCTGGAACCGGATTGCAATGCCAGAGAACATCAGGTGTATTTGGTAAAGCATAGCTCGTCGCGACCCGCACGGGTATGTTCTTCATTTTCTGGATTAGCTCACAAGATGTCTTCTCGGTGATATCATCCATGGGGGTGTGACCCAGCGGTGCCCCCGTGGAACCCACGCTACTTTTCGGCAGTGTAGATGGGACGGGTTCCCCTGCCTCCTGCTGCGGAGTTTCCCTTTGCTGGGTCAATACCTGTAGCAGCTGCTGCTGCTCATACATCTGTTCCAGCTTTGAAAGTCAGTCTGCTTCCACCTTCTTTTTTCTTGAATGGCTTTTATAACTGTCCTTCCATCCCGCAAACCCCTCGTACCACGGAACAACGCCCACGCCGCATGTTCGTCCTCCATGTTCGGCATTCCCGAGGGCGCGTGTAAGCTCGTCGTTCTCTCTATCGGGGTGAAACCGTCCTTCTTGGGCAGCTTTTATTGCTTCAATCAACTCATCTGATGCATGCTTCAAACTGGCGAGTGCAATAATCTTCCCTGTTGCTGGGTCCAACTTTCCCCCATGCGCAAAAAACCAATTCCTGCACCTCTTGGGCCAGTTGAAGGTTACTGGAGTGATCCCTTTAGCAAGCATCTTATTCTCTAATGCATCCCACTTAGGAATGGCTGACTTGTATCCACCTGTCCTTAGTTTATGGTGATACTATTTTTTCTCAGCATTTATCTTATTCTTTGTCGACTTCTTCATAGCAGCTATCGATGTCTTGTACTCGATAAATGCGTCCTAGTGATTCCTTACCTTCTTGTATATTCCTTTGAATTCGGGCACCTTCTTGCCTCTAGCGTTGTACTCGGTCCATAATCTTTTCTTCCAAGTCTGGAATGCGTCGGCCATCTTATGGAGAGAAAACTCCTTGACTTTGTTCCTTTGACGCTCCGAGAGAGAATCTGGTAGGGTGAAATGCTCCATGAGCTCTGGCCAAAGGGCATCTTTAATTCTTGTATCGACATAATTCACTCCTGGTTTTGGTTCGTTTGGCTGAATCCATTCATGCATTGTGATCGGGACTCCGTCCCTAACAACCACTCTGCATTGACGCACAAATGTCTTGGCATTGGCTTCAGGGTGAGTCAGTTCGCCATTATGTTTGAAAGCATCAAGATTGAGCTTTACGTTGCCGTCCAATATTTTGGCACCGCCTCGTACATTTCTACTAGATTGGCTCGATCCGGAGGGCTGATAATTAAAATAAGAAAGATTTGTTAATATATATATATACAAATCAATTAATACACATGTAATGATCACCAGAGGCTAATATGTGTATATACCTCACCGAACATTGTTCGTTGTTCCAGATTTTGGAACATAAGTTGTTCTTCCTCGGCCTCACATCCATCATCGTAATCGTTCAGATATTGTGAGCCGTCATCATCATGTGATTCACCTCGAAGGTCCGCTGGGTTTTCGGAGGAGCGTATCATGTCGAAGATGTCCTCTTCATGAGTTCTACCGGTATTGTCCATAGCTTAATAACTAATCCATAATAATATAGATAAAACAAATTAGTATTCAAATTAGCATGCATTCAAGAAGCAAAATAACTGATAGTTAATTACTAATGCATCATCGAATACATATATAGTAGTTCTTAGAAAAGATCTCATCTCATAATCTTGGATAATTTTCAATACATTGGCTAATCCATCAATCTAGCTAATACATCATAATAATACAAATATAGTAGCTAATATATCGATCCAGCTAGAACCCTAGCGCCCAGCGGATATCGGGGCAGGCGGTGGACACCCAAAGAGAAGGAACCATCACAGGAACATAGCTCCAGTGAGATCCTTGGAGAATCTGCCAGGTATTGTCGGACCTGGCCTCCAAAGCTGCCATGTAGTGACGGACGTGCTCGTTTTACTTGCTGACATGGTACTGTACCACCTCCGTGGGGGACTCAAGCCTCTGAATCGTCCGTGGCCTGCGGCCACCACAGAACCTCCGGGTCGACGACGGGCTGGCTCCTCACCAAGCTGCGCCGCCCGGAAGGGAGCACCTCCCAATACCAGCCCGGCGGAGCCCAATCCCTGACAGGGCCCCTCGTCTCAAGCAAGTGACCTCCTCCGGTGACTCGACGATGAGGATGCGGGATCGGTATGTTAAGGTCGAGAACAAACACTTAATTATGAAAACAAATTAAATAAAACTTAGCAAAATTAACACTTAGCATCTAACAAATTAATTAACACTTAGCATCTAACAAAATTAACACAAACCCTAATAACCTAAGGACGACCTACCTCTTTCGAAGTATGAGGGTTTCGGACGAAAACTCATCTATTACAAAGGTATTTCATTTTTAATAACTTATTTTAACTCCATACTTTTTGTGTGTTTAATATGCACCATTCAAAGGCACATCATCACTTTTCAACCCTTTCTGACTTCATTTGATATTTTTCATGCATTTAATGATTTATTTTGAGCTAAATGACCCTAAATTTGAAAAGCAATACAAATGAACTCTGCAAAGGTTGCAACTTGGCATGACATCATAATTTCACCCACATAGCAACTTCTAAAGAGTTGAGAGGGTTACGACAAAAACTGGATGCACTTCGTGTACAAATTGGACAACCTCTTTCGAAGTATGAGGGTTTCGGACGAAAACTCATCTATTACAAAGGGATTTCATTTTTAATAACTTATTTTAACTCCATACGTTTTGTGTGTTTAATATGCACCATTCAAAGGTACATCATCAATTTTCAACCCTTTCTGACTTCATTTGATATTTTTCATGCATTTAATGATTTATTTTGAGCTAAATGACCCTAAATTTGAAAAGCAATACAAATGAACTATGAAAAGGTTGTAACTTGGCATGACATCATAATTTCACCCACATAGAAACTTTTGAAGAGTTCAGAGGGTTACAGCAAAAACTAGATGCACTTCGTGCACAAATTGGTCAATCTCTTTCGAAGTATGAGGGTTTCGAACGAAAACTCATCTATTACAAAGGAATTTCATTTTTAATAACATATTTTAGCTCCATACTTTTTGTGTGTTCAATATGCACCATTCAAATGCACATCATCAATCTTTAACCCTTTCTGACTTCATTTGATATTTTTCATGCATTTATGGATTTATTTTGAGCTAAATGACCCTAAATTTGAAAAGTAGTACAAATGAACTCTGAAAAGGTTGTAACTTGGCATGACATCATAATTTCACCCACATAGCAACTTCTAAAGAGTTGAGAGGGTTACTGGAAAAACTGGATGCACTTCATGTACAAATTAGACAATCTCTTTCGAAGTATGAGGGTTTCGCACGAAAACTCATCTATTACAAAGGGATTTCATTTTTAATAACTTATTTTAACTCCATACTTTTTGTGTGTTTAATATGCACCATTCAAAGGCAGATCATCAATTTTCAACCCTTTTTGACTTCATTTGATATTTTTCATGCATTTAATGATTTATTTTGAGCTAAATGACCCTAAATTTGAAAAGCAGTACAAATGAACTCTAAAAAGGTTGTAACTTGGCATGACATCATAATTTCACCCACATAGCAACTTTTAAAGAGTTCAGAGGGTTACGGCAAAAACTGGATGCACTTCGTGCACAAATTGGTCAATCTCTTTCGAAGTATGAGGGTTTCGGACGAAAACTCATCTATTACAAAGGGATTTCATTTTTAGTAACTTATTTTAACTCCATACTTTTTTTGTGTTCAATATGCACCATTAAAAGGCACATCATCAATTTTCAACCCTTTCTGACTTCATTTGATATTTTTCATGCATTTATGGATTTATTTTGAGCTAAATGACCCTAAATTTGAAAAGCAGTACAAATGAACTCTGAAAAGGTTGTAAATTGGCATGACATCATAATTTCACCCACATAGCAACTTCTAAAGAGTTGAGAGGGTTACGACAAAAACTGGATGCACTTCGTGTACAAATTGGACAACCTCTTTCGAAGTATGAGGGTTTCGGACGAAAACTCATCTATTACAAAGGGATTTCATTTTTAATAACTTATTTTAACTCCATACTTTTTGTGTGTTCAATATGCACCATTCAAAGGCACGTCATCAATTTTCAACCCTTTCTGACTTCATTTGATATTTTTCATGCATTTAATGATTTATTTTGAACTAAATGACCCTAAATTTGAAAAGCAATACAAATGAACTCTGAAAAGGTTGTAACTTGGCATGACATCATAATTTCACCCACATAGAAACTTCTAAAGAGTTTAGAGGGTTACGGCAAAAACAGGATGCACTTCGTGTACAAATTGGACAACCTCTTTCGAAGTATGAGGGTTTCGGACGAAAACTCATCTATTACAAAGGGATTTCATTTTTAATAACTTATTTTAACTCCATAATTTTTGTGTGTTCAATATGCACCATTCAAAGGCACGTCATCAATTTTCAACCCTTTCTGACTTCATTTGATATTTTTCATGCATTTAATGATTCATTTTGAGCTAAATGACCCTAAATTTGAAAAGCAATACAAATGAACTCTGAAAAGGTTGTAACTTGGCATGACATCATAATTTCACCCACATAGCAACTTCTAAAGAGTTGAGAGGGTTACGGCAAAAACAGGATGCACTTCGTGTACAAATTGGACAACCTCTTTCGAAGTATGAGGGTTTCGGACGAAAACTCATCTATTACAAAGGGATTTCATTTTTAATAACTTATTTTAACTCCATAATTTGTGTGTGTTCAATATGCACCATTAAAAGGCACGTCATCAATTTTCAACCCTTTCTGACTTCATTTGATATTTTTCATGCATTTAATGATTCATTTTGAGCTAAATGACCCTAAATTTGAAAAGCAATACAAATGAACTCTGAAAAGGTTGTAACTTGGCATGACATCATAATTTCACCCACATAGCAACTTCTAAAGAGTTGAGAGGGTTACGACAAAAACTGGATGCACTTCGTGTACAAATTGGACAACCTCTTTCGAAGTATGAGGGTTTCGCACGAAAACTCATCTATTACAAAGGGATTTCATTTTTAATAACTTATTTTAACTCCATAATTTTTGTGTGTTTAATATGCACCATTCAAAGGGACATCATCAATTTTCAACCCTTTCTGACTTCATTTGATATTTTTCATGCATTTAATGATTTATTTTGAGCTAAATGACCCTAAATTTGAAAAGCAATACAAATGAACTCTGAAAAGGTTGTAACTTGGCATGACATCATAATTTCACCCACATAGCAACGTCTAAAGAGTTGAGAGGGTTACGACAAAAACTGGATGCACTTCGTGTACAAATTGGACAACCTCTTTCGAAGTATGAGGGTTTCGCACGAAAACTCATCTATTACAAAGGGATTTCATTTTTAATAACTTATTTTAACTCCATAATTTTTGTGTGTTCAATATGCACCATTAAAAGGCACATCATCAATTTTCAACCCTTTCTGACTTCATTTGATATTTTTCATGCATTTATGGATTTATTTTGAGCTAAATGACCCTAAATTTGAAAAGCAATACAAATGAACTCTGAAAAGGTTGTAACTTGGCATGACATCATAATTTCACCCACATAGCAACTTCTAAAGAGTTGAGAGGGTTACGGCAAAAACAGGATGCACTTCGTGTACAAATTGGACAACCTCTTTCGAAGTATGAGGGTTTCGGACGAAAACTCATCTATTACAAAGGGATTTCATTTTTAATAACTTATTTTAACTCCATAATTTGTGTGTGTTCAATATGCACCATTCAAAGGCACATCATCAATTTTCAACCCTTTCTGACTTCATTTGATATTTTTCATGCATTTAATGATTTATTTTGAGCTAAATGACCCTAAATTTGAAAAGCAATACAAATGAACTCTGAAAAGGTTGTAACTTGGCATGACATCATAATTTCACCCACATAGCAACTTCTAAAGAGTTGAGAGGGTTACGACAAAAACTGGATGCACTTCGTGTACAAATTGGACAACCTCTTTCGAAGTATGAGGGTTTCGGACGACAACTCATCTATTACAAAGGGATTTCATTTTTAATAACTTATTTTAACTCCATAATTTTTGTGTGTTTAATATGCACCATTCAAAGGGACATCATCAATTTTCAACCCTTTCTGACTTCATTTGATATTTTTCATGCATTTAATGATTTATTTTGAGCTAAATGACCCTAAATTTGAAAAGCAATACAAATGAACTCTGAAAAGGTTGTAACTTGGCATGACATCATAATTTCACCCACATAGAAACTTCTAAAGAGTTGAGAGGGTTACGGCAAAAACAGGATGCACTTCGTGTACAAATTGGACAATCTCTTTCGAAGTATGAGGGTTTCACACGAAAACTCATCTATTACAAAGGGATTTCATTTTTAGTAACTTATTTTAACTCCATACTTTTTGTGTGTTCAATATGCACCATTAAAAGGCACATCATCAATTTTCAACCCTTTCTGACTTCATTTGATATTTTTCATGCATTTAATGATTTATTTTGAGCTAAATGACCCTAAATTTGAAAAGCAATACAAATGAACTCTGAAAAGGTTGTAACTTGGCATGCCATCATAATTTCACCCACATAGCAACTTCTAAGGAGTTTGGAGGGTTACGGCAAAAACAGGATGCACTTCTTGTACAAATTGGACAACCTCTTTCGAAGTATGAGGGTTTCGGACGAAAACTCATCTATTACAAAGGGATTTCATTTTTAATAACTTATTTTAACTCCATACTTTTTCTGTGTTCAATATGCACCATTCAAAGGCACGTCATCAATTTTCAACCCTTTCTGACTTCATTTGATATTTTTCATGCATTTAATGATTCATTTTGAGCTAAATGACCCTAAATTTGAAAAGCAATACAAATGAACTCTGAAAAGGTTGTAACTTGGCATGACATCATAATTTCACCCACATAGAAACTTCTAAAGATTTGAGAAGGTTACGGCAAAAACAGGATGCACTTCGTGTACAAATTGGACAATCTCTTTCGAAGTATGAGGGTTTTGGACGAAAACTCATCTATTACAAAGGGATTTCATTTTTAGTAACTTATTTTAACTCCATACTTTTTGTGTGTTCAATATGCACCATTAAAAGGCACATCATCAATTTTCAACCCTTTCTGACTTCATTTGATATTTTTCATGCATTTAATGATTTATTTTGAGCTAAATGACCCTAAATTTGAAAAGCAATACAAATGAACTCTGAAAAGGTTGTAACTTGGCATGCCATCATAATTTCACCCACATAGAAACTTCTAAAGAGTTTAGAGGGTTACTGCAAAAACAGGATGCACTTCGTGTACAAATTGGACAACCTCTTTCGAAGTATGAGGGTTTCGGACGAAAACTCATCTATTACAAAGGGATTTCATTTTTAATAACTTATTTTAACTCCATAATTTGTGTGTGTTCAATATGCACCATTCAAAGGCACGTCATCAATTTTCAACCCTTTCTGACTTCATTTGATATTTTTCGTGCATTTAATGATTTATTTTGAGCTAAATGACCCTAAATTTGAAAAGCAATACAAATGAACTCTGAAAAGGTTGTAACTTGGCATGACAGCATAATTTCACCCACATAGCAACTTCTAAAGAGTTGAGAGGGTTACGACAAAAACTGGATGCACTTCGTGTACAAATTGGACAACCTCTTTCGAAGTATGAGGGTTTCGGACGAAAACTCATCTATTACAAAGGGATTTCATTTTTAATAACTTATTTTAACTCCATACTTTTTGTGTGTTTAATATGCGCCTTCAAAGGGAGATCATCAATTTTCAACCCTTTCTGACTTCATTTGATATTTTTCATGCATTTAATGATTTTTTTGAGCTAAATGACCCTAAATTTGAAAAGCAATACAAATGAACTCTGAAAAGGTTGTAACTTGGCATGACATCATAATTTCACCCACATAGCAACTTCTAAAGATTTGAGAGGGTTACGGCAAAAACAGGATGCACTTCGTGTACAAATTGGACAATCTCTTTCGAAGTATGAGGGTTTCGGACGAAAACTCATCTATTACAAAGGGATTTCATTTTTAATAACTTATTTTAACTCCATACTTTTTGTGTGTTCTATATGCACCATTCAAAGGCACATCATCAATTTTCAACCCTTTCTGACTTCATTTGATATTTTTCATGCATTTAATGATTTATTTTGAGCTAAATGACCCTAAATTTGAAAAGCAATACAAATGAACTCTGAAAAGGTTGTAACTTGGCATGACATCATAATTTCACCCACATAGCAACTTGTAAAGAGTTGAGAGGGTTACAACAAAAACTAGATGCACTTCGTGTACAAATTGGACAATCTCTTTCGAAGTATGAGGGTTTCGGACGAAAACTCATCTATTACAAAGGGATTTCATTTTTAATAACTTATTTTAACTCCATACTTTTTGTGTGTTTAATATGCACCATTCAAAGGCACATCATCAATTTTCAACCCTTTCTGACTTCATTTGATATTTTTCATGCATTTAATGATTTATTTTGAGCTAAATGACCCTAAATTTGAAAAGCAATACAAATGAACTCTGAAAAGGTTGTAACTTGGCATGACATCATAATTTCACCCACATAGCAACTTCTAAAGAGTTGAGAGGGTTACGACAAAAACTGGATGCCCTTCGTGTACAAATTGGACAATCTCTTTCGAAGTATGAGGGTTTCGGACGAAAATTCATGTATTACATGCATGTCCTTCACATAGAAAGTGATGACGGTGAAGCCGATCACATCCCAGAGTGGGATCTCCCGGTGTAAGACTTTTTCTACGTGTTTGTCCCTTGCTTATGATTGAGCCGTAACCATGGAGAATCTTCATCATTTAATAGGATGCTTCGGTCAGTCTTCACTCTGAAGGGACGGATTTCATGAAACTTCTCATAATCTTCTGACATGTCTGTCTTGTCCTCCACTCCCACAATGTTTCTTTTCCCTGAAAGAACTATGTGGTGCTTTGGCTCATCGTATGATTTATTCGCTTCCTTATCTTTTTTTCTCCTCGGTTTGCTAGACATGTCCTTCACATAGAAAACCTGAGCCACATCATTGGCTAGGACGAATGAGTCGTTTGTGTATCCAAGATTGTTGAGATCCACTGTTGTCATTCCGTACTGCGGGTCTACCTGTACCCCGCCTCTAGTATATTTGACCCATTTGCACCGAAACAAAGGGACCTTAAGATCAGGTCCATAGTCAAGTTCCCATATCTCCTCTATTTAACCATAATATGTGTCTTTAAAGTTAGTTGCATCATAGCGGACATCACTGTTTTGGTTGGTGCTCTTTTTATCTTGGGTGATCATGTAAAATGTATTCTCATTTATCTCGTACCTTTGAAAGTCGCTACAGTCGAACTTGGTGTCTTGGCCAACCAGTACAGTTCATCTGGAACATCATTGTCATTGATGAGCTTTGTTTGCAACCAACCGGCAAAAGTCTCCATATGTTTACGTTCAATCCAGGGGTCAGACTGCTCCGGGTTCTTGGACCGTACAATATCCTTGTGTTCCTCCATATATGGAGTCACGAACGTGGAATTTTGTAGAACCGTGTAGTGTGCTTGAGTGAAATAATGCCGTCCATATTTATTGCTTCTTTCTTTCCTAATGTGCCTTTTCCACCTAGTCTCCCCTCATGCCGCAATTCAGGAAGACCAATCGGCTTAATGTCAGGAACAAAGTCAACACAAAACTCCATAACCTCCTCTGTTCCATATCCCTTGGCGATGCTTCCTTCTGGCCTAGCACAGTTATGAACATATTTCTTTAAGACTCCCATGAACCTCTCAAAGGGGAACATATTGTGTAAAAATACAGGACCCAGAATGTTAATCTCTTCGACTAGGTGAACTAGAATGTGCGTCATAATATTGAAGAAGGATGGAGGGAACACCAACTCGAAACTGACAAGACATTGGACCAGGTCATTTTGTAACCTTGGTAGGATTTCTGGATCGATTACCTTCTGAGAAACTGCATTGAGGAATGCGCATAGCTTCACAATGGCTAATCGAACATTTTCCGGTAGAAGCCCCCTAAGTGCAACCGGAAGTAATTGCATCATAATCACGTGGCAGTCATGAGACTTTAGATTTTGAAAAAATTTCTCTGCCATATTTATTATTCCCTTTATATTCAACGAGAAGCCAGACGGGACCTTGATACTGAGGAGGCATTCAAAAAAGATTTCCTTCTCTTCTTTCGTAAGAGCGTAGCTGGCAGGACCTTGATACTGCTTTGGAGGCATGCCGTCTTTTTTGTTAATTCTTTGCTTGTCCTCCCGTGCCTTCGGTGTATCTTTTGTCTTTCCATACATGCCCAAGAAGCCTAGCAGGTTCACACAAAGATTCTTCGTCACATGCATCACGTCGATTGCATTGCGGACCTCTAGGGCTTTCCAATATTCAAGTTCCCAAAATATAGATTTCTTCTTCCACATGGTTGCGTGTCCGTTGGTGTCATTCGGAACAGATTGTCCGCCAGGACCCTTTCCAAAGATTACCTGCAAATCCTTGACCATATCAAATATATATTCACTAGTACGGAGGCCAGGCTTCTTCCGATTATCTGGCTCACCTTTGAAATGGTTGCCTGCCTTTCTTAAGATATGCTTGATCGGTAGAAATCGACGATGTCCTAGGTACACATTCTTCTTACATTTATCCAAATATATACTTTCAGTATCATCTAAACAGTGTGTGCATGCATTGTATCCCTTGTGTGTATGTCCTAAAAGGTTACTAAGAGCAGGCCAATCATTGATGGTTACAAACAGCAACGCTCGTAGGTCAATTTCCTTCTGTGTGTGCGCATCCCACACACGTACACCTGGTTTTTTTCACAACTATAGAAGTTCATCAACTAGTGGCCTTAGGTAGACATCAATGTCGTTGCCGGGTTGCTTAGGGCCTTGGATGAGCACTAGCATCATAATGAACTTCCGCTTCATGCACAACCAAGGAGGAAGGTTGTAGATACATAGAGTCACGGGCCAGGTGCTGTGACTGGAGCTCTGCTCCCCAAAAGGATTCATGTCGTCTGTACTAAGACCAAACCATAAGTTCATTGCGTCAGCTGCAAAGTCCTTGAACTCCCTCTAAATTTTTCTCCACTGCGACCCATCAGCGGGTGCTCTCAACATCCCGTCTTTCTTACGTTCTTCTTTGTGCCATCACAACAACTTGGCATGCTCTTTGTTTTGGAACAAACGCTTCAACCGTGGTATTATAGGAGCATACCACATCACCTTGGCAGGAACCCTCTTCCTGTGGCGTTGGCCCTCCACATCACCAGGGTCATCGCGGGGGATCTTATAGCGCAGTGCACCGCATACTGGGCATGCATCCAAATTCTCGTACTCCTCACCGCGGTAGAGGATGCAGTCATTAGGGCATGCATTTATCTTCTACACCTCTAGTCCTAGAGGGAAGACAACCTTCTTTGCTTCGTACGTACTTTCAGGAAATTCGTTATCCTTTGGAAGCATCTTCTTTATCATTATCAGCAATTCTTGAAATCCCTTGTCAGTTACACCACTCTTTGCCTTCCATTGCAGCAATTCCAGCGTAGTACCCAACTTTTTCTGGTCATCTTCACAATTTGGATACAATAATTTCTTGTGATCCTCTAACATGCGTTTCAACTTCAACCTCTTCGTATCATTTTCGCAGTTTCTCTTTGCATCAGCAATGACCCGACCCAAATCATCAGCAGGCTCATCTGATGCCTCTTCTTTAGCTTCCCCCATTGATGCCTCTTCTTCAGCTTCCCCTGTTGTTGTATCAGCGAAAGGATAGTTGTCATCATCATCTTCTTCTTCATTGTCTTCCATTATAACCCCTCTTTCTCCGTGCTTGGTCCAACGGCTATAGCCGGACATAAAACCGGACTTCAGCAGGTGGTAGTGAAGGGTTTTTGAGGTAGAGTAATTCCTATCATTCTTACAGTCACGACATGGACAACACATGAAACCATTCTGCTTGTTTGCCTCAGCCACACGAATAAAATCATGCAGGCCATTAAGAAATCCTGGACTTAGTCGGTCATCGTACATCCATTGCCGGCTCATGTTCACTACACAACATCGAAGTGACCAAATTAATACAACTTCATCATCACATTACAACCAAAAGTATAGCTAGCAGTGACCAAATGTTATTACTGCAAATAATAGATACTTATAGTTCATACATACATCTCATAAAACAACATGCAACTATCTAAAACATGTAAATGCAACAACAAATGCGATCATAATCGCAACTAAAGTAACAATTGAGCCAACAGCATAATGATACCAAGCCTCTTTATCAATGGCATATTTTCTAATCTTTCTAAGCTTCAAGCGCATTCCAGCCATCTTGTTCTTGTGATCATCGACGATATCGGCAACATGCAACTCCAATCCCATCTTCTCATCGTCAGTTCTTTTCAATTTTTCTTTCAAATGATCAATTTCTTTTTCAGCTTGTGTTAATTTCTCGAGCAGAATTGCATAGTTGGTTGGAATTTTTGGTTCAACTACTTCCTATAGATAAAAACATCTATGTCAATTTGGTGGCATAATTAATTGTCATAGACATTAGATGATGTGTGAAATAGTTATAAAAGATAACGACATACCACATCTGAATCATAGACTGGACGAGGGCCGATGTGGGCGGATACCATAACCATGACACTATAGAATAACTAACAATAATACAAGTAAGTAAATCGTACACGCAGCTATCTAAATCATACAAATAATTTTTTTTAAAGGTTTTAAGAAGAACAAGAGGCTCACCAAGGTGGCCGGTGCCGCGACGAGACGGTGCGGACAATCGACGATGGTTAGGACGGCCGGGGATGGGAAGGCACCAAATAAACCACACCTACACATATGCAACCTAACAAGTTAATTTGAGCTCAAATTGCATATAAATCAAATAAACTTCCACATAATGATATCACTCCTCCAAAACCTAGCTAAAACCCACAAATCACATATCTTTGAGCATACCACAAGCTAATTAGCAATGAGAGATGAAGGAACAAAGTTGCTAACCTTTATGAACACTTGGATAGATGGGGTGCCTTTAAATCTTGACAAATCCTTGGCAAAATGGAGGATGAGCTTCGAGCAAGAAGAAGAACAGGGGAGAAAGCGGAGAAATGAGAGCCCCTTCGATCGGCTGCGGACGAAGCATATATGTAGGACGTCTTTAGTACCGGTTGGTGACACCAGCCGGTACTAAAGGT